>MU968359.1:6595866-7217659 GCA_034641835.2 Pinus albicaulis | reverse complement strand
GGTCTATTACTATTGATGATGTTTTTCCTAACTCTGTTTATTACATTTTCATATTGTTTCATGTTCTTCTCGTAGGCAACAGAAGTATAACATAGGATTCACCCTTGCTAGGTGCCCTATGTTTCCTGCTCTCCCTACCTTTAATTTTTTCTACTTTATGTGGTATCTAATAGTGAATCCATGTGGTTTAACCAGCGCAGAGTGGATGTTATTGCCTGCTGACTAATGTATGAACTTGGGGGTTTGCTGCTTGGATGTTTCTTTGTCAAATTTATCTATGTTTTTCCCTTAGAGTTGCTAAAGTAGACCTGGAGTTAAATGACCTCTGGTCTGATCTATAAGCAACCCCTTTGTCCCTCTCTGAGAGCTACCTTAGAGTATGTCCAAGCAGGTCTGGAGTTAAATGACCTCTGACTTGATCTATAGACAGAAATTGGGTTACTCTCCTTCTTTCACTTTCTTTCCTTAATGTTCCATCCTACCATCTAGTCTAAAAGATCCTTTAGTATTAGATGACTTGCCCTTTGGAGGCTTTGGCTAGTTGTTGCATGTAATTACCTTTCATGACTCCATAGCCCAATGGATGGCACTTTCTTGGTCTAACCCCCTTTCTTGAAATATCATTTGCCTTGTTCCCTTTTCTCCCATTACTTTCAGTTCTTAATCCCATAACCAACCTAGCAACCCTTCAACCAAATCATTTTAAAACCCCCCTCTGTGCTTCATAACTAGCCTAACACCTCATTCTGAGCTTCAAAGATATATCATTCTTTGCTCTGTTTGGAGAGATCCCTCTCCGGGTCCAGGAGGGCTAGATCCTAGGGCCCCAAAGTGGTTCTGATGTTGTCTCATCTTTTGGTCTTGCCAATCTGGCCAAAACATGGAAACCCCAACATGAGAAAAAGTTGGGAATTTAAAATCATTCGGTAGAGTAGGGTAGGTAGGAAAAGCTCAATAAAGCAACTGTGAGCATGTAGTTAGTTGCTTCAATTTCTGTCTTAGAATGTAGAGAAGGAATCTGCTAGACAGTTTAATCCTAGCAGATTTTAGATTAGGTAGAGAAACATATGAGACCAACAGTCTAATCTGGTCTCATGGAGCAATAAGAGTAGAAGTGGAATAGGTTTATTTTCTTTTTTGTAAAAATAAAATATAAAGGGTCTGCTAGCTCAGATGCACCCTAAAGAAGAAAAAATGCTAGGATTGTAGTGTGGGTAGGTAGTTTTGATGGAAAAAATGTCTCTGCTGATGTAACATATTCATATTGTGGCAGCTGATCAAAGAAAGGGATGTGCCAAGCAGCAGGCGACTGGCCTACTCCAAAGATCATTTCTGGTTTCTTGCCTCCTTCAAGAAGAAGCCATCCCCATGTGGAGCCACTGTTAGCCCCCCTATGAAATTCTTGACAAGCAAGCTGGGGGCTATGTCATTTTGGAGACCTTCAAGGAATGCATCTCCCCTGAAGACACATCATCCTTGAGGTCTCTCTATGCTTTGCCTTATACAAGTCCCCTCTGCTGGTTCCTTTCCCTAAAGGCCTGCATTTACCCCTTGTACCCCTGCAAAATGTCCCCTTTTTCCCCCTTTTCCTCCTTCTGTCAAAGTCCCTCTTTTCCCCTTTTTATTTTCCCTATTAACCCCCTAAATCCCCTCTAAAAATCCCTACACCCCTTGTTTTCCCAAATTCCCCCTCCATCTCCCTATCGTTACCCTTTGGGCCTCAAAATACATTAAAATGGGTTAAAAACCCACTTCCGATCATATAATAGGCCTAAGCCCCCTTCCTCGTAGCCCCGCACCTTTTTCTCCCCATATAACCATGTGTGACATTTAGGTGGAAAAGCGTTTACGTAGTTTTTGCACCAATTAATCAAAGCATATTTCACAGGATCCTGGTCTATTACTATTGGTGATGTTTTTCCTAACTCTGTTTATTACATTTTCATACTGTTTCATGTTCTTCTGGCAGGCAACAGAAGTATAGCATAGGATTCACCCTTGTTAGGTGCACTATGTTCCTGCTCTCCCTACCTTTAATGTTTTCTGCTTTATGTGTATCTAAGAGTGAATTCATGTGGTTTAACCAGCGCAGTGGATGTTATTTCCTACTGGTTGATGTATGAACTTACGGGTTTTCTGCTTGGATGTTTCTTTGTCAAATCTATCTCTATTTTTTCCCTTGGAGTTGCTAAAGCAGACCTGGAGTTAAATGACCTCTGGTCTGATCTATAAGCAGCCCCTTTGTCCCTCTTTGAGAGCTGCCTTTGAGTATGTCCAAGCAGGTCTGGAGTTAAATGACCTTTGACCTGATCTATAGACAGAAATTGGGTTACTTTCCTTCTTTCATCTTCTTCCTTAATGTTCCATTCCATCATCTATCTAAAAGATCCTTTAGTATAGATGACTTGCCGTCAGAAAGCCTTGGCTAGTTGCTGCAAGTAATTCTCCTTTCATGACTCCATAGCCCAGTGGATGGCACTTTCTTGACCTATCCCCTTTGCTGAAGCTTCCTGCTGCTTTTTTCCTTTTCTCCCATTACTTTCTCAGTCTATGATCTCATGACGAACCCAGAAACCAACCAACCAAATCATTAGTGCTTCATAACTAGCCTAACATCTCATCTTGAGCTTCAAAGATATATCATTCTTTGCTCTATTTGGAGAGATCCCTCTTCGGGTCTAGGAGGGCTAGATCCTAGGGCCCAAAAGTGGTTCTGATGTTGTCTCATATTTTGGTCTTGCCAATCTGGCCAAAACATGGGAACCCCAACATGAGAAAAAGCTGGAATTTCAAATCATTCTCTGCAATTTTTTCCTATTTAAAACTCAAAACACGGGTAACTCTGCCCTATAATCTAAACAGAGTGTTGCCCTAGCCACTAACGTGACCTTTTCATTGATTAGGTGCGTTATAACACTCTTTTGTTGTTATAGGGGTGCGTTACCTTGGCAGAAGTAGGTTTAGTTTAGGTCTTTGTATTCCTTCCATATTTATCTTCTCCTTTGAGCTGATGAGGAGGTTATTTGACCTGTAACAGATTCCCCATAAAATGTGAAGTCAGAGAAGAAGACGATGGCTGAAATACTTTATAATGTGTGTAGTAGAGATAAAAATATAGAAGGACTGAGGAAACCCTGAAACAACAACATATGTCAGAAAATATAGTATCTGTCTTGAGTCAGGCATTCCCATGCTTAGTAGCTAACCAACATGATTTCTCTAGAACAGAGATATGAAGAATCTGTCCACCGATAAGCAAAATGTGGAAGTGTCTGTCATAACAGGATCAGGCTGAAGAAGCTGTCTCCATAAACAATATCACAACTTGGGGAAGGGAACATAGCTTTAATGATGTAACCTTTGCCCCAAGGTATTGACCATCGCCTCACTTAAACTACATATTTCTCAACATGTGAATGAAGGAGTTGTCGTCGAACATGTGAGAAATCGTATGATTACCAGTCGATAATGAAAACTATTAACAGACGCGAAGGTGGCCACCGATAATGATGATGGTCCCTAAGATGCGTAGTACAATCTAGCAAGTGTGAATAAAAAGAGTTGAAGTTGAACACTCGTAGAATCATTCGATCAGGAGCCAATGATGAAGACTCCTAATCAAACACAAGATTACCTGCCACTGATGTCTGCAAGTATCTAGGTACTGATGGGTTTTTGGATCAACTTCCTAGATAAGATGTTGAAGTCGATAGGAAGAGATCTATTGAAAGGTAGGCACTGAGGCGTCCTACATCAGTCAACACGAAATGGAAACCAAACGAATTTATTTTTTATGGAGATAATGAAGAGAAAATGGGGATAATTGATGACAAATAATTTCTGGCATAATGAGTGGTTTGGTTGATAAGAGGAGCAGTAGATAGCGAGATCTAATTGAACAATAGAAGGCACTGTAACAGGGTACTAGGCAGCTGAGGTTTAATGAAAACCAAAGAATTTGTTAGGATTTTACCGATGTAGGAACACTAGGAGATGAAGGCTAATACTCATAGATGGTAGGGTTTGGATAACTGCGAAAGAGTTTTCTGGGGAGTGCCATGTTCAAGATTTTTATTGCCAAATCAACCTTTCTGAAATGTAACAGAGGTAGTATCCATTTTGTCCAAATTTTTCCCTGTCTGATTAGGTTTAACGAGTCCATACGAGTAAACTTGGTGAATTTTTCATATTTAGAGAGTCTGAAAAATGTCATAAAAGACAACTCCATTCCCCATATGATTAGGTTTAATGAGTCCAGACGAGTAAAATCGATGAATTTTTCATGTTTAGAGAGTCTAAAAAATGTCGTAAAAGACAAATCCATGGGGTACCTTATCATGTATTGATAACTGGGCACGACAAAGGGAGAATAGTAAGCCCGAAACAGTTCATTTTCCGTGAGTTAGTCCATCAAAGCTAGAAAAGTGAGAAATCTATGTTCGATGGACGTCCGCCTCATTTTGTTATGAGTACAAGGAGACGAAGTAAACTCAGTACTCTTTGTGAAATTTTTAGTGAGTCCAACAAAGAAAAACTCGGTGCTCTCCGTGAAATTATAACAAGTCACGAGGAGAAAACTGAGTCACTTTTTCTATTTAAAGAGCTTTGAAAAAGAGGAAAAAGAATGGCTCCTTACTCTTTGTCGTGGTAGTTTAACGAGCTCGACAAAGGCAACTCAGGATTTTTTCAGTTTTATGAGCTAGAAAAAATTCTCTAAAAAGAAAGCTCAGTGCTTCTTCATATCAGTTTTAACGAGTCTGAAGAAGAGAACTCTATGTTTTTCGGATTAACGAGCAAGAAAATGACCATAAAAAGAACGCTCGAAATCGACTTCGTATAAGTTTAACGAGTCCGAAGAAGAGAACTCGAGGTTTTTCAGATTAACGAGCAAGAAAAATACCGTAAAAAGAATGCTCGGAATCGGGGTCAAAACATGGTTATGTCTGCATATAGATCTTGATCACTCATCAGAACATCAGTAACCAACCTCAATAGTTGTGACACATATGCAACAAGAATTCATTACTTTTTGCAGACTAGCTAAGAGAGTCATGCCCCAGAAATGGCTATAAGAAGGTCAGAAGAGTTTCATTTTCACTGTTTTGAATGTTGTGAAGGAGCTCTGGGGTGAAAAAAGGTGAAAACTTCAACTGGAAATTGTGGTCAATCCGAGCAACGGTTCTTCTTCCCGTGAGATCCAGGTAAGAGCTGGAACCTCCTGCTATCATTTTATTTTATTTTTGTCTTTTGAATGTTTATGCACTTTTTTTGTTTAAATAGGGTGAAAAATATGTTTTTACATGAAGTTTGCTTGCTTGACATAGATGTGGCACCTGTCCACCCATTTTGGGCCCCTCGTTATGCACGGTGAGGACCGCAGCTACCTGGGGCTGGTGCACCAGCTGAGGATGCGGAAGCCACTGGGGACGATGATACCCAGATTTTGCATGAACTCTCCAGAAACTTGGAGAGTTTGAGTATGGGTGTACCACCCCTTCCTATGCGAGAGGTTCCAGTTTGTCTACAGCGGCATACCGTAGGTGTGCTCGAGAGATACCTAGTGCCTATGAGGAGGATAGCCAGGGTAGTTGTATGTTATTTTGAGCATCAGGCTTAGCTAGTGGAGCGGATGTATAAGTGTCATAGTGTGGCTTTAGTATGGAAACGTTTTTTGTAAAAACACCCATGTTTTGGAAGATTTTTTGATGTAACTATTGCACTGTACATGACATATATATATACATACTTTTTGGTGATTTTGTGTTTTTAAATTTTTTATGTATGTTCTATGGGATAAAAAATATATATACTCATGTGTAAATCTTTTATAACAAATGTGACAAATGCCAATCTAACACATAGTTTGCTAAAGAATCGGCTAATGCATTAAATTCTCTAGGAACGTGCTCAAATGTGATTGCTTGAAATTGATGTTCTAAAATTCGCACCCTTAAAAAATAACGTAACAAGACTGGATGCCCAGACACGATAATGATTGTTTAACTCCATAATTACGAGTGGGGAATCTAACCTTACCACTAAATTGGAGATGTTACGAGATGCAGCCTCCGTGAGGAATTGGATCACTGACATGTACTCGACAACGTTATTGGTGGCGCTACCTAGGAAAATTCCCCTAGAACCAAGAAGTTTCGACTCGGGAATGTAGAGAACCCAAGCAGCTGAAGCAATGTGTCTAGTGTGATGACTAGCACCGTCCACGTATCCGACGTACGATAAGGAGGATGACAACATCTGTGTGAAGAAAAAATATTGTAAATGAGAAAAAACCTCAAAAACCAAAAAAAATATCCAGAGACATCAAAACAATAGGCAAAAATTATATACATAAAATTACAAAGCATACGCCTAGTGCGAAACTAGGCAAACTACTTCTTTAGATAGAGCCCGTTGCGGGGCTCCGCGAGCGGAATTCCATTACAGTCCTGAAGTTCGTAAGCCCCTTTTGAGAGGACTTTAGTGACGATGTAAGGACCAAGCCATAATGGTTGGAGTGTTCCTGCCCCCAAGAGGTCATGTTTCTGATCATAGAGTAGAAAAATATCACCCTCTTGGAAAGAATGAGGCTTGACAGATTTGTCGTATTGAGATTTGACTAGGCACTAGTGAGCTTCAAGTGCTAGTGTAGCATCTCGAAGAGTTTCATCCAAATGATCGAGTGAGAGCCAGCGCTCTCTTGTGGCAGTGGTGCCAGGTAGGAGTTCAACAGTGAGTTTGAGTGATGGAATTTCACACTCGATTGGAAGTACTGCCTCCAGGCCGAATGCAAGTTGAAATGGCGTGAAGCCTGTGGAATTTTTGACTGACGTTTGGTATGCCCATAATGTGGAATACAACTTCTGATGCCATGTGGTTTTATGGTTTCCGACCAATCGACGAATGGTTTTGAGGATGCCATTTATGGCTTTGACTTGACCATTAGCTTGAGGATAATAAGACGAAGATTGATCTTGACAAAAACCTAGCATGGATGTTAATTCGGTCATCATACGATTCTGAAAGTGGGATCCATGATCTGTGACAATAGATAGGGGTACGCCGAACTGACAGATTACCTGATTGAATAGGAAGAGAGTGACGATTTCACCATCGGCCTTAAAAGTGGGAATGGCTTCCGCCCATTTCGTAAAATAGTCGACCACAACCACGATGTAGTTGTGTCCATTTTCCAAAATGGGATTGCAGGTGACGAAGTCAATTCCCCATTTAAGGAAAGGACCAATGGAGATAACCGGATGAAGGGGGGCAGGATGAACACACATTTTCTTCGTGAAAATTTGACATGGATGGCACCTCTGGACCGCTGCAATGCAATCTTTAAACAAAGTGGGCCAATAATAACCTACATGCAGGATTTTTTGGGTAGTAGCTATGCCCGAAAGATGACCACCGCATGCCCCTGCGTGGCAGTCATTCAAAACGCATTCTTCTTCATTGAAAGTGAGACAATGCCGGAGAATAGTATCAATACCATGGCGATATAATGTATCATTCAACATGAGGTAGTACTTTTCTTGGTGGCAAATATGACGACGGTCGTCGGACGTGAGATTTGGGTGGAAGTGTTGGGTTTGTAGGTAGACCAAGATGTCTCCATACCATGGGTCCAAATAATCGACCAAGTATACAGATTCATCAGGAAATGGATCATGAGCTACTTCTCCTGGGTCGATTCTGTGAAGGTCCGATAGTAATTCGGTGAAGATGAGAAATTTCTTTGCTTTGGTAGCTGTGAAGACCAAATCAAATTGTTGGAGGATTATGATCCATTTGGAATATTTTCCTCCAATAATTTGTTGAGACAAGATGTGTCGCATGGGGTTCTCCAAAGAAATAACAGTAGTCTGTCGCAGTAATATATAGTGTCGGAGTCGGGTAACGGCAAAAACTACCGCCAGAGAGAGTTTCTCCACATGTGAATAACATAGTTCGGGCCCGATTAGACCTTTTGACAAGTAGTATATCACATGTTCACTGTCATCATTGTGAACTTGAACCAGAACCATTCGCGTGAGTAGTCGAGGGCACTAAAGAGTGTGGCTGAAACAAGTGCATGTTTTAAAGCATCAAATGACCATTGAGCATGGTCATCCCACAAATATAGTGTTCCCTTCTTCAATAATCGCATAAATCCTTTCGTCATCTCGGCATAGTTAACAATGAATCGACGTAAAAAGTTTTCCTTCCCTTGCAAACGTTGGATTTGGAGGATGGATTATGGTGCCGGCAATTCAAAAATTGCTTTAACCTTATCAGGATCAACCCTAATTTCGTGCTTGGAGACAATGAAACGTAACAGATGCTTGCACTCGACCATGAATATGCACTTATGAGGATTTAGACATATATTGTAGAATCTACACCTAGCAAAAAAAAAATTCAGATGAGCAAGGTGATCGGGTCGTTTCTTGGAATGGGCTGGAAGGTCATCCAAGTAAGCCTATACAATATGTCGAATGTCATGGAAAGTGTAGTCCATAGCCCACTGAAAAGTTTCTATAGCATTCTTGAGACTGAATGGGAGTTTAGAATACGCAAATGTGCCCCAAGGACAGATAAAGGCAGTTTTATGCTGGTCTTCTTTTTTAATCGAAATCTGGTTATAGCTCAAGAATCCATCCATGAAGGAACAATATTAGCATCTGGCATAATCGTCGAGAATCTGATCTATGAACGATGTAGGATAATTATCTTTGGGACAAGCAGCGTTCAGATCATGATAGTCAACACAAACTCGGATGGTGCCTTGTTTTTTATCGACGGGAACCGTATTGGAAACCCATTCTGTCAAAGGAATGGGATAGATGAAACCAGCGTTTAAAAGTTTTTATACCACAGTTTTGATGGCGGCCGCTTTGCGCGGGTGGACAGGCCTGAGTTGCTACCGAATTCGTTTGGCATTGTCATAAATCTTGATTTCGTGCTCGACTATAGATGGATCTATGCCGGGCATTTCGTCATAATACCAAGCGAACACATCGCGTAATTCCTTGAAAAGGGATGTGAAGCATGCAATTTCCTCAGGATTGCAATCTGCTCCAATATGAATATTTTCCACGATACCCGTTTTGATTGAGATATTGATGAGCATTGTCTTAGAAATATTACCCATGTTCCCTTCTGATTCGATAGTTTGAATAGTCATGTAAGCGGAGGGAACCATCTCAGGTGGGTCAAAGGATGGGATTTCAGTATTTATCACGTCCGAGTCAATCATCGAAGCGTGATGGTGAAACTCTCCCCAAGGTCGTTCTTCTAGAGACATGATCTCTTGAATAACTTCGTCTGTAGGCAAGACTTCATTGAGGAGATACTTAGAGAGAACTATGATGGGTGGGAGGTTTGTACCTTTGGTCGAAACCATAGCAGTGGAGGGTTCAGATGTAATTTGTATGGCTTGGTAGGCCAACTCGGCTAGTGAGAGCGGCATCTGATCTCCGTAGGAATCAATGTTTGAAGGTGCTGGGAGGATCCATGGGTCGATAGAGCCATCCAAAGTGGTGGATATCATTGCAACCATATTTGGGATCTCTAGCGGCGGTAGAGGAAAACAACCCAGTAGGGAAGATGCCTTCAAAATATCGGTACCAATACTGACGTAAGAGTCAAGAAAGCCTCCTATTAGGGGTACAGTGCTACTGGTAACGTGGTATAATCAGGGGTGAAGAAGGATAACTGATCTACTGTGACTATTTTCCCATCCAATGGAAATAGGATGAGTCAGAAGATCGAAGAAACAATGGCGGTCATGGTAAAATACCAACTGCGATCGAGCAATAGATTATAGTCGAGATGGCGATCTATGACTTCAAGGTCCACGATTATCGTTTTCCCACTCAGAGTGATGGGAAAAATAGCAAGGTATATTTTTGGGAGGAACGTGTGGCCATTCAAAAAAGCTTTGAGGGAAATTCGACGGCGGTGACAAGTGGGAGAACCTAAAGCGAGCCAACAATCTTGTGACATAACGCAGAGTCGAAGCACCTTTGTCTGTGACGAGTGTGATGGAATTGGTCTCCCTTTCGACACAACCTGCACCTGGAATGTGAGTTGGTGTGAGAGGCGACGTTTAGATTTTTCCATATCAAAGATAGCTAGCATGGAATCTCGGGGGTTCATTCCACCAATGGCCGAAAGCAAGGCTTTCCTTTGTGTTGGACAAGTTTGCAATACTTCGAGAGCAGACATAGTTGATGGTCTTCATTGGGGCCCTTGTTTTTAAATCTTGGTTAGAACATTTTAGTTGAACTTTTGAGTTGCGGCATGAAGACACATGGCAATCGCGACATCGTCGCAACTACCAGGATGAGCTATCAAGGTGGCGCGGAAGCATGAGATAGCTAAAGAAAGAACACGCACAAGTACGGATGAAGAAAACACTACGGATGAAGAAAACATAGCGGAGAAGACGAAGCGGAGACACATATATAACGGGAGAGAAGGCTGAGACGACAAAGAAAAAGACAGGAAGGCGATAGTCGCACGATCATGAGAGTGAATAAATAACAGTCACCTGGCTGAAAGAAATAGGAAGTAGCAGAGGTTGCGAGGCTCGTGATAGGAGAAGAAGCACAGAGCGATTGCGGGAAATCATGCATGACATCTCTGTGATTCCTAATCTTCTCTATTTCTGTTCCGTAAGACATCTGTATCAGGGTTGTAAGCTATCGCTGAAGATGCTATGTAATCATGAGCTTGGCCAAGAGATTAATATAATGAAAGGTTACTGTCTCAATAAGAGGTTTACATGCATGTAATGTGTTTATGCTGGTTTAAAATTTTATTTGCTAATATCTGAATGCTTCTTAAGTGCTCTTGCGTACATGAATCTGTCTATATAATCGATGCATTGTCCATCATGAGTTGCGACTTTGTTCCTTGCCATCGATCTCATCCCCTTCTGCATGTGGTTGCGGCACGCCTCGGGTGAGACTCACTGCTCTCCGGAGCAGGGTGAAAATGCCGGCGTGATCCTAGACAACATCGGACCCCTTTGTTGGCCACAACTCCTGAACCTGGGTCTTGTCCGCGAGACCTGACTTCTCGCCAACAAATGGTTCCGTTGTCGGGACCTGCATGTTCTGAGGGGAACTAGATCATGGTATCGAGGATTTTTGAAGGACAGATACGGCAATGGTGGGATAATCATCTCGACCAATTTATTGCTCAGCAAGCAGAGCTGACCAAGCAAAAGGAGGTGGCGATCAAGGAGCTCGTCCTTTTCTCTGACTCAGCCAGTGATACGTACAAAATTTTCTGGGGAAGGTTCCCTACCGACCTTTACAATTGGTTGCGGAGATTACGAGCGACGGTGCCTTGAGAGGGTTTGCGGAAGATAAACCGCAGGTGGGCACATGAAGATCTAGTGGCACTGCATCGGGTGGACACTGAACTAACCCGTGCGGTGGATTTTTGGGTAAGGACCACGTTGGAAGGATACACTGTGGAGTTTGCTGCTGAGTGCTATCAATCCTTCTCGAAGGCCGAGGTTTTCTTCCACTCAGGGCTAAGAGGGAAGCTGCTTAAGGAGATTCCGCTGTGGATTAAAGCTCTGATGGTGGATGAAGGGTAGATTGAATTCCACAAAACGAGTATGGAAGTGTAAACCACCCGTGTTGGGGGAAGGGAGAAGGGACAAATGCTACGTAGAATGTGAAAGCGGGAAGCGGGGAATGGATGTTGAGGCCGCATGCAAGTTGAGGGAGCGACGTGCGCATCGGCGGGCACAGATCGCCGATAAGTGGCGAAGAAGGGTGATGCGAGATTTGAAGAGACGGGAGATCGAGAGGAAAAAATAGAAGGAGGCGCCTCAGAGGATAGGAATTATGGATTTGGATACCCGGGAATAATACGGGACAGCGGTGGAAGTGCAGCGGGTGCATGGGAGCCTAGCGACACGAGGAAGAGAGATAGTGACTAACGAAGACGATGAAAAGATGCAGCCCGAAGAGAGTTCCAATGACGAATGGCACGGTGTGATGCAGCGGATGTTTCAAGAGAAGACGACACTCACCCCTCCAGGCAGCCCTACTTCTCACATTCTGCATGGCCAGGATCCCTACCTTCCCCTGGTACTGTATCAACCTTTAAGTAATATTTTCATTAAGTTACAAGCATTGAGTCAGTCATACAGTAGTTCATCAGCATTAGTAACGTCCAGTAATAGCAGCGTTACTAGTAGTGTTGTATTCCCTAGTGGAACCGTTACGCAACCAGGACCTGGAGGATTTATCCTGGTCAATACTCCGCAAGTACACATGGCTGGATCTTTCACCCGGTATCCAGAGTTCTCTGGCCGGGGCAATGATGATGTAGAGCAACACTGGTATCTGTGCGAAGCCATCTGGAGGGCTCGGCAGACGCCAGATGCAGGGAAGTTAATAGAGTTCCAAACCACGCTCAGAGAGAGGGCTCTGCGATGGTTTATCAAGTGGTCTGAGGCTCATCCTAACCCCGTAATTGCGGACGTGAAGCGGGATTTTGTCCGCGAATTCAAGCTTCCCCAGACAGACCAGCAGGGCCTGTCAGAGCTGTGGGAAATTAAGCAGAAGGAAGGTGAGATCGCGTGGGAGTTGATGCGGCAATTCAAGGACGCGATCGGGAAACTCAGCTACCCGATCGATCCAAACCACCAGAGGGACTGGTTCATCAAGGCTCTGCTTCCCTTGACACGAACCCCTCTCACTCAGCAGAAGATTGATAATCTGCAGGACGCTTTGGAGCAGGCCATGAAGATTGAAGCCATGGCCGGCTACCCCTAGGAATACCGGGGGGGGCCGGCCCCGCAAGATCCTTCTTTGATAGGGTTGCAACACCAGATCGCCAACTTGACTGAAAAGCTCAAGGAGCTCCAGCCGGTGAGACCAGCGCGGCCGAATGTTTGGTGCACTCATTGCCTGGTCGAGGGCCACGTCGCAACCGAGTGTCCCCGGTTGCGTGGCGTAGGGGTAGGACCCTCGGTCGCGGAAATCCAGGGGGGTCCACCACCTGGTGGTGGCGCGACGATGAATCCGCAGGGGGTCTACCAGCTGCAACAGCCTTACGCGGGGTTCCCACCTCAACCGGGTTCCTCCACCACAGAGTACTGCGAGATTTTCCGGACGTTGGGGCATCCTCCTCGGATGTGCCCGATACTACAGAAGTACTCCACGGTCCCAAACAATGTGTACTGTGAATTTTGTGTTTCCACGACTCACAACACTGAGCAGTGCAGGGTGCTCGACGCACTTGCGGATCGATTGGATCGTCCCTCCTACAGGGTGAACGAGGCCCCAAGGGGAAGAGGTGGCAGCATGCGGGGAGGCCACACAGGAGGACGCTGTCCGGTGAAATGTTACAACTGTGACCAGGAGGTTCACGTGGCTCGAGAATGTCCCCTTCCGCGATGACCCTGGTGTTCCCAGTGCCGGGTAAACGCCCACGCCACAGAGGACTGTTCGGAGCTCACCAAGAAGTGGGAAGAACGGGCGAGGCAGAGGGGAGCGAATCTGATAAATTCAGAGCCATGAGGGATCACGACCCCAGACATGCAAAATGTCGGGATCGTGACGAGGGGTGAGAAGAAAAATGGGGAGGATGCCCATGGGAAGGAGCCAGCACGAGTGGTTCGGTCGGCATCCCCGAAGATGTTAATCAGGCCCGAAGCCCAGAAGAAGTATTTACAGGAGGCAGTTGAGACGTTCGCTCAGCTGCGGGACGTGGGGGGTTTGGAGGAGCCCTTGCTGCCAGAATTTGGGGCGCAGAACGCCACAAGCACTGTGATCGAGGACTGGCTCTAGTTATTCCTCAAGATTGTTGACAATGCTGCGCTGCGGCAGCAGCTTAAGCATGCTTTGGAAGGAGAATTACAGGGGCGTACAAGACTTAGGGATCCGGCGGACGCTGCCCCTCAATACGTGCAGCGCATCAAGCGGAACAAGCAATGAACAGGCAAAGAATTCCGGCTTAACACGCAGGTTGCGGGATTCCAAATCAGCGATACCATGCTGGACTTGGGGTCCGACGTCAACATCCTACCACGAAAGACGTGGGAGGCCCTTGGAAGGCCACGACTGGCCTACTTGCCAATCCAACTCAGGATGGCGAACCAGTACTGCATTCTGCCAATCGGCCGGCTCGAGGGTGTCGAGGTCGACATTGCGGGGGTGAAGACATACACCGATTTTGAGGTTATTGATATCATGGGTGACAAGGATCCTTATCCTGCCTTACTCGGCATCGACTGGGCTTTTGAGAATTACGCCATCATCGACCTTAAAAAGGAGCTGATGATCTTCGAGGATGGGGAGGTACGGGTCACCCAGCCCCTTGACCCGTATCAAGGCCCGCGATATACGAAAATAGTGGACAATCGGGAGGATGCTTAGATGATGGACCACCTTTATCAAATGACCGCAGGAAAGCGGGACAACTACATTAACCCGAACGCGACTGGCTCTGTCAGTTGGCGGAGTGTGCAGAGCTCGGAGCTCAGATCCGAACTCACGTGGGAAGACTAGTAGCAAGGGGGGTATGAGACCACCACGCGGAGATGTGCTACCATTGCCCAAGTCTGGTGGGTGGGGACTGAGATCTGCGGATATCCCACCTTGTCAAACATGCAAGCTGTCAATACTTTTATTACCAAGGTGGAAGACATGGTCCCAGACGAAAGCCAGATGCCACTTTTGGATGTGGCCTTGCAATCCACGTCGGCTCGGTGGTGGAAAAATCACCGCAACAATTTGTTGTGATGGGATTGCATGGCGGATGCACTGCAGGCACGCTTTAAAGAGGATGAAGGACCTCACAGTATGCTTAAGTATCACGGAACTTCCGACCCGCGACACCATTTGCGGGCCTGTGAGGAGCAGTGGCGCAGCACCAGGTACCCTGAGGAGCTATGGGTCCACAGGTTTATCCACTCCCTGGATACAATCCCCCAGGCCTGGTACCTGGAGGAGGAGAGGAAACGGGGAACCCGCTCTTGGCAGGAAGTCACGGACAAGTTCGTTCAGTGCTTCTTGTTCGAAGGGGAGACGGCGCAAGAGTCTCAGGCCCTACAGGCAATCAAGGAGGTCTTGTTTTTCCGCCATCCCGAGCCTGACGGGGGCCCGGTTGTGTCATGACCTGAGGCCAGGCGCGAGTTGGTTTGCCAACGGATTGATGGCGATTCGGATGATGATAGCCTGGAGGACCTCAGGCATCTCTATTTTGACGAAAAGGAAGGCGAGCGGAACATCAGTGAAGAGCCGACGACTGAAGGAGTCCATTTACAGCCACTAAAGATGAAGAAGCTGAACATTGGAATAGACGAGAAACCCAAGCTGGCAACGGTGGGAGATTACTGGGACGAGGAAACGACAAAAGAAATTTTCAGCCTCCTCCGGGAATACGAAGACTTGTTCCCGTCCTCGGTTGCAGACCTGAAGGGGATCAAGGGGGACCTTGGCGAAATGCGCATCGTGCTGAAACCGGGGCCAGGCCGGTGAAGCACCGACCCTACCGAATGAACCCACGTATCAAAGAAAAGGTCAAGATGGAGATCGACAAGATGCTGGCTGCAGGTCTTATCTTTCCAGTAGAAGAAGCAGAGTGGGTGAGTCCCATTGTCATTCAGAACAAGAAGGACAAAGCGGAGATACGTGTCTGCGTAGACTACCGGAGTCTGAACAATGCCTGCATCCACGATCCGTTTCGCACTCCTTTCAGCGATGAAGTTCTAGATCATGTTGCGGGAAACGAAGCCTATTCCTTCACGGATGGGTTTTCGGGCTACCATCAGGTGCGCATTGCCGAAGAAGACAAAGAAAAGATGACATTCACCACTGAGTGGGGATCATTCGCATACCACGTTATGCCGTTTGGTCTGAAGAATGCACCGGCTGTGTTTTCCCAGATTGTAATTGCTGCTTTCCAGGAGTACATTCACAAGTTCCTGGAGGTCTACATGGATGACTGGACTGTCTACAGCCTGTTGAAGAAACACGCCACCCTTTTGCGTATTATGTTTGACCGGTGTCGTCAGCTGCAGATTTCCTTGAACTTGAAGAAATGTATTTTTGCAGTTCCATTCGGCACACTCTTAGGCCACGTGGTGTGCAAGCAAGGGGTCTGTGTCGATCCCGCCAAGGTCGCGGTCATAGTTCACATGGAAGCCCCCGAAATCGTGAAGCAGCTGTGTGCACTGCTCGGGCACACAGGATATTATAGGCGGTTTATCCGCAACTACGCAAAGATTACGGCCCCTTTGGAGAAACTGTTGCGGAAGTCAGAAGTATTCCAGTGGACGGAGGAGTGTAGGAAGGCCCTTGACACCTTGAAGGAGAAGTTGGCGACGGCGCCCATACTTGTTCATCCCGACTGGGATAAGCAGTTCCATGTGCATATCGATGCGTCCGGTATTGCACTTGGGGCTGTCTTGGCGCAACCCGGGGAGACGACAGTTGACCACCCCGTCTACTTCGCCAGCCGCAGGTTATCGAATGCGGAGAAGAATTACACCACGACCGAGCGGGAGGCATTGGCGATGGTGTACTCCCTCCAGAAGTTCTGCCACTATCTCCTGGGCGGCAAATTCAAATTCTTTACAGACCACTTTGCATTGAAGTATCTGGTGAATAAGCTTGTTTTGGAAGGACGGATCTGTTGATGGCTTCTACTTTTCCAGGAATTCACGTTTGAGGTGATTGTCAAGCCCGACAGGTTGAATGTCAGTCCCGATCATTTATCCAGGTTGGAGATGGGAGAGAACGAAGGCTCGTTGGATGATCAGCTGCCGGATGCCGACCTCTTCCGAGTCGAAGCAGTACCAGATTACTTGGCTGACATTGCCACTTATCTGACCACAGGACAATGCCCTCAGGACTACACCCCGCTCCAGAAATGCCACCTGGTTGTCTGGGCAGCCGACTACCAATTGATCGCAGGGCAGCTATACAAACTGGGCCTCGATGAGGTGTTGCGCAGATGCGTCCTTGACCACGAACGGGAAGCGGTAATGTGGGAATGTCATAGCGGTGTTGCGGGAGGGCATGTGGGTGCGAAACCCACCGCAAGAAAGGTGCTCCAAGCTGGCCTGTGGTGGCCGACAGTACATGCTTACTGTAAGGCCTACGTGAAGCGCTGCGATGTTTTCCAGCGGACGGGAAGGTCCTCTCACCGGGACGAGCTTCCGCTACACCCAGTGCATGTGTTGCGGCCATTCGAAAAGTGGGCTGTCGATTTTGTAGGTCCCATCGCCCCGGTTGCCAGACACTCCAAGGCCCAGTACCTCATTACCACCACGGATTACCTCACCTGGTGGGTTGAGGCGGCGGCGGTACGTGACTGCTCGGCGGAGACAGCTACCCGATTTATCTTTGAACACATCATCAGCCGGTTTGGCTATCCACGAAGCTTAACCAGCGATCAGGGTACGCATTTCATTAACGCCACGGTCAAGTCAGTACTAGACACATTTATGATTCAGCATCATAAAAGTAGCCCATATCACCCACAGGCCAATGGTACTGTGGAAGCATTTAACAAAATTCTTGAAAAAGGCTTGACTAAGATTTGCAATGCTCAGCACGACGATTGGGATGAGCGTCTCCCAGCGGCATTGTGGGCCTACCGGACCACAGTGAAACGCTTGACCAATCAGATGCCATTCCAGTTGGTGTATGGCTGGGAAGCTGTGATTCCCGCTGAGTTCACTGTACCCAGTATTTTAATCGCTACGTCTCTTCAGTTCTCAGAAGAGGAGTCACTTCGGGAACGCCTCCAGGAGCTACAAGAGCTGGATGAGGCCCGATTCCTGGCGGAATTCCACCAGAAGGTTCAGAAGGCCAGGCAGAAAGCGTGGCACGACCGCCACCTCAAGACCAAAGCCTTCCAAGTTGGCGGCAAAGTTCTCTTATATGATAGCCGGTTCCAGAAGTTTCCAAGCAAGCTCCAGATGCACTGGTTGGGACCCTACTTTGTCATCGAGATCCGCGACTCAGGAGCCGTTCGGTTGGCACAGCTGGACGGTACAGTTCTCCCTGGGTGGGTGAATGGCACAAGCCCTGAAACCCTACCAGGAGTAAATACGTTTCACTTCTCATCAATAACTCTCGCACCCGAGAGCACCCGTAGCGTAGCTTAGTCGAATAACTCTCCCGCAACCGGGATGAGCGTAGGGAGTCTTTTCCATTCATAGGTAGTCTGTCAATAACTGCTTAATTGTGGGGCAGCACCGCAACCGACTATGGTTGAGGTGGCGCCCGTCCAGCGTGTCATCCTTGTAGGATCCATCCACGTGCCAGTATCAGTCCAGGTCATTTCCGTCAGTCCTTTTTGTCAGTCCGTAGGATCGCTCAGATTTGCATCATAAATTACCATAAGTAGACAATAACCGTACTATAATCATTTGCCATCATCCGCAGTTCCCTCAGCCGCCGCGTCCACCCATTTCCCCATGATGCCGTCAGCAACTGTTAGATTACACACAGGCATGCGATCGATTGCACGATTATCGCAGGCAAGAAGGCCAACAGGAATTAATTATCGTTATGGGGTCTCATCAACTCCGCTCATGCTAGGTGATGACATAACTTGCATGGAGACCAACAGCACGAGAATGCCGGACCAATTCAATTTGGAAATTGCAGCGACACCAGAGCGGTTGAAGTCTCAAAACGCACCGCACCAAGATAGAAGCTCCAGAAGAATTCTCCAGGTTTACCAGCGCCGTGCCAAGATGCCAAAGGCTCTCTTATCCATTGCTGAACCAGTGCTGGACAGTCGAATCCACAGAACAGAGTCGCTGGTTGGAAAATATGACAGTGCAGCACTAATAGACGCCAACCTGTCTGACCCAGTCGAATTCCCCTACCTCCATTGGCAGACATATATGGAGCATCACTACACACCAGGCAATAGCTCAACCAACCGAATGCGACCAGAGTACAGGGGCCTCTAGCAATCGTCCCTGATGAATTTAAGAACTCTTCCTGTCTTCGGGACTACAGGACCGGCCCTGCAATGCACCCGGTTCCTCCTCAGCCGAATTCAGAACGGGTCCTTGTGGCTAAACGAGGAGATCCCCATTCACGCTGAAGACATTCATCGCCTCACCGGGCTGTCCCAGAATGGATCGATGTCTCCGCTGCCAGTCAGACATCTTCCAAGCGCGCACGAAAGTCGGGTGATACAGACCTCTATGCCAAATATGGCACTCGCTGGGGGGGGGAAGGGCGCCAAAATTGATCTGATTAACAAGCCAGAGATTCGGTTCACTTGCTATCTCATTGCTAGCAATACGATGTGGCATTATACCAAAGGAGAGTGCACCTTGGATACCATCTCCATTGTGGAGCACTGTGTCCAAGGCACCAGGCTGAATTGGTGTTCTTTCGTGCTCAAAGAACTGTTCGCGGCATGCGAAGAGAATTATAAGCGCACCACTAGTTCCATCTATGGTTACCTGATCGTAGCTTTTGCCATGTGGAAATGGCACATTCCTCCTGTCCGGCTACCGGCAGAAACTACCGCGAGCCAGCCCCTCACGATGAAATTCACCCCATGGTAGGTGTCCTCTGACCCCAACACTAAACAGGTGAATGCGGAAGCGTTTCGGGCTTGGTACGGGCTAATGATAGATGTGGTGGCTAACCAGCAATGGGTGCCCAGGAACCTGTTGGACGACTATAGTGAGTAGGTATGGTTCGGGGTAAGCCACAGGCACACTTACCTCTGCCCCACTTGCGTGCTGGAAGCCACCTTCCACATGGCGCCGCTCAAATTCCAGCTGGACGATGCTACCTTTCACCGCGAGGTCTCTGCGTGGCCGGGGGTCACAAAGCACATCTGCGACGGGATCCCCAGGTACAACTTTGAGCGGATGCTGCCAACGCAACGGCCTGCCGAGACAGGCGCGGCAGGGCCCTCACAGGCCGCGGCGGGACCTTCTCAGGATGCAGTCGGGACCTCACAGGAACTCCCTGAATCACTGTTCCCCGTCGTCCAACACTTCAATACTCGGGTACGAAGTCTCAACGTGGCGACCCAAGTTATTTCAAGCGGTGCCCCTTTGTTTCCTTTATTTTCTGAATTCCAGCTCAGTCATTCTCTTTCTCTGTCCCATACTACCCCTCTCACTTCTCCCATCCCTACCAACTTATTCACTTCTACCATCCCCATCATTAGCCCAATGGGCAAAACAGGCCCGAGACCTGATCAATTAGACCCCCCTCCAACCAAGAGGGCCCGCACCACCATCACTGATCCAGTGGTGGACCTTACTGATGACGATACGCCACCCACTCCAGTCATAGGGACATTAGTTCCGGAGGAACCCCTTATCAACCCATCAGAATTCATCAATATTCGCCTCCCCCATACCTCCACCACACCGTCCTCTGCTCCCTCCACCGTCCATCCACCTGCCACTTCATCCGCTCCATCAAACTCATCTGCCACTATATCTGACCCCCTTATCCGGGAACTCTTTGGAGGAGACCACGGGGCTGAAGTCACCTCCAGTACTGCGGCCGTAGTACCACCAGTCGACCCCGTGGCCACACCCCAAGGTTCTTTCTCTACTATAATTACCCGGCTGGCCAACGTTGGGGCTGACTCAGTCGAGGCTCCGCCTGAGCATGTTGACCCTCCCCCCACAGGCCAGACCACTCAGCAAGAACGGCCAGATTCCGACATGGGCACCTTAACGCAGCAACATACATCGGTGTCCCCTCCTGAGAATTCCAACAGATCAGTGGCCAGCGGGCAACCTTTGCAGGAGCGAATGCCATAGCAGGGTGCTTCTGGCACCGCCAACGTAGAAACATGGGGTACAGCCCAATTGTACCTATTCATTTAGTGGGCGGCCCTGCAGGCCGAACAGCTTCATTCGGAGCTGCAGCAGCGGTGCGATGAGCAGCACCACCAGATCATAGCGCTTACTAAACAGCGCGACCAGCTGACCAAGGAGAAGGCCTACCTGTAGGAGCAGGTCACCATTTCCACTCAGGAATTCTCAGACCTATGGCCTGCTGTAAGGGCTCACCATGCCCCACTTCCTGACGATATAGCGGAGAGCAATGTAACAGTCCAGGCTTACCACATTCGGTCTGCCTTCAAGGGTCTACGCATGGAGAATCAAGAACTTCAAGTGGCGTTAGCCGCACGGCCCGCGCTCCCCGACCCTCAGATTGTATACTCAAAACAGGTGGCCGCCAAGCATACCCAGGCAGCTCACATGTAGGCGACCCTTCACTCCATAGCGCGCGAGGCTTACGACGTCCTGCGAAGTCTGCAGGAGTGTTCACTCACCCTCACGGTCAAAACGCAGCACATCTCCGCCCAGCTGCAACAGATTTCCAGGGAAATTCAGGAGACCGCAGATCCCGCGTAGTTAGATCAACTATATGCCCAAGTGAATGAGCTTGAGTTTCAAATACAATAGACCGAGGCCAACTTAGCAACGGCCAAGCAGATAATTCAGGAAATCCGTCTGCCCATTCAAGCCAGTGCCAAATCAATACAACAACTAGCTGCAAAGGCCGAGACCCAGCTTACCACGATGTTCGGGGTTGTTGCGACGAATATAGAGGAGGCCGCTACCACCAGAATCACTGAGGAAGCAAACTCTCTAATGCAGGGCTGGCAGTAAGCTGTTTCAGACTTCACCGGGCTCAAAGATATAGAGCTCCGCAGGGTCCCAGAGTTGGGGCCCTTGTTTGAACAGCCGCTTGGAGGAGCACAATAGGAAAGGGCACGAGACGAAGGCACACAGGCCGAATAGGGCACGGGAGCCAACGGGGCAATGGAGGTGGAAACTTTTATTTGTGATTGACTCGGGGACGAGTCAAGGAACTGTGGTCGGGGCCTGTTGGGGCCCTTGTTTTTGAAATCTTGGTTAGAACATTTTGAATTTTGACCTTTTGAGTTGCGGCATGAAGACACATGCCAATCACGACCGCGTCACAACTACCAGGAGTCGTGGAGCTATCAAGGTGGCGCGGAAGCATGAGATAGCTAAAGAAAGAACACGCACAAGTACAGATGAAGAAAACACACAACAGAAGACAGAAAGCGGAACACACAGATAACAGGAGAGAAGCTGGAAGCAGCTGAAGAAAAGACACAGAGGAACTGATAGTCGCGATAGCGGGTGAATAAATAACAGTCACCCGACTGAAAGGAAAAGAAGGTTGCAGAGGTTTCGAGGCTCGCGACAGGAGAAGAAGCACAGAGCGACTGCGGAAAATCATGCAGGACACTTCTATGGTTCCTAATCTTCTCTATTCTACCTTTCTGTTCCGTAAGACATCTGTATCAGAGTTGTAAGCTATCGCTGAAAATGCTATGTAATCATGGGCTTGGCCAAGAGATTAATATAATGAAAGGTTGTTGTCTCAATAAGAGGTTTACATGCATGTAATGTGTTTATGCTGGTTTAAAATTTTATTTTCTAATATCTGAATGCTTCTTAAGTGCTCTTGCGTACATGACTCTGTCTATATGATCGATGCATTGTCCATCATGAGTTGCGACTCTGTTCCTTGCCATTGGTCTAATCCCCTTTTGCATGTGGTTGCGGCACGCCTCGGGTGAGACTCACTGCTCTCCGGAGTAGGGTGAAAATGCCGGCGTGATCCTAGACTACATCGGACTCCTTTGTTGGCCACAACTCCTGAACCTGGGTCTTGTCCGCGAGACCTGACTTCTCTCAACGAGTGCACACATTTCTACAATGTTGTAGTTTTGGGCTACACGTGCAGAGGTGTTATGAGTCATGTGTCGAAGTGTCCCTTTGGGGGGATGAATCACGAGATCAACAGTAGGCCGTTCGATATGCAAATTGTTGGGCGGTGGTGGAGTTGAAATAGTACCAGGTTCTTGAGCATCTATGGTAGGATTTCCATAAAGCTTGGCTCATGTTTGAAGTTCAACACTTTCAATGCCATAAATGGCGGATGATCCTTCACCGAAAGGATGTGAACCACCATTTCCCCTTTGCTAGGGTTGTGGCGGGTTGTCAACCATGTGTTGGTGTTGATACTATTGATTAGGGAAAGGATTATGAAGAACGGCAGGGGTTCGCCCAGAATCCTTGTTTGCGATAAAATCGGTGCATTCCTACAGCCAAGGACATTTGTATGTCAAGTGGTCCTCTGCACAGATATTGCAAGGAAATTTCATGGGTTTATCCTTCCCTTTGTCATTTTTGGCAGCGTTTTTCTGATTAGGATTATTCTAATTGTCCGACTGCTCTTTCGAAGAAGATGTCTTTTTCTTGTTCTTCTTATTCTTTCCACTAGGTTTTTGTGAAGTTTTCACAGAATTTACCTCAGCGGTAGGAAGAGTAGTTGTTTGGTTAGGGGAAGTGGTAGCTGAGGATGGCTGGGAGGTTTTCCCCCGAGACTGTTTTGTGGCTACGCCAGAGATTGTGCCAACGAGACCGTCGGCATGGGCTCCAGTTTTTTGAGTAGCGGGAGGATTTGGGTTACTAGGGGCATTGGGGAGTAAATCATATAGCGTGACAGATTGTGAATAGATTAAATCTAAATGTTGGGCACAACGAATGCATTGATCTTCTGTAACCACACCAGATAGGCCAATGTCTTTAGAGATGTGGGGTAAGATATACTTAACAAACCAACTAGATAGAAGATGATCTGAGATTGGCGCTTTGACTAGCCTCCTCCTACGCCTCCATTCATGAATGTGATCGGAGATGTGGGTGGCGGTGTCTTGGCGCAGCGAGGTTAACAGGTCCGTTCAGGTTTCAAATTTGATTGGTAATTGGAATTTCTTTAGAAACTCCGTCGCTAAAGCACCAAAAGTGTTTATGGCGGCGCGTGGAAAGTCAATATACCACTTGGCGGCATTGCCTGTAAGGCTGCAGGGGAATAGTCGAAGCCGGACACTATCATCCACCATGGAATTAGATATAGACCATAAATGAAAGGTGGTGATGTGTGCGGCTGGGTCTTCCCCTTGTTTCCCATCAAACTTTGGGATGTCAGAAGGAATCTTGTGTGGTACTGGAGGCCAGAGCGGGTTGTGATTGATAGGGTCATTAGTCAGTTTATAGATGTCGGGAATGTCTAGAGCTGGCAAAAATGGCAATTGCGATTTTTCTCACAAATCTAACCAAGGAAGTATTAGCTGACTATGTGGACCATAGGGTCCACCCATCAATGTTTTACCAGTAGGATAAGTAGGACTTTGATAAAAAATTCCTATAGGTGGAGGGGTAGGGATATATGGTTGTTGTCCATAGGGCATACTGTATTGCGGGGCGAATGGTTGGTTGCCCCCAGTATAAAAGTGCCCTCCCATTCCAGATGGAGGTTGGGGTGGGTTAGTCCATATGGATGCAATAGAGCTTCCCGGAGGCATGCTGCTACTTGCATAGTTTGACAACGGCATAGACCCTACACCGATATTTAAACCACTCAAGGGAATAGTGTTAACAATAGGTTTTCTGGTTTGTCCTAACGATTGCAGGGGTAGTGAAATGTTCCCTGTTGTTTGCATGCTAGTGACACTGCCCCCTGGTATGCTGGCCAAGGGTTTTGAACTCAACAAAGGGTTCCAACTGAAAGGGTTGCTAAAAGGAACCGAAGTAGTCCTACTCATGGGAGGAGAAACCGTAGGTCTCAACGTGGTCATGGTAGGAGTAGATCCCGAAGGACTTAGCGAGTTACTTACAGTTGTGATGACCGTAGGGTTGGGACTAGGCATATGTTGACTACTGGGGTTACCAAGTAATGGCATAGAACTAAAAACTGGCAGGGAGGATGATGGCGAACCTGGGATGGTTTCCATTGGTATCGACCCTATGGATGCCAGTTGTGAAATGGATGTTTGTGCAGCCGAAGACATGTATTAGCGTGGTGAAATCTGAATTATCACAGTTGTCGACGAATTAGTGAGTGGAGGATTGTAATGAGGTATGACACCTTCTATGAAAGGGTCCTCCGGAAATTCCGTATGATATGAGGCTATGTGAAAATCAGGGTTTGTCAATGGATACTGCTCTTCCGTAGAAGGCACGGGTTCACCAAGGTTCAGTTCTTCCTCAACAGTTAGAGGAGGTAGACCTTGTTGCCGTCGAGACAGACGGTGTGGTTCGGATGATGCCACGGTGACCTGTTTATTTTTAACAAATTTTAATAAATTGTGATGTATTATAAAGTCTCAATGACAGTAACCACACACCTAAAAAAGAAAAAAAGAAAAAAAAACTCTCTAAAATCAATCCGCAAGCAGCTAGAATAGGGTGCCCTGTCTAAGTACTACCATTTTCTGGTGATGAAATCCAGTATCACAATAGTATATAGAGAGGGTTGGTCGAAAGTACAGTTACGGTTACTCTAGAGCTTCGTCCGAACCTCAGAAAATAGGTGTAAGCACTCTCGTGAAGACGAGTACCCTCCTAAAGACTGAAGACAGAGTAGGTCCATCTGTTTTAGGTACCAGGATAGTCCATCCCAGTCACCTTTTGTAAGTCCCTAAAAATTATGGCCACTAAAGATACCTCAAATCACAGACATCATCAGGGGTGTCCACGGTCTAGGACAACATGCTATATGGGCAGAGCACCTAGATCCTCGATCTAGTTTCGACATCCGCGAAGGGAACCCCAATATATAGAATGCCCACCGGATGCAGTTGAAGGCGGACTACCTTCTTGTGCACCCAAGTGTTGTCTCGCGCTTAGCTCCAGTAAAGGAATGATCCCAATAATATGAGTGTAGTAGGATTTCGCTCGTTAATGACTCTAGTCTAAAGTTTAGAGATCTTGGGTGATTTTATCACTTTTCATAACCCAAGATCCTAGCCTGAACTATTGTTGGTGTGAGCTCAGAAAAAGTAATGTGATTGACTTTATTATCACTTTATTCTTAGTGTACTTGATTATTATTCTTGAGGAGGGGGAGTGAACGTATGAAATGTAATGAGACTCTGACTCAAGAAACCATGCAAAAATATGCTCTAAATATTCGATTTGATGAAGAGTATTTATACAAGGAGAGGTTTCCTTTCAACATCCATGCACTAACATTCAAATATCAAAGTTCAACCTTAAATATTCAGACATCTATTTACCTCATCTTAAAAGTCTTTTAACTGAAATTTTCAGAATTAATTCAGCTAGATGCAAAAAACTAAAAAAAAAAATTCTTCTAAAAATTAAATGCATTCCACACTAACCTTTTAAACAAGAACAAACAAATAGCGATGCCAACTGGTAAACAAGCACATGGATTCAATCAAGAAGTGGTTCTGATGGCCAAAAATCCGCAACCAAAAGGGAACAAAACACAGGGGTGAACAACAATTTTTTGGCTGAGTAACGCACTAGTTCTGAACAGAGACAACGTTAATGCAGAGACTAACGCAATGTAATGAAAGCTAGGTTGCATTATAATGCTCTGGAATACTGACAAAGACATATTTAGCTAGGGTAAAGTTCTTCAGATGGACAAAAAGAGCACAGGACAGAACTTTGTGAGCTTTTGAAATGTTTACTAGGCATAAAAGCTGGTTAGAAGGATGTGAACAAAGGAAATAAGGAAGGAAAGAAACTAGAAACTTGGGGTTAAACTCCCTAGTGGAGTCGCCAATTCTACTATAGGGTAAAATGCTTGGGTTGTTGGTTCTTGAATATCTCTCTCAGGGCTTTCCAGTGCCCGAGGCAGACAGTAAGATTAGTTGTATAGTTCACAAAGAAGATACATACATGTTCATATCAACTTAAACAAATTGATGGAATAATATGGAAGATTACCTCTTTGATGATCTTAAAGTCTCTTGGAGATCGCTAAGCAACAAAGCAGGGATCCTCCTTCACTAGCTCCAAATCTCGACCCTGTGATCAATCAAAGCACCCATGTAATCTCTACCACAACATACATTTCATATCAATTAAGTTAATATATGATAAACATTTAAACAATGCACATCTAAGCCATTCATCTCATGCTATATAAGTAATTGAAGAACAATAAAAATATCAACACATAGAATGGAAAAAACAGATACAGTTCTATTGATTTATAAAAAGGAGGATTACAACCGTCGGTTGTACCAAGCCCTCCCTCCTTAGCCTTCCAATCTCTCTATCTCTCAATGTGGTGATGTCTTGATCAACAAGTTCTCAATGAACCTCTTTGATCTTTGACCTTCACACTACAACAATAATGCTCTGCTTCACATGTATTCAAAAACTTTGACAATCATTCAACCTTGAACCAAGAGTCTACAGCTCCATTTTATAGGAGATGGAGAGAGTAATCATTGCCTTTCCATTCCACCAGTTCTAAATAGAAAAAACCAAGATGTTTCCTCAACTTCCCATGCTTTTTCCTTCCTTGAGAGTTCAATATTTTTTGGCAAGGCCCAATAAGAGACTAGTGCTTTGCAGTTTCTATTTTGTACTGACTCTCTTATGAGAAAAAGCTGGAATTTCAAATCATTCTCCGCGGGTTTTTCCTATTTCAAACTCAAAACACGGGTAACGCTTCCCTCTAGTCTAAACAGAGCATTTCCCTAGCCACTAACACGAACTTTTCATTGATCAGGTGCGTTATAATTCTCTTTTACTGTTATAGGGGTGTGTTACCATGGCAGAAGTAGGTTTAGTTTAGGTCTCTATATTCCTTCCATATTTATCTTCTCCTCTGAGTTGATGAGGAGGTTATTTGACCTGTAACAGCCACCTGCTACCTCATATTTACTTGCACAATTCAAAGTCCTAAAGAATAGGGAAGCTCCTATTTCCTTGTGAAATTCTTGAGGAAATTATCTCACCTACTACATGAAAGCTATGTACACTCACTAGTATACAATAATAGTTATAAATATATATGTTTCTTTCACTTCACTAGGAAATTTGTAATATCCCCAAAATGGGACTGCTAGCAAGGCATGTCTGAAAAACGCATTTTTCGGAAATGGATGCTACATAATTGGAAATCAGCCCTTGGATCCCTTATATTTGATAATCTAAGACCCAAATACAAGAGGAGATCAGAAACAAATCAAACTAGGTGAGGTAAATAGACCTCCCACACCTAGTATGACTTGAAGATTTCCCAAAGAAGGGACTGCAACAAGGTGCAACAATACTACTTCAGAAATAATGCAGTCTAGATGAGCCATAGCAGGAGGCCAACCTGAAGGCTCAATATAATTTTTTATAACATTAAATCAGAGTTACATTGAATCCATTTCATTATAGTACAGAAAGTAGAAGACTTTACATGAAGAAATATTCAAAATAAGAGGTTGCAACCATGTGATATAACTATGTGAGCTTGACAATGTTATTTTATTAGCTAAAAGGATTTGTAGTTTACACTTTATATTGAGAGTAGATATATGTACAAAAATATAGATCTTTATTAGATCTGTACACTATAGATTCTCCTCTTCAAAAGCCCCTTGGGGTTTTTCAGCAGAAAATTATGTACATGGAGTAGATCTGAGATCTAATGCAACTGATCTGCAGAATGATTTAGAATTTCTAAATCAAATACATCAATATTCAAATCATATCTGAATGTAACATGGATTAGATCTATAGTCCACAGATCACCACAGTGAAGGGAAGATTCCAAACACTAGAGATCTCTCCTCCTTGAAGTGCCAAAATACCCTGCAACTTTCTCCTTGAAAATAACGCAGTTCTGGAAGATGGATTGCATTTTAGGCTCTAGAACATGATGTGGCCTCAAACCAAGATCTAAAAATGAGCTCTCCTCATCCAATACTCTCTTGCCAGGTGGATAGAAGGCTTTACCACTAAAAAGAGGCACTAGAATGGCTTAGATCTGAATAGATCAAGCCTCCACTCTCTGCAGCTTACAAATACAACAAAAACCTCAACAGGATCTTCATTTTAGTTGGAAGAAGAGCTTGGCCAAATTCCTAATAGTGGACAAGAAATGCAAGACTCCCTCAAGAGCTACTCAAAGAAGGAGGTGGGATTCCTGATCAGGAACACCTAGTGCTAAACAACACTATTCTCTGCTAAATAGCCAAGAGAATGAGAAATGTCTAAACATACATGTCCTTCCAAAACAATAGGTTCAACAACCTTCTTCTATTGTTCTCCTCTTTCTTTTATAGGATAAAAGCCTTGCAAAACCCTAAACCATCTCAAAGGTTTAGCTCCTTTCACATGTGTGACCTCCAACTAGATCTGCATTGTGCATCTAAGAGGTACATTGCATCTGGACAGTGCTCTGGATTTGGTCCTGTTGACCCAGTCAATTGTCACAATCCCTTTCACACATAAGGGATTTTTATTAAGGCGGCCCAGATTTAGCCATGTTCACATGGGCATTGATTTATTTTGTTGTTTTAGGAGTTTAATTTATCCTCCTTTACAGTTTTATTCTTGCAACAAGAAAATGTAAACAAAATTGTATATTCCCATTAGTTTGGGCTAATTGGGAATATTATAGTCCTCCCCTCCAAAATGTTTCTTATCCTCAAGCAAATAATAAGGTGAGTGATGCAACTCATCTCCCCCACCATTGGTGACACAAACATGAGTTAATCTTCCTCATTGTGCCAAGTGTTCACCAAACCAACCTTCCATGACTTGCTCCAACAAAGCTCTCATGAGATATAGATATTTCATCTCATACGAAGACAATAGATCATAGGAAACAAACATGGTTTAACCACTTTTCTCCCTAAAATATGAGACATAAAGTACATGGGGAGTAGCCATTCCATATGGCTCATGCATTCATTCCCTCCTCCATCCATACATCCCTATGAAGAGTACAAGTACATCATCCATATAGGGAATCAAAACAATGTACATACAAACAGAATTTTCTGCATAAGGAGGTGGGTCATAGTCCCACATGTGGAACCAGCACAGAGCATCTCCTGCCTGCATCAGATCCAGATATGGTAAGTGGTTTTCCCACCACTTACTTGTTTCACATGTCATCTCACTATGGTTGAAAGTGTGAGATATGTTTGGTGCTTTTGGGAAGCACCCATCATGAAAGTAAATCTCCCTTTGCTCATCAAGGGAGTGGCCAAGTTCAAGAATTTTAGTGGCCCAATAGTTGCCATGAGATTTACATGATACATTACTCCTTTTAGGAGTCATGGCCTGCATAAAAATGGTAAAAGAACATGTACAATCAGAAAATAAAACTTTTTTTACATGAACATATTCTTTACCAACAATGTTTCTCATACACATGGAGTTGTGCATGGATCTTTCCCCTCTTTCCAAAGAAGGAAGAGATGGCTGAAATGACTCTTGCATAGAGTCCCATGGCTGCCCCAACTCCACATAACTCATGGATTATTGAAAATGATGATATAGTTCCTCTTTCAAGCCTTCCCAATCAAAGCTCCTCATGATGATGTTGTAGATCCTCATGGAATACAGATGGCTGAAGCAGAACTCTTTTTATGTTCTTTGTAGTATCTTATGCTTGAGCTTAGAAGCTCTAGGAAAAAATATTCTACCATGATGATAGATGACTTCTCCTTAGACTAAGTAGCCCTCTTCATGCATCTGTTCATCAAATATCATACATTTGTGAAGGTCTTTGGAATAATCCACTAGCAGTTGGGATTTTCAATACAGATCTACACTATCCAACAATGACAGCGCTGATGATGCATCAACTAAAGTATATGTCATGTTTTTTATCCTTCCCTTGACATCTCCTATGCCAAAGGTGTGTGTTGGAAGGTTGTTCCTTCCATTCTTCTCCTCCCACAGCGCAGTATCAGAAAGGAGAGTGGGTGATGATGATAAGGGAAGAATATTTCCCTCCTCCTTGAGCTTACCCAAGTCTCCCTTCGCTGCAGCTTTGCCTTCAAGTGCTCCAATCCCTCCTGGATCTGAGTTTGGAGCAGCAAGTTTTGAGGTTTTCCACACATAATATGAATTAGGTGGCTTTCCAAGTGGTTTTCCACTAGATAATGAGGGTTCAGGGACCGTCATTATATGCAGAATAAATGGGATCCTCATGTCCCTTCTTCCACTATGCAATTTCAACTCTGCTTCATGTGTGGAAGTCTCATGAAATTTGGAGACCCCTCTTAGTGGTGTAAGAGTGCCTCTGATTGGAGTGTTTTCTCCATCTTCTTCTAATAGTGGATCAACTTTGTGATCCCTCTTTTGTTTTGTCTCCTTTTCCTTTAGCATAGACACATGCTGCTCATGTCCTCCATATGGAAGATCCTTAGGAACTCCTTGCAAAGATGCAAGAGCCCCTCTAGTGGAAGCCATTGCTTCATATCCATCTCCTAATGAAAATAGATCTCCTCCTGCTATCACAGCGCTAGAGGATCTTCTCTTCTCTTTCTCCCTCTTCTCCTCATCAATGGAGAATGCCTCATCATTAAGAGACCCTTTTTCTTGATCTTTCTTTGAAGAAGGAACCCTCATGTTTTCTCTTTGAGAAAAGAGACCATGTTGTAGTGGGGTTTTTTCCCTTAGAAAATCATGCAGCGGATCTTAAACCCCCTCAATAATGTTTAAGACTGGAGTTGGATTTATGGAATCTTCCAACTTATGCAAAGATTCATATTTCTTTGGCTTGGTTTTCTTTCCCCAAGAAGTCTCAAAATGTCTTACATTAAATCTTTTCACTAGTCTCCTAGTGAACTTTTCATAAGAAGAGATATTTATCCCTTTCAAGGAAGAGGACTCAAATAGCCACCAGGCATAAGCCTTTCCTTGAATATGCAGTGCTGATACTCTCAAGGCTTCTTCTCTGACACTTGATGCAGCTAAAAGTATGTGTCAAGCTTCCTTACCCAAGACTTGGCTGAGTCTTTAGGTGATCCATCAAAAGTAGGTAGAGAGAATCTACCCAAAGTGTGCTGCATGCACCCTTTTCTTCTACTGTAGCTGCTGGATATTTCTTCTTTGAGTTGAAAAAAATCTAGGAAAATGAGATGAATTTTGAATCTCTTTGATTGAGATTCATATTCTTGGAGATAATCACCAATAGATTCCTCCTTTGGTGTTCCTCCTTTTCCTTCTTTCTTTGACAAGAAAGTACGCATGCTCCAACGTTGCAAATCAGATTGTGTGGATGAATGATCACACACATAGTAAGAATTATTGGGGCTTTCTTGATGTAAATATCCTCCTGAGTGATCTGCATTTCTTTCCCTCTTCATTCCCCAGATTTCTTCTTTCAGTTCATACATAACTTGAGAAATATTTTTAGAGAACTCTTCTCTTTGCAAACAGCTAGTTAAAGGGGTCTTACCCCTTTATTCTGTGTCTTCAGTGTAACCACACTTCTTCATCAGTCTTTTCCTTACATGAAAATACATATTGGCTCTTCAATAAGCATAGGATGTGCCAAGATAGTTGCTCCGACACCACTGTAATATCCAAAAAATGGGACTGCTAGCAAGGCATGTGTGAAAAACGCATTTTTCAGAAATGGATGCTACAGAATTGGAAATCATCCCTTGGATCCCTTAGACCTGATAATATAAGACCCAAGTCCAGGAGGATATCATAAACAAATCAAAATAGGTGAGGTAAACAGACCTCCCACACCTAGTATGGCTTGAAAATTTCCCAAAGAAGGGACTACAACAATGTGCAAAAAAAATACTTCAGAAATAACGCAGTCTAGCTGAGCAGTAGCAGGAGGCCAACATGGAGGCTCAATATAATTTTTTATAACAATAAATCAGAGTTACATTGAACCCATTTCATTATAGTATAGAAAGTAGAAGACTTTACATGAAGAAATATTCAAAATAAGAGGCTGCAACCATGTGATATAACTGTACAAGCTTGATAGCGTTATTTTATTAGTTGAAAAGAGCTATAGTTTAAAATTCATATTGAGAGCAGATCTATGTACAAAAGATAGATCTATATCATATCCGTACACTATAGAGTCTCCTCTTCAAAATCCCCTTGGGGTTTTCAGCAGAAAATGATGTACATGGAGTAGATATGAGATCTAATGCAGTGGATCTGCAGAATGATTCAGAATTTCTGAAGAAAATACATCAGTATTTAGATCAGATCTGAATGGAACATGTATTAGATCTATAATCCATGGATCACCATAGTGAAGGGCAGATTCCCAACACTAGAGATCTTTCCTCCTTGAAGTGCCAAAAGGCCCTGCAACTTTCTCCTTGCAAATAACGCAATTCTGGAAGATGGACTACGTTGTAGGCTCTAGAACATGATGTGTCCTGAAGCTAAGATATGAAAATGAGCTCTCCTCATCCAATACTCTCTTTCCAGGGGGATAGAAGGCTTTCCCACTAAAAAGAGACACTATAATGGCTTATATTTGAATAGATCAAGCCTCCACTTACTGCAGCTTACAAAGACAACCAAACCCTCAACAAGATTTTTGTTGTAGTTGGAAGAAGAGCTTGGCCAAATTCCTGATAGTGGACAAGAAATGCAAGACTCCCTCAAGAGCTTCTCAAAGAAGGAGGTGGGATTCCCGATCAGGAACACCCAGTGCTAAACAGTACTATTCTCTGCTAAACAACCAAGAGAATGAGAAATTTCTAAACAGACACGTCCTTCCAAAACAATAGGTTCAACAAACTTCTTTTGTTGTTCTCCTCTTTCTTTTATAGGATAAAAGCCTTGCAAAACCATAAACCATCTCAAAGGTTTAGCTCCTTTCACATGTGTGGCCTCCAACTAGATCTGCACTATGCATCTAGGAGGTACATTGCATCTGGAAAGCGCTGTGGATTTGGTCCTGTTGACCCAGTCAATTGTCACAATCCCTTTCACACATAAGGGAGTTTATTAAGGTGGCCCGGATTTAGCCTTGTTCACATGGGCATTGATTTATTTTTCTGTTTTATGATTTTAATTTATCCTCCTTTACAATTTTGTTCTTGCAACAAGAATATGAAAACAAAATTTTATATTCCCATTAGCTTGGGCTAATTGGGAATATTACAAAATTCGAATTGCATTCTTGACTAAGGACTGTTTTAGTAAATTGACTAGTTAACTAAGAGATAAGTGAGTGAACAATAGTTAAAACTACTCAATTGAACCTATATTGACTCTTTTATAGACTAGAGCTCAGACAAATAAATTTCACTAAAAAAACCACCACTAGTGAGATATATCTTAGCCTCCAACTTGCACACAACACTACTCGAATTGACTGAATTAACTGAGTGATTTGGCCATGTCACTCCTGATAACTACCTACCAACTCATCAAGTTGAAGTGGAAATTTGAATTTCTTCATTTTACTAAGGTACAAGTCAAATTAAACCTTTTCTTACTAAAATTTAACATGTATTTACCTAGAAAAGATGTTATCAATGAGATTTACCTTTCTTTTTAGAAAGATCATATATACAGAAAATATCTAGATAGTAGTTAGGAATAATGGTCCAATGCACTGAAATTCTCTCTCTGTTAGTATTGTGACCAAAATTAGGGAGATTATCCTCGTTTCAAGTACTTTGACCAGATTAGAGAAAATTTTTTGGAAGAGGCTATTCACTTGGAGCCTCCCAACATCTTGCTTGGATCTTTGTCTAGAGAGTGTGTGTTTCGGAATCTAAGCCTCGATTAAGGGTGTTTGGAGTTTCACCTAGACTATGTGCACTAGCCATGTGATGGTGAATAAGGACTAGTCTAGATACCATGAGGTTGAGACATCAACCGAATCATGGTGACTAATTGATAATTGTTGAAAATGGCACCAATAAAGATTCTAATTTAAATTTCCCTTGAATTAAATTAGAAGAAAATTGCAATTCCACATCACATGAAAACTTATATGAGTTAAATAAGTTATTTTGACTTATTTGGTTCAGTTAATTCGAGTTGAGCATCTAAATTAATTCATGTAGAGTGCTTCCTACTTTTTAGGAGCCCTGGTTGAGTTTATTTTGAGTTTTAATTAATTAATTCAGTTTATCTGAGTTAAAGTCAGTTTAACTAGTTCCAATTGTTGGAGGAACTAGTGAGAGGTATAGTAGTGATTTGTCTACTCTATCATCAATTAGTTAATTTATTATTCAGCCATAAATAAATCATGCATGTTAGAACTAAGAGTTACCCAGTTGAGATTGGATTTCAAGGGAAGTGCAATATCAATTGTATAATCATCCAAATTGTATAGGTGGTGCATGAAGTCAGAGAAATTCCCTAGATGGATTGTGCAGTATTAGATGGGGATTTCCCTAAATAGTACATGCTAATTAACCAAGGAAACATCACAAGGAAATAGGGATCTTGGAAGGCATAAAATTATTTAAGTATTGGCCTAGTCCTATCTAGGAAGTAGTGAGACAGATAGAGATAGTGTAGAAGTTTCTTAGGTTGGAGAAAAGCATTGTAATATTCTCATATATTTTGACTAATGCAATATACAGATAGCATGGTTTTTATTTGTCTCTTTTCTCAAGAAATAATTGTGTAATGTGTTGATTGAATTCTTTCTCGTGTATGCTTTGTGATTTCTTGATCGATTATTGATTTCTGCAATTGGTAGAGTAGATTCAAGTCTATTGTTTTAGCATATTACAATTATCAGTTTGAATCTACATGGATTTTCTACAATAATAATTTTGTACAATAGATATTGGTTGGATGGCATGATTATTATAGGTCAAGAGGGTTGACCTAAATGATTGTTTTTATGGTAATGTTTATATTGATATGATAATGATACTAATCTATTCTTTCCTTAGAAAAATTCTCAATTAGTGACATATTGTTAGACATTATGAATACCTCCCTAGCTAAGGGGGAGTGTTGAAGAATGTAGATATGGTCAACATTCATAATCACCTATGTATTTATAATACTATACAAAAACAAAAATTAAAATTAAAAGAAACGAAATCAACAAAAAACACCTAAAATTAAGATCCTTGAAAATAACTCATACTCATATAAATAATATATTCACCATAAGTTACTAAACACCATAATTTAAGCAAGTATTTTCATAAAATATGGGATAAGTAACAAGATGTAAATAATTATACTTACCAAGAGTTACTTCCTACCGTTATTTACATGAGTTTCAACACTTTAAAAAATATGAGTAAAATAAAAATAATCAATGAAGAGCACATAATACATGTGCTTTGTAGTTAGATTGTGGAAAATGGTCCACACACATCTAAGTGAACTTACTCCAAGATGGCTCTAGCTCTACTCAACCCTGTAACAAAGATTTAACATATTTTCCAAGAGTGCATCACTTACGAACATAATGTTGATCAAGGGTCCATTTTGGAAATACAATGGTGATCTAATTCATCATTTTCAAACCTCCATGGTGTAGGTGTCACATGCACCTATGCCAAAGCTCTCCAACATCTCAGCCATGAACATATTCTTCCTTGCTACTCATTGAATTGCATGCATCCACCTCTAGGTTGTAGAGATTTTTAACCCAGACACCAATTTACTTTACTTTTCCAGTAGAAACATGCTTTATATATGCCTTCCCTCTACTAAACACCACATCATATCCTCTGTCTTCAAGTACAGCTACAAAAATTAGTTTCTTCTTTAAATGAGGAACATACATTACATTCTTTATTATAGATGGTAGCTTGAATCCCTCTTAAAGGTGGCAGAGTCAATCCCTTTGGTACTATACCTTTTATACTCTCCAAGCTCTATGTGTAATTGTAGTTCCTTATCCTATAATATGTTGAAGAAATCATTATTTCCTATCATATGAAATGAACCTCTAGAGTCTAAGTACAATACACTACCTTTTATAGTTATTTTCATGAAAGCAATGAGGGTCAAATCCAACTAGAATTTTGATGTGAGAGCATCTCCTCCTGCTCTTGTTGTACACCTCTTACTATATTTATTGAGTGGACGCTTGGTTGCATCGTGTCCATACTTGTTGGCTTGAGGGGTCCTGACCTAGGTTCGAACTTAAGGTTTGCCAACAAACCCCTATACTACTAGCCCTTTTGGGAATGACCTACTTTCGCAGTCCAAGGTCTCACTCGAAGTAATATGGGTGGGTGTTGGAACCAAGTTTCCGCACCCTAGGAGAGAGTAGGTAATTAAGGTAGATCTTGTTGAGTTATATACGGTTCACACAAAAACAAGCTTATTACCGAGCCCTTAACAATATAACAACATGTTAACAAAAACAAGCTACTATTATTAAGCAGATCTGAGCAACACCTTCACATACATGTGCGCATCAACAATTATCATCACAAAATAACAAAATTGTAGCTAATTCATTTATCACAGACACAATCACAGCTCATTCGAATAACAGAGAGGTACTTCAGTAGTAAACACAACCAGTTCAGATAGCATAGAGATACTTCAATAGATTCTGTGTTCATTAACATCCAAAACCAAGTTACAAACCCAAGTAACAGCCCGCGCACACAGCCAGTGGGGTTCGCACACAGCAGGACTGAGGATCTCAGTGCACACAAACAGTAGGATTCCTTACCCAAAACTACCAAAAAAATATCTCAACAGTTCGTATGTAGCATCAATCTTACCTCTAGACTCAAACTATCTATCTTTTTATGTCATCATAGCCTACGCTATCTTGTGGTCCGCAAATCATGGTTTGTGGGCTCTAGGTCTACCCTTTGACCCATTACAATACATTGGGGGCTTTGACCTGCCCCAATGCCCCTGCGCTAGATTAATTACTATAAAAATATATCAAAAACGCAGCTAGGGGACCCCATTCCAACAGGCCCCCAACATAATATTGTGACTCGTCCTGAGTCACAGCAACCGTGGGGTTTTCATCTTTTCCTAGAGCTACTTGATTGGATTGACCAGAGGGGGCAACACTCCCTCACTTTGCGTGGCAGCATTATGCACAATGTCCACCAACTTATGCGAGGTTGGGCCTTCGGTGGCAGCGATGACACTCTCTAGGGTCTGATTCAACTATTTGACCACAACATCCAAGTCCTGAGATAGCTTGAGGGTTTCATCGGCCCATGGCTTGAGGTGGTCACTCAAAACCTTCTTCTTGTGGTGAATCTCTTCCAAGTCATCTCTGAGCACATGGATGGCTTGAAAACGTTCCAGGCATTGAGCGGGGATCAAAGTGGGCATTGTAACCTCTAGGTTGGCAAGGTCGTGATCGTCAAACTTAATTAAGGAGAGCTTTCGGAATTCTTCTCCAATTATGGGGACTTCACCTGGAATTATTGGAATTTGAAAATAAAAGTACAGACCCTCGAGATTCTTAGGCGTGCACAGCGAGGGCCTTCAAGGCCGAACATAGGGTAGTATCCAAGTGATCGGGGTAGTGAGACAAGATTCTTCTTGAGAAGACATAGTTCACTTCACTGGGTTGGCGAGCATGCCTTAGGAACCGTTCAGGGAGATTTCACATTCTGAGGGGAGGTGTGTGGCTTCCCTCCAGCCCATTTCGTAGCCCTCCCCTTCCCTTGCTCCTGGCCTTTCCCCTTACTCTTATTTTTCTCCACCTACTTCCCTTTTATTGGTGTGGACATGACTTCTTTGACTTCAGGGTTGACCTCCAATACTTCATTGGATGCTCTCTCAGTAGAGGCCATGATCTACAATGATTCAACGAGATCGGTCACAGTCATTCTTGCTCGGAAGACGAACTCGTGTTTGCTACTATCAGAGGGGGTAGCACACCCAGACATGAAAAAAGCATAATAGTTATGGAAATCTGCAAGGCACAAGTTTTTTAGGACATGTAGAACCTAATTTTGAGCTGCCCTCCTCCATTTATAGCTTTGATTAGTGAGTAACGGGCGGATGACGCATAGATGAAACCTACCATCAAATAAATGGTAAAAAATCTTCATAAATCGCTGCATTAGTTTCCTACTGCCCGCTCCTTCTAATGGTAAAATTGGTTTTTTACCCAGTGGTATTGTTCCAACAGCTATTTTTCGGAACTGTGTATTTACCTTGTGCTCCCAGTGCACCTTCTCGGGCTCCCTGACTTGCGGTCGACCCCTGCGCGTATAATGGTCGTCCCTGCATTTTTCCTCTTTCCTACGCGTATCCATCCCAATACAACTACTCCAACCATATAGTCATTTGGTCTGTGCCAAGTTGGTCCAGTATGGTTTGAGACAACTACCATTAACATATCCAGGCAGGGGGTCCCCACACAGCGTAGCCAATTTCACCGCACTGCCATTCGTATTATATGTTACGATATAAGGTCCCAACCAATTTTGGTGGAATTTCCCTAGGTGACGCACAAACTGGCTGTCATATAATACTACTAGCTCATCTTCTCTAAACGACTTCTTCTAGATATGCCTATCGTGCCAGGATTTTTCCTAGGCCTTCTAAACTTACTGATGAAAGTTAGCAATGAGTCGGTCTTCTTCCAAGGCAACTAGCTGCGTTAAGAATTCTTCCATGATATCGGGCTCCGCCATATTCGTAAAGGCTACGACACGCAAGCTAGGAATGATATACTCCATGGGCATAATGACCTCCTTTCCAAAAACCATCCGAAACAGTGTTTTCCCAGTCAATTTCTTGCAAATGGTTCAATAGGCCTAAAGAACCGATGGGACGTGCACGTCCCAATCACTTTGCTCGACATTATAGACCTTGGTAAGTGCTTGTTCCAGAAGTGGTATGGGTGGGTGCTGGAACCAGGTTTCCACACCTTAGGAGAGAGTAAGTAATTAAGGCAGATCTTGTTGAGTTCTATCAAGTTCACACAGAAACAAGCTTATTACCAAGCCATTAATAGTATAACAACATGTAAACATAAACAAGATACTATTCTTAAGAAAATATTAGCAACATCTTCGCATCCACGTGCACATAAGAAATTATCATCACATAATAACACAATCACAGCTAATTCATTTATCACAGACACGATCACAGCTCATTCAAATATTGGAGAGGTACTTTAGTATTAAACACAAATATTTTAGATAGCATAGAGATACTTCAATAGATTCCGTGTTCATTAACATCCAAAACCAAGTTACAAACACAAGTCACAACCTGCACACACAGCAAGTGGGGTCAGCACACAGCAGGACTGAGGATCTCTGTGCACACAACCAGTAGGAGTCCTTACCCTAAACTACCCAAAAAATATCTCAAGAGTTCGTACATAGCATCAATCTTACCTCTAGACTCAAACTATCTATCTATTTATATCATCATATACTGCACTATCTTGTGGTCCGTAAACCGTGGTTTGCAGACTCTAGGTCTACCCTTTGACCCATTACAATACATTGGGGACTTTGACCCACCTCAAAGCCCCTACGCTAGACTAATTACTACAAAAATAAATAAAAAACGCAGCTAGGGGACCCTATTTCAACAAGCCCGCAACAAAATCTTGTGACTCGTCTCGAGTCACATTGGCCATGGGGTTTGCATCTCTGCCTAGAGTTTCTTTATTGCATCGACCAGAGGGGGAAAAACTCCTTCGCTCTGCATAGCAGCGTTCTACGCAATGTCCACTAACTTTTGTGAGGTTAGGCCTGCAGTGCTAGTAGTGACACTCTCTAGGGTCTGATTCAGTTGTTTGACTACAAAATCCAAGTCCTTAGATATCTTGAGGGCTTCATCGACCCATAGCTTGAGGTGGTCACTCAAAACCTTCTTCTTGTGGCGAATCTCTTCCAGGTCATCTTTGAGTGCATGGCTGGCTTGCAGGCGTGCTAGGCGTTGAGTGGGGATCAGAGTGGGCATTGTAGCCTCCAGGTTTGCAAGGTCATGATCGTCAAACTTAATTGAGGAGAGCTTGTTGAATTCTTCTCCAATTATGGGGACTTCACCAAGAATTAGTGGCATTTTTAAATAGGGGCACAAACCCTCGATATTCTTGTGTGTGCACACCAAGGGCCTTCGGGGCTAAACATAGGGTGGTAGCCAAGTGATTGGGGCAGCGATTCGAGCTTCTTCTTGAGCAGACAGAGGTCGCTTCACCGGGTTTGGCGAGCATGCCTTAGGCACCATTCAGGGAGATTGCATGTTCCGAGGGGAGGTGTGCAGATTCCCCTTGCCCATTTCATAGCCCTCTCTTACCCTTGCTCCTGGCCTTTCCCCTTACTCTTCTTTTTCTCCACTTGCTTCCCTTTGGTTGGTGTGGACATGACTTCTTCGACTCTACGGGTGACCTCCAATACGTCATCGGATTCTCTCTCAGTAGAGGCCACGGTCTGCAATGGTTTAGTGGGATTGGTCGCAATCATTCTCACTCGGAAGACAAACTCAGGGTTTCTATTATCAGAGGTGGTAGCACGCACAAACATGAAGAGAGCACAATAGTTAGGGAAATATGCAAGGCACAAGATTTTTATGACATGTGGAACCCAATTCTAAGCTGCCCTCCTCTATTTATAGCTTTGAGTGGTGAGTAACGGTTAGATGATGCTTAGCTGAAACTTACCATCAAGGAAATGGTAAAAAATATTCTGAAATTGCTGCATTAATTTCCTACTTCCAGCTCCTTCTAACAGTAAATTTGGATTTTCACCCAGCGATATTGTTCCAACGGCTAGTTTTCGTAGCTATGTATTACCCTTGTGCTCCCATTGCACCTTCCCGAGCTCCCTGACCTACGGTCGATCCCTACGCGTATAATAGACCTACCAGTGTTTTTTCTCTTGCCTGCGCATATCCATCCAAATACAACTACTCCGGCCATATAGTCATTTGGTCTATGCCAAGGTTGTCCGGTATGGTTTGAGATGGCTTCCATTAACATATCCGAGAAGGGGGTCCCCGCGCAACATAGCCAATTTCACCACACCGCCATTCGTAATTTCTATTACGATATAAGGTCCCAACCAATGTTGGCACAATTTCCCTAGGTGGCGTGCAGACTGGCTGTCATATAATAATACTAGCTCATATTCTTTAAATGACTTTTACCAGATATGCCTATAGTGCTAGGCTTTTTCCTAGGCCTTCTAAACTTGCTGATGAAAGTTAGAAATGAATCGGTTTTCTTCCAAGGCAACTAGCTGCACTAAACATTCCTCCATAATATCGGGCTCTGCCATGTTCGTAAAGGCTACGATGCACAAGCTAGGAATGATATACTCCATGGGAATAATGGCCTTCTTTCCATAAACCATCCGAAACAGTGTTTTCCCAGTTAATTTATTGCACGTGGTCCGATAGGCCCAAAGGACCGACGGGATGTGCACATCCCAATCGCTTCACTCTACACTACAGCTCTTGGTAAGTGCCTATTCCAGAATTTTATTAAAAGCTTCTACCGTTCAATTTTCCTGCGGGTGATATGGGGTACTTTTTGCATGGTGGATTCGAAATTCTTTAGTCAAATCTTGTATTGTGTCATTAATGAAGTTTGTACCTCTATCGCTCATCTATATCTTCAGACAGCCAAACCTGGTTAGAATATGCTCAAAAATGAAGTGCGCAGCGGTATCTGTAGTAAAATCCTTCACAACTTGCGCTTCCACCCATTTGGTTACATAATCAGTTGCAATGATGATGTAGCGGGCACCTGTCTTCTTACCTGGTGGGTTGATGGGCCCAATGAAGTCTATTGCCCATTTATCAAACGCCTGCAGGGCCATCTATGGTTGTAAGGGAATTTCATCCCTACATGACGATCTTCCTATCCTTTGGCATGTGTCACAGGCTTTGCAATAGTTGTAAGAGTCACTATGCAGTGTGGGCCACCACAGCCCAACTCTTAAGATCTTTTGCACCGTCACTTTTCCTATGTAGTGACCTCCTGCTATGCCTCTGTGGGCTTCTGCTAAAATGGCTTGTCTTTCAAGCTCCAAAACATATATTCACAGTATCTCATCAGCTCCCAGCTTATAAAAGTGGCTGCTATGATGGTAAAGTGCGTTGTCCAGGTTACCAACTCTTTTTTCTATTGTACAGAATATTATACAGGTGCCATCCCCATAGTTAAGAATTGAATAATATTGGCAAAGTGTGCATCAACCACCTTAATAGAAAATATCTGTGCATTGGGAAATACTTCCTCTTGGTTGGTTAGTTCTTCACCAATCTTGATTTGAGACAAGTGGTCTGGTCCAACATTTAGTTTCCCTGGCTTCACAATTATCTCAAAGTCATATTCTTGGAATAGTAGTAACCATTGAAAAATCTTCCCCCCCAACACAGGCTTATTGACTAGTTACTTCAAAGCTTAGTGATCCGTGAACATCTTGAAGTGCCCTCCTAGTAGATAATGCAGGTATTTCTGCAGGGCATACACAATTTCCAATCCCTCACGCTTAATAGTGGATTAGTTACGCTCTGCGCCAGAGAGTTTTCTACTAGCAAACACAACCAGGTGGTCAAATTCCCCCTCCCAGGGCTGCGTAAGGACAACTCCAAGGGCGATCCATGATGCATCCACATGGACATGGAAACCCTTCGCCCAATCATAAAATATGAGGATAGGTGCATAGACCATCCTTTCCTTGAGTAGCTCAAAACTCTTCTGACACTTTGCGTCCCAAAAAAATGAAACATCCTTCTTTAGCAAGTTTTCTATGGGTGTCGTGATTAGTTCGTACCCTTGAATGAACTTCCTATAGTAGCCCGTGTGCCTGAGGATGGAGCGTTGTTGTTTCTCATTTTTAGGGACTGATAAATTGATGATAACTTCCACCTTGGTGGGGTCAACCATCAGTCCCTACCAACAAAATATGTGGCCCAACAAGATCCTGAAAGGTACACAGAATATGCACTTCTTAATATTTAGGGAAATCTGGTGCTTTCTACAGGCGTCCAACATCATGCGCAGATTCGAGACATGCTTCTTTACCAATCCAAATATTTTCCAATCATCAAAATATACCTCCAAGAACTTGTGAATGAACGCCTTGAATACTGCGACCACTACCCTCGAAAAGATGGCAGGGGCATTTTTGAGCCCAAACGGCATGACGGTGTACTGGAAGGATCCCCATTCGGTGGTGAACATAGTTTTGCTACGATCTTCAGGTGTGATCCTGATCTGATGGTAGCCCAAAAACCCGTCAGTGAACGAGTATGCTTCCTGCCCTCCCACACTATCGAGGATTTCATCAGAGAATGGTGTAGGGAATGGATCATGTACGCATGCATCATTCAGCTTCCGCAGGTCGACTCAGATTCTTATTTCTCCTTTAGTCTTTCGCTATTGGACCACTATAGGGCTTACCCAATATGACTATTCTACTGGTTCGACGATACCTATGCCTAGAATTTTGTCAATTTCTTCTGTGAATTTCTACATGTACTTGGGGTTCAATCGGTAAGGTCGCTGCTTGACAGGGCGTGCATCTGGTTTTAAAGTGATTCGAATGACCCCCAAGTCCCCTATAATACCTTTGAGTTCTGAGGATTTTGTAGGAAATAGGTCTTGGTATTCTGTTAGAAGTTCTGCGACCTTCCCCACAGTATCATCATCCCAATAATTCCCAATTCTCACTAGCTTAGGTTGTTCTTTTGTTCCAATGATGACTTCCCTTAGCTTAAGAGGTTTGGTCACATCGACAGTCTGTAGTGGGGGTCCAGCAACTGCTCGTTCACCATGTGATTCTAGGATAGTGATATTTCATGGGTCTTCATCACATTCCTCTATTGATAGATTGCAACAGTTAACAATATCCTACATCTCGTATCCCAAGCTGGTTCCCCATACTCCACATGAGGGTGTGATACATCAAATACTAGGGCATCTATGTCTTGCAGGGCTTCGTTTAATTCCTCAGTTACGTCTATCAATCTGAATGTCCCTACCAAAGCTTCCCTCATGGTCTCCCAGTGGCGGGTATGTTGATGTAGCTTTGCATCAAAATACCATGTGGTGGGGATTGGCCCCAAGGCATGAATGAACAGGTGGACCCATTCTTCCCTGGTCCTTTTGCACCACACCTCCATCCATGCAGCCAAGTGCTTGTGTGGGTCCCCTTGGCCAAGGAAATTCTCCATGCATAGGTGAACCAGAGGTTCAAATCGTAGGATCATCATCTTGTGACATTCCTCCCAATCCTGAAACGTCCCCTTATGAGTTTCCCACCACCGCGCAGGGGTCACACGCATGGCTAGGTTAAGCGCCCATATTCTTCACTCCCTTGGGACTTATACTTCAAATTCTCTAAGAAAATACATAACACTACCAGAACCATCAAATTAAGGTAGCTCTCTTTCCTCTGAGGAGATACACCAGAATATATTCGAGATCCTAAGACATCGTAACGCAGATATGTCATGCAACCGGTTCTACCAATTTTTGATTTCCTCATCAAAGTCTGAGAGGCATTCACTGTCCTTTTCCTAGCAAAGCACACCATCAATCATGGGATTAATCCAATCCTCATCTCAGGTAGTTAGTTTATATATATGATCCATGTCGTCTTCTTTGCGCACGAGTTCTACATATCGTTCTCCTTTTGTTGGGTCTAGAGGGACTATTACTCTCGTACCCTCATTCTCAAAAACCATGCTCCTTTTTTTTAAGTTGATAATGCCTCCCATGTCTATAGCCCAATCTAGTTCAAGGAGCATAGGATAATGGTTTGCATCCTCTACAATTTGAATTACCTCAAAATCCACGTATACCTTAACCCCTGCGATATCTACCATAATCTTTGATAGTCTCCCCAATGGTATGATCTTCTATTGGTTATCCATGTGCAGCTATATAGTAGACCATTCTAGCTTACGTTCTCCCATCCTGTGCCATGTCTGTTTGGGCAGGACATTTGCATCGGATCCTAGATCTAGGATGACTTGATCCATTTCATAATCGCCAATCTGTGTAGTTAGTTGCGTTTCCTAACCAGTGCATTTCTTATTATTGTAAAGTTTGTGAACATCTTTAACTCTTATTGGATGGCCAATTTTTTCTATGCGGCTGTCTATCGGTGCATGAAGATTTTCTACTGCCTTCTGGTTGCGTAGCAGCTTCATACATGCATGTAGGAATGGTTTGACTTCTTCGTCCACTTTTAAGTTTGTTAGAGCCTTGGAAATAGATTCCTCATCCTTGGCAAAGTATTTGCGAGCTTCTAGGAAGGTTTCTTTCTCCTTATGTAGGTCGAATATTTCCCTTTTGATAGTGGATTTTCAGATAAGGGGTTTAGCCGCATCTCTTTCCTCAACTCCTCCAGTATCCATGCCGCTACGCGTAATGACATTAATACTGGGTCCCTCATCATGTGCTTCTGCCTTAACCCTTTGTACATTCTGCATTGGGGTCTGTTTTTTTTCCTGCATCTTTGCGATCAGTACCAGAAAAACTTTGATCACATGATGCAATTTCCTACAATATCTGCAATATTGTCATGCGTGGTTTGGACAGTCCCTCTGTTTCGTCAATTTAGTGTGTCCTAAATTGCTACATTAATTTGTCAATCCGGGATTCGTAAGCTGACGAAGTGTGGCGCACTATATGTGCAAGATAACCTATCTCTTACTTTTGTCGTTTTTGGATTTTTATTGATCTTGGTTGGTTTCCTAATGTGAGATGGAAATTCTAAAAGACAAGTATGGTTATGAATATTCAAGGCAATGATGTCCTTTATAATGATTTACCAAACTTCAAACTTCAAAATGATTTTGAAACATACAATGAAAAAATTAAAAGGAAATGAAAATGTGTCACTATTCTAATTAAACAAACAATGAACTATTGATCATGAAAACCATTATCCTTGCTGCTGTCTAAACACAAAAGAAACTGTACTCAAAGAAAAGATTGCAAGTAAAGTAAAAACTAAAATCAAATTACATCAACTCATATTCTAACCCCTCACCATTAGTCTAGCTATGGCTTTCGGAGGTAATCATAAACAACTTGAGCAATCTGATATCTAATTTGCAGAAAAAGAAACTAATATCAAACTACACACTCATACTTCAATCCCTCACCATTAGTCTAGCTATGGCTTTCGGAGGTAACTGAAAATGACATGAGCAATTTAATATATCTAACTTGCAGAAAGTAAACTAATATCAAACTACACACTCATACTTCAATCCCTCACCATCAGTCCAGCTGTGGCTTTCGGAGGTAACTGAAAATGACATGAGCATTTTAATATATCTAACTTGCAGAAAGTAAACTAATATCAAACTACACACTCATACTTCAATCCCTCACCATCAGTCCAGCTGTGGCTTTCGGAGGTAACTGAAAATGACATGAGCAATTTAATATATCTAAATCTAACTATTGAAACAAATGTGCAAGACTGAAATAAACAAAGCAGTGCTGGAATTAAACAAAAAGTAAATTAGCAGCAGAACAATATTGATTCCATGTCATTAGTCAAAAGATATGCAAATGCCCGGGCTGCCATGAAAAATTATGCTAAAAGCTATGATTTCAAAAAGCAATCTAAGTAAAGAAATATGACAAAACAGAATTGAAAGCAACTTATCTAGAAAACATGTAAAAGCCTCCTTGGATAGCAGGGGCCCTCTGCTACCAATTTGGTGAAGTCCTTCGGCTCCTTAAAGTTGTAATCAAAACAGCATCAAAGAACTGAATTTCTCTATTAAAAAGAACTCACAAATCTACATCCCATTCCATCTTGAACTTTGTTACAAAAGACTTCTCTACTACTTTTTCATTACTTCCTCATTACTTTCTCATTACCTATGATAGGAGAAAGCTTCTCCTATTTATACAAAATATGAGGAGTCATCTCATTAATGGGAGTCCATGAATCTCTCCCTCCATTTCTAGAGTTACAATCAAAATAGGAAATGATAAGACACATGTCTTTCTAGAGTTTCAACACAACTAAGAGATGAGACACATATCCTCTTAGAGTTTTAATACAACAAGGAAGTGAGACACATATCCTCTTGATCCCATAATCTTCTCCAACCAAATTCGAATTTGGCCTTAGAGTGCCACATAAGGGTCTTCTAGAAGTCTCATTTTGACCTACACATGTCACAAAACTCATAACACATATATAGATATATGAAACTATGTTAATTTTCTAGTTTTTAATCATAAATTCACTTAAAATACATAAAATAAATAACTTTGGAAAACAAGGATCCTAACCCATATATTTATGTAAATGGTTATTTGATGTAGGGTTTTAGGTCAAATGGCTATGAAATAAGAGCTAAATGGTTATGACATAATGGAAATATGTATGAATATGGAGAACATTTTTGAGACTCAACATACTCCCCAACTGAAGTTGTTGCATGTCCTCATGCAACCATTGCAATGATTCATTTGTCCATGAGTTGATCTTTTATGAGTTTTGACTCATATAGATTCATTCCAAACTTTGCTTATTGATTTTTCCTTTTTGGAAAAGTATAATACATTTGATTGCAACTTCTTCTTCTTCTTCTTCTTCTTTTTTTTTTTTTTTTTTTCATTGGTTGGTTCTTGTGTGACAACCATTTTTTTTTCCTTTTTTTTTTTTTTGAAGCATTGGTTCTTGTGTAACAATGCTTTATTTTATTTGTTGCATCAAAGTTCATGAAAACATTTAGAATCAATTTCTTCATCAATGAATTGATCATTTGCAAGGCATATAATCTTTTGGATCATGTTGCAACAATAGTTGGTTGGGAAGTATATGTGTATGGAAATGAAATGAAAATGTGTGATAGTGTAAGACATGTGGATATGAAATGATGTCCCTTCCCCCCCCAACTAAAGATATGACAATGTGGAAAAGGGAGTGAGGAATTTTTCCAAAGTTACAATTTTAGCATTCTAATAAATTACATGACTAAAAATTAGAAAACAACATACCTTCACTTACCTTAAATGTGGATGAGTTGTGTATGTGTGGTGGCTGCAAAATTCTGATCATATTCTTCTTCAAGTGGCTGAACAAGAAGAGTCATGGATAAAGAGATGAGATGACTTTTTATTGCTTCTACTAAAACTTGCTGAATCTGCTCCAAAATGCTGAAAATAATAGTCTTCATGTCTTCAAAACTCATTGGCATAATTCCTACTATGTGAAAAGATGTTCTGATGTCGAACATAATAGGAAATTGTTGACTTAGTGGCCATTAATGGATGCCACTAGTCAACACGAGAACTCTCACCATTGATGACAATGAGAGTCAAGATGCCCAAACACATCTTGCTAGGTACGAATGATTTTGCTGATGTCGAGTCACCTAGAAGATCTGACGAACAAGATACATTAATGTATTCTCATTATTTGTCAGCATGAGAACTTGCCATTAAAGCATGGAAGCCTCAAGGTGTTTTTACAAAGAACTTAGACTCAAAGGACTATGGACTCAATAATTTGCATTGCAGCAGGGCTTATTTGCGGAATGAAAATGACAAGAAATGGAAGATGGAAATGGAAGATAAAAATGGAAATGGGCAATAAGCATGTGAATGAGCCTCTTGATTTTATTTGTGGGTTATGAATGGACAAAAAGAAATGGAAAGTGGATGTGAATGTAAATGGAAAATATGAAGTGAAATGAGGTGAATGGTTTATTATGAGGTATGGATGTGATGGAGACAATAGTATCTGAAAGTTTTTTAAGTGTTTGGATCTGATTTTGCATCAACATATTTCCTCTTTGTTGCTGATCATCCTCTTATGAAACAAATTGGTCTCTTAGAGAGACACCATTCTCTTGTAGTCATTTGTCCTTCCTCCTGGAACCTGCAAAAAAAAATAATACTTCTTCTGCAATGGAATGTAAGATTATCAAAGGGAGAGAGGTGATCAATCTCTCTAGTTATGATATTTACACACAAAACTAAGAATTTGTATTAATGAAACAAGTTCTCAAAGGAAAAATCAAAAGAATTTATACATGTTTTGGAATTAGTGCTTCAAGTTGAATGTAGCTTCTTTTCAGCAATTTATTTCATTATTTGTCATTTCAAACTCTAATGATGGATTTCTCATTGTATAGATCTTGTTGAAACCTTTCCAACGATACTTAAATCATCAAAATCTGATTTTGTATGAAAAAGTTAGGCTGATTTGAACAATGAGGTTTTTCAACTGCTAAAAATCTTGAATAAAAAGTTAGCCATTCATCTTTCATCATCAGTCCAAAATTAATCAATACCTTCAGAAAAGTGAGCAAATAACTTATTCATTTCATTGATTGAATTTTTTTTTTTTTTTAAATAACAAAATTGAAAAAGAGAAATAATTTTTTTTTTTTTAAATGATTTGAAAATAAAATTATATATATATATTTTCAAAAATTTAAAAATATACATACATATTTTAATAAACAAAACAATTTTAATTTTTTTAATTTTTTTTTTTTTCGTTAAACAAATTGTGGAAACTATCATATTGATTAAATATCAGTTGAGGTGAACAATTCTCGTGCCCAAACCTGTATGCACATAATGCTGCTTATCCTCGCCTTTCACATAATAAAAAGATATTTCTATTGGCACATATTCCTGTCTCAATAAATGAACACAATAACTCCAAGGTCTCATCTTGAAATGCATTTGTATGCTCATGAGCAGTAGATATAGTGATACCTAAGTGATCTCCATAATCGGATAAATAAGATGCTCATTGAGTCTGGTCACAATTGCACCACTACAGTTCAATGCAAGTATGGCACTTCCAGCCATTACGAATTCAACAAATGCGATATGATCTCCAAACAGTCTCAGGAATCATAATCATCTGGAATCCACGTTGCTCAAGGTTGATAGAATTTGTATTCAACTTGGATTCTTCTTCCTGGAGATCAAGAAACCGAATTATGGCTGAAATCAAGCAAAGTTCCGTTCAAACTCTCCACTGTGCAAACAGAAAACCGTTTTTCCTCACGCGACAGGCAAAAATGGCCTTCAAAGAACCGAAAAATTCTCCCAGACCGCCACGAATTTCTTAAAACGGTTTTTGGGTTATCTAATTTACCCTATTGGCGAAAAAAACCATGTTTTATTTTTTCCAAATTCATCTCCGTTTGGCCAAATCGTGCTTTCAAAGTTTGACGTTTTTCTCTGTTTTGTGTTTTTCTGTTTGTGAATAATTTTTAACAAGATTCTTAATCCTTTCTGGATCAGAGTATTCAAGCTTATCTTCAGTGTTTAAATGCAGAGTAATGCTCGTTCCTCTTGGAATCAATCTATCAGTATTTGTCTCCTCAGTGCATCACTAGCATTACTGACTAACTCACAGAGGAATACTTCCTTGTGGCTGTACAAGCTGTGTACTATCAAATCCAAAAGGCGACTAACCTCTGCTTGATACTCATGTTTTTTAATGGATTAGTCTGTTGTTTCCTGTTATGCTACTGTGATTTCATACCTAGCAATGCCAAGTATTGTTTGCTTTATCTTCAAGTTTGAAGCAGCAGAAAAACCAGCTATCTGCTCACGGTTTGGTAATCTTGATTTTCTAGTGCGACATAACTCCAAAGAGGTAAATGGCCATGAAGGGCAGTGGGCTGTTTATTTTTATTTTTATTATTATTATTTATTTTTTATTTATTTGTATTTGTTTTGTTAATAAAACTATATGTTATATTTTTAAAAAAATTAAAAATACACATATGTTTTACTAAACAAAATGTTTTTTTTTTTTTTTTTTTTTTGTTAATAAAATTACACATGTTGTATTTTCAAAGATTAAAAATATACATATATAATTTTACTAAACAAAACCATTTTTTTTTTTTAAATGATTTGTTATTAAAATTATATATATATTTTCAATAAAAAAATATACATATATATCTTAGTAACAAAACAATTTAATTTTTTATTTTTTATTTTTTATTTTTTTTTTCATTTTTTATTTTTTATTGATTTGTTTAATAAAATTATATATGTTATATTTTCAAAAATTTAAAAATACACATATATATTCATTAAACAAAACAATTTATTGAAATCAAAGTTTTTCATGAAAACAATTTTTTTTTTAAATTGTTGAATCAATTGAAATGATGAAGTTTTATTTTGTCTCTTTTTTTTTTTTCTTTTCTTTTTCACATAACAATTCTTTTTCTGATCCTCCAGATCACACAAAGTGCAAGAGAAGAGCATACTCAAGAATTATTAAATTTTTTTTTACATAACAATCCTTTTTCTGATCCTCCAGATCACACAAAGTGCAGGAGGAGAGCATACTCAAGAATTATTAATTTTTTTTTTAGATGTAAGAAATAAGGCTACCTAGTTACACTTCCCCGGCAACGGCGCCAAAATGTTTGGTCAATTTAGTGTGTCATAAATTGCTAACATAAATTATCAACCAGGGATTCGTAAGCTGACGAAGTGTGGCGCACTATATGTGCAAGATAACTTATCTCTTACTTTTTGTCGTTTTTGGATTTTTATGAAATTCTAAAAGACAAGTATGGTTATGGATATTCAAGGCAATGATGTCCTTTATAATGATTTACCAACTTGAAACTGAAAAAAAGGAATTTGAAACATACAATGACAAAACTTGAAAGGAAATGAAAATGTGCTACTGAAATGAAAAAGTGTTGTTAATCTAATAAATCAAAACAGTGAACTAGTGAGCATGAAACCAAACTATTCTTGCTGCTGTCTAAACACAAAAGAAACTATGCTGAAAGAAATCCAAAAGTTGCAATAAAGTAAATCTAAATCAAATTACATCAACTTGTCTTCTGATCCCTCATCATTAGTCCACCTATGATTTTCGGAAGTAACCATAAACAACTTGAGTAACTGATATCTAACTTGCAGAAAGTAAACTAATATCAAACCACACATTCATAATTCAATCCCTCACCATCAGTCCAGCTGTGGCTTTCGGAGGTAACTGAAGATGTCATGCACAATTTAATATTTCTAACTTGCAGAAAGGAAACTAATATCAAACCACACATTCATAATTCAATCCCTCACCATCAGTCCAGCTGTGGCTTTCGGAGGTAACTGAAGATGTCATGCACAATTTAATATTTCTAACTTGCAGAAAGGAAACTAATATCAAACTACACATCCATAATTCAATCCCTCACCATCAGTCCAGCTGTGGCTTTCGGAGGCAACTCAAGATGTTATGAGCAATTTAATATATCTAACTTGCAGAAAGGAAACTAATATCAAACTACACATTTCATAATACAATCCCTCACCATCAGTCCAGCTGTGGCTTTCGGAGGTAACTGAAAATGACATGAGCAATTTAATATATCTAAATATAAATACTGAAGCAAATGTGCAAGACTGAAATAAAAAAAGGCAATACCGGAATTAAACAAAAACTAAGAAAAAAATAAATTAACAGCAGAACAATATTGATTCCATGTCATTAGTCAAAAGATATGCAAATGCCCGGGCTGCCATGAAAAATTATGTTAAAAGCTATGATTTCAAAAAGCAATCTAAGTAAGGAAATATGACAAAACAGAATTGAAAGCAACTTATCTAGAAAACATGTAAAAGCCTCCTTGGATAGCAGGGGCCCTCTGCTACCAATTTGGTGTAGTCCTTAGCTTCTTGAAGATAAGATCACAATAGCATCAAAGAACTAAGCTTCTTTATTCAAAAACTCATAAATCTACATCCCATTCCATCTTGAACTTTGTTACAAATCTACTTCCTCATTACTTTCTCATTACTTCTTCATTACCTATGATAGGAGAAAGCTTCTCCTATTTATACAAAATATGAGGAGTCATCTCATTAATGGGAGTCCATGAATCTCTCCCTCCATCTCTAGAGTTACAATCAAAATAGGAAATGATAAGACACATGTCTTTCTAGAGTTTGAACACAACTTGAGGAATGAGACACATATCCTCTTGATCCCATAATCTTCTCCAACCAAATTCGAATTTGGCCTTAGAGTGCCACATAAGGGTCTTCTAGAAGTCTCCTTTTGACCGACACATGTCACAAAACTCATAACACATATATAGATATATGAAACTATGTTAATTTTCTAGTTTCTAATCATAAATTCACTTAAAATACATAAAATAAATAACTTTGGAAAACAAGGATCCTAACCCATATATTTATGAAAATGGTTACTCGATGTAGGGTTTTAGGTCAAATGGCTATGAAATATATATTTATGAAAATGGTTACTTGATGTAGGGTTTTAGGTCAAATGGCTATGAAATAAGAGCTAAATGGTTATGACATAATGGAAATATGTATGAATATGGAGAACATTTTTGAGACTCAACATATATCCTCTGGAAAAATCCTTCTGAGATTTATTTAAGAGATTATAGCAATATCATGATAACATAACATAACCATTAGTTGCAACCAAATTGTCTCATATTCTTGATAGGCATCCTTAAACTCAAATTTCAAATAATTAACTTGTGGTGAGCTAATAGGATCAAACAATGTATATTAGTTATCATCCTTGATTGTATAAGATAAATTATTATTAACATGGTGATAGGTATTAACATTATTTGCTCGATTATAGATTTCAATTTCACCTAATTGATTACTCAAAGAGAAAGATTCTCCATTTATCATAAACATCATGGAATCAATTGAATATATTTTATGGAATGTCTTTGATATATAAATTCCTTTCTCCCACATATAATATTCATAAAAAAATAGATTTTGGAGAGGATATGATCACATTTTTTTTATATGTAAATTAATATCATCTTGCACTTCATTAAATCTTGGACCTCTAGAATAAAAAACTACATGATCTAAAATGTTTTCCTAAGAATTACAATTATCGAATAAATTAGGATATAATGAATAATAAGTGTGAGATGAAATAAAATAGAAGATGTCGCATGAATGAGTAACCTTCGTGTCTGGTTTCAATTTATATTTTTGTGCATCTTCTTATGCTCTTAGAATGAAATCATTAATATCAATGGTATGCTCCACTGAATAATATGAACACCAAACATTTTCTAAAATATCAACATGTTCATAGTTAAGAGATAGAGGTAAGAGTATATCACTGGAATTTTCAAAATGAGAAGATTCATGAGTTATGATAGAATTCCCGAGAAATTGGTCTTGAATCTCATCAGTTGAACTCTGCAAAGATTTTTCTATGTTATGAATGAAAATTTCTTTGATTCCAGATATAGTTGCATAATTTTCTAGAGCGTGACAACTTTATTCATCCCTATTAAAATTTTCTTCCTCATTTAAAGTAGATGATGAATGATAAGAACAATCAAGAGTTACATGTACTTCTTTTGAAGTATAATTCTCTTCCTGATTCTAATTTATCAAAGTAAATAAAGTTATTAAATATTTGTGTTCTTATACAACTTCTAAATCAACATGTAAGTGAATATTAATGCTTAATTGAGATTGATTAACATTCAATTGATCTTGTTCATAAGAGAGAGAAACGAGATGTTGAACCCATTCACTGATAGAAGGAAAATCTTCTAAAGTAAATATAAAACAAAGATGAGTAAAAATTGAAGAAAATTCTTCTAACGATTCATCTGATTTCATCCTAAGATCATTTGTTTCCTCATATAATTTAACATAATCAATTTTTATAAAAGAAGAAATAAACTCATCTATAAATTATTCCAATGAATGAATCAATGCGATTGAAAATGTTTTTCACCACTTCTTAACACAATCTTTCAAATTCGGTGTGAATATCCTACACATGACACCTTCATAAAGATTAATATGATGAGAAATACCATTTTGAATGAACTAGAAAGCATGTTTAGATGTAGTAATTTCACTCTCACCATGAAATCTAGCATTTGACAAGAGTTTAACTATGATTAATGGGGTTCTACAAAATACTTGTTTGGAAACATACATAAAAAATTTAAAGTGAAAATCTCCATAAGGTCAACTTGCAAGTATGGACCTCATTCTGGGGTCAATTTTTAATAGAAATAAATTTCCTATGTCGAACAGGTGATCATCACCTAATCAAGGACCCAATTAGGAATTTATTCATCTAGTATGACGATTCCCACTGGTATGTGGGCATGGTTTCCACTAAATGGATTTATCCTCCAAAGTAGATTTTCATTGAAGCTCTCCTAAATGTATATGGAGTCTAAGCTACTTTTCAGAAAATAAAAATAACTAAGCTATCTCCATTTTAAGCCTAGACTATCCAAATTGAGATATAGTATAAGTTAGTAATAACTTAGTTAGGAGAAAGAAAAATGACAAAGGAATCAACATGAGATAAGTGTAAGTTACAAAGCTATAGAAGTAGTTCATAGAATTTGATAAAGATTAAAACAAATGCATATCAATAGTAACTCAGTAAATAGTCATGGAAGAAAAACATAACTATGCATACTCATTCTCAATATGGAGGATTAACATGGATTGAAAATGAGATTAGGACAATTTGCCAGACTACAAAAATAGTTCAAATCATAACACAACCATTAATGCATATACATATTAGTAAAAAATTACCAATAATTTTCTCATATGCATACTCACTTTGATTGATAGCGCGGGCCATAGGCTATCAGGCCATAGGGTTTGCACTTATTTAATTAAAAAAACACAAAATAAGAAACCACACCATAAGTATGCACATAAATTTAGAATTAATTAATTCATAAAATAATTATAGGAGAGAGATGTTGGCCCAATACTTGGCCATCATTCCTCACAATCACCCCCAAACTCTACACACATCTACATACCTACATGCCTCAAGAGCTCACCTATTTATACAAATGGATTATAACCCAAGGAGGTTCTAGATCCTAATCTAACTCCCAAAATATCTCTCTTAATCCATAACATATGTCATATAATCTCTAAAATATCTCATTGAATCCCTTATCCTTAACTAATCCATGATCTTCTTAAAACTTCCACAATCCTCTCGAATATTATCGTATTTACAAGAATTATCATTCTCTCCTAAAAAATGTAAGAAAATACATTAATTAATTAATAATCACTTCACAAACTAACTTCTCTAGTAAATGATTAACCCAGGTTACATGCACCCACATCAGACTCACAAGGTAAAAGGAAATCATGGTCTCTCGACCATCAATATTTAAGGTAATAAGAATCCTCCTGGATCCCAAAATTTCATTTGCAGTAAATGAATTTTTATGTCATGTTGCTGATGTTTCATGTCTGTCCTTTTCTGTCTTCCAGGCTTCCAAACTTTATGTTGTAGTTATCCCTTCTCCTTGCTGATGTATACTTCTTATGTTGTCATCAACCAACTTATTCCATCTTATTTTCTTCCTGCAGTATGTTTATTTTGGGAAACTTTCACCATAAATCATCTAATCTCTTCAATTGTCATGTCCAACTTCTCTTCTTGCTAGTAAAAATCACCCATTCTTTGTGGAAAATGATTTTTTTTCTTCATGAATTCACTAGGATACCAATTATATTCTATCATTCTTTGCTTCTTCTCCTAGAAATCGTCCTCATTGCTGCCACTTTGCTGCTGCATTTTCTTCATTGAAATCTCGTTCTCATCCTCTATGAAATTGTGGCAGTCCATCATCATTACATTTGCTTCACAATTGTTCTTTGGATTGTCCAACCAATCTTCTAAAAAATCTATTTTTGCATCAATATCCTCCATATCTATGCTTTTGTAGACTTTCATAGGTTCCTCCAATGGTTCCCGAGCTTCCTAAATTTAGAACTTACTTTCGATTTCTTTTGATTCTCCACTATGTGTGAGCACAAATCAAGTATTAGTTTTATAATCATGAGACCTAGAGGTCTCTCTTATGGCTTCCTACACCCCTTCCTGATGTAGCATAAAGTCCTTTAGGTTTCCTACTGACTCTTCCTCATCTTTTTGAATTTTTTTATTGGTGTCCATATCCATATGTTCATCATCCTAAGATTGTCCTGGCCTCTTTTCAATCTGCACAATAGTCTTCAATGATTGTTCTTCAGAGTAATTTATGGTGACATTTATGGGAATCGAACCCACCTCCACATCATCATCATCATTAAGAAATGATCCTTGCTCTGGTTCACAAATATAATATTTTTTTGGAGTTTCTCTTCTTCCAAAACTTCTATTTTGTGCTTCAATCTTCTTTCCATCAACTATTTAATAGGCCATTTAATTATTTTGTTTATCACCCATCCATGTCTTTGTCTTTGTAATAGCTCTTGTGAAACATCCAGTCATTATTTTAATTTGATAATCTCCATCTCTTCATCATCAATGCTAATTGTTATAACATTTCTGTAACTTTTCTATGAATCCTACATCTTCACCACCTTCTCCTTTCGTGAACTTCACCTTGTTCACTATAACTTGCAACTGAATCACTTTACCAACTTGTATTTTTTGAACTTGGCCAATGGTTCACTTCACTTGAAGGTTACTTCGGAGCACTCTTTTGTGTTTCGCTCCCTTTGCTTCAAATAACAACTGCAATATTTCTTCAAATTTCATTCACAATGGCTAGATTGTTGGGTGTCGGGCTCTACCAATCATGCACCCAATTACATTCAAGGACTTAAATATTTGACTTGAATTATGAATCTTTGACCCCAGACTTGACATCAACTCTTAAATTAAAGGCCTTGACTTAAATTTATACATTGAGAGACTCTTTCACTTCAACTCAACTTAGACAAGGACCTTTTTTCATTTGAGCAATCAACCTTCTTTGGCTTTTATGATTATGACCTTTGAAAAAGGTTGCCTTCATTAAAAATTAATGACTTGAACATGAATGATTTTTCTAAACTCACCAATGCACTTTTGTGACCCTTTTACTTGACTCAAAATTTTATCCTTCCATGACTCAATGACATTATTTCAACAAACCCTTATAGTATCACCCTTTATAAAAGTGCTTAAAATAAAGAACTAACTCCTTTACAAAGTCCCATATAAATCCCCTCCTCATAACTCTCCTACTTGGAACACATTTTTAAAAAGGTAAAATTACACTATGAAGCTATGAATTCTAAAACCCACACATGGTTTTATGAAACCATATATCACCCACTATTTTATGAAACCATATATCACCCAGTCAAAATCGTGTGCAAAAACTGATCTAGGTGTCTCTAGACACCTCTTAATACCAAGAGGGCTCAGAAATGGTGAAAATTCAAAGTGGTCAAAATGCTTTTGAACTAGTAATATATTTTAGTGCTCGTCTCCCCGATTCCAATGGCGCAAAAAACACTCAAATTTGAGTCTGTATGAGAAAGTTATTGCAGTTTGAAGTTTGTACCAAACATAAAAAAAACAAGTCAAATTCAACATTCTCCCACGTGGTAGGTCGTATGGATGACATGTGGTAGGGCTAGTGGGACCCACAAAGATAATGTGGCATCCCAGCCAACAAAACAGGTGGACCCACAAAAAGGTGATGTGGCAGCACCACAAGTCGACACATGGAAAGTAGGTGGTAGAGGTGGCATATGATGTAGACCAATGAGGGCTTGCCATATGGCCCAATCACATGGTGCCAAATGGCACCTCAAATTAGGCCCAAATGGCCTTGGATGGTACAACCTCCATTTTGTGTCTTATTCTCATGTTTTTGGGAGTTGTTACAATATGGACATACTAATTCCATATATTATATAGTTTGAAAAAACTAAAAGACTATATTAAAACTAAAGCTGGGCTTTAAAACAATATTGGGAGTCAATGGGATTTGAACCTAAAATCTCCGAAAAATAAGTATCTAAATATGATTATACCAACCAATGTGCCAACCTCACACTTTTTCTTATTCACCCTCACACTTCGTTATAAAATTCCATTCAAATGGTTCAAGGAAACCATGGAGATTGATGGAGAATACATGAGAGATGAGGGCATATGGAGGCCAATGGAGCCATAAGAAAAGCAGAATAAGAACATGGAGTAGACCAGCATGTTCTTCAATGAATAATATTTTTTATTGCAGGTGCGGAACCATGAGCAACCAGAGGGGCGAAAACTTGCACAAGGAATCTTGAGAGGCATCAAAAATATTCCTTGAGGTCCCGAACTTGTCGGAGTCAGAATTTGATGAATTTTATGTCAATTTTACACCTCTCGGCAACATAAATCCGATGGTGATGTCCATTTCAGCAGAAGAGCTTCCATTTTTTTTCCATTTTCCAGATTGGAGTGACGGTGTCAGATTCCCAAGTGCGGACAGTTGATTTTATGCCTCTTGATGCCACGAATTCGATGGTGCAACTAGATTCAATAACTGAGCATCCACTTCTTCAGCCAACTCCAGGGGCTGAGGTATATGTAGTATTGATATCACATGCCTCTTTTATCATTTTGTGTGAGATTTCACATGTTGTTTATATCCTTGCTTGATGTATGTTGCAGGATCTATGTTTCTACTTCATGTAAGATGTATTCGCCATGGATTGTTATGATCCCTATGTAACCTTCTTGAAGGGATCCTCATTTTCACCTTATGTGAGATTATGTTATGTTGATAGGAGGCTATTGTGATTGAGAGTTCCTGTAGCGGAACATATCGTGGAGAGACAAGGCACTCATGTTGAGGGCATATATCCTTGTATGATAGAAAACATAGTCCATGTACATCATCACCATTTCCAACACTATATGAAACTGCCTACCCCATATTAACACGGAGCTCGGAGACGTAGCTCACATTGGTTGAACTCCGTTATCAACATATCGTGTTCTTATGTTGTTGATCATTGTATTTTTTCCTCTTGCTTAAAGAATGCATATATGTTATTTTAATTCTCTTTTCAGTGCAATTCTAACCACATCATAGAATTAAAAGATCGTGGGTAAATTCAGTAGCTAACAGACTCGGATAAAGTGGTATTAGAGAGGTATTCTCAATGATTTGAATTTCGAGCATGAACAATGATTGAACATGCAGCAACGGAGGATGAAAAAGACATGTGCTAGGCCATGCTGAGGATTTCCAAAATAGTGGACATAATGTATGATTCTTATGAGAAGAGAATAGAGGAAGAGGAGAAAGGAAGATCAGAGAACGATGTTTCATCCACATCTTCCAGTGCTTATGCATATTATTTGTCTCCTTCATCATCTTCTCATCATTTGAATGAGGAAATCAACCTGAGTATTTAAGAAGAGAATGTTGAATTAAGGAGGCTACTAGGAGAATAGAAAGAGGAGAAGTAGAGATTTCAGCTTCAGTTGCGAGCCGCAGAAGAGGCCTTGGAGAAGTTGAAGCACAACAAAGGCTTAAAGAATCCATCATCACCTGTGTCTGAATTAAAAATTGAGGTAAACAATGTTGATTTCTCTTCAATTTCATATTCACATGCTATTATTTCTGCTGGAAATATGGAGATACCCATTACAGGAACCGACATGAGACTCCTTACCAAAATGGGGTACAAGGGAGGAGGACTTGGTGTTAATGGAGAAGGCATAAGTCAACCATTGGAGGTTTTGGAGAGACCTTGATTCACAGTTTTGGGATACATTGAAGGACAGTTCTCGAAGGTGTCAGAAGCTTCCCATACATGGCTTAAACCATTGGGGAAAGACAATTATGGGAACAATTCACCATCATCCTATGACAATGCACATCGCAGAGAAAGAGCTAAGGAAAGATCTTATCACCATGATTAAATTAAAGAACAAAAAGAAAGGTATAACAAGCCTCAGTATTCTAATGTTCATTTTGATTACAAGCATGTCGCTAACAATGAACATAAATCATGGAATCGAAAAAAATGTAGTTTTTGTGGATTACATAACCATGTGTTTGTTGAGTGCTGGAAAAGAATGACAACATGAAAGAGGATGAGGTGTAAAAGGCCTTCTCCGCTGCAAGAAAAGAAGAAGGTAAAAAAGGTCTGGAGGAAGAAGACTCATTGCAATCATTGCGACAAGAATGGCCATCAAAGAGCCACATGTTGGAGGCTCCATCCAGAGCAATGCCTAAAGGACAAAGTGCTAGTGCAGAAGCCAGTTGAAACAACTGTTCGAAAAGAAAATGCGCCATAGAGAGATGACCCATTCACTTTGATAAGTGAGAGATGGTTTTTCTAGGTGTGGTAGCGTGTCATGGCCTTAATTTGTAAATCATGTGTTTCAATTTAAAATTTAAAACTGATGATGTGTTTTCCATCACTTGCAAAGAAACATTGATGTTTTGGCCTTGTATTGATAGCTGGGGTATTGATTCCATTTTGTTGTAAACTTGACCACAGAGAATGGGTTATAAAATCGTGGCAAGTATGGGATGCCTGGGTCATAGTTGGTCATGTAATTAAGCATGTAATTTGTAAGAATATTTTACTACATGTTTGCAGAGGATGCAGGTGTCAGCTCATCGCTTATGGATTCGAAGAACAAAGGTAAAGGAGAATGAAGGGCGACCTTTCATGACACTTGTAGGTGCATACAAGTTACAAAGAAGCTGCACATTATTTTCATGCTTTTGGTGGACCAAAATATCCTCAATGGGGAGGATTGATCCAAGTGGCTCCAGACACCCTTAGAAGACCAAGAGGGCTAAAAAATGGTCAAAATTAAAAGTGGTTAGAATGATTTTGAACTAGTACAATATTTTAGTTCTCGTTGCCTCGATTCCAATGGCACGAACAACACTTAAATCTGAGTATGTATGAGAAAGTTATTGCAGTTTGAAGTTTGTACGAAAAAACAACAAAAAAAAGTCAAATTAAACATTATCCCATGTGGTAGGTCATATGGATGACATGTGGTAGGCCTAGTGGGACCCACAAAGATAATGTGGTAGCCTAGTCAAAAAAACAGGTGGACCCACAAAAAGGTGATGTGGTAGCACCACAAGTCAACACATGAAAAGTAGGTGGTAGAGGTGGCATATGATGTGGACCAATGAGGGATTGCCACATGGCCCAATAACATGGTGCTAAATGGCACCTCAAATTAGGCCCAAGTGTCCTTGGATGGTGCAACCTCCATTTTTTGTCTTATTCTCATGTTTTTGGGAGTCATTACAACATGGACATACTAATTCCATATATTATATAGTTTGAAAAAACTAAAAAACTATATTAAAACTGAAATTGGGCTTTAAAAAAATATTGGGAGTCAATGGGAGTTGAACCCAATACCTCCCAACAACAAGTAGTTGAATATGATTATACCAACCATTACCAATGTGCCAACCTCACACTTTGTTATAAAATTCCATTCAAATGGCTGAAGGAAACCATGGAGAATGATGGAGAATACATGAGAGATGAGGGCACAAGGAGGACAATGGAGCCATGAACAAAGAGGAAGTAGAAAGTGGAGTAGACTGACACGTTATTCAATGAATAATATTTTTTTATTGCAGGTGTGGAACCATGAAGAAACGGAGGGCGTAACCTTGCCCATGGAATCTTGAGAGGCATCAAAAAAGATTCCTTGAGGTCTTGAACTTGCCAAAGTCATAATTTGACAAAATTTTATGTTGATTTTACACCTCTCGGTGACAATTATCTGATGGTGATGTTTGTTTCAACAATAGAGTTTCCATTTTTTTGGCCAATTTCTAGATTGGAGTGACGGTGTACGATTCCCAAGTGTGGACGGTGGATTTTATGCCCCTTGACACCACGGAATTCGATGGTGCGACTAGATTCAACATTTGAGCATCCACTTCTTGACTGACTCCGGGGGTTGGTATATGTAGTATTGATATCATGTGCCACTCTTTGTCATTTTATGTGAGATGTCACATGTTGTTTATGTTGGCTCCCCGTGATGTGCAAGATTGGCAAGAACAACTGCAGCAGAACCTCATCAAACCACTTTAGAGTCAAGGAACTAGCCTTCGTAGACTTAGAGAGGGCTCTCTCTATGTATGTGTTCATAAATGATATATCTTTATGCTTTTTTTCTAATTTTAGGCTAGTTATGAAGTTATAGGATTGTTTGTTTTTGTTTGGTTGATTAATTGATTGTGTGATTAATAGATGGAGTGTTTTAGTTAAATAGATAAGTTGTAAGAAGCATTAATCCATTGGGGTACATGGAGTCATAAAAGGATTTAATTGTTCATCAACTCTACAAGCGACTTCATAAGGGAAAGCTAACTATATCAAAAATTGGATCTCTTAGATTATATGGAATATGAAATGACGATAAGTTGTGAAAACAAACTAAAGGTCGAGTTAAGAATCCTTTAACTATACTTCAACAAAGAAAATCCTTTTAGGTAATTGTTTAAGAAAAACCAAAGGATAGGGAAAACCATAGAATTATTTGGCCAACCTCTAGTAAACAAACCTTAAGACAACAATCCAACAATCCTAGAATCACTTTAAAACAAAGAAAGCATTCAAGATCATAGTTAGTATAATTAAAGGAAATTAAGATTTCTTTAATCAAAATGAAAAGACCTTTGCATCGACAATTTGAGACAAACCAAAGGATAGGGCTAACTAGAGACTTCTTTGCTGGACTCCTAGTAAGTATACTTCAAAGAAAGGCCTCGAATAATATTTCAAGCAAGACCAAGGGGAATGAGACATACCATAGACTTCTTTGTACGGACTCTCTTGAATTATTTTCAAGACAACAAGCTAGGTGGAACTAGAGAGAAATTAAGAATTCTCAATCATACCTTGCGGAGAAGAAAACATTAAAAAAGAAATCGAGACAAAATTAGAGGTGCCAAGACAACATATCTTAATAAAAAATTTGTGTTCTTTTTATCGGAGAAATAGTGGCAAAATGGAAAACATAAGGAAAACATTGACAAAGAAGGATAACTACCATTAACATATCTCGAGAATCCTATGAATGTGCTTGTATTACGAATGTTATTACAGTACTCTAGTCAACAAAATTTCTTGACTCGGGGATTTTCTCAAATCTAGCCTAGCATCTCATTAACTAGCTCGGAAACTTCTCAACTATCGATCAACCAACACTAAAAAATAACAATACATGCAATATTTATACGCGAGAATGAGGAGGTTTCCCTAACCTAGGGTTTTAGATTTGTATTTATTATAGAGTTAATGAATTTTGACCTTTGAAGTTCATACGAAGGCCTAGGCAAAATATTTGTGACTATCTTCTTGTAATAATAACTTCTAACCTAAACTTGTTGAGCTAACTTTTTGGGATATATTTGACTTTGAAGGATTTTTTTATTAACTTTACAATAACTACTTGAATTTTTAAAATATCTACGACTACGCAATAATAGCGGTGCCTTTATTTGAATAAAGAATATTGTAGGTGGAAGATATGGTCTGAAGAGATGATTTACGAGTATTTTTAGTCATGCGGATATCTTAGTTGTGTTGAACTCCTCTTGATTTATCCTTTTAACTCCATTTAGGATTTTAAGCTTGGATTTGTCTTCATTGTATACCTTATTGTCTTCTTCGTTGATTTGTCTCCTAAACTCTATTTTATTCTATTTATTTACTTTAAATACCTTTAATATTTGATCTCTATCTTTACTTCTTTAATCTTTCAACGCCACGGTCTCTTTTGGCTATGTTCCTTCTCTTGCCTCTTATCTCCTTGTTTTTTTAAGCGTGACTGTCCTTGGAATTTTTGAATAACCATCAATGGTCATGATCCATTGATGTTTGTACGATATTAGCTTTCTAGTCCTTTTGATTAACGAAATTTATGGATCGTGACTGAGGAGACTATAGAACAATTTTAGGATCTCGAAATGAAATTTATGCATTGATCCCTCGAAAACTGCACATTAAAACAATTTCATTAATAAAATTTGCGTTTGAGGGGTTCATGTTGGGCTGGGGCTTTATCGCAAAGGCACGAGGCCTTTGGAGTGTTTGAACGGGGTGGTGGTTTAATTTTTTAAGCGGGGAGAGGGAGAAGGGTGGTTTTTGCGTGGGATGGAGGTGGTTTTTGCGCTGGAGCAAAGGTGGTAGCGGGTTTAGGTGGATGGATGCGATTCCATTGAATGGGTGTCGCGTCGCGAAGATGGGACAAGGGCGAATGCAACCCATTTTGTGCATTTCTGGAGGCATTAAACGTCGGGCGGTAGATTGCGCGATATGAATTGGGGACCATTGGATCATGAGGGATGGAGATCAATGATGGTCGGGGAGAGTTGTAGGGGCAGGTAAGTTTGAATGGAGGGGGCCTGGAAGGATACATGGTAGAGGATTAACGCATAACGGGGGGAATATTTTTATAAAGTGGGGTCGGGGTTGATAAATAAGCGGAGGAGCTTATTAAGTGAGGGTGTAGGGTTAATGTATAGTGCCCGGGTTTTAAATAATTTAAGCAAAAAGCGCTTATTTAAAAAGAGGAGGGAAGGGTTATATGGAGGGTTTTAACGAAGTGTGGGGGTTAAAAAATTTAAAGAAGGGGGCTCTAAAATATATAAAGAGGTAGGGTTAATTTAATTAAAAAGAGTTTTAATATAAAACAATGGGCACGAATGGTATATATTTTTTATTTAAAACAATGTAAAGGACTTTTTACATCGTTTTAGTAGAATAAGGAAAGGGATGATGGTGAAGGGTTAGTGAAGTTTTTAGAAATGAAAATGGGTCTTTGGGTAGGGAGAGAGAGTGAATATGAGATTAAGCCCAAACATGAGTTTTCAAGGTAGGAGGGTAATTTAGAAGGAAAAATGAGATATAGTGAATTTAGGAAAAATAAAGATAATGAAGGAATCGATTTCGAAGATAGTTGATAGTCGAGGAATGTATTTTTAGCGAGTTTGTGAAAATCTTAGTCACCTAGTGGCTTGTAGAATACGGGAGAATGTGATGGCTCCAGCGCCCAGGGGAAGACGACTCCTTTAGGAGGTGTCGAGAACCTCGGAGAGTTCAAATCTCTAGAAATTTGTAGATCGATGCCTTGTTTTCACTTAGCAGTTTTCACTCTGCAATTGCTAATACGTTGCAAATTTTTGTGTTGTGATTTTTAAACATTGAAAACCATGCTTGTTAACGACTCAATTCTACCATCATTAAGTCTAGCATTTTTTTTCTTCATTTGGGTGCATTTAGACTAGCGAGCCCTTGACATCATTTTTCTTTTTGAAAACAAAACTATCTTGTTCTACCCTTATATCATCCAAAGACCTAGTTAAGCGATGAAATTTTTTATTCTCTACATAATCTGCTTATCTGTCCAAGATTAAACGGTTAATGATTTTCATTTTCTAATCTATCGACATGAAATTTAAAGCATGACTAAATCAATATTGACGGTTAAGTTGTCATGAAATTGTGGCATTTTGTACATGTTGCACACAGTATTTTTGCAAAAGGTAAAGCTTAGCAGGCGGGGGCTATAATCTGAAATTTGTCATTCATCCATTTCCTGGTTTAGATTTGAAATTTGGAACAATGTATTTTCCTATCTAATCTCTTGATAAGCCAAGTTTAAACAATTTGGAAAATCTTCTATTTTCTAACTTTGCGACAAAGTTAGAATTTGTCAAAGATCATTATTAGGGTTTATGATTGAGCAAAGACTTCTTTTTCAAAGTAGTGGCATTTGGACTTGCACACTTTCAAAAACATTTCTTTTTTGGTATGGGGCTTTACCTTTTCTTTTATCTGCCCTCTTTTCTTCTTTTCTTTCTTTTTGTGTTTTCTTTCTTTAGAATTTAATTCGGCAATGTTATATACGATGAACAAATCTTTAAGCGTATTTTCAATGAAATAATTCTTGAGCATCCTACCATTGACAGGACCTCCAAATAATTCTGCTCCATCCATTTCTTGTAGAAAGAATGTATTGTTACCTCTTGTTGAATGGATGATGTATGGACCTTTCCATAGATTGTCAAAATTTCTCATGCTTGCCTTTGTCATCTCTTCTTGAATCCCACTTGACACTTTGTCTCCAATGTTTAAATCATTTGCCTTGGTCCTCTTATCAAAGAGCTTCTTGATATTTTCTTGCACTTGTTGTGTTCTGTTGTACACTTCTTCTTTGGTTTGTTGTCGCTAGGCAATCTAGGATTTATTCTTCTTTGCATATCATTTTTCTTGATTGTACTTCTTGAATGAGCTTCATCCTCCCACTCCCAAGCTTTTTGGGAAAGCACATCTTCTCCCTTTATACCAGCTGATGGGGTGACATACCAATTGCCTTTTGTTGTTAATCTATCTAACCATAGTGCATGTATTAGTTTGTTGTGCCATGATTTATTTTTCTCTTCAGCAAACTTTTTGATGATATTTACCAAAATTTTCTTTAATGATCTGACCAACCCAGCTACCTTGATGGTAATAAGCTATAGAATGCCAAAATGTAATCTGATATTTGTGGCAAAAATTCACCATTTTCTTGGATCTAAATGCAGCGGCATTATCATTAATGATTTTTCAGGAATGATTTTCCTTGGATCTAGGACAACCAAATCTAGACGAGATGTTGTTTTCCGGTGTGATGATCATGAGTCTATGGTAGTTACGGAAGGATGGATTCTATCCACTTTGTCAAATATTCGGTTGCGGTGAGGATCCATTTGTGTTGGGCAAAGGAGGCGGGATGAATTTATCAATAAAATCTAGGCCCCATTGTTGGAAAGGAGATTCAACGGGGGTGGATGCGAGTAATGGCGGCAGTTTTCTTTTGCCCTAAAGAATTTGGCACTTATGACAGGCAACTACCATTTTATGGATGCCTTGAAAGAGGGTGGGGCGAATAGTAACCAACTCTAAGGATCTTGATGACGGTGGTTTTTCCAATTGAGGTGGCCTCCATTACTTCATGAAATTCATGCTTAATCATATCTGCATCTTTTTTCAAGAAAAAAATTTAAGAAATATACCTGTCATTTTTTCCAATATAAAACCTTATCTAAAATGCAAAAAGTCTGACCTTTAATTTAAAAAATATAGCCTTTATTTTTTTGGACAAACCCGGGAGAAAATTGATTTAAAAGTACATATAATATATCGGCATACCAAGATGAGTTTGGAAATGTTACTCTGATAGGTGGAGTTTTCGCTCCTCTTGTTCATCTAATGCATTAATCATATTGATGTCCGGTGCTTGAAGGTTTGTTTCAATTGTTATCACAAAATTGGACCTAATATCTTTGCTAATCAAATCAATCTCATGTAACTATTTCAGATCAATATTTTTATTGAGGCTTAGCATCCTCAACTTGAGAGGGCTCTCTCGAAAGGGTTAATGTTTTTTGATAAAAATATAGATGTCTAACTCTATGTGGGGTAATAACCCGGATAGATGATAAATGTAGGTTTAAAATCACATCAATAAGTACACATTGGGCTTATCGAGGTCAAAATAATTTTAGTAAACCAATAAATCTACTTGACATGGAAGTTGAGGCACATCGAGTTTTAGTTAAGAGATACAAATGTGAAAGCGTAAAAACAGTCAATTTATCTATATAGGAAGTTAGAGCATCAAAGATGAATTCTAAGTAACATAGACAAAAACCACGCAATAGGATAATAAAATAAGAAATTAGAACAAAGAACACACACAGAACTCCTTTTGAATCTCAAGTTGGCTAGAAGTAGAAATCTATGTGTTAAGTAGCTTCGATCAATTACAATAAGAATAGTGTTTTGCTAAAATGTCCAACCTTGGTACATTTGACTTAAGGTCCTTTATAGATCATTTACAACATGAGATAATCTTAGCTTGCACTATATACATCGAATTCCTAACTCTTGACACCTTTCATAACCATATGACATGTATTTATTACAAAAAGATAGCTAATACGTTACTAAACAATCCTATTACAAATAGGATTCAAACTCCTTATCTCTATCCATAACAACCTTATCTAAACTAAATTACATCATTTTTCCAAGTTTATTCATATTTTTTCGAATCTAGATGATAGGCTTCAAACCTTTATGACCATAATGTTGACCTCCATCAAAGTAGGAAACGAGTCCATGTTTTCTAGGCATAGGGTCCTTTGCACTCTTGAAACATTCGACCATCATGAGATCATTATTTCGAAGTAATTTGTTGTTATAAATTGAAGTAACACCTGCCAAAAATCCTCCCTAAGCTCCGGCCGTCCAAAAACATCTTCAAACTCTTCAAATGCGTTGTAATAAGCGCGCTACAAAAACAACACGGTTTCATAGCACCTTTCGTAGTGTTTGCTCTTTTACCCTTTTTTCTTAAAAATCTTGACCTCTTTCCTCCAAAAATAACTTAATTATTTTTAAATACATCCTCCTCAACATTTTTTTCATTTCTTGATTCATGTTTTTACCCCTCAAAATTTGATGAAAAAGGGCAATAAAAGTTTTGCTGAGTTTCGTGACTTTTATCCATTTTTACTGCTGTCTATGCTACAACAACTACGGTGGGCAGTTTTGTCTAAAATTTTCCAAAATGGAAATTGAAAATGTACCAAAACTCAAAATAAAACTGATTCCATCATATCAAAAAGCCATATGAGCTAAAACATTGTCATTTTAGCCTTCATGAGGTCCCTTCTTCATCTTCACTTGATTTAGCTTTTTAACTCTTCAATGATTGTCATTTTAACACCCTTTGTTCTTTAACTCATCTTTGAATCAATTTCCGTTCTTGCTCCAATTCACTCATGATCTTTAAGTCTCTCCTGTTATTAGCTCTCAAGTGAGTATTTATTACTCGACAAATTTGGCTTCCCTTTGTGCTTGAATTTGTCCATGTGAAAAACTACTGCATATTTGCTTAAATTTAGAAATAGAACAGTTTTTACCCTCCTGGTGTATTGTTTTGACTGCCTTTTTTCTCAACCTTTGTGCTTTCTAGCCCTCTTTCTCATCACAAAAATTTCTTGGTTTTCCAACCTCAATTTCTCCTCGAAGATGTTTAAACTCTTGTCATTTCTTCTTTTCTCTTCTTTGTTCTACGCTGCACGCTTTTCTTGTAGGTGATGAGAGATCAACCACTTCTTCAGGGCTTTAGTTGTCTCAATAGTTTCTTAAACTTCCTTGCTTCCTTCCTTAAGTTTCTTAGCATGCCTAGTTATAGGTTTCTTGCTTGAAAGATGAGAGACTGCATTTTCACCCTCAAACTCAAGCTTCTTTGCGGACAACCTTTTTCTGTTTATGCTCATCTTCCATTGAACTCGGCTTGAACAATGGGTGTCTCCTCTATGTCAATAGCATGCGGTATGTGACCTAAATTTCCCTTTATTATTGGGTTGTCCTCTGTAGATATATGATTTTCTTTCCTTTTAATGTCAACTTTGTTTGGCTTCTTGTTACTCTTTTTGATTTCTTTCTTGCGTATTGTTTCTGTTTTCCTCTTTGACAATCTTTGACCTGCGGTTTTGCGAGGGTGATGGGTTAATTGTATCAAACACTTGTGTATACTGCTTGCTCCTTTCTCAACTTGTTTCCTTGGCTTTAGTTTTGCAAATTCCTTTGGTTTGAGAACACGGGTTGACTGAACTGCACTCTTTTGGTGGTGATGGAGTAACTTTGGTTTTAGGGTTTCCTAGCAGGAGTTAGGGTTTCCAACTCAAAACCATTTATAAAAAAAGGATGATCAATCCACTGTCTTCTGAAGCTCATTCAAAATCAACTGAATTCATCAAACCATGATGAAACAAAGATGTTTCACTACCTTTAGATTTGACTTGTGCTTTATCGGCCATTTTTACTTGAACTCCTATGCAAATAAAATGGAAAAATCAAGTGAAATATCGATCAGAATGTAGACGACTTGAAATGAGATGTGTAAACCCAACATGATATACGCCTTCACATGTAAAATACCTTTGAATGTTGAACAATATCTTTGCATAAGTGTCTTTGATGCGGCTTCTAGGGATAGCATTATTGAGGTCCATGCATACTCGAGTTTAATGAACTCTTTGCATGGCTCCATATCAAATTTGTAACTTTTTAAACCAAGTTTCTTGACCTCTTGGTATCTACGTAACAACAACAATAATATTTGAGGTATAGTGTACACTGGTGACCTTGGTAGTTGTTCCATTGAAGTTGAAGGAAAAATTCTTTGGACACTTGTGTATGTCAACCTTGCAACTTTTTTACAAAGAAGGCAAGAAGACAACCTACTCTTACGAACGCCTCCATCATTGTTGGGTCTTCAATTATGGCCTTCATATCTTCGGGCTCATGTCTCAAGCGAGTGTCCCCCTATGTGGACTTTATTTTCCTTCCTGCCTTCCACGGAAAACATGTCGACCTCGCTTGAATATGTGAAACGGCTGACCTCGCTTGATTAATATGTGAAAAAAATTATATGGAACAACCACAAGTTTGGCTTGACACTTCGGAAGCTTAAACACTCGAATGGAGGAAAAAGGAAACAAGAATGACAAATTAGACAAGATTTTGAATTTAAAATGTCATCTCATAATGAATGATGCCTCATTCATACCCTATCATGATCATGATGGCACAACGTGGGTCATTACATTGAATCTCATCATTAACGGACTCATCATGCCACTAACCTACCATTTCCCAATGGATTCGACATATTTTAGCTCAAAAGACAAAGATAGTTTAGAAACCGTGCTTTTGTAGTACTTAGCAGTGTATTTTTCCTGTTTGTGCTATGAAACATCAAGCTCTTTCATAGTGCAAATCAAATTTTTGCAGACTAGTGGCGCTACGAAAATGAGGTTTCTTGGCTAATTATTCAATTTTTGACATGAAAATTTAGGAAATGACCCAATGAATTATGGATAACGGCAATGATTATACCTTAAAAAATAATTTGTTTGAACTTAAGGATTAGGTTTTGAACTTATGAAAATATAACCTACCCTTGATCGAATCCTAATTGACTTCTAAACCCAATTTTGAAACATGACCAAAAACAAACTTAACCTGATGATGTTTTGAAAATTTTTGGGTGATATCAATGGCTCCACTTGGGATAGTGTGCCCCTTTGGTACACTAAGAACTAGTAGTTTCGGTGTTGCTATCCATTTTCTTGACCAAAATCGAAAATCTTTGAAATTGCCAGCTTCTCCTCAAGCTCTAATTTCCTTCACCTCGGGCTCAAGCTTTGATTTGGCTTGTCATTATTAGATCCTATAAGATGGAATATGTACAATGACATGAATGATCAATCATATTTTTAGGAAGAATACGCTTTAAAAACCTACCATTGATAGGTCCTCCGGCATATGATTTTCCATCCATCTCCTGCAATATGTAAGTATTGTTTCCATGGAAAGAAGCTATCTTGAAAGGACATTTTCATAAGTTACCGAAACTTACCATGTTTTCCTTTCTCTTCAATTCTAGCCTCCCATTTCGGCACTTCATCCTGAATTTGAAAACTTTCCTCCTTGATCTTCCTATCAAATGTCACTCTTGATTGTTTTTTTGAGATTTTTGATTGATGTTATAAACTTCATTCCTCTTCTCCTGTGAGCTATTAGCTAATTGATTCTCCCTCTAGGCGCATTTGGTTCCTCTTCTAACCCTTGAATTAGCTTCATGAAAGCGGTACCCCTAGAGATGTTGGAAAAATAGCCTCGGCCCCATATACCAACTCATATGAGTGAGGTTCCAATTGACCTTTTTTTGCATATCCTATCAGCCCATAAGGCATACTTTAGCTTCAAATGCCAAGCCTTCTTATTCTCTCTAAATACCTTTTTGATGATCCTCACAATGCTCTTGTTCGAAGATTCGGCAAGACCATTCCTTGTGAATGGTATGCGGTAGAATTCCCTAGGAAGTAATATGATATTGATGACATAAATTTATCAGCTTCTTAGGCAAATTCCTATGCATTCTCGGTTATAATCTTCATGGGGCAACAAACCTAGACAAGATATTATTTTCTAAAAAATAAATAATAAAAAATTCGTTGCTTGCTATTTGGGATTACTTCAATCCATTTGGTGAAGTAATCAGCCATTGTGAGAATCTAGTGATGCGCGTGATGATGATGGAATCATCGATAAAATTTAGCCCCCACTTTTGCTAAAATGGTGCTTCCACATAGATAGGCATTAATGATAAAGGTACAAGCTTCTTATTACCCTCGAAAATATGACATTCATGGCGAGGGGCATCAATATTTTTTGTAGACATCCTTAAACATTGTAGGCCAATAATACCCTACTCTAAGAATATTGTTCATGGCCTTTAATAGTTAAATCCACAATATCCTTTGTGGAACTCCTCAGTACTTTATCAGCCTCCTCTTCTGACAAGCAAATTCAACAAAATTCACTTGAGTATCCTTCCAAAACATATTTCTATCAAAGATAAAAATATCTCAAGGATTTTAGCTTTACAAAACTTGCCTTAGACTTTGTTAGATCAACGAGGTGCTTTATGATGTTGTAGGACACCTCCTTGTGCCAATACGAAGTGATGTATTTCTCTTCAATAGGGACTAGTTATTCTTCCTCATCTAAAATTTCGATATTTATGGAATTAATTTTATGTCAAGACGATTAAAGTTTGAGCACAACGCCATCATCTTTACTAGCTATGCCCTTTGACCAATTTTGTTGGCTTAATCTCTATATCACACTCCGGCAATTTTGGCAATCCATTTTCCCCTCTTACCATCAAGATCAACTTGGTGAGGATTTCTTTCCCACAACGGTAATAGAAACAAAAGCCACAATATGAGAATGCGAATATGGAATTCTGAAATCTTTGATGGCCTTCACGAAGGCATAGGCTTGCTTCTCTAGGATATTATACTTCAACTCGAGTTAGCTAATGTCCTACTAAATAAGGAAATAGGGGTACACTCAATACCTTGCTATCCCTTTTTGTAGCAAAACTCTGACAATAGTATTCTGCGATGCGAGAAATTAAAATCCAAAATTCTTTTGAGAAATCGGAATCGATCAATATCGGTGCTTGGGTAAGTGCCCTTTTGATCTCCTCAAATGAGTGCTTTAACCACATTGTCCACTTAATTTCAACTCCCCTTCTTGACATCCTTGTTATGTCCTTCACAATCTCGACCAAAATTAGGAATAAATCATCGAGGAAAGATTGAATCTCCTTCACCTTCTTGGAAAATCCACCTTCTGAATTGCATTGACCCTGTTTGGATCAATCCTAATCCCATATTTAGAAATTATGTGTCCAAGTAATTTACACGAGTTAAATCAAAAATACTTTTCGTGGGATTTAGAGAAGTTAAACCTTCTACACTTGATAGGAATTCTTTCTAGGTGCTTCAAGTGATCTTGTTCCCTTCTTGAGAAGAGCATTTATGTCATCGAGATAAACAACCACCATCTTGTATTTCTCTTCATATCATTGCCATACGGAAAGTAGCTCCTTTTTGCATTCATGAGACAAATGGCATCTTGGCATACACAAAATTACCCCATGGTGTAGTAAAAGTGGTGTTTTCACGATCATCGGGATGTCTGAGGATACGATTATAACACGAAAAACCATCGAAGCATAGACATTCTCTAAGAACCAACAATATTTTGCAAAATTTGGTCCATCTTTGGGAGAGGATAATTTTCCTTCGAGAGAGGCTTTATTCAAATTTCTGGAAGTCAATACATATTCTAATTTCTCCACTCTTTTTTCCTAAACTGGAACCAAGTTTGCAAGCCAATTTGCTAATCTGATTGGGACAATGAATTTGGCATTAAAGAGTTTTTTGGCCTCCTTCTCAATCATTGGAATGAGAAGTGGATTGATCATCCTTAACTTCTTCTTGAAAGGCTTTTCTTTTTCTTTTATGGGAATAGTATGCTAAATAATAGTGGGGTCATATTCTTTCAAATCAGCATAATTCCAACGGACACATCTATGAATCTCTTCATCATTTCAATATGCTTAAAATTCATATCTATTGAAAGAAACTTTGAAAGTTTAATAATTTTGGGCGCCAGCTATTGTACCAAGGTTACGGCTCTCAACTTATTCATTATCGGCTTGTATTATGGGGATTTAAAAACATCATTCGATCCAAAGAGCGTTTTTTTCAATAGGTATGAGTCCTTTGGTATGGAATTTTTCTTTAGTTGCAAAACTTGAGTGCTAGACTCGGCAAGAATATTTTGCTGATCTACTTATGTATTTCAAACTCTTCTTTGACTCAATAAAGTTCTTCACTTGTTGATCATCCTCAAAAACCAATGAGTAATATTATCGGGGATAGATGGTCTAAAGCGAATCTCAACCTCATATTTTTCTATGGAATGCATAGGAATAATGAAAGAACTTGTAGAGACAACAAGAGAATCAACAATGGAGTTTTGTTCTCTAGTTTTGACCATGAATGAATAAGCTTGAAGGTTTTCCAACATGTCCAAAACCAAGTTCTATATTCCCTCATCCTTATATCATGATAAACACCTTCAACTTGTTTAATGACTAGTCTGAATCTCCAAAAACAAAAATGTTTTGTGCATTCATTCTTTTCAAAACCTCTAAGCCAAAATCAAGGATTCATACTTAGCCATGTTATTCGTGCAATCAAAGTTCAATTTATATGAAAATAACTTACTCTCATCACTTAGAATTGTGATCCAAATCTGCTCCTTCACTCCTTACGTGCACGATGATCCATCGAAAATGCAATGGCCACCAACCTTCACCTCCTTATCAACATTGCTCATATTTTTGTTTGTTGATTTTTCAAAGCTATTTGAATTTGAGCCTACGATTTCTTGCTTTCCTCTCCTCTTATGCTTCATTAGTCGATTCATTGAAAATAATAGCGAGAACCAAGTTGATGTCAAGAGAATAAATTGGAAAATTTTGGGATTTGTCTTTCTTTTACTCACCATGTAGGCCATTCTTGTCTCTCGATACAATCTTCTTTGCTCACCAAAAACGAGAATGGTGGTATAAATGTCCATACGCATTGTACCTTTGATTTTCGCTACCCATAGACTTGATAATAGCATACCAAACTTTGGTGGAATATCTTCCACCATGATGTCCATGACCACGGTCCTAGCAGGAACTTACATTAGACCAACAAAAACATCCTTAATTAAACCAATGCATTGAACTCTTTTCAAATCAAAAGAAAACAAGGAAATATTTATATGGCCTAGTTATTTCTAACCCCATTATTTCCATGATTACTTTGGGCATAAGATTGTGAGGCCCACAGATCCAACATAGAATTATCCAATGTCATGTTGTGAATGCTAAGGCTCACATAAAAGGGCACCTCCTCATTCTGTTCATCTTCTAGTCTTGACCCCAAATATATGGTTGGATTATCCTCCTAGTACATTCAAGATATCGGTAGCTCCTCGTTGTAAATTCAACATTTTGACAATCCTGCTTCTATATTCATTTACCTTGAGAATCTCACCAAAGGGTGATATTTTTAATCTTGAAATTTCATTCTCAAGGCTAAAAACATAAAAACGAGATTTATTAGTTTCTTTGATGGGAGGAAGAGGCTGGTGTATCTTTCTTACCTCGATGACCTTAGGAACATCTTTCTTATATCAAACCTTAGGTATCTTTCTTTGGCTATGTTTTGTTTGCAATGATAGGCACATTTCTATTGTTGAGATTGTATTGTTTTTGCATCTCAAAAATAGCATATTGATACCCATTTGAATGTCTGATGTTTTTCCTCTCCATGATTTCTTTGGTCTAATTGATCATGTTCTTCTTTAGTCAAGAAAATTCCGGACATTTCTTGATCCTAAACGGTGAATAGACTCTTCGGGAATTTCGGGATCATCTTCTTCATCAGCAAGTTCTATTGGAAATGAGGTCTCACTTGAGGATTAGGATGTTGATTTCTGTTTTCCCTTGGTCTTTCTTTGATTCCAAGGTCTCTGGGCGAGGGTTTCTAAATTGAGGTTCATGTTGTGCGGGGAGGAGCAAGGTATTCCCAAGGGCCAATCTATCCGCAAATTTTCCATTGTTTTCATCATTGAATCCGACTTATCTGAGAGGTAGAGAGGAAAGGCTTCTCTTCTCCTTTCAATTTAGTATTACCCATTTTTGAATTTTTCGTGCTATAAATTAACCTCCACCTTCATTTGCATCATTTTTCATTCGAAGGAAAGTGAAGGGAGTTCTCTTTCTCTCGACGGTATAGAAAACTCATGGTCAAAAGCTTCAACATATCTCATACGAGCTAAGGCTTGTGGCGGTTTTCAAATGTGCGAGGGAATAGATTCATACACCTTGTTAAACCATTTTGAAAAGTTTTGAACAAATTCACCTTGACAACTCTCTTCAAATTTCTATACTCGGTAAGGGCTTGTACTTGATTAGTTCTATTTCCCCCATTTTCTCGAAAAGTATCTTCAAACTATTCCAATTTATGAATACTCCTAGGAGTAAGGGCTTTATACCACTTCCTAACTTCACCCCGGTAAAATTTGAGCAAAAAACCTCAACTTAACATCTTCATCATCCACCTCCTCCTTTATATATAAAATCATTAAATTGGTCCACATGTTATTATAACTTTGTAATGTCACTTCTCAAGTTTTGATTCTAGCGGTATATTTGCTAGTGAGGTCGTATTAATACGAAATTTGGAAGAACAAGGGGCATATGCTTGGTGCAGCAAGTGGAGGAGTTATGTTCTAGACATGGTTAAAGGTAGCCAGTAGATTTTGTGATGACGAGAAATAGAGGATGAAAAATTTCTATGAGGAGGAATGTTTGGTCTTTGTGGTCCCACTAACAATTGAACTCCAATTTGGAAGAGGTAAACCAACTTTACTTTTTAAAAATAACTTCAAAAGTATCAAGATATTTCAATCTATCTAAAGACTATTTTTCCACTTAGAAGTAACAACTTCCCAAAACTCTTCTTTGTCTTCTGTGTTACTAAAGTTGAGGTATCAATACCTATTTTATGCTAGTCTAAGACAATTTTGGTTAGCTCTTTTTTGCTTTTTTGATCTAAACAAAACCTCTTGAATTTTATCGTCAACTCTTTTTATCTTTAGGACTTCTTAAAATTTGAGAGGACAAGGATTTACAGATAATGATGGAGTACCTAATATTTCGAGAAATGCCTTGTACGCCTCTAAAAATGGTGTTTGGATTGTCCATGATGAGTACGCGGATACGGGTCAAGATTACTCCTCATGTATCTCCTTCTTGAAGCCACCTTTGATCATATAAATTTTGAATGGAGTCACCAATGTAGATGTAGCCTCGAAAGCTTCTTGAGCTCTTGCTACCTTGATTCAACTTCAAAATTTTGAAATAATAATCTTCGGACTCTGAAACGGACACATGGAAATGTTATCACAAGAATTGGACCTAATAGGCTACTAATCAAATCAATCTCATGTAACTATTTCAAACCAATATTTTGATTGAAGCAACACTCCTTGACACAGAGGCTCTCTCAAAGGTTAATGATTTTTTGATAAAAATATAGATGGCTAATTCTACGTGGGGTAATAATCAAATAGATGATAAATGTAGGTTGAAAATCACATCATCAAGTACACATTGGGCTTATGGAGTCAAAATAGCTTTAGTAAACCAATAAATCTGCTTAACGTGGAAGTTGAGGAATATCAAAGTTTTAGTCAAGAGATACACATGTGAAGCTAGCAAAAAACATTGTCAATTTATCTATATAGGAAGTAAGAGCATCAAAGATGAATTCGAGTAATATAGACAAACACCACTGCAATAGGATAATAAAAGATGCAATTAGAACAAGAACACACTAGAACTCCTTCGAATCTCAAGTTGGCTAAGAAGAAATCTACTGTATTAGCGAAAACCGATCGATTACAATAATCACGATCTTTTGCTAAAAATGTCCAACCTGGTACATTCGACTTCTTGCTCCTTTATAGATCATTTACCAGCATGAGATAATATTATCTTGTGCTAGGTATTGAATTCGACTCTTGAAATCTTGCATAACCATATGACATGAGTATTTATTACAAAAAGACGGTGAATCTACTAAAAAGTAATCTATTACAAATAGGACTCAAAATCACTGTCTCTATCCATAACAACCTTATCTAAACTAAATTACATCATTTTTATAAGTGTATTCACACATGGTCAAATCACGGATGATAGGCTTCAAATCTTTATGACCATAATGTTGACCTCCATCCAAGTAGGAAACCGTCCCATGTTTTTTCTAGGCTTGTAGAAGGTCCTTTGCACTCTTGAAACATTAAGACCATCATGAACTCATTATTTTGAGGTCCTTTGTTGTTAGAAATGAAGTAACACATAAATCCTCCCTAAACTCCCGGTTGTCCAAAACCATCTTCAAGCCATTCCAAATGCTGCAGCAATAAATAGCTACGAAAACAGCAACACGAGTTTCGTAGCATATTTATCAATCTTTACTCTTTTACCCTTTTTTCTTCAAAATCTTGACCTCTTTCCTCCAAAACTAACTTAATTATTTTTAAATACATCCTCCTCTGACATTTTCAGTTCTTGATTCATGTTTTTACCCCTCAAAATTTGATGAAAAATGAAATAAAAGCTGCTACAGCAGTTTTGTAGAGCTTTTCTCCTTTTTACGCTCTAAACTCTGGCTAGCACAGTGGGAAATTTTATGCAAAATTTTCCAAAATGGAAATTGAAAATGTACCAAAACAAATAAAAAATTGATTCCATCATATCAAAAAGCCATATGAACTAAAAACATTGTCATTTCAGCCTTCATGAGGTCCCTTCTTCATCTTCACTTGATTTAGCTTTTGACTCTTCAATGATTGTCATTTTAACACCTTTGTTCTTTAACTCATCCTGAATCAATTTCCAGGGATTCTTTATCCCAAAGTCCTCACTTGATCTTTAAGTCTCCTATTATTAGCTCTCAAAATGAGTATTTATTACTCTGACAAATTTGGCCTTTATTGCTGAAATTTTGTCCATGTAGCTTCTCTTGCTTGTGAGTTTAGAAATAGAACCGGATTTTACCCTCCCATAGTGCCTTCATTATTTTAAAATCTGCTTTCTCAACACTTTGTGATTTCTAGCCCTCTTTCTCATCACAACAATTTCTTGGTTTTCCAACCTTAATTTCTCCTCAAGATGTTTAAACTCTATCATTTCTTCTTTTCTCTTCTTTGTTCTCCCAAAATTTGCCATGCTTTACGCCCAGGTGATGAGAGATCAACCACTTCTTCGATTTGCATTGTCTCAATAGTTTCTTGAACTTCCTTGTTGTCTTCCTTAAGTTTCTTAGCATGCATAGCTATGTTTTCTTGCTTGAAAGATGAAGGCTGCATTTTCACCCCTCAAACTCAAGCTTCTTTGCGGACTTAGCCTTTTTTTACGTTTATGCTCATCTTCTCCGATGAGCTCGGCAGATAATGGGTGTCTCCTCTATGTCAATAGCATCTGCAGGATGTCATCTAAATTTCCCTTTATTATTGGGATGTCCTTTGTAGTTGTATAAATTATATTTCCTTTTAATGCCACTACTTGGCTTCTTGTTACTCTTTTTGATTTCCACCTTCTTGGCAACTGACTTGTTTCTTTTTTCTTCTTTGACAATATTTCACCTCTGTTTGCAAGTGATGGAGTTGGTGTATCAAGCACTTGTGTCTGCTCATAGCAACTTTTCTCAGAATTGTTTTTTTGGCTTCGGTTTTGTATATTCCTTTGGTTTTTGCAGTAATGATTGACTAGACTCTACTCTTGGTGGTGATGGAGTACCTTTAGTTTTAGGGTTTCTAGCCGGGGTTAGGGTTTCCAACTCAAAACCACATTTATAAACAAAAGGATGAACAATCCTCACATCTTGCAGGCTCATTAAAAATCAATAATTTCATCAAACCATGATGAAGCAGGATGTTTCACTACTTACCAGATTTGGCTTGTACTTTATACGACCATTTTTAGAACTCCATGGGCAAAGGGGAAAATCAAGTGAAATCTTACCGGTGAGTAGAAGCAGTTCGTATTAATAACAAACCTTATGATATACGCATTACACATGCAAATATCTCTGAATGTTGAACAACAACTTTTCATAAGTGTCTTTGATGCAGCTATGAGGATAACATTATTGAAGATTATTTTTGCATTCTCAAGTTTAATGAACTCTTTTGGCTCATATGCAGAAATTTGAAACTTTTAAAGCAAGTTTCTTGACCTCTTAGTATCTCTATAACGAGCGGCAATAATCTCCGTGTGGTCGACACTCCAGCATCCCAACCTTGGTAGTTGTTCCATTGAAGTTTAGGCAATCGCCGGACACTGTGTGTGGCAACCACGAAACTTTTCACAAAACCGAAGAAAACATACTCTTCTTAACGCCTCCATCATTCTTCAGGTCTTCAATTATGGCCTTCATATATTCGGGCTCATGTCTCAAGCGGTGTCCCCCTCTTGGACTTTCTTTTCCTCTGCCATGCTAAACAGAAAACACATTGGCCTCGCTTGATAAATTGAATCGAGCCTCTCTTGAATATGCTTAAAACAACGGCCTCGCTTGATTAGTTTATATCAACCTCGCTTGATTAAGATGTAGAAAAAACTTTGTATGGAACAACCACGGGTTTGGCTTGACACTTCGAGACCTTAGAAACTCGAATGGAGGCAAAGGAAATGAGAATGACCAATTAGACAAGATTTTGAATTTAAAATGTCATCTCATAAGCTGAATGATGCCTCATTCATACCTATCATGATCATGATGACTGCAACGTGGGCAATTAAACTGAATCTGATCATTAACCTCATCATACCACTAAGCTACCATTTCCCAATGGATTCGTATATTTCGGCTCAAATGACAGAACAATTTGAGAATTGTGCTTTCGTAGCGCGACAATGTATTTTTCCCTTTGTTTGCGCTACGAAATTGTTAGCGCTTTCATAACGCCAACAATATATTTTTCCCTTGTTTGCGCTACGAAACTATTAGCACTGTTAGCGCAAATAAACTTTTTAACTAGTGACGCTACGAAAATGAGGTCTCTTGGCTAATTGACGATTTTGACATGAAACTTTGAAATGACCCACAGATGGAAATTATGAATACTTGACAATGAATGGAACTTAAAAAAGACTTTATTTGAACTTAAGGATGGGTTTTGAACTTATGAAAATCTAACCTACCCTTGATCAAATCCTAAAATTGACTTCTAAACCTAATTTTTGAAACATGACCAAAAACAAACTTGACACAATGATTTTTTGAATTTTTTTTGGGTATTAACATCGACCATGAGTTTGGCAAATCCTTTTCCTTTGATTAGCTTTGTGGGCTTGATTTCTAGATCATATTCTAGTATGAAAAGAATCCACTTACCTCTTTTTCCATCAAGATCTTGTGTGAGTATGTCTTTTACTACTGTGTAGGCACAAATGCAATGATGTGTGAGTACGGAATGTATGCTACAAAAGAATCTTTCAATGCCTTTAATGTAAGGAAAAATCCTATTTTTCCATTATGTTATATTGGAGAGGTGCATCTTTGAGTGCCTTGTTGAAAAAATTCTATGAGTTCCTTTCCTTTTATATTTTTTTGCGGTAGGACAACGACGATTGTGTGTTCTAATGCAAAAGATAAAATCAGAAGAAATATTTTGTAAAATCGAGGCCTAATGTCAATTGGTTTTTTTGTGTGAGAGCTTGCCTTCACAGGAGTCAAGGATTTTTTTGCTTCTATGGTCCATTTAACTCTTTGTTTCTCTTTAGAGCATGTTAGTAATGTTTCTTATGAGTTCTGCCAAGGTTTGGTATAGCCTTATTAAATTTATCTTCAGTAAGTATTCTGCAACTCTTTGATGTTTCTAGGATTGTTGATTTGCAATATTCCTTGATCCTTTTTGGGTCAATCTTGATTCATTATTCATATATGATGTGGCCTAGAAGTTTCCAATTTCTTGAAGGATAGAAACAAAGTTTTCTTGGGATTTAAGGAACGGACCACTGTTACGCATTTTTCCAAAGAGCTTTTCTTAAGTGAGCTGGAGGTATTTCTTCATCTGTTTTGGAGTATTTGTAATGTCATCAAGATAAATCACAATGTATTAGCCTATTTCTTGAGAAAGAAATATCTGGTATGCTCTTTGAAAGGTGGCACCAACATTAATTAACTTAAAGCATTTTAACATACATGAAGGTACCTTAGGAGTGTGGTGAAAGTTGTCTTGTGTTGATCACACGGGTGTACTAGCACACGATTATACCTGAAAATCCATCTATGAGAGAAATTCTTTTGGATCCCTTTGTAAAATGTGATCCATTTTTGGTAAATGATAGTTGTCCTTAAGGGAGGCTTTGTTTAAATTTCTAAAGTCTATACATAGCCTAATTTATCTGTTTCTTCCTCACGTACCGGGTTTGAAACCGATGCAGTATATTAGAGGAGGCTATTATTCCAACATCATACATTTTCTTAATGTCTTTCTCAATCGATTAGCGAGTTGTACGGGGTTTTATTACACGTAATTTACGGTGAAAGGGCTTCGGTTTCTTTGAGAGGGATCTTATGTTGGATGATCTCAGTGTCTCGGACTTTAAATCTTCATAGCTCCAAGCAAACACATCAATCAATTCTCTAAAAATATCAACGTATTTTTGTTTGATATGTTTGTGAGTTTTTTAGACGGTTTATCATTTTGGGCTCTTTTTTCACTACCTATATTGCATTCTTCTGCTATAGCTTGATGGGATTTCCATCTTTGGCTTTTTTTAGCAACATCATTGAAGGTAAAAAGTTCCTCTGAGGGACAGGTCCTTTGGCAAAGTATCATCTTTGAATTGTGGCACTTCAAAATCTTCCTTTTCGAGAATACGTACCTGGGTTACGTATCGTAATTGTTTTCTAACGATTTATATCGGCATTATCGGGAGGTTCTTCTTTGTATTTTTACTCCTTAGCGAGAGAAGTCTTATTCATGATCGAGTACGATTTGGCATTTTCAGCTCATTTCTGTTGCGGGAAATCTTCAATCTGTTTTCTCCTTAAAAAACTTGCCAATATTTCATATTATCGGTGGTACATTGGTACATATTTGACTTGCATTGTGTATTGTTTGTTATAATAAGGTTGTTGACAAGCAATGGTTGCAAATGCTAGACCATTGGCAAGGATGTTATTACGATTTCTAGGGAAAAAAGGTAAGATCATATTCTTGGAAAGTTTTTAGTAGGTCAAGGACATCGTCCTATATGCTCTTAGTACGGGATGTTTAGTTGTGTATTCTCCCTTAATATACCTAATGACTAGCTCGAGAATATCCATGAACAACTATCCCCTTTTGGCTCCTAGTTTCTTGAGTGGTAGCCTAGGAGGAGTACTCATATTATGCTATGTTATTTGTACATTGAAAGTTATGTTTATATGAATGGCCTTTTGCATGATTATTCTTAGTGTTGTGTACCCGAACACTGCTCTGAGCAGGTTTTTCCATAAGACCCATCAGATCTCATACTCCAAAGAGGTTCAATTTTAGATTTATCATTATGTTGGTCATTGTCGTTGCCAACGTATTTGGCTATTACGCTATTCATTTTTCTATTTGGCCTAAGCTGATACATTGTCCTCCTCTTTTCTTCCTCTACGATTGTTTTCTCATTTTCTACCATACGATTTCATTAATTTTTTCATCATTGTAAAGGACAAATGAATCAAGGTCGAGTGTGAATAGAATAATGAGGGGAGTTATTTATTTTCTTGACTGCTAACCATGTATTTCATATGAGTCTCCCTATATAGTCTTCTTGGTGACTAATGACAGTGTAGTAGCATAGGTCATGTCCATTTGGAGGAGTACCTTGAAGTTTAGCTCCCCATACAGTGTGATAGAATCATGCCATATTTGGGAGGAGTGTTAGCCACTAAAAAATATCCATTACTAGGCCCTTGGCTGTGTTGTGCTAAATTAACAGAGATCTTTGATTAGGCCTAGACATTTAACTCTATTGGAGTCAAAAGAGTATAAATCTTTGTATGGTCTAGTTATTTGAAGGCCCAATCTTTCCATTTACAACCTTTGGCATGAGGTTATGTGAAGCTCTTGAGTCTAACATGGCATTGTGGAGGGGATCTTATCATGAATTTTAAAATTGACATAAAATGGAGGTACAACTTCCACTCTTGAAATTTACCTTCTACTTACGGTTCAAACAAAAGTTTAGGTTTGTCATCATTTTAATTTACGGTATCAGCATTTTCTCCTATGTTTAAAGCTTTTAGAACTTGAGATCTATATACATCTTGAGTAACTAGTTCGGTAAGAGGTATGGAGATTTTAATCTTGGCAATTTCACTTTCGAGGCTGAAAGGTGTACGTGTTTTGAAAGGTTCAAATCGGTCTTTTCGGACACTTGTTTTTACAACAAATTCATCTTGTTGGTTTTTATTTTGAAATTTCATTTAAAATAGTTTTGTTAGGAACATTAGCTGGATTGCTAGAAGTACACTTTGGTCACCACTATCACGGCTATTTTTGTTTTTATTTTTATCGTTTCGACCACTATGTTTGGATTTTTCTATTGTTTTTTAGGAATATTTTTGGGGATCTTCCTAGCAAAAATTTTAGAGCTCTTTCTCTTGGGAGTATCTTTGGTTTTCTTTCTTTTGAGGTCATATTCTCTATGTACTTCCATGATGGAATTTTCAAAGCCTTTTTTTATAGTCTTCATATTCTAGGCTTTCTTCCTCATTTAGTGCAAATATGCCTTGTTCTTCCTCGGTAGGAAAACAATATCCTCATTATTTACTCCCATTAGATTTATGTGACTTTCCTCTATTTCTTAAATCACCCTCATCCTCCTTCGGCATATTTTTTCTTGGAAAGGAGGCCTAATTTGTTGATCGGGACCTCTACGCTCTCTTTGTCTTATTTGAGAAGTTTCTCTAAATTTTGGTTTTGGTTCGATTTTGATTTCTATTTTAAGGAGTTGTTTGGTTTTCTCTAGGGTAAGCTCTCTCATTTATGTTTATTATCTCTATCATCATTTCCATGGTTCTAACAAGGTTATCAATCTTAGTATCAGGATAGCGAGTGCGGCTTCTTCCCTTTATGTGTCTCTCTTCTTGTTTTTCATTCTAGCTCTTTTGGCGATCAAATTTGCCTCTACACTTATTACACCCCTCTGCATATCTTCTAGTGTAAGAGGGTCTCTCTCTTGGTTGGTAGGCCATTTACGGGTCAAACCCATCTGGAAATTTCATTAGAGCTAGACCTTATGGAGGTTTCATGTGGATAGGGAGGAGCATTATATACACTATTGAACCTAGTGCGGTATTCTTGGACACCCTCTCCAATGTTTCTCTTAATGTTTTCCTTACTTTGATAAGATTTGGAGGGGGTTTTCTTGACTTCCCACTTGTTTAAAAATAATTGATGAAAAGTAGGGAGGTCATGTATCTTTGTTAAGGGTTAATCCTTTAATCAATTTCTTTCTTCTCCCCCTAAGTTTTGAGCAAACATCCTTAGTTTAGCAGTTTCATCATATATTTCTTGTCTGTCGAAATATTCATTCATTCTATATGTTGTTGAAGCATTAGTAGAACTAGTTGCATCATATAAAGGAATCTTGGGTGATAGTCTGTGGAAGAACAACTAAAGGAAATGGTAGAACTAATGGAGCATACCATGTTGCCATGATCTGTGGTTGGGGGAAACAAAGGAGGGTTAACAAGAAGGAGGGTTTACAAAAGGAGGTGGAGGGTTAAATGGAGGAAGGTGAACGATCAGGGGATGATGTTAATACAACAGAGTTGTTGTAAGGTGGATGGGTCTAAAACTATACGGGTTATCCAACTATGAGATCTAGTCCTAGAAAAGCTTTTTTGTTAGGGAGTGAGTGGGGAGAGGATAGTACGCAAGTCTTTAAGGTTTTCGGTGAGGGAACTTGCTTTGTGGATAGGTCTACTAACGGTTGGATTTTTATATCTAGTACTAGACTTCTTAGGGTTCTTTCAAGATTTTCAACTATTGCGGGGAGGGTTTGAATTCGGGGATGGGATTTGGTGCAGTTATTACAGAAGCCGAGGAATTTGGACCCAAAATTCGGAGAGGTTGAGAGTTTATAACAATTTTGAGAAACAAATCAATCCGTGAAAGAAATAATTAATCCTGAAAGTATTTTTTCAGCACGGGTTCTTTTGAGTTTTAATCATATCATGATTTTTCAATAATTTCAGTGAAGTACGCTGAAAACCAATGGAATCAACGAGCTTTATTGAAAACTAGTGGAGTCACCGGAGTGGATGATTTTTTAATTGTTTTATAGTTGGTCGTTGTCCACCATCGGCAACAAGATACCATTCTTGGCTAACACTTGATTCATCTAAGATTAAATGAGGTTATACGGAGTTCTTAAGGTGACATTTAAAGAAACATTTAATGCCTCGGCTCCCCGGTATGGTCGCCATTATGTTGGCTCCTCGTGATTTGCAAGTTTGGCAAGAACAACTGCAGCAGGCAACCACATAAAAATACTTTGCAGGTCAAGGACCTTCATTTGGACTCGGAGAGGGGCTCTCTCTATGTATGTGTTTGCAAATGATATATCTTTATGCTTTATTTTTCGATTTAGGCTAGTTATGAAGTTCTGGGAAGTACATTTTGTTTTGTTTGGTTGATTAGTGATTATGTGATTAATAGATGGATTGTTTCAATTGAATAGATAAGTTGTAAGAAGCATTAATCCATTGGGCTATGGAGTCATAAAAGGATTTAATTTTTCATCAACTCTCACAAGGGACTTCATAGGGAAAGCTAACTATATCAAGTGGATCTCTTAGATTAGATGGAATATGAAATGATAGTAAGTTGTGAAAACAAAAAAACTAAGGTTAGTTAAGAATCCTTTGACTCTACTTCAATAAGAAAAACCTTTTTAGGTAACTATTTAAGACAAACCAAGACGGGGAAAACAATAGACTTATTTGTGGCTAGACTCTAGTAAACAAACCTTAAGACAAGAATCCAACAATCCTGAAACTACTTTCAGATAAAGCCTTCAAGATAACCGGTTGTATAATCAAAGAGCAATTAAGAATTCTTTAATCAAATTGAAAAGACCTTTGCGGCCAAATGATTTGAGACAAACCAAAGGAAAGGGCTAACCATAGACTACTTTAGGTACGGACTCTAGTAAGTATACTTTAAATAAAGGCCTCAAGCATAATATCTTAAGCAAGACCAAAGGACGGGGAATACCATAGACTTCTTTGGATGAACTCTCACCAGATTATTTTCAAGACAACAAGCTAGGTGGAACGAAGAGCAATTAAGAATTTGCTCAACCATACCCTTTACTTGGAGAAAACATTTTAGGTAAATAAATAAGACAAAATTAAGGTGCCAAGACAACATATCTTAATCTAAATTTTAAATTCTTTTATTAGAGAAATAATGGACAAAATGGAAAACATAAGGAGGAAAAAATTGACAAAAAAAGTTAACTTCACCATTAACATAGCTCAAGAATCACGTGAACGTGCTTGTATTACGGATGTTCAAAGCAGTTACAATACTCGATCCAACAAGTTTCTTCAACTCGGAGTTTTTATTAAATCTAGCCCTAGTAGCTCATCGGCTTCATTGAGAAAATTCTCAACTATCGATAGACCAACACACTAAATGAATAATACATGTAGTATTTATTTGCAAAATGAGAGGTTGCCTAAACTAGGTTTTAGATTTGTATTTACTACGGAGAGTTAATGAATTTTGACCTTTGAAACCATGCAAGACCCAAGGCAAAATATACCGTATTTGTCTTCTTTGTAATAATAGTTTCTAACACGACTTATGAGCTAAATTTTGGGATATATTTTAATTTTAAGGATTTTTTTTATTAACTTTTACAATAGCTATTTTTAAAAGACTTTTTAAAATATCTCCCTAGCTTCTTGCAATAAATGTGATTACCTTTATTTGAATGAAGAATGTTGTAGGTGGCAGTGGTTTGAGGTGGCTTTACGAGTGTTTTAGTCATTCGGATGCATACTCTGGTGATCTCCTCTTGATTTATCCTTTAAACTCTGTTTAGGCTTTTAAACTTGTATTTGTCTTCCCTTTTGTCTACCCTTCTTGTCTTGTTCTTCCCAGTTATCTCCTAAAATCTGTTTTCTTCTGTTTCGTTGCTTTAAATTGCCTTTAATCTCTGATCTACTTGCCTTTACTTATTTAATCTTTCACGCCACAGTCTCCTTCCGCTTGTGCTACTTCTGCCTCTTATCTTTGTGTTTTTAACTATGACGCGTCGTTGGAATTTTTGAATAACCATCAATGGTCATGATCCATTGATGTTTATACGTTGATGTGGCGTTCACAGTCCTTTTGATTAACAAACTTGATGGATCATCACCAGTGAATGCAGCCAAACATTTTAGGATCTTAGAAATGTAATTTATGCCGTGATCCCTCACCCGGGCCTATACATTAAAACAATTTCATTAATAAAGCTTGTGTTTGAGGGTTCTTGCTAGGCTGCATAGCTTTATCGTAAAAACCTGTGCTTTGGAGCATTTGAACGAGGCGGTGGTTTTAAGTTTTGGAGGGAGGAGAGGCCGTAGGTTTGCATGTGGGATGGAGGTTTTGCACGGAGCAAAGGTGGTAAGCGGGTTTTGGTGGATGGATGTGATTCCATTGAATGGGCGCCACATGGCGAGATGGGATAAGGGGGAAAATACCGCCCATTTCGCGTGTTTTGGAGGCGTTAAATGTTGGGCCCGGATAGGCGCGATATGCATCGAGTTTGTTGGATCGCGAGGGATGGAGATTAATGATGGTCGGGGAGGATTGTGGCGGTAATTTCGAATGGAGGGCTAGGAAGGATACGTGACGGAAGGATTAACACATAATGAGGAAATGTTTTATAAAGTGGGGTCGAGGTTGATAAATAAGTGGAGGTGCTTATTAAGTAAGGGTGGAGGGTTAATGTATAGTGCAGGGTTTAAATAATTTAAGCGAAAAACGCTTATTTAAAGGAGGAAAGGTTATATGGAGGGTTTTAACGAAGTGTGGGGTTAAAGCTTTAAAGTAGCTCTAAGAAATATATAAAGTGAGTTAATTTGATTAAAACAAAGTTTTAATATAAAACAATGGGGCTCGAATGGTATATATATTTTTTATTTAAAACAATGTAAAAATAAATTTTTACATTGTTTTTTTATTGAGAATAAGGAAAGGATGATGGTGAAGGGTTAGTGAAGTTTTTCGGAAATGAAAATGGTTCTTTGGGTAGGGAGAGAGTGAATATGGAGGATTAAGCCCAAACATGAGTTTTCGAGTAGGAGAGTAATTTGAGAATTGAAAATGAGATATAGTGAATTTAGGAAAATAAATATGATGAAGGCGATCTTATTTCTAAATATAGTTGATGATCGAGAAATCTTATTTTCAACGGTTTATGAAAATCCATGGTCACCTAGTGAAACTATAGAATATAGGAGGATAACGATTGAGATCCTTGCTTGATGTATGTTGCGGGATCTATGTTTCTACTTCATGTGAGATGTATTCGTGATGGATTGTTATGATCCTATGTAACCTAGTTGAAGGATCTCATCGTCACCTTATGTGAGATTATGTCATGTTTATAGGAGGCCCATTGTGAGTGAGAATTCTTGTAGGGTAACGTCTCGTAGAGAGACAAGCCCTCATGTTGAGGGCATATATTCTTGTATAACAAAAAACATATTCCATGTACATCATCAACATTTTCGGCACTATATGAAATGACCTACCCCATATTGACACAGGGCCCGAGCCCTAGCCCACAATGGGTGAACTGCGGTATCAACGTATAGTTTTCATATGTTGTCGATCGTTTGTCTTGTTCCACTCTTTCTTAAAGCGTGCATATGTGTTCTTTAGTGCTATTTTCAATGCAATTCTAACCACATCATAGAAGTAAAAGATCATGGGTAAATGCGGTAGGCAGAGACCCATATCAACAACTTTCACATTTGTCCTCCACCATGCTTTAACATCAATTTACTTTCACCTTTTGATACAACCTTTTACTTTTGTGTATTTGCTTTCACCTCATCTAATAGTCACTTATGAGTTTAACCATGAAAATTTTATGTGAAAGTAAATTAATGACTTCTATGAGTTTAAATGAATAGCTTTGTCTAAAATGAATTTGAATAAGAAAACTCACGTGAAATATATTCCGGAAAACTAGCCATAACTCAACACAATACCATCATTTTACCAAAATACCATTTTCACTCAATTTTTGCAATCTCCTTTTTTGTTTCCATAAATGCTTCCTTTTGGTTATACCATTCTTCACAGAAATTAATCCAAAATTCAATCTTCATACTGCTAAATATGAAATGTGACCTTTTGATATGGAACATGAAACCTAAGACTTAACACTGAGAAATTCAATTCCTTCTTCTAATGAAATTCCACGTATCTTCATCCTAAGGCATTTATCATTATAACGCTTGACTCCAAAAGCATATGGCCAAACTTACCATAGCTTTTCCGTTGTTGACCTGCAAACATTTTAAATATTTATGTGGAATGCCAGATCCTTGAATTTCTGTACTCTTTCCAAAAGTAACTTCCAATAATTTAGTAACTTCCAGTCTTGGATAAGTTGCACTTCATTTGTATGCACATTTTAACTCAATTAAAAGAAATATTTAAAATATTGGTTCAAACAAATGGACTCACTTTAATATTTAGTGCCAAGTCTCTATCCTCCATTTGCATATAACTTAAAGGTTTTAAATCAGGTACTAGATACAGTCACATGTGGTTTAACGGTAAGTTCTGCTGGGTGAAACCCATGAGATGGAGGTTCAAATCTCATTGAGTATATGGCCTGTTGTGTCTTGGCTAGAAGAGTGAAAGCCCATAGTGGGCGTCTCGGCTCCTGTTGAGGCATAAGTTAATTGCTATTGTGTGGCAGATCGAGTACTAGAGTTAAATCTAATCTGAAAGTATCGACAGTATTAGTGAGTTCTCCGTAATTGATGAATGAGATTTGTTCATTGATAATTAGCTGTAACTTTGACTATTGAATTGGAATTTAAAAAATTCAAATAGATCTATGTAGTTTCCACAATTCCAAATATCTGTCTTAGTCAGATAGCACTTCCATCAACTCTCAATGCTAACGATGCTACAACAACCATACCAAGAGAAAAACTCAGCCAAGAAACTTACCCAAAAATATGTCAAGCTGGGAATTAGGAGGTAATTTGGCTCCCAAAAAATAAGCTAATTCGGTGTATCGAGGAAATAATCTCAATCTGCTGAAATGATATCAACGATTCGATAAGGAGATGAATTCCTTACGCAGCTTTTCTTCATATCAGCTCAATGCAAATTCAATGCCAGGCTCAATAACATGTTTCCAACGCATATTCAATGCAGCTCACCACAGGTTTTCCACTGATGTTGATCACTCAATGAATAACCACAATTTTTGCAACATAGAAAGCTTGCATACTTTGATACTCGACTCTCTTCACCGATCTCAAACGATGAAATCCTATAGCTCGTCCTCAATCCCCATCTTCTCTTTTAACGCCCATATCTCTTTTACAATGTGCAACTCTACACAGCCATGGTGCCTCCAAACGCAGTCTTCTATACATGAAATCCTCTTTGAATATACCTTTAATTAAAACATTTATGTCTGATGCAATCTTCTAAACACTTCTCAAATTAAAAACTAAGTCAGAAGCTGCTTGCAAATTCTGAAATCCTTACAGAATTAATTTCTTATTCGAAAGAACTTATTTTTCTTTTCCTATTATATCTCTGTAATCATTCAAACAATACATCAAACCTGGTTCTCTGCTTTCCAACCAAATCCCGATGGAATTCCACCAAACTATTTCAGCACGATGTTTTACTCCACGCGCCAGTGTGCGGATTTTTCCATATGGTCCACTCGAAAAAGTCAACAGCACTTCAATGGCTCAGGTATACACAGATGTTATCCCCTTAAAATCCAACCAGCGAGCATGTATTAATTCAGAAAGTTGCTCGATTAATAGAAGCAAAATGGTGACTCTCACTAGTCAGCGCAAACCAATTGACTGCTTACTATGCCGCCATTGAGACTGCAAGCGAATCCATTGAGACTACTGGCGATTCCACGTAAGTGATTCTTCAATGCACAAATAAAGTAATGCCTCCAATGTCCAAAAATACCTTTGAAGGCTGGAAAATACTGATTTACCACAGGCTATCCAAGGATGAAGTGAGAGCTGGATGAAGTAATGCTATCCTTAACATTACGCGAATTGCATCGTATTTACTCCAACGAACAAACATCCTCCAGCAAGAAAGCGCATGACTTTCACGCCAATTGCACCGTATTCTCAACAAACCAACATCCTCCAGCAAGCGCATGACTTTCTTCACAATAGCGTTCTTCACAACAACGTTCACCACAATACTACAACATTTACACACACCGATAACACAACAACGTTCATCTCTGTAGTAGATTTCAACGCACCACACAATCTATTATATAATTCACTCGGCTCTCTCCACACTTTGATACCAAATGATAGTGCAGACCATAGGATATCAGGCCATAAGGTCTACACTTATTTAATTAACAAAACAAAACAATAAACCACGCCATAAGTATGCACATAAATTCAGAATTCATTAATTCATAAAACAATTATAGGAAAAAGAGATGTTGGCCCAATATTTGGCCATCATTCCTCACAATCATTTCCAAACTTTACAGATATCTACATGCCATGCCTCAAGAGTTCACTTATTTATACAAAATATTCTAGACATCTCATTCAAATTCTCAACCATTAACAAATCTATGATTTTCTCTGAGACCTTCCACAATCCTCTCAAATCTTCTCTTATTTGCAAAAATTATCATTCTACGGTAAAACACACAGCAAAAAAATACATTAATTAATTAATCCTCCTTTACAAACTAACTCCTCTAATAAATGATTAACCAGTTTATCTGTATCATTGAGTAATTCATTTTTTCAACATTCATACCAACCATCAAATATAGCTCATCAATGATTTACACGGCTCTTCATAAATAAGAAACAATAAACATGATACAAGCTTATATTAATTTGAAATGTAATTTGGGAAAAATAGAAAGCATTTCATTACTCTTGAAGTGAGCAAAAGTATTGAAAAATGACAATAGTATCCATCAATTAATAGTGCAAAAACCCTAATCACTCATTTGTAATTCCAAACTACAAATGAATACGAAAGAATACGCAATGATATAAATATCATCTTGTCTTTGTGATGTGGCCTTTGGTCCTTCAAGATCCCCCAACAATTCCCCTAGTCAATCTTTGGATTCCAAAGTGTCCCCTCTAGGTTGTGCTTTAGTTTCGCTTTAGTTTCCTTTTATAATGAGATGGAGTTTGTTTTTATTTTTCTAATATTAGTGCTAAAAAGCTCTACAAAATCTAAACCAATAAATATCATTAAAAATTGTATGAACTTAAAATAAAAATTTAAATAATCCAAAACTAATCATAATAGGCTCAAACTTAAAGTGAGCTAAAAATATTTAAACTAGTAATAAATCCTTTTAAAATAAAACTAAATTACTATAGACTAAAAGAAAACTACTAAAACAGAGTAAATAAATTTGAGCTAAGTTTAATCTCGTTTGTCTTGATTTTGAGGCCTCTCTTTCTTATCGATGTGATTTGATGTTGTATTTTATAGGTAGGTGGCAACAATCAAAGTGAATTTGTTGTAACAAATGAAACAATAGTATTTCATGAGGTCTGTTGAAGCCTAGAAAATCTCTACTTCAAACATTGGAAAACCACCGGTCGGGACCTTAAGACGACTCCTTTTCCGTTTGGGATGGTGGCTCCATTTGGATTTAAAGGACCGGTTTCCTTATAACTATGTGGATTGGATGGGTGAAAATGGGATTAACGAGAAATAAAATTATCTAATCTAAGCTAAATCTTGATAAAGAAATACTAATATTAACTTAGGGTAATTATATGTGAATATAACTTAAGATTGTTTCAATCTAATAATAACCATGAAAATGTATTATTAATCAAATTGAAATGTGTAGAAACGAATAAAGATAACTGTTTAAGAAATTAAACGAGTTGTATTCTAACATATTCATTCATCATTATATACCATTCATATATGCTTATAAATGATAACATTCCAATTATACTGGGAAATGATATATAAAAAGGAAATGTTATGAAAACCAAATATATAAATGATAGCAAATTCTTTGAACGAATACCATATAACGAAGAAAATCAGGTGAACGGATAGAAATACCTCATTCATCTTGAAGGCTCGAATGAAATGTGATACTACGTCTAGTAACTCCGATGTGAAATTAAATCCAAAGGCACGAAATGCAACACTTCAAAAGATAATTTATTTACAAAAATCACCGGATGCTGATCTTTCATCAAATATAATAATAAGGAGTGGAGTACGAGAAATGTTAGCTCCAAGTCCAAAAAAATATTACAACTTCGGATCCTTCTCTAAATGCATGAGAGGGATTTAAATAAGAAATTACATAACAAAATCCTAATACTACGCTTTCTGATCTATCAAATTAAAAGTAGAAAGGCTATCTTGAATGAAAGCTGATTCATTGTTTTTCTCTCGCCAGTGAAGCCAAGTTGCAAATGCTCAACATATCTTGGAGTCTCGGTGGATGACTCATCTCGGAAATGCAAGCGCCACAGCATAGGTGGCATCGGAAAATTACGGAATTAAACAATCGACAACGTTTGATAGGAATTTGATAGCGAATGCGGTGGGGATTGTTTGGTTTGATCAAATGAGTCCACATCTTGTCCCGGGGATATTGTTTGAAGTTTGTTGATTTGTTGACTTTTCCTTTCCATTTCTTCTCTCCACAGTTTCAGTTTCTTTCACTTTTGGCAAGCTTGCCGAGAACACGATACGAAATGAGATTGATTGAGTATAGTACATCATTTATGAATTGCGTGATATTATTCATCATATACGGCCCTTGATATTGCTCTCTCGGCTTTCATTATTTGATGTTCCCCGTGCTGTAAACAAGATTTCTTTGTGTTTTTCCTCTATTCTGGAAGATTGCTTCTTTTCCCTTTTTGTGTCTTGCCCGATTGAGAAATTCGGAAATCTTTCGCCGACTCATCTATTTCTTGTCTAAGAGTAATGACATTTTGGATCAAAGATGAAGTAATATCACAAAAAGTTCGACTGTGTGACTTTGCGCAAAATTCAATTAATTATTTGAGACAATAGTTTATTAGCCTCAAGGGCTTCTTGATTTGAATTCATTTAACTTTGGGTAATCTTTAAACTTATCCAAAGTTGCTTGAAACTCCTTTTCTTGAATCATTTTTGCATTTTTCTCATTTTATGTGAGACTTTGTAACTTAGAAATTTCTTCATTTAGGCACATTTATTGTTTGCCTAGAAGTACATTCATCAATTTTCTTCTTTTCTTCGACAGTACATTTTTTTCAATTCTTTGGACACGAGTCTTGATCTTGTAGTTCTTCCCATTTGCAATTGGCTAATACGTGTGATTTTCCTTAGCTTGCTCTTCGGTGAAGCTATGTGGAGATCTTTCGAGTTATCGGTGAAAACTTCTACAACTTTGTCACTTGTTTGCGGCACTATAAGCTCACGTATCTTGGGACAATTTTTGTAGTCTTGAATGGATTCACTTCATTGTTCTTATAAACAATATTCATAGATTCTACGATGGAGTAGAAAATATGTCTACATTACGTATTTCTTCTCTTTCTTTGTCTTCTAACAACGACCTTATGTTTAGAGGTACATAAAATACATCCAAAGGAGGGATCTCCTCAAATTTTAATACAATATGCACAGCGGATGTTCGGGAATGACTTCAGCATCTTTTATCTTTATTTGTTCTTTATCTTTATCCTCTTGCAATCAGAGTTTGTTGAGCCAGAATTGATCATATTGTCTTAATAATTGAGAAAGAAACATTAAGGTCAGTAGAAACCATAATTTCCTTAGTTGTTTCTTTTCTTTTTCTGTATCTATGTTACGCACCGATTGCTTTTGCCATTCGATCCACCTTTTTTGATTATGCACATCATCATTGATACTTGTGCATTTCTCTGTCGTTTGGCTTGATGAACTTACGACGAGTATTTGAATAGGATTTATCATCGGTATTTCCCTTTTGGACATCGAGTTTGTCAATAGTGACCACTTTTTGGTATGTACCAGTTGGCTGGTGTTGATGCCTCGAAAATCGGCTGCAACAGCAGCTGAGGGGACCAACTTCCCCACGGTCCGGGACCTTAAACAACTCCTTTTCGTTTTGGATGGTGGCTCCATTGGATATAATGGGACCCGGTTCCCCGATAAAGAATAGAAATGGGTGAATGAGTGATTGGTTTAATAATAAGTGATAGTGAATGGAGTACTTAATCTATAAACAAAAAATATAAATGACTATTTTATCCCTTTGTGCTTCTATTCTGTTAACGTGTTTGATGATCTCGTATTTATTTACTGTGGCATATAGATGACACTATTCAATAAACAAAGATATTCATTTAAACATTAATTTTCATTCAATTAGTTGAATGAAGTAATTGATAAAACATTGTTACACTTATCTTTATATTACCGATACGTAAATGATTGAAAGAATAGCAAACTGTAAACATCCAATAGTGGAAAGTATAAAGATTACTGTTTAAAACACATTTAAATATTCAATAATAGCAAAAGTAACCAAACAACAATTTTCATAAAAGAATGAATTCAGACATAGATAATAGTACCATATGAGCTGCAAATCATTCTCAACTTCAATCGCAATTTGAATTCCTTCTTCCGACTCAGAAACACTTTTAGATAAAGGCAGTAGTGCACATCCACATAAAAGCTTCGTTATCAAAATTTGGAAAAATTGGTCCAGTTTTCAAAATATGTTCAAGTATGAAGAGGCAACTGTGTTTCCGCAATCTTCAAACTTACGAATTTTTCTAAATACATGAAAGGGTCTATAAATACTAAATTAAACTAACAAACTACAAAATTAAAAGGCTACCAAATTGGTATAACACGATCTGGAATATCTCCTTCTATGGCAATCTGGTAATCGGCAGCATGATTCATCACTTAGGCTGTTCGTATTTAGTCCTGAGTTGGCATATTGCAAGCATCGGCTCCACTTCTGGTGGTCGGTTAAGGCGAGAATTGAGTTGGGCATCATAGGTGGCATCCTATATTTCGGGAATGATGCATCCGATTGCATCTGAGAGGCATTTGAGGGCAGCTCTCTGGCTGTAAGGTTTGACTAAGAACATCCAATAGGTGTCCCATGTCAAACTGTTAATTCTTGCGATTAATCTGCCAGTTTTCTCTAGCTCTGGGTAACATGACTGTTCCAATGTTTTAGCTGATGTCAATTTACCTGGGGTACATTGAGAAATCATGTTAGATAAGTAGAGAGTGTCATTAATCAATTCAACCAAATTACTTGTGGTTAATTTGCATCTGGAAACTGCCCTCTCTGCTTTCATTAACTGGGATTGCCATTCCATAAATAATATCTCTTTATGCGATTCTAGGATTTTTGGCAATTTAGCTGACTGTCCTTCCTCAGTACCTTGCCACTCAATATAATTGGTCAATGTTTCATCGGCCTGCTCGAAGTCTGCTCTAGCATCAGCTGATTTATCACTTAGAGATGTTGTTAAGTCACATAAAGGTTCTGATTTGGCGATTTGTTGATATAACAACTTTATCCGTGTTAATAATGCTTTGTTTATTTGTACCGCTCTCGCCCCCGAATTCAGCCACCAGGAAGATTCTTTGTTTTCTCAAGTCATCGAGAAGTTGAGCAATCAAGCCATCTTTTATCTTTAGCATTTGTTCATTGGCTGTCTTGAGTTGTGCCAATGCCTCTGATAACTCTTTCTGCTTCTGGACTGCACTCTGATCAATCCTCTGCTTTTCTTCCTGCAATTGTTGAGTTAATTGATTATTGGTTTGTTGTTGTGTTAAAAATTGCAGTTCTGCCTGCTCTGCCTTCTGCCGTGCTTCTGATAGTTGTGCTTGTAATGAGAAAATCTCCTGGTCTTTTATTTTTAATAAAAGACTCACCTCTGATGCCTTATTTATTGTTGCTGCCGAATAGGCTCCAGCAAATTCTGATAGTTTTGTTAGGTCTTCAGAGGGGTCAAATTCCTCCTTCCAAACTATATTGCCCGTCACTGTTTGTTCTGGAAATAGGGAAGGCTGATCATTTCTTCTCCTCTTCCGTTGTCGTTTTACCATAGCTTTGTGTTTCGGGCTATAGAAGACATCCAAGGGAGGAATTTCTTCTATCTGCAAAATAATTTGATCGGAGGGATACTTTGGGATTATCTCTACTCCTTTAGAACTGGGTAGGCCGCTGGTTTCACCAGGAACTTGTTTTGAAATGGTCCCCTGTGTGTCTGCTACTCTTGATGTTTGGGCTTCCTTTGAACCCTCAGGATTGTTGATAATTGAATCGAATTGCTGCCATTCCTGGAGCAATTTGGGATCAATTTGAGTATCTTGATTTACCTTTATGGTGCTATGTTCCTCCTCTTTCGTCTGGGTTTCCTCTTGCACTTTCTCCTGTTCTTTTGTTATAACCGGAGGTTCCTTAGTATGTCGCTGTTCAGGCTCGCTTGATCCTGCTGCTGGGCTTGTTGCTAACAGATCTAGGGGCAGAGTTTGCAACCTCTGTTCTCTAAGTCTGTTGAATTCAACTAACCCTTCATCTTGATATTTCATTCTGGCCAACGATCTAACTTGGGACATCGACTCGGCTGTGGAGAACAGGTCATCAAACATATCTTCTTTATGATCAAACTTTGCCAATTTGGCCTGTTCAAGGGCATTATAGGCAACTTTGTTGGGATCAAATTGCCTATTAGGGAGAGTTGCTAGAGTTAATGATTTCATCTTTGTAGCTTCTTTCTCTGCATGTTTGAGATCATTCAAGGTGTAGACACCACATCTAAGAGGAAAAGAGGGCCAGAACTGCTTCTTATTTTTCTTTAGAGTTTGTGTAACGCCCTCGCAAATAATCTGATAGGCTATCTCCCTTGCCAGCAGTTTATCAGGTATGTACAAAGGAAGAACATGAGGTTTGGCTTGGCTGCCGAAAATTCTTATATAAGTAAATTTTTCCTCTGCAAACCATCTCCCTAAGCCAGTTAAATCAATCCTGCTTGGTAGGAAATCTTGGGAGCAGGTTTATCAAAAATAGAGTAATGAATGGGTAACATGAAGCCATTGCAGATTTGGTATAAATGGTGCCTATGGGAGGTTTTCCACACTTTCTGATAGTATATGTGAATGGGGATGGAGTCTTGAGGAGTCCACCTCCAGCCGAGCACGGGAAATTCAGAATTAAAACACAAGGTGTCTAGGATATAAGCACTGTAGTAAAATGGGGAAATAAGCCTTTCAGAAATGCGGGTCTTGCCTCTGAAATCCAGAACTGCGGTGGCTAATTTGTCGGACAGTATAGTTCCCCAATCCATAATTTCACTATTACACGCTGCCTCCATTAAAGGAACCATTTCTACAGTGAAATTAGAGGAGTCGTGCAAACCCCATAGTCTACACATCATGATCCCAGCATAACAATAAGGAGAACATAGAGAATCAACAGAATACATACCGGAAGATTTATGCTTGTGTTTTGCCGGATTCTGCCTCCAATTCCGAATGGGTTCGGATTCAGTTTCGTTCTCATTTCGGAATTTCTCCCGAAATGCCTTGTTGTACTTCTTCTCTGGCTCAGGCAAATGATACATTTGCCTCAAATCATTAGCTTGAAATGAACCGAAGATTCTCCCATCTCTGGTGCAGAAGGTTCTGTCTGTGATTGGGAGTTCCTCAATTGCCCACCTTACTACATCAGTATATGGGAGAATTTTTTCCCGCGCTGCTATCCGATGAAGGAAAGAGTCGGCTAAGTCCTTTAAAGTACCTTCAGATTTTCGAGTCGTATCTACTGTGGCTTCTACTGTTGTCACTTCAGGTTCTTCAGCTTCTATCAAATTATAGGTACTTTTCCAGGAAGTTTTGCCGAGACCTGAACATGTAGTATCAGATATCAACCCTTTCTTTTTATTTCCTGGATCAGTGATGGGTTGTTTCATGGCTGGCGAAGCGGGAGCGTTTGCAGTTTTCTTGGACTTCTTCCCCATTCTGCTCGCATCTATTAGCTTGAAATAATTCTGCACAGGAGTGAAAATAAGCGTAACACAGAGAATTGGCAGTGAAAACCAAATACGAGCGAAATATATTGATCAATGCATGATGAAGAATTAACTTAAGGTGGCCATGGATCCAATCCGTGAATTAGATTTTAGACTTACTATTTCATTAAATGGCCGTAAAAACCTGTCAATCTTTTTAAATGCCCATCACGTCGTTTATTGGCAGAATGATTTGTTTAAGCGTGCCTTGGCCATTTTGGCGGTTGAGCGCAGGTGAAACACTATTTGAAAGATAAGGCCTTTAATACGAATTAATCGTAATATCCTCGTTTTAACAACTTTTTTGAAGTTCGTGCTTTTGGCTTTATCGCATCGCATCAGGGCGAAAAGGCGCTTTTGTTATATTGGCATCTCTTGGAATCCTCGTTCGCCGATAGCGATATCGCATCGCATCGGGAGCATTAACTGGGGCTCTTTTTTAAAGCATGCATGGTATATCGCCGATCGCCTATTGTGTGTTATCGCGTCGGAGCAAACCAATGGTTTTTTAAGTTATGCCTCCTTTGTCATTGCGATATGCGATCTTGCGATCGCTTTATCGCAATGATAAAAGATTTAATTATTTATATCATAAAGCCATTATTGGTTTGTCAAAAAGGTAACTTTGTAATGTTTTCATTTCATTTTTTGGACCTCTTTGAATAATACAAAGTTGATACCAATTAAAACTAAAAGGGACCCATTTCATATTATAGTGTTGTGAATATAAATTATATGAAATGGGGGGGGTTGTTGTAGAGGACAACAATTGGCGATTCGCTGGAAGAAACAATTATCTCTGAAAAGTATGGAAATACTTAAACTTTTTCAAAATAGAGTTTCAATCAAAGGGGAAAATTCTAATATAACTAAGTATATATGCATTCCAAATAAAATGAAACTATTTTTTGCTAATTTCCTCTCTTTGTTTAAAATTAGATACATTCTAAGTTTTAAATAGGCCTCTATTGGTTTATAATGATAAAACAGAAAACCTTTCCAAAGCAGCTTTTTGGTTAACTCGTCTGTCATAGGTAGAGCCTCTGCTGCCAGCAAACGTTCATAGTTCCGACAGGGATACCTTTTAACCATGTTATTGTCCATTATCCCATCCATCTTAGAGTATGATTAACAGAATGAATTCAAAATATGCTTTCATATTTTGTATTTCCTTTTACATTTTTTTTTTTTTTTTTTTTTTTTTTGTTATTTCTAAGATAAAAAAGTCATTGTCCTGGTTTGGTGGCCAGTTGTTTGACAATGCCATTCACTAGTAGTAATCTAATCGAACAAGTTGGCTCGTGATGAGACCCCTTGTCTTATAATTCTAAGCCATTACCCTGTTTTGGTATGCAGTATTGGTAATGTCGGTTAAACTATTTCCCTATGATCATGGGAAGCAGGCTTGTAATAAGACCTCTTATCTTTTATATCAAAATTTTAGAATTACACTCTGAATAATCATAAACTTTTGGTGAATGGGATGGACAATTTTCTCCTTAAGAGTAAATGGATGACAGGGTAAGAGTTGAAGATGCTGAAATTGGATTAGTTTCTGTTTTGATATTGATAACCTTTTTGTTGACCAATTTAAAAACATAAAATGATTTTTTAATACTTCTAAACTTTGAGAAGAGTTCGCAAAAATTGAAGGGTGGCTTCAGAATGCAATTATACCTAGTTTCCTAGAAATTTTTCCTCTTGTTTAAGACTTCTATTTATTTAAAAGTGAATATCAACAATCCTTTCTTTTTAGCAACTTTTAAATACAGAAAAGGTCAATGGAAGATACCTTACAACTTTATTTCCTAATGGTCCTAAAAACATAAATCCTACTTAGAACTAAAGGAGAAGGGGTTACCTTCTCAATTGAAGAATTTCTTTAAGATGAGGCCATTAACAGGAAGAGAGTCCCTCTTTCCTGATAGATCTTGTAACATGAATGTCGAATGGCCTATCTTCTCGCTGATCTGAAATGGTCCAAGCCACATCTTTTGGAACTTGGTGTGTTTACCTTTATCCTCATGGGCTTTATCCTATTTCAGAACTAGATCACCAACCTGCAACTGTTTAGAACTAGATGAAGCTGAATCAAATGATTTTTTGATTATCTGCTGATGTTTTGCATGAGTAATTTTGGCCTTTTCTCTTTCTTCTTCTAATTTTAAAATTTGATCATGTCTAAGTTGGATAGAAGAAGAGGGGCTTTCTTCAATAAACTGCACTAGGGCTAGAGAAGGAAGTGCTAGATTGGTTGGTAGTATTGATTCTTTCCCATATACAAGATTGAATGGAGAAGTACCTATGGAGGCCTTCTGTGTTATTCTATCTGCCCATAGTGCGAATATTAAAGATTTATGCCAATTTTTATGATTCTGTTCAATAGTTCGCTTAATGATTTTAAGGAGATTTTTATTGGTAGATTCTGCTAGACCATTACCCTGGGGATAATAATTTGCAGAATATTTTAGTTTAAAACCTCTTTTAATAGCGAAATCAAACATGGCATTACCATAGAAATAAGATGCATTATCAAAAACAAGAGCATTTGGGACACCAAACCTGGTAATGATGAATTGATCTATAAATTCTATAATTCCTTCAGAGTTTGTTGTTTTTAACGGAATTTCTTCAACCCACTTGGTAAAGTAATCAGTAGCAGTAAGGATATACTTATGTTGTTTGGAAGACTGTGGAGAAATTTCACCAACGATATCCAATCCCCATTGTTCAAAAGGTTGCTCAATGTTGACTGGTTGCAAAGGGAAAGCTGATTTTCTTTGTCTTCCACTGGAGGTTTGACAACTTTGACATTTCCTTACATATTCGTGAGTATCTCTTAATAAAGTGGGCCAATAATACCCAGCATGAATGATTTTGTGAGTTGTTGTGTCAGCTCCAAAATGTCCTCCGGCTGGTCCATCATGTAGCTCCTGCAAAACCTTTTGTGCTTCAGGTTTTTCTAGGCATCTTAATAAAACTGAATCATAGTTTTGTCTAAAAAGTACATCATCAATGATTATGAAGTTTTTTGCTTTTAATCTAATGGCCCGTTTATTTTTATAAGAAATATTAGGAGGTGCATATCCATTTTTCAAATAAAAGATTAAATCTGCGTATTGAGATTCAGAATTGGTAATACTTATCTGATTGATTTCTTCCATATGTTTTGTATCACCTGATTCCGGAATGTTGGATGCTCCTGCTAACAAACTGCAAAAACCTTGACCCCTCACAATCTTTGCTGGCTTGATTTCCAAGTCATACTCTTGAAGTGCTGTAACCCAATTGGCCCTTTTCTCACCTAATTCCCTTTGGATCAGTAATTGTCTTACTGCAGAAAAATGAACTATAACCTTTGTATGAGCTTTTAAAAGGAAGGGCCTATAGTGTTTAATGGCTTTATACACAGCAAAGGCTTGTTTTTCAACTTCGGAGTAATTTAGTTCTGCACCCTGGAAATTTGAACTAAAAAATGAAATCGGTGCTTCCAGGTCATGATCATTAATCTGAGTGAGTACCGCTGCATAAGATGAATCGGATGCGATAGTATACAATGTGAAATGATTAGAAAAATTGGGAGTGTTTAAAGCGGGGGCATTGATTATTGATTGTTTGATTAAATCAAATGCTTCCTTTTCCACAGATCCCCATTTAAACACTGAATTTTTCTTAATCATATTTTGTAATGGTAAAATGATCTGAGAAAAATCAGGAACAAATCTTTTTACAAAGTTGATCTGACCTAAAAAAGACTGCATGGATTTTTTGTTATGAGGAAATGGGATTTCATAAATTTCTTTAATCCTGTCAGGATCAATATAAATACCATCTTTGGAAACAATAAAACCCAGGAGCTTTCCTTGATCAAGAGCGAAAAAGGATTTTTTAGGATTGAGTGAGATACCATACCTTTTGCAGCGTTGAAAAATTTGATTTAAGTCACACAAATGATTGGATCTCTTTCTAGAAAATACAGTAATATCGTCTAGGTAGACAACTACCGTTTTATTAATCAATCCTTTGAAAGCGATATCCATCGCTCTTTGGAATGTGGCTCCTGCATTAATAAGTCCGAAAGGCATTTTCTGATAAGCATAAGTTCCCCATTTTTTTCTGAATGTGGTTTTAAGTCTGTCATCAGGATGAACCAAAACTTGGTTATATCCTGAAAAACCGTCTAAAAAGGACATTAATTCAGAGCCTGCTACTGATTGGAGTATCTGCTCCATGGTAGGAAATGGGAAGTTATCTTTGAGGCTTGCTTTATTCAGATTTCTGAAATCTATACAAATCCTAATGTCGCCATTTTTCTTTCTGACAGGCACCATATTAGAGACCCAGTTTGAGTGTCGAACGGGAAAAATAATCTTAGCTTTCAAGAGTTTATTGAGTTCCGATTTTATTTGACTCTCTAAGTTCGGATGTATTTTCCTTAATTTCTGCTGAACTGGTTTCTGATCGGGAAGCATTGGAATGGTATGCTGGATAATAGTTGTATCATATGTCTTTAAATCGTCATATTTCCAAGCAAAAACATGTTTATGTTTCTTTAAGAGTTTAATGAATGCTTCCTTTTCTTCTACTAAAAGTCCTAATCCTAGATTAATGTTTTGAGGATTTTGTTCAGTGCCAAGGTTTATCAATTCAAACCTTAAAGTAGAGCTTTGGAGCTTTGCATTAGTCACAGGTTTAAACCTGTCTTTAATATCATAAAGATCCTCAAGCTTCACCACAGGCTTTGGAATTGAATTTTCCTTGGATTTACCTCTCATTTGAAGGTCATGTTTGCTTTCCTCAATGATCTGGTCATCATAGGACTTTTCTGAAGTCAAAAATTGTAAAATGTCTTCATCGTGATTAAATACTCTCCAATTAGTGATATTGTCAGGAATTGTCGGCCTAAAAAGTAATTCTATTGAAAATCTATCTGGGCTATAATCTTCTGAGGGTATGAGTCTGGAAGCAACATTGGCTAGCAAGTCTGCTGCTGAATTTTGAGACCTAGGGATAGAAGAAATATTGAATGCAGAAAAGTGCGTGGTGAGTTCTTGTACCAGCGACTGATAATGTTTGAGGTGATTTTAAAGACAATGAATTGTATTTCTCACATGTTTGACAATAATTTCAGAATCGCCGAATACCTTCAAATATTGCACTTTAAGGCCAATTGCTTTATACAGACCTTGGACTAAGGCTTCATACTCGGCTGTGTTGTTTGTGCATTCAAATTCTAACCTACAGGACAGCATTGTTTTTTCTCCTTGCGGGCTAACCAAGATACACCCTGCTCCTGAACCTTCGTTAGATTTGGAGCCATCAAAATATAAAGACCAAAATAAAGAAGTATTAACAATCTTATTTACAGTTTCCCCAGTATCACTAAAACATCTTGACCTATCCGTTTGTGAATAGTTTTCAATCTGTGATGTTAAACTGTTTACTGAGAAAGGGGATGGTTGGGCAGTGAGATTTCCAAAAAATGACTCTGATGAATAATTTCCCAAGATGTTGTTATTAAATGCAATTGGTTGATTTTCCTGTTCAAAATCTGTTACAGTGTGGGTCATGTGTTTCTCTCGATTGATTTTTATTTGATTTGGCTTTCCCCTATAGGGTAACCACATGTGAGACCAATCGGTAGAAATATACCCATGGAGATTTTCAGACCAATCCCTAATCAAGATCAACCCATAAAATTTAGGTATATCAGCTATTAGGATATCAATTTGTTGAACTACACGTGGATCAGCTGATAACCTGATAGTTACAGAGTTAATCTCTCCTAAAACCTGGACCTTGGTTCTGTCTAACTGTACAATGTGTATGGAAGACTTTTGGGGTTCTATGTTCAGTTTGGAACAAACTGAAGCTGGCATTATATTGGATGATGCCCCCGAGTCAATCAAACAGTTGTGTAGGTTTCTGTTGTAGATCTCAAAGGTCAAAAGGAAGGGTGGAGTATGAGAATTCGATCTATCTCCAATCAGGACTGAATCAGTAGCTTCTATCATACCAGAAGGTGGTTGACCCGAATCATTTGCAGCTTTAGCACTGGGAAGAGGTGAAGAGGGAACAGCATTCAATTCTTTGAGAAGTAATTTTTGCTGATGTTTTAATTTGCTAAGTTCAAACATAGTAATGTTTGCCTTAGTTTTCTTCATATCATCAACAATATTGTAATCCATTGAATCGGACACTACTAATGTTTTAGATGTTGAAGGAGTACTTGAAGTTGAAGGTTGGTTTTGGGGAACTACTGCAGGTGACTTCTTTGTAGGTACTTTTTCCTTTGTTGTAGCAGCACCTGCACTCCGTTTCTTTGAAGTTGCCTGAACAGGTTCGGAGGTACTTTTACTCCTAGTAGAGACAGGAAAAGCTTCTTCATCATTATCTGTATCGGAGTTGGGCAGTATGAAATCCCACATGCCATGGCATTCAACAAATTCCTCTTCATCATCAGTTGGTGAGATTGTTTCCTCTTCCTCTTCTTCTTGATCTGAATCTGCATTAGATATGACATTCGGTGGTTTTGATTCGATTTTCTTGTAATTCTTAAAGGGCCTTTTGGTTGAAGTTTCAGTGACTTGTTTCTTTATTTCAACCATTTCATTTGACATGGTCTTGAGGACCTTTTGGAGGCCCTCCATGTCATATGGATCTTTCGAGGTTTTCTTCTTTGAGTCATCTTTGAACGAAACTTTTTTGGTTTTTCTTTCCTCAAGAACCGCTTTCTTTTCTAGAGCATTGATACGTTTCTCCACAGCAAGTGCTTCTTTCATGTTTTCAGCGAGTGTTGGTTTTCCGGCCCTGTCTACAAAAATAGCTATATTGGCAGGTAGGGCAGTAATATACCACTCACTTCTGATTTGTTCACTTGGTTTGGAGGTCGTTGGGATTTTATTCAAAAGTTTATTGAAACGAGCATTAAATTCTTTAATTGGTTCCCTATGCTCTATCCTAAGATTGGAGAGATCATTTATTAGTGTAGCTAAAGATCTGTCATCTCCATACTTAGTGAGAAAATGTTCTTGGCAAGTGTTCCAACTGGTAATAGAACCAGAAGGCAGGGAAAAATACCAGGATCCTGCTAATCCTTGCAACGTATAAGGGAAAAGCCTAACAACGACATCTTGCTATGTTACTCCCTTCAAATTAACTGCTAACATGAAGTTATTGATATGTTCCTCAGCTTGGGTTCCATCTTCTAGATTAAACTTGGGTAGCCATTTTTCAGGAGCATCTGGTAATGCATGTAATGGTGCGGGCATGTTGACTGCACCAGGTCTGGTCCATGGATCTGCCATTGTAATACCAGTGGTGGATGATACTGTTGTTGATATTCCAGATGTCTGGGAAGGAATTGATGTTGAGGAGTGAGCAGGTTGAGATGTTGAAGTTCCAAATTCCTGGTGAACAACAATATGTAATGAGGGAGTGGATGGTTGACTTCGCACTGGGGAGGATGAGATGGAGGATGTGGATGAAAGTGCTTCACTGTCAGAATCTTCAGTGTTTTTCTTTTCCCTTTTCCTTTTAGGTAAAGGGAACTCAGTAGGTTCAATACCGAGCTTTTCACTCTGAAGTCTAGTGAGAGGGTGAGGTAGATTGAATTGCGAAGTCTCACTGCTTTGAGATAGCTCAGATTTCTGTGGTGAAATCGAGAAACTCTGAAGTTTTTGGATGAGAGACTGAACTTCAGGAGATTCAAGACTTAATTGTTCTGGAGTATGGTGGGTTTGAGCAGTGATAGTGGATACCTCTTCTTCTTGCTTGGATGCTGGAGAACCAGCATGTAATGGGGAAGTACGAGGTGATGTGGAGGGAGAATTACTCTTAGAATGGTTTGCAGATTTGGGTTTGCTTGCCATTCACAGTTGATGGCCCTCCTTCTAGCGCCAAAAATGTTGATGCCTCGAAAATCGTTGCAACAACATTGGGGGATGACCACCCAGTCCGGACCTTAAACAGCTCCTTTTCCGTTTGGGATGGTGGCTCCGACTGGATATAATGGGACCAGTTTCCCGATAAAGAATAGAAATGGGTGAATGAGTGATTGATTTAATAATAAGTGATAGTGAATGGAGTACTTAATCTATAAACAACAAATATAAATGAATATTTTATCCCGGGAAGCTTCTATTCTTAAGTGCAACGTTTGATGATCTGTGTTTGTCAATAGGCATATATATGACACTATTCAATAAACAAAGATATTCATTTAAATAATAATTACTTCATTCAATTAGTTGAATGAAGTAATTGATAAAACATTGTTACACTTATCTTTATATTACTGATATGTAAATGATTGAAAGAATAGCAAACTGTAAACATCCAATAGTGGAAAGTATAAAGATTACTGTTAAAACACATTTAAATATTCAATAATAGCAAAAGTAATCAAACAACAATTTTCATAAAAGAATGAATTCAGACATAGATAATAGTACCATATGAGCTGCAAATCATTCTCAACTTCAATCGCAATTTGAATTCCCTCTTCCGACTCAGAAATACTTTTAGATAAAGGCAGTAGTGCACATCCACATAAAAGCTTCGTTATCAAAATTTGGAAAAATTGGTCCAGTTTTCATAAAAAAAATATGCCTGAAGTACAGTAGTGCAACTTCAGGTTTCAGTCATATACAAAAACTTATGACCCTTTCTAAATACATGAAAGGGTCTATAAATACTAAATTAAACTAACAAACTACAAAATTAAAATGCTACTAAGTTGGTGTAACTTGATTTGGAATATCTCCTTCTATGGCAATCTGGTAATCGGCAGCATGATTCATCACTTAGGTTGTTCGTATTTAGTCCTGAGCTGGCATATTACAAGCATCGGCTCCACTTCTGGTGGTCGGTTAAGGCGAGAATTGAGTTGGGCATCATAGGTGGCATCCTGTATTTCGGGAATGATGCACCCGATTGCATTTGAGAGGCATTTGAGGGCGGCTCTCTGGCTGTAAGGTTTGACTAAGAACATCCAATAGGTGCCCCATGTCAAACTGTTAATTCCTGCGATTAATCTGCTAGTTTTCTCCAGCTCTGGGTAACATGACGGTTCCAATGTTTTAGCTTATGTCAATTTACCTGGGGTATATTGAGAAATCATGTTAGATAAGTAGAGAGTGTCATTAATCAATTCAACCAAATTACTTGTGGTTAATTTGCATCTGGAAACTGCCCTCTCTGCTTTCATTAACTGGGATTGCCATTCCATAAATAATATCTCTTTATGCGATTCTAGGATCTTTGGCAATTTAGATGACTGTCCTTCCTCAGTACCTTGCCACTCAAGATAATTGGTCAATGTCTCATCGGCCTGCTCGAAGTCTGTTCTAGCATCAGCCGATTTATCACTTAGAGATGTTGTTGAGTCACATAAAGGTTCTGCCTGGGCGATTTGTTGACATAACAACTTTATCTGTGTTAATAATGCTTTGTTTATTTGTACTGCCTCTGCCCTGAATTCAGCTACCTGTGGAAGATTCTTTGTTTTCTCAAGATGGGCTGATAGTTGAGCAATCTGCTCATCTTTTATCTTCAGCATTTGTTCATTGGCTGTCTTGAGTTGTGCCAATGCCTCTGATAACTCTTTCTGCTTCTGGACTGCACTCTGGTCAATCCTCTGCTTTTCCTCCTGCAATTGTTGAGTTAATTGATTATTGGTTTGTTGTTGTGTTAACAATTGCAGTTCTGCCTGCTCTGCCTTCTGCCGTGCTTCTGATAGTTGTGCTTGTAATGAGAAAATCTCCTGGTCTTTTGTTTTTAATAAAAGACTCACCTCTGATGCCTTATCTATTGTTGCTGCCGAATAGGCTCCAGCAAATTGTGATAGTTTTGTTAGGTCGTCAGAGGGGTCAAATTCCTCCTTCCAAACTACATTGCCCATCACTGTTTGTTCTGGGAATAGGGAAGGCTGATCAGTTCTTCTCCTCTTCCTTTGTCGTTTTACCACAGCTTTGTGTTTCGGGCTATAGAAGACATCCAAGGGAGGAATTTCTTCTATCTGCAAAATAATTTGATCGGAGGGATCCTTTGGGATTATCTCTACTCCTTTAGAACTGGGTAGGCTGCTGGTTTCACCTGGAACTTGTTTTGAAATGTTCTCCTGTGTGTCTGCTACTCTTGATGTTTGGGCTTCCTTTGAACCCTCAGGATTTTTGATAATTGAATCGAATTGCTGCCATTCCTGGAGCAATTCGGGATCAATTTGAGTATCTTGATTTACCTTTATGGTGCTCTGTTCCTGTTCTTTCGTCTGGGTTTCCTCTTGCACTTTCTCCTGTTCATTTGTTATAACCAGAGGTTCCTTAGTATGTTGCTGTTCAGGCTCGCTTGATCCTGCTGCTGGGCTTGTTGTTAACAGATCTAGGGGCAGAGTTTGCAACCTCTGTTCTCTAAGTCTGTTGAATTCAACTAACCCTTCATCTTGATATTTCATTCTGGCCAACGATCTAACTTGGGACATTGACTCGGCTGTGGAGAACAGGTCATCAAACATATCTTCTTTATGATCAAACTTTGCCAATTTGGCCTGTTCAAGGGCATTATAGGCAACTTTGTCAGGATCAAATTGCCTATTAGGGAGAGTTGCTAGAGTTAATGATTCCATCTTTGTAGCTTCTTTCTCTCCATGTTTGAGATCATTCAAGGTGTAGACACCACATCTAAGAGGAAAAGAGGGCCAGACCTGCTTCTTATTTTTCTTTAGAGTTTGTGTAACACCCTCGGAAATAATCTGATAGGCTATCTCGCTTGCCAGCAGTTTCTCAGGTATGTACAAAGGAAGAACATGAGGTTTGTCTTGGCTGCCGAAAATTCTTATATAAGTAAATTTTTCCTCTGCAAACCATCTCCCTAAGCCAGTTAAATCAATCCCTGCTTGGTAGGAAATCTTGGGAGTAGGTTTATCAAAAATAGAATAATGAATGGGTAACATGAAGCCATTGCAGATTTGGTATAAATGGGGCCTATGGGAGGTTTTCCACAATTTCTGATGGTATATGTGAATGGGCATGGGGTCTTGTGGAGTCCACCTCCAGCCGAGCACGGAAAATTCAGAATTAAAACACAGGGTGTCCAGGATATAAGCTCTGTAGTAGAATGGGGGAATAAGCCTTTCAGTAATGCGGGTCTTATTTCTGAAATCAAGAACTGCGGTAGCTAACTTATCAGACAGTATAGTTCCCCAATCCATAATTTCACTATTACACGCTGCTTCCATCAAAGGAACCATTTCTATAGTGAAATTAGAGGAGTCGTGCAAACCCCATAATCTACACATCATGATCCCAGCATAACAATAAGGAGAACATAGAGAATCAACAGAATACATACCGGAAGATTTATGCTTGTGTGTTGCCGGATTCTTCCTCCAACCCCGAATGGGTTCGGATTCAGTTTCGTTCTCATTTTGGAATTTCTCCAGAAATGCCTTGTTGTATTTCTTCTATGGCTCAGGCAAATGATACATTTGCCTCAAATCATTAGCTTGAAATGAACCGAAGATTCTCCCATCTCTGGTGCAGAAGGTTCTGTCTGTGATTGGGAGTTCCTCAATTGCCCACCTTACTACATCCGTATATGGGAGAATTTGTTCCCGAGCTGCTATCCGATGAAGGAAAGAGTCGGCTAAGTCCTTTAAAGTACCTTCGGATTTTTGAGTCGTATCTACTGTGGCTTCTACTGTTGTCACTTCAGGTTCTTCAGCTTCTATCAAATTATAGGTACTTTGCCAAGAAGTTTTGCCGAGACCCGAACATGTAGTATCAGATATCAACCCTTTCTTTTTATTTCCTGGATCAGTGATGGCTTGTCCCATGGCTGGCGAGGCGGAAGCGTTTACAGTTTTCTTGGACTTCTTCCCCATTTTGCTTGTATCTATTAGCTTGGGAGAATTCTTCACAGGAGCAAAAATAAGCGTAACACATAGAATTGGCAGTGAAAACCAAATACGAGCGAAATATATTGATTAATGCATGATGAAGAATTAACTTAAGGTGGTCGTGGATCCAATCCGTGAAAAGATTTTAGACTTACTATTTCATTAAATGGCCGTAAAAACCTGTCAATCTTTTAAATGTCCATCACGTCGTTTATTGGTGGAATGATTTGTTTAAGCGTGCCTTGGCCGTTTTGGAGGTTGAGCGCAGGTGAATCTCTATTAGAAATATAAGGCTTTTAATACGAATTAATCGTAATATTCTTGTTTTAACAACTTTTTTGAAGTTCGTGCTTTTGGCTTTATCGCATCGCATCAGGGCGAAAAGGCGCTTTTGTTATATTGGCATCTCTTGGAATCCTCGTTCGCCGATAGCGATATCGCATCGCATCGGGAGCATTAACTGGGGCTCTTTTAAAAGCATGCATGGTATATCGCCGATCGCTTATTGCGTGTTATCGCGTCGGAGAAAACCAATGGTTTTTAAGTTATGCCTCCTTTGTCATTGCGATATGCGATCTTGCGATCGCTTTATCGCAATGATAAAAGATTTAATTATTTATATCATAAAGCCATTATTGGTTTGTCAAAAAGGTAACTTTGTAATGTTTTCATTTCATTTTTTTTTGGACCTTTTTGAATAATACAAATTTGATACCACTTAAAACTAAAAGGGACCCATTTCATATTATAGTGTTGTGAATAAAAATTATATGAAATGGGGGGGTTGTTGTAGAGAATATCATTACCCTAAACTTCAAAGACAATATCCATCTTTGTACATATTGGAGAGATCCCTCTCCGGATTCAGGAGGGCTAGATCCTAGAATCCCAAAGTTGGTTGAAATGATGTTAAATCTGTGATTGGACTCTCCCAATCTTGCTAATAAATTACAGAGACCTAACAAATCTCTCCCTCTATCTCTAGAGTTACAATCAAAATAGGAAATGATAAGACACATGTCTTTTTAGAGTTTCAATACAAATAAGAAATGAGACACATATCTTCTTAGAGTTTCAATACAAAAAGGAAATGAGACACATGTCCTCATGATCCCATGATCTTCTCCACTCAAATTGGAATTTGGTTTTGGGAGGCCACATAAAGGTCTTTTAGAAGCTTCCTTTTGACCTACACATGTCACAAAACTCATAACACATATATAGATATATGAAACTATGTTAATTTTATAGTTTCTAATCATAAATTCACTTTAAACACATAAAATAAATAACTTTGGAAGACAAGGATCCTAACCCATATATTTATGAAAATGGTTACTTGATGTAGGGTTTTAGATCAGATAGTTATGAAATGAGAGCTAAATGGTAATGACATAATGGAAATATGTATGGATATGGAAAAAACGTTTGAGACTCAACAGTACCTTTGTCATGTCTTGATAATCGGGCATGGCAAAGGGAGAATAGTAAGCCCGAAACAGTTCATTTTCTGTGAGTTAGTCCATTGAATCCGGAAAAGTGAGAAATCTATGTTATATGGACGTATACCTCATTTTGTTATGAGTACGAGGAGACGGAGTAAACTCAGTACTCTTTGTGAAATTTTAACAAGTCCAACAAAGAAAAACTCGGTGCCCTCCATGAAATTTTAACGAGTCACGTGGAGAAAACTCGATTACCTCCGTGAAATTTTAGTGAGTCACAGAGAGAAAACTCAGTTACTTTTTCGGTTTAAAGAGCTTTGAAAAAGAGGAAAATAATGGCTACTTACTCTTTGTCGTGGTAGTTTAACGAGCCCGACAAAGTCAACTCGTGGTTTTTTTCAGTTTTATGAGCGAGAAAAAGGTCCCTAAAAATAAAACTCAGTGCTTCTTCATATCAATTTTAACGAGTTTGAAGAAGAGAACTCTAGGTTTTTCGGATTAACGAGCAAGAAAAATACCATAAAAATAAAGCTCAATATCAACTTCGTATAAGTTTAACAAGTCTGAAGAAGGGAACTCGAGGTTTTTCGGATTAACGAGCAAGAAAAAATACCGGAAAAAGAATGCTCGAGTAAACACGAGTATGTCTGCATATGAATCTTGATCACTCATCAGAACATCAGTACCAAATCTCAATAGTTGCGACACATGCGCAGCAAGAATTCACGACTTTTGCTGACTAGCTTAAGAGAGTCATGCCCCATAAATGGCTATAAGAAGGTCGGAAGACCTTCATTTTCACTATTTTGAGTGCTGTGAAGGAGCTCTGGGGTGAAAAGGGGTGAAATCTTCAGTTGACGATTACGGTCAATCTGGGCAATGGTTTTCCTTCCTGCGAGATCCAGGTAAGAGCTAGAACCTCCTGCTATCATTTAATTGTCTTTTTGTTACATTTTTCTGGTTCAAAATGGAAAATTTGTGAGGCCCTAAAAATGTTTGCGCCTAACGCGGGCCAGTAGTGTTAGAGCCGCATCAAGCGCACATCCCGTGAAGGGATGCCGCGTTAGCACGCTCTGTTTCACACTTAGGCCAGTGTTAGGCACACCGTGTTTTTAAGCAACTCATTTCCCATCGTTTTGAAGTGGTCCAGGCAGTTTTTAATCGGTTGAAAATGTTGCATTTGCTCAGTTGTTAATCATGAGTATCTGGCGAGAGAGAGAACATGAACGGGAAGAATGAGAGATGATGACAGATTCTGCAAGCTTGATGGCTCTCCGCAGATGCGGATTGCTAAAATATGCCCACTTAGAACTGATGAGGGGTCAAGAGGACCTCCTGAGGTGGCTAATCCAGCAATGGGATGAACAACACCATGTCTTTCGGATTGGGGGAAATGAGCTCTCAATCGAAAAGGATGATGTGTAATTTTTTACTTGCCTATCATGTCATGGGCCGAGGCCCAACTTGACGGGGTCTAGAGCTGATCCACGTTCCACTACTGATCTGATTCTTGAGCATTGCATATGTGACACTCAGGCTGTGAGCAACTAGGTACCGATCACATGGGTGAATTTGAGACCATTGAGGTCTATATTATGGATGATTGTTCGCTTGGCAGGTGCCAAGAGTCAACATGTGGCCACCAAGGCCCAGATGCTCCTAGCCTTGGACTGTATGCAGCCTCAGGTTTTTGACTGGTGTGATGGAGTTGTCTGTCGGGTCCGAGCAGAGCTTACCACATGTAAGACCCATACCCAGAGAGAGTTTGGGTACGGTACACTGATTATATTTTTATTACTGGAGTGGGCACCATTGATGAGGCCCAGGATCGTTACAGTGCCATTGGTCCCATGCGAGCCGAGGCAGGCTCGATGGGCAGCCTTGCTTCCGCAGACTGGAGAGGGTCCCGTCTGCCACTGTTTTGATGATGGATTTTTTTATTGGCTAAACTCCCAGATTATTATGATGGAGGATTATCCCTATGCAGGGATGAACTTCACAGGTGATCCGGAGTTAGCACTTCCCCCTGGTACCCAGTGGGCACTCGATGGTAAGAAGGAAATGATCAGTGTATTTCAAAGAAGTACTTTGTTTTTTGTCTTTTGAATGTTTATGCAATTTTTTTGTTGAAATAGGGTGAAAATTATGTTTTGACATGAAGCGTTTGTTTGCTTGACACAGATGTGGCACCTATCCAGCCAGTTGGGGCCCCTCGCTATGCACGGCGAGGACTAAAACTACCAGGGGCTGGCGCACCAGCAGAGGATACGGAAGCCGCCGAGGTTAATGATGCCCAAGTTTTACATCAACTCTCCAGAAACCTGGAGGGTTTGAGTATGGGCATACCACCCCTTCCTATGCGGGAGGTTCTAGTTCATTTGCAGTGGCATACCATAGGTGTGTCGGAGAGATACCTGGTGCCTTTGAGGAGGATAGCTAGAGCAGTTGTATGTTACCATGATCATCAGGCCTAGCTGGTGGAGCGGATGTATTAGTGTCAGAGCGCGGCTTAGTATAGCCAAATTTTTGTAAAACACCCAAGTTTTGGAAGATTTTTTGATGTAACTATTATACTGGACACGACATATATATATACTTTTTGGTGATTTTGTGTTTTTTAATTTTTTATGTATTTTCAATGGGATAAAAATATATATATACTCATAAGTAAATATTTTATAGTAAATGTGACAAATGCCAATCTAACACATAGTTTTCCAAAGAATCGGCTAATGCATTAAATTCTCTAGGAACGTGCTCAAATGTAATTTTTTGAAATTTACGTTCTAAAAGTCGCACCCTTAAAAAATAACGTAACAAGACTGGATGATGGACACGGTAATGATTTTTTCACTGCATAATGACGAGTTGGGAATCTAACCTGACCACTAAATTGGAGATGTCATGAGATGCCGCTTCCGTGAGGAGTTGGATCACTGACATGTACTCGACAACATTATTGGTGGCGCTACCCAGGAAAATTCCCCCAGAACCAAGAAGGTTCAACTCAGGAGTGTAGAGAACCCAAGCATCTGAAGCAATGCGTCTAGTGTGAAGACTAGCACCGTCCGCATATCCGACGTATGATAAGGAGGGTGACGACATCTGTGTGAAAGAAAAATATTATACATGAGAAAAAACACCTCGAAAACCAAAAAAAATCCAGAGACATCAAAACGATAGGCAAAACTTATATACATAAAATTACAAAGCATATGCCTAGTGCGAAACTAGGCAAAATACTTCTTTAGATAGAGCCCATTGCAGGGCTCCGCGAGTGGAATTCCATTACACTCCTGAAGTTCGTAAGCCCCTTTTGAGAGGACTTTAGTGACGATGTAAGGACCAAGCCATAATGGTTGGAGTGTTCCTGCCCCCCAAGAGGTCACGTTTCTGATCATAGAGTAGAACAAGATTTCCCTCTTGGAAAGAATGAGGCTTGACAGATTTTTCGTATTGAGCTTTGAATCGGCGCTGGTGAGCTTCGAGTGCTAGTGTAGCATCTTGATGAGTTTCGTCCAAATTATTGAGTGAGAGCAAGCGCTCTTCTGTGGTGGTGGTGCCAGGTAGGAGTTCAACGACGAGTTTGAGTGATGGAATTTCGCACTCGATTGGAAGTACTGCCTCCAGGCCAAATGCAAGTTGGAATGGCGTGAAGCCTGTGGCAGTTTTGACTGATGTTCGGTATGCCCATAACATGGAATACAACTTCCGATGCCATGTGGTTTTATGATTTCCAACCAATCGACGAATCATGGTTTTGGGGATGCCATTTACAGCTTCGACTTGACCATTAGCTTGAGGATAATAAGATGAAGATTGATCTTGACGAAAACCTAGCATGGATGTTAATTCAATCATCATATGATTCTGGAAGTGGGATCCATGATCTGTGACAATAGATAGGGGTAAGCCGAACCGACAGATTACCTGATTGAACAGGAAGAGAGTGGGGGTTTTGCCATCGGCCTTAAAAGTTGGAACGGCTTCTGCCCATTTCGTAAAATAGTCGACCGCAACCACGATGTAGTTGTGTCCATTTTCCAAAGTGGGATTGCAGGTGACAAAGTCAATTCCCCATTTATCTAAAGGACTAATGGGGATAACTAGATGAAGGGGGGCAGGATGAGCGCGCATTTTCTTTGTGAAAATTTGACATGGATGGCACTTCTGGACCACTGCAATGCAGTCTTTAAACAAAGTGGGCCAATAGTAACCTGTGCGTAAGATTTTTTGGGCAGTATCTATGCCTGAAAGATGACCACCGCATGCCCCTACGTGGTAGTCATTCAAAACTCATTCCACCTCATCGAAAGTGAGACAACTTCAGAGAATAGTATCAACACCACGACGATACAGTGTATCATTTAGCATGAGGTAGTGCTTTGCTTGGTGGTGGATACGACGACGGTCATCGGACATGAGTGTTGGGCGGAAGCTTTGGGTTTGTAGGTAGACCAAAATGTCTCCATACCATGGGTCTGAAGAATCGACCAAGTATACAGATTCATCATGAAATGGATCATGAGCTACTTCTCTTGGGTCGATTTTGGGAAGGTCCGATAATAATTCGGCGAAGACGAGGGATTTATTTTCTTTGGCAACTGTGAAGACCAAATCAAATTGTTAGAGGATTATGATCCATTTGGAATATTTTCCTCCAATAATTTGTCTAGACAGGATATGTCGCATGGGGTTCTCCAAAGCAATAACCGTAGTCTATCGCAGCAATATATAGTGTCTGAGTCGGGTGATGGCGAAAACTACCGCTAGAGAAAGTTTCTCCACATGTGAATAATGTAGTTCAGGTACGATTAGACCTTTTGACAAATATTATATCACATATTCATTTTCTTCACTGTGAACTTGAACCAGAACCATTCCAAGTGAGGATGGTGAGGCTTCCAGGTAGAGGAGAAAGTCACGTGAGTAGTCGGGGGCACTAAGGAGTGGGGATGAAACAAGTGCATGTTTTAAAGCATCAAATGACCGTTGAGCTTGGTCATCCCACAAGTATAGTGTTCCTTTCTTCAATAATCGCATAAATCCTTTCGTCATCTCGGCATAGTTAACGATGAATTGATGTAAAAATTTTGCCTTCCCTTGCAAACCTTGGAGTTGAAGGAGGGATTGTGGTGCCGGAAATTCAAAAATTGCCTTAACCTTATTGGGATCAACCCTAATCCCATTCTTGGAGACAATGAAACCTAACAGACGTCCGGACTCGACCATAAATACGCACTTATGAGGATTCAGACGTATATTGTAGAATCTACACCTAGAAAAAATTTCTTTCAGATGAGCGAGGTGATCAGGTCATTTCTTGGAATGGGCCAGAAGGTCATCCAAGTAAGCCTGTACAATATGTCGAATGTCATGAAAAGCGTAGTCCATAGCCCGCTGAAAAGTTTCTCCAACATTCTTCAGACCGAATGGGAGTTTACGATATGCAAATGTGCCCCAAGGACAGATGAAGGAAGTTTTATGTTGGTCGTCTTTTTTAATTGCAATCTGGTTATAGCCCGAGAATCAATCCATGAAAGAAAAATATTCGCATCCAGCACAATCGTCGAGAATCGGATCTATGAACGGTGTAGGATAATTGTCTTTGGGAAAAGTGGCGTTCAGATCGCGATAGTCAACAAAAAATCGAATGGTGCCTTGTTTTTTATCGACGGGAATCGGATTGGAAACCCATTCCATCAAAGGAACGGGATAGATGAAACCAACGTTTAAAATTTTTTCTACCTCAATTTTGATGGCGGCTGCTTTGCACGGGTGGATAGGTCTGAGTCGCTACCGAATTGGTTTGGCATTTTCATAAATCTTGATTTCGTGCTCGACTATCGATGGGTCTATGCCGAGCATTTCGTCATAAGACCAAGCAAACACATCGCGGAATTCCTTGAAAAGGGATGTGAAGCATGCAATTTCCTCAGGATTGCAATCGGCTCCAATCTGAATATTTTCCACGATACTCGTTTTGACCGAGATATCAATGAGCACTGTCTTAGAAATATTTCCCATGTTCCCTTCTGAATCGATAGTTTGAACAGTCGTGTAAGCGAAGGGAACCATCTCAGGTGGGTCAAAGGATGGGATTTCAATTTTTATCACGTCCGAGTCAATCATTGAAGCGCGATGGTGAAAATATTCCCAAGGTCATTCTTCTAGAGACATGATCTCTCGAATAGCTTCATTTGTAGGCAAGACTTCATTGAGGAGATCCTTAGAGAAAACTGTGATGGGAGAGAGGTTTGTACCTTTGGTTGAAACCATAGTAGTGGAGGGTTCAGATGTGATTTGGATGGCTTGGTAAGCCAACTCGGCCAGTGAGAGCGGCATCTGATCTCCATAGGAATCAATTTCTGAAGGTGCCGGGATGATCCATGAGTCGATAGAGCCATCCAAAGTGGTGGATATCATTGCAACTGTGTTTGGGATCTGTGGCGGCGGGAGAGGAAAACAATCCAGTAGGGAAGATGCCTTCAGAAGACCGGTACTGATACTGACGTAAGAGTCAGGAAAGCCTCCTAGTAGGGGTACAGTGCTACTTGGTAACGTGGTATAATCAGGGGTGCAGAAGGATAATTGATCCACTGTGACTATTTTCCCATCCAATGGAAATAGGATGAGTCAGAAGACCGAAGAAACAATGGCGGTCATGGCATAAGACCAACTGCGACCAAGCAATAGATTATAGTCGAGATGGCGCTCTACGACTTCAACGTCCACGGTTACCATTTTCCCACTCAGAGTGATGGGAAAGCTAGCAAGGTATCCTTTTGGGAGGAACGTGTGGCCATCGAAATATTTAAGGGAATTCGACGGCGGTGTTAAGGTAGGAGAACCTAAATTGAGCCAGCAAGCTTGTGACATGACGCAGGTCGAAGCACCTTCGTCTATGAAAGTGCGATGGATTGGTTTCCCTTTCAACACAACCTACACCTGGAATGCGAGTTGGTGTGAGAGGCGAGGTTTAGATTTTTCCATATCAAAGATAGCAAGCATGGAATCCTGGGGGTCTATTCCACCAATGGTCGAAAGCAAGGCTTTCCTTTGTGCTAGACATGTTTGCAATACTTCGAGAGCAGACATAGCTGACGGTGCCTGCGCCAAATCTTCTACAATATCGTAGTTTTGGGCTGCACGTGCAGAGGTGTTATGAGTCATGCGTCGAAGTGTCCCTTTGGGGGGATGAATCACGGGGTTAGCAGTAAGCCGTTCAATATGCATATCGTTGGGCGGCGGTGGATTTGAACTAGTACCAGGTTCTTGAGCATCTATGGTAGGATTTCCATAAATCTTGGCTCGTGTTTGAAGTTCAACACTCTCAATGCCATAAATGGTGGATGGTCCTTCGCCGGAAGGATGTGAACCACCATTGCCTCATTGATGGGGTTGTGGCGGATAGTCAACCATGTGTTGATGTTGCTGCTGTTGATCAGGGAAAGGATTATGAAGGACGATAGGTGTTCGCCTAGAATCCTTGTTTGCAATAAAATCGGTGCATTCCTGCAGTCGATGACATTTGTATGTCAAGTGGTCCTCCGCACAGATCTTGCAAGGAAATTTCATGGGTTTATCTTTCCCTTTGTCTTTTTTGGCAGCGTTTTTCTGATTAGGGTTATTCTGATTGTCTAACTGCTCTTCCGAAGAAGATGTATTTTTGTTATTCTTCTTATTTTTCCCACTAGGTTTTAGTGAATTTTGCACAGAATTTACCTAAACGGTAGGAAGAGTAGTCGTTTGGTGAGGGGAAGTGGCAGTCGAAGATGGCTGGGAGGCTTTCCCTTGAGACTGTTTTGTGGCTACACCAGAGATTGTTCCAACGAGACCGTTGGCATGAGCTCTGGTTTTCTGAGTAGCCGGAGGATTTGGGTTGCGAGGGGCATTGGGGAGAAAATCATATAGCATGCCAGATTGTGAATAGATTAAATCCAAATGTTGGGCATGACGAATGCATTGATCTTCTGTAACCGCACTGGAAAGGCCAATGTATTTAGAGATGTGGGGTAAGAGAGACTTACAAAACCCAATTAGATAAGAGATGATACGAGATTGGTGCTTTGACTAGCCTCCTCCTACGTCTCCGTTCATGAATGTGATCGGAGATGTGGGTGGCGGTGTCTTGGCACAACGAGGTTAACATTTCCATTCCGGTTTCAAATCTGATTGGAAATTGGAAGTTATTTAGAAACTCCGTCGCTAAAGCGCCAAAAGTGTTGATGGTGGCGCGTGGCAATTCAATATACCACTTGGCAGCATTGCCTGTAAGAGTGCGGGGAAACAGTCGAAGCCGGACACTATCATCCACCATGGAATTGGATATAGAACATAGATGAAAGGTAGTGATGTGTGTGGCTGGGTCGTCCCCTTGTTTCCCATCGAACTTTGGGATGTCAAAAGGAATCTTTTGCGGTACTGGAGGCTAGAGTGGATTGTGATTGATGGGATCATTAGTCAGTTTATGGATGTCGAGGATTTCCAGAGCTGCTAAAAATGAAAATTATGGATTTTCCCCCAAATCTAACCAAGGAAGTATGGACTGAATATTTTGACCATAGGGTCCACCCATCAATGTGTTACCAGGAGGATAAGTAGGACTTTGATAAAAATTTCCTATAGGTGGAGGGGTAGGGACATATGGTTGTTGTCCATAGGGCATATTGTATTGCGGGGCAAACGGTTGGTTTCCCCCAGTATAAAAGTGCCCTCCCATTCCAGATGGAGGTTGGGGTGGGTTAGTCCATATGAATGCAATAGAGTTTCCTGGAGGCATGCTACTACTTGCATAGTTTGGTAATGGCATAGACCCTACACCTATATTTGAACCACTTAAGGGCATAGTATTAACAATAGGTTGTCCCTTTTGTCCTAAGGATTGCAGGGGAAGTGAAATGTTCCCTACTACCTACGTGCTAGTGACACTGCCCCCTGGTATAGTGGCCAAGGGGTTTGAACTCAGCAAAGGGTTCCAACTGAAAGGGTTGCTAAAAGGAACCGAAGTAGTCACACTCGTGGGAGGAGCAACCGTGGGTCCCAACGTGGTCACGGTAGGAGTAGATCCCGAAGGACTCGGTGAGCTACTGACAGTTGTGATGACCGAAGGGTTGGGATTAGGTATATGTTGACTACTAGGGTTACCTAATGATGGCATAGAACTGATGACTGGCGGGGAGGATGGTGGCGAACCTGGGAGGGTTTCCATTGGCATCGACCCTGTGGATGCCGGTTGTGAAATGGATGTTTGTGTGGCCGAAGACATGTCTTGGCGTGGTGGAATCTGAACTATCATAGGCCCCAATGGATTAGTGAGTGGGGGATTGTAATGAGGTACAACCCTTTCTGTGAAAGGGTCCTCCGGAAATTCCGTATGATATGAGGCTATGTGAAAATCAGGATTTGTCAATGGAGACTGCTCTTTCGTAGAAGGCATGGGTTCACCAAGGTTCAGTTCTTCCTCAATAGTTAGAGGAGGTAGACCTTGCTGTTGTCAAGACAGATGGTGTGGGTTGGATGATGCCACGGTGACTTGTTTAGTTTTAACAAATTTTAATAAATTGTGATGTATTATAAAGTCTCAATGACAGTAACCACACACCTAAAAAATAAAAAAGGACTCTCTAAAATCAATCAACAAGTAGCCAGAATGGGGTGCCCTGTTTGAGTACTACCATTTTCTGGTGATGAAATCCAGTATCACAATAGTATACAGAGAGGGTTGGTCGAAAGTACAGTTACGGTCACTCTAGAGCTTCGCCCGAACCTCGGACGATAGGTGTAAGCACTCTCGTGAAGACAAGTACCCTCCTAAAGACCGAAGACAGAGTGGGTCCGTCTGTTTCAGGTACCAGGATAGCCCGTCCCAGTCACCTTGTGTAATTCCCTAAAAATTATGGCCACTAAAGATACCTCAAATCACAAACATCATCAGGGGGGTCCACGGTCAAGGATAGCATGTTATATGGGCAGAATACCTAGATCCTCGATCTAGTTTCGACATCCCGGAAGGGAACCCAAATATATAACACACCCACTAGATGCAGTCGAAGGCGGGCTGCCTTCTTGTGCACCCAAGTGTTGTCTCGCGCTGAGCTCCGGTAAAGGAATGGTCCCGATAATATGAGTGCAGTAGGATTTCGCTCGTTAATGACTCTAGTTTCAAGTTTTGAGATCTTGGGTGGTTTTCTCACTTTTCCTAACCCAAGATCCTAGCCTGAACTACTGTTTGTGTGAGCTCAAAAAAGAGTAATTGTGATTGATTTTATTATCGCTTGATTCTTAGTGTACTTGATTATTAGTCTTGCAGAGGGGGAGTGGACGTATGAAATGTAATGAGACTCTGACTCAAGAAACCATGCAAAATATGCTCTAAATTTTCAATTCGATGAAGAGTATTTCTACAAGGAGAGGTTTCTTTTCAACATCCATGCACTAACATTCAAATAGCACAGTTCAATTTTAAATATTCATACTTCTATCTACCTCTTCTTAACATTCTATGAACTGAAATTTTCAGAATTAACTCAGCTTGATGTAGAAAAACTAAATAAAAATAAAAAAATTCTTCTCTAAAAAGTAAATTATTTTGACACTAACTTTTCAAACAAGAGCAAACAAACAGAAATTCCAGCTTAGTAAACAAGCATAGGGATTCAGTCAAGGAGAGATACTAATGGCCAAAAACTCTACAACCAAAACACAATCACAGCAGTGAACAACAAATTTTGGCTGAGTAACACACTATCTCTGAGTAAAGACAGCGTTAATCCAGAGACTAACGCACTGTATTTAAGCAGAGATAGTGTTATAATGCACTGGAAAACCCACAGAGGTAGCGTTAGCCAGGGTAAAGTTCTTTAGATGGTCAAACATAAATAGGATTGAAATCTGCAAGCTTTTGAAATTTCTACTGGGTATAAATAGTGGTCGGAAGGGTCTGTGAACAGAGGAAAGAAGAAAGGAGGAAAGAAAATAGTCTAGAAACTATGGGGAAACTCCCCAGCGCAGTCGCCAATTTTTCTATAGGGTAAAATTCTTGGGTTGTTGGTTATCGAATATCCCTCTCAGGGCTTTTCGGTGCTCGAGGCAGACAGTAATATTAGCTGTATAGTTCACAAAGATGGCACATACATGTTCATATTAACTTAAAGCAACTTGATAGAATAAGATAGAAGATTACCTCTTTAATGATCTTGGAGTCCCTTGGAGAGCACTAGGCAGCAAAGCAGGATTTCTCCCTCACCAGCTCCAAATATTGACCCTGCAATCAATTAAAGCACCCTTGTAATCTCTACCATAACATACATTTCCTATCAATTAAGTCAATATATAATAAACATTTAAACTATGCACATCTAAGCCATTCATCTCATGCTATATAAGTGATTAAATAATAATGACAATATCAATGCATAGAATGGAAAAAATAGATACAATTATATTGATTTATAAAAAGGAGGATTACAACCGTTGGTTGTACCAAGCCCTCCTCAGCCTTCCAATCTCTCTATCTTTCAAAGTGGCGATGTCTTGATCAACAAGTTCTGAATGAACCTCTTTGACCTTTGACCTTCACACTACAACAATGATCTCTACTTCACAAGTATTCAAAAACTTTGACAATCCTTCGACCTTGAACCAAGAGCCTTCAACTCCATTTTATAGGAGATGGAGAGAGCAATCATTTCCCTTCTCTTTCCACCAGTTCTAAATAGAAAAAACCAAGATGTTTCCTCAACCTCCATGCTTTTTCCTTCTTTGAGAGTTCAGTTGTTTATGGCAAGGCCCAATAAGAGATTAGTGCTTTGCAGTTTCCTTTTTGTACTGACTCTCTTGTGAGAAAAAGCTGGAGATTCAAATCATTCTCCGCGAGTTTTTCCAATTTCAAAATTAAAACATGGGTAATGCTGCCCTCTAGTGTAAACAGAGCATTTCCCTAGCCACTAACGCGGCCTATTCACTGATAAACTGCATTATAATGCTCTTGTGTTGTTATAGTGAGGTGTTACCTTAGTAGAAATAGGTTTAATTTAGGTCTTTTTATTCCTTCCATATTTATATTCTCCTCTGAGTTGATGAGGAGGTATTTTGAACTGTAACAATTGGCATCCAATATAAGCGTCTGCGAGCCAGCCATGGCCTACCCAGAATCAAAGGGTGACCACCTACTGAAGATTGTGTATGCAATACCAGGAAATCGATAGGTAATGCCATGCATCTACTGAAATTGTCACGTCCTCCAACTTCCCCACAGGCTTGACTGTGGATCTATCCGCCAATTCCAACACTGTAGGTGTATGCTTAAAATTTTGAAGGCCTAATGTATGCATGTTTTCAGTGGTGATGACATTGACGGCAACGCCCAGGTCCACCAGCACATTTGGAATTTCTACTCCATTAATCTGCAATGTCAAAACCGGGTTCCCCAGATCTCCATATTTCACCAGCATTGATTTTCCCCTCATGAAGTTCGATAATTTTCCCATAACATGTATAGTGAGGGGGTCCTTAGTTTTCTTTGCAATTTTCTTTGAAAAATATTCCCTAAGAGTTTTTTCATAAATTGGGACATCCTTCATGGCTTGTAGCAAGGGGATTTTAATAAATAAATTCTGCAATTCTCCTAAAAAATCAAATTCAACTTATGGGCTTGGTTTACTCATAATAACCCTTTCAGGGTATGGTGGTTCAGATTGAGGTTTTTTTACAGGAGGTGCCTGGTTTTTAATAGTTTTTTTTGGTTCTCTATTGGCCAGCTGTGCCTCTCTGTCTTCATTATCAAGTTTTTCAATGATAACCGGAGGGTGTTGGACATTGACTGTCCGGCTAGATCGCAAATTCATCTCATACAAATCTGCTGTAGAGATACTATACGAAGGTAGGTTAAGAAAATCAGCCTTGATGAGCTCCTTTATTATTGGGGTTAGGTTTAGGCTGCATTGGAAGCTGAGGATGAACAGGTTGATTACCAGGAGGCACATTGGAAGGTAATTGGAGTTGCTGTTGTGGCATCTATTGAGGAAACTGCCCTAAAGAGGGTCCTTGCCAAGTTGGAGCCCATGGTGAGCTCATACTGGCTTGAGGATTCCATTGTTGCCACAGTGGGTATTGGTATTGTAGCCACATAGGGGGACAAGGCATAGTTTGAGGATTCATGTTATAACTATTGAAGTACTGAGATGGATCTGGGTATATACCTTGATTCCCCATAGGTGGTTAAAGTTTCCATGGCTTCCTGGTGCCCATAAGCTATAATTTCTCTGTGTCCTCCCCTGCTCCTTGAAACACCGCTTTCAGGCCCGGCAAGGAAGGGCATGAGCTCGTTACATGATTTAGCTCACGGATGTCACATTTTTCTATGGACTTTAATGGACATTCCCTTTCTAGATGATTCTTTTTGCACTTCGGGAAAAATATTTCCATGGTCCTATCCGGTTCCAGCTGCTTCTGCTTTACTTGCAAAGTATCAATTTGTGTTTACAGGGTACTGAAAATATCCGTCCTTAAATTGTTTAGCAGGTTCCCAATTTCTGCTTTTGTAACACCCCTGCCGGATCCTTTTGCTGAACGAATCCCTGATCTATTTCTTGCAAGGCCCCCTCGAGCACTGGACACACAAGTCGCAAATACCTTCAAAGGTTTCCTTAGAAATGTCTCCCTTTCCCACAATATTCAATAATTCCATTGAATCTTCTTGAAAGGATCGAAGGAGAATAACCTTCAAGATTTCCTTATCCAAATCAAAATGACCTGACCTCTGCAAGAGGTATTTAAACCTCTCCATACAATCTTCCAAACTTTCGTCTTCTTTCTGTGTGAACTTGAAAAGCTCCTCCTTAACGTTCCGGGATTTGCAGTAATCCTGGTATTTTTCCAAAAAAGCTGTTTGCATATCATCCCACGTGGAAATGGATTTCCCCCCAAGGCCCATAAACCATCGCAAAGCCGTCCCTTTTAGTGTAGAAGGGAAAATATTTAACTTCTGGGCATCTTTCATGTAATCGTAGCCTTGACACACTATGTCAAACTCAAATAGAAACGCGTCGGGATCCTTTGAAACAAGCCCATGAAAGTTTGGTAGTGCTGCTAATGGGATAGGCTTTGTAGGCGCGCCGAATCCCAAATTCCCAATGGGAAATTTGATAGTGGAGGTTGTGGGAGCCATAAATATCTTCCAATAATCGTTGGGGATTTCAACAGGCTCTGTAGAGGATGGCCAGGGACTCCTAACTATCGGAACACGAGTTACCTTAGTGGCGCTTCCCCAGTCTCTTGGCGATACCAATACCTCCTCATTTATTTTTCTTGTATCTTGATAGTTCAATCCCTCGACTACAACTTCCTTTCCCTTATTAGAGCAGTCTGACTCCGACAATGTTCTGCTTGCAATTTCTTCCTCTGCTAATACCAGCGCAAGGTCCTCTCGATCTGGTCCACTACTGACGGTCTCTTCTACTACTGGAGGACCCTATTGCACCAAATCACCCAGGGATACCATGGCCTGCACAGGCTGATCCACTGACTGTCCCTCAAACTTCACTCTCCTATCCCCTGGCCTTGCAGCTGCACAAGAAGATGCTTTGGACTCTGCCTTTTCTATGATCTGCTGAATGTAAGTTTTTCTTCCCAAATCTGGTCTTCCCCTCTTTGGGGCTCTCACTCCACCCCTCTTATTTGGTTCTTTTTTCATACAAAAATTGGTGTAATAAAAGGTCTGTGTATGGACCTACAATGCTTCAATCTTGAAGTAAGGTGTCAAAGGACCATTCCTTCCCCAAGATAAAATAATTCAAAAGAGAAAGATAACAAAATAAAAAGCTAGGGTTTCAGGTTCAGAGTAGGGTGTCAAGAACTCCTCCCTCCTTGCGACAAGAACCAAAACCACACAACCCACAAAAAGACCTAATACTCCCAGATCTGAAGCAGGGTGTCAAAAGACTCCTCCCTCCCCAAAACAAGAAGATGGCCCAAAATTCAAAACAAAAAAAAACAAAAAAAAAACAAACCAAAATCAAAACCTATGCTCAAGACCTGAAGCAGAGTGAGGAAGCTCGTTCTCTCCCCTAGACGAGAGATTGACCCTCTGGTTGGTTTGAATCATCGTTTGCACCTTTTTAGCCTCCTCGGTAACGACGCCAAAATGTTGGTATTCAGGTAGGGATGATTTATCCACCCTAATCCGACATTAATTTTATCAATTCGGGAGCGTATCCTTTCAAGGAAACGTGCAAGGTATATGCAGGAACAAACACATAATCCATTCAACCAAGGGTTTATGGTTAAGATTCAAAACATTGTCGTGAAGTAAAATCAAATGCTAGACATTCAGAACAATCTTAACAGTAAGAAATAATAGCAGCAACCATAACAAGAAATAATCCACACACATACACAGATGCAACACCTGATCAGAAGAGCAGGCCCAACTCTTTGATTAGGGCTGCGTTGCTCATGAAACTCTTTAGAATAGCAAAACCAACAGTATTTTATTGATCGGTAAAATGTGATTACAATCTCCTTTCGAGAACCCCTAATTACAAGAACAATGTCCATTTTATACACAGTACAAGGGAATAATAGATTTCCTTGAAACATGATAACCGCGTGTTCAGAAATGGACTTTGGTTGGAACAACACGAATCAGCATATATCCTGGATAAATCAAGGGCTGAGAATAGGCCCAGGGAATCATGATTCCAGCTGCGCGATCTCCCTTTAGCTAGCTATTACTGATTCTGTTGCAAACTACTGGAGCAAAGGTTCCTGTTTTCCAATCTGCATTCAAACACAGATCTTAGTGCCACAATTAGATAAAACTCCGTGACTTTACTTCATTAATTAAAATATTCCAATTGGACAAGTCAAGGGTATTTACCTCATAATTTTAACATGGAAAATGTAGGTAATTAAACAAAAAGGGTCAGAAAGGATGACAAAAATGGGTAGAGAGATAGCCAGATTCAGTGCCCAATAGTGCTGAGATAAAACACAGTGTAAATGATGATCATGGATGAGTTGTTTGATCATAAACATAACATAGAAAAGGTTGTAGGTACTAGGAACGCACTACCATTTGTATAGAGAGTGTGTGGTGCTGAGCTATTACAGTGTAAATAGAGCACCAAAAAATTAATGGAGATGTGAACGTTGTACAGGTATGTAATTCATACAAACATAGACAGGAAAACAATGTAATTCTGGATAAGTTCTTGTAATTTACATAGTACACAAGCAATGAATTATGTTGAGAAATATATAGGGCTGTAGTAAGGATTATTTCACACGTGTGACCTTATATTAGGCTTCCAAGACTTCTTGAGACCTTCGCTTGATTTTCTCCTTCTGCTAGGGTTTGAGAAGTGATTTGACTAGAGTTTATGTGCATTATTTCTTCCTATTCCTGGCAGAGTTTTTCCACCCTCTAATGTAGACATCCTGAGGCCCGAATTTGGCCCTCTTAACACAAATCATTGTAGTTGATATTGGCATCCACTCGTTTTAATCTTGAGGTTATTTGTCGGGCTTATGAGGCCAATCCAAGGCCTAATTCTAAGACAAATCTGAGTCTATTCCTAAGGCTTTAGGGTGATTAGGTAGATGTATAAACTTTGTTCTTAGGATTATTCAGCCCCTCGTTCTTGGCATAATTCTATGGAATTATTTGGGATTTCTCCAAAAGCACAAATTTCAGACAATTTTGTAGTAATTGAATGCCCACTGAGGAGTAATTTGGGCCAAGTCTGGGATTCTTTTGAGCATCAAAGTTTAAGTTTTATCTTCATTATTCACTGGACTAAAGGAAACTTCACAACAAAGTTGAGATCTATAATAAGAACTTGAAGGGCCTGCTGATGGAGGAAGTCTGAATTATGTCAAGTTCTTTTTGAGGTCATTGTCTTCAGTCCTTTTGTAGAAGCCTCCTAAGGCTCAAACCTAGTGCATTCCTAAGGCCCATTTTAGATTGGTTGAGGCTAACCTGTAAGGAGACTCATCCCAAGGACCCAATGTCTAAGGAAATCTGAACATAAATTTGATTATGGTTAGGCTGACTTAAAGCCAAGCCATTTTCAAAGATCCTCTTGAGCTTACAAGCCTAAGGAAAAATTCTAAAGCATATCTCAATGGTGTTTGTCATCTTTATAAGAATTTTTAAGGTACATCAGTATTGTAAAAGGTTGACCTTGAAGTAGATCCGTGAGGTCTCTTGTTGAGAACAATGAACATTGAATGAACATGTTAAGGAATTAAAGCAAAAAGTTTTATCACTGTCTAAAGAGGACGAGTTCCTCATTACATTTAGAGACCAAAGTTCCCTTGAAAAGTTCAAGTCATTTGCAGATCTAGTACTATCCTATCACTATTATAGAAGACCAAGGATATAAATGATTGAAGACATATTGGATTGAAGTTTTTTAATGAACCTGTTGTTGCAAAGATATAAGCTTCTAAAGTAACGATGCCATATGCACTACTGTAGAAAATATTTCATTTACTGCTAATATTATTCATGAAATTAGCACTTACTGCAAGTGATTATCTTGTAATTCATGAAATTCGTGAAAGACAAAATCAAGATGGTGGTTGCAAGGCAAGTGGGCCTGTTTTAAGCATTTGGAGGACAACGAAAAATTTGAAGTTGTATTCACTGGCCGTCGAAAATATTGATGTGTGTGATTGAAATAACATGCTCAAAAGTTCACTTGCCATCTTATTTATTTTCCAAGGATACATTTTTTTGTTGCTTGGAACTGGATGGATGTACTAAATTTCTTGGAACGCATATTTTGTATCATAGTAGATTGGCAGATGGGAGAGAATAATCAAAAACACTGGATGCAAATTATTTATTCTGAAATTTAAAATCATATTTTGTATCATAGTAGATTGGCAGAAGGGAGAGAATGATCAAAAGCACTAGACGCAAATGATTTATTCTAAAACTTTCCAAATTACAATTTTGAACCCTATGAGACCTTGTTGGTCTACAATGCATTGTATTCGAGTGCCTCTAATTATAATTCGGACTTATAAAATTAGGGCTCTAGCTTTGATGGGATGGGATGAGTAGCTTGTAAAACAAGAATGCTGGAAAGAAAAATTTGCATACAAAATACAAATGCAATACCAGGTAGTTGATGAATTTACCCTTTAAAACGTTGTTGTAAGGAAAATCTTTCTCTTCCCAACTTGTAAGGCAAGGAAAATTTGCATACAGATACAGTGCCAAGTGATTAATGAATTTATGATGGAGGTGTTGGAGGAAATCTCATCTCTCTGCCCAGTCACTCTCTTTAATCATCACAGTCTCTCTGTGTTGGGGCCCTTGTTTTTGTTTAAGTTTTGAATTTTGAACTTGGACTCTTTTTGAGTTGCGGAGGGAATACACATAGCTAACGCGACCGCACCGCGCGACCAGGAGTTGCGGAGCTACCAAGGCAGTGCGGAAGCACTTGATAACTGAAGATGGAACAGAAAGAAGTACAGATGAAAGAGATACAGCAGCAAACAGGAAGTAGAACATGCAGACATCAGAAGAGAAGTCGGGAAAAGTCAGAGCAAAGACGCAGAGAAGCCGCCAGTCGCGACGAGCGGGTGAATAAAAGGCAATCACCCGGCTGAAGAAGAGAGGTTGGTTGGTTGATTGGTTGATCGGTTGCTGTTGCGGGATGATTGAATGCAGAAGCAGCCGTGGAGGAATCAAACTTGTTCTCGCAATTGGTCTCTACTCTCTATGTTTTGTATTCTCTGTTCTTAGATCCATCTGTATCTGATTTATGAGTTATCAGAGAAAGAAGCTATGTAATCATGTACTCGGCTGAAGAATAATATAAAGAAGGATTGTTGTCTCTATGTTTTGGGTTATGGGTTATGATGTGTTTACACTGCTTTAAAATTTTTAAGTTGCGACTGTCTGTCTACTTGATTGGTGATCTTGCATGAATATTCTGGTATATGTAATGGATTCTCTTTCTTTCTGTGGTTGCGGGTTTATTCCTCGTCTGTGATTTCTTCCCCTTTCCCATGTGGTCGCGGCACGCCTCGGGTGAGACGCTCTGCTCTTCCCGAACAGGGTGAAAATGCCGGCGTGTTACTAGACTACACCGGACCCTTGTTGGCCACAACCCTGTGAACCTGGGTCTTGCCCGCGAGACCTTATTTTTCGCCAACAAATGGTTTCGTTGCCGGGACACGCATGTTCTGAGGGGATCTAGATCATGGTCTCGAGGATCTTTGAAGGAGCAGTACGGCGATGGTGGGATGATCATCTTGACCATTTTATTACTCAGCAGGCGGAGCTGATTAAGAAAAAGGAGGCGGTGGTCAGGGAGCTTGTTCTTTTCTCTGACTCAGCTAGCGATACGTACGAAATTTTCTGGGGAAGGTTTCCCACGGATCTTTACAACTGGTTGCGGAGGTTACAAACGAAGGCGGCCCAAGAAGGCTTGCGGAGGATAAACCGCAGGTGGGCGCACGAAGACTTGGTAGCGCTACACCGGGTAGATACTGAACTAACTCGCGCAGTGGAGTTTTGGGTAAAGACCACGTTGGAAGGATACGTTGTGGAGTTTGCCGCTGAGTGCTACCAATCTTTCTCGAAGGCTGAGGCTGTGTTTCACTCAGGGCTGAGGGGAAAACTGTTGAAGGAAATTCCGCTGTGGATCAAAGCCCTAATGGTGGACGAAGGGTTGATTGAATTCCACAAAACGAGTATGGAAGCGTAAGCCACCCGTACTGGGGGAAGGATTGAGGGGACCGATGCTGTGTAGACTGTAGGAGTAGGGAACGGGGGATGGACGTTGAGGCCGCATGCAAGTTGCGGGAGTTACGTGCACATCGGCGGGCACAGATCTCCGATAGGTGGCGAAGAAGGGTAATGAGAGATTTGAAGAGAAGGGAGATCGAGAAGAAGAACCAGAAGGAGGCGCCTCAGAGGACAAGAACCATGGGATTGGATACCCGGACAGGAGACGGGACAGCAGCAGACGTACAGCGGGTGCATGGGAGCCCGAGGATGTGAGAAAGAGCAGTAACGATTAACACGGATAAGGAAAAGATGCAGCCCGAAGAAAGTTCCGATGATGAATGGTACGATGTAATGCAGCAGATGTTTCAGGATCAGACGGCACCCACCCCTCCAGACAGCCCTACGTCGCACCGTCCGCATGGCCCGGATCCCGACCTTCCCCTGGTACTTTATCAACCTTTAAGAAATATTTTTGTTCAGTTACAAGCATTAAGTCAGTTATCTAGTAGTTCAGCGGCGCCGGTAACACCCAGTAGCAGCAGCGTTACGAGTAGTAGTTTTTTTCCTAGCGGGACCGTTACGCAACCAGGACCCGAAGGTTTTATCTTGGTTAATTCGCCGCCAGTATACATGGCTGGATCTTTCACCCGGTACCCAGAGTTCTCTGGCCGGGGAAACGACGATGTAGAACAACACTGGTATCTGTGCGAAGCCATCTGGAGGGCTCGACAGACACCGGATGCAGGGAAGTTGATAGAGTTTCAAACCACGCTCAAAGAGAGAGCTCTGCGGTGGTTCATCAAGTGGTCTGAGGCGCACCCTAATCCTGTAATTGCGGACGTAAAGCGGGATTTTGTCCGCGAATTCAAGCTCCCCCAGACGGACCAGCAGGGTCTGTCCGAGCTATGGGAAATTAAGCAGAAGGAAGGCGAAACCGCATGGGAGTTGATGCGGCAATTCAAGGACGCGATCGGGAAACTGAGCTACCCGATCGATCCAAACCACCAGAGGGACTGGTTCATCAAGGCTCTACTTCCCTTGACGCGAACCCCTCTCACTCAGCAGAAGATTGATAATCTGCAGGATGCTCTGGAGCAGGCCATGAAGATTGAAGCCATGGCGGGATACCCCCAGGAATACACGGGGGGGCTGGCGCCGCAAGACCCTTCGCTGATAGGGTTGCAACACCAGATCGCCAGTTTGACGGAAAAGCTCAAGGAAATTCAGCCAGCAAGACCGGCGCGACCAAATGTTTGGTGTACTCATTGCCTGGTCGAGGGGCACGTCGCAACCGAATGTCCTCGGTTGCGCGGCGCGGGAGTTGGACCCTCAGCTGCGGCTATCCAGGGGGGGCCACCACCAGGGGGTGGCACGGCAATGAACCCGCAGGGGGTATACCAGACGCAACAGGCCTTTGCGGGGTTTCCACCGCAACTGGGGTCCTCCACCCCAGACTACTGCGAAATTTGCCGAACGATAGGGCATCCTCCTCGAATGTGCCCGATATTACAGAAGTACTCCACGGTGCCGAATAACGTATACTGCGAATTCTGTGTGTCCACGACGCACAACACGGAGCAGTGCAGGGCGCTAGACGCACTTGCGGATTGACTGGATCGGCCCTCGTACCGGGTCAACGAGGCTGCGAGGGGAAGAGGTGGCGGCATGCGGGGAGGCCGAACAGGAGGACGCGGGCCGGTAAAATGCTACAACTGTGACCAGGAGGGTCATGTGGCTCGCGAATGTTCCCTTCCGCGACGACCCTGGTGCTCCCAGTGCCGGGTCAACGCCCACGCCACTGAAGACTGCCCAGAACTCATTAAAAAGTGGGAAGAGCGGGCGCGGCAGAGGGCCACGAATCTGATAGGCTCAGAACCGCGAGGGGTCGCAACCCCTGACATGCAGAATGTTGCGATAATAACGAGAGGCGGAAAGAGGACTGGTGAGGATGCCCACAAGAAGGAGCCGGTACGAGTGGTGCGACCGGCATCCCCAAAGAAGTTGATTCGGCCCGAGGTGCAGAAGAAGTACTTTCAGGAGGCGGTTGAGGCATTTGCCCAGCTGCGAAAAGACGGAGGGCTGGAGGAGCCCCAGCTGCCGGAAACCGGGGATCAGAACGCCGCAGATGCTGTGGTTGCGGACTGGCTCCGGCTGTTTCTCAGGATTGTTGATGATACCGGACTACGGCAGCAGCTCAGACAGGTGTTGGACGGAGCGCTGCAGGGGCGCGCAGAACCCAGAAACTTGATAGACACTACGCCTCAATACGTGCAGCGTGTCAAGCGAAACAAGCAACGAACGGGCAAAGAATTTCGACTTAACACACAGATCGCAGGATTCCAAATCAGCGACACGATGTTGGACCTGGGGTCCGACGTCAACATATTGCCACGAAAGACCTGGGAGGCTCTTGGAAAGCCCCGGCTCGCCTATTCCCCGATCCAACTTAGGATGGCGAACCAGTACTGTATTTTGCCAATCGGCCGACTCGAGGGTGTCGAGGTTGATGTTGCGGGGGTAAAGACATATGCCGACTTTGAAGTTATTGATATCATGGGCGATAAGGACCCCTATCCTGCTTTACTTGGTATTGATTGGGCTTTTGAGAATTATGCGATCATCGATCTCAAGAAGGAGCTGATGATTTTTGAGGATGGGGAGGTACGGGTGACTCAGCCTCTCGACCCGTCTCAGGGACCGCAATACACAGAACCGGTGGATAGTCGGGAGGACGCTCAGATAATGGACCACCTCTATCAGATGACCGCCGGGAGGCGGGACGATTATATCAATCCGACCGCAACAGGATCTATCAGTTGGCGGAGTGTGCAGAGCTCGGAACTCGGATCCGAGCTTGCATGGGAAGATTGGCAGCAAGGGGGATACGAGACCACCACGCGGCGATGCGCCGCCATCGCGCAGGTCCGGTGGGTGGGGACCGAGATCCGCGGGTACCCCACGTTGTCAAACATGCAAGCAATAAATACTTTTATCCTCAAGGTGGAAGACCGGGTCCCAGAAGAATGCCGGATACCCCTGTTAGATGTGGCTCTGAAGTCAACATCAGGACGATGGTGGAACAATCACCGAAACACTCTGCTGCGATGGGAGCTGGTGGCGGATGCACTACAGGCACGCTTCAAAGAGGATGAAGGGCCCTGCATTACACTTAAACACCATGGAGATTCAGACCCGCGACAGCACTTGCGGGCGTGCGAGGAACAGTGGCGCAGCACCAGCTACCCTGAGGAGTTGTGGGTCCACAGATTTATACACTCCCTGGGTACAATCCCCCAGGCCTGGTACCTAGCGGAAAAGCGGAAACGGGGAACCCGCTCTTGGCAAGAAGTTGCGGAGAAGTTCGTCCAGAGTTTCTCATTCGAAGGGGAGACGGCACAGGAATCTCAGGCCCTACAAGCCGTCAAGGAGGTTCTGTTTTTCCGCCATCCCGAGCCCACTGAGGGACCGGTGGCGTCACGTTCAGGGGTGAAGAGCGAGTTGGTTTGCCAACGGGTTGACGGCGAACCAGGGGACGACAGTTTGGAGGACCTGAGGCATCTCCATTTTGATGAGAAGGAGGGCGAGCGGAGTGTCCGCGACGAGCCAACGACAGAAGGAGTCCATTTGCAGCCCCTAAAGACAAAGAAGCTGAACATAGGAACGAAGGAGAAACCGAAACTGGCAACGGTGGGAGATTACTGGGACGCGGAGACGACCAGAGAAATTTTCAGCCTCCTCCGGGAGTATGAAGATCTATTCCCGTCTTCAGTTGCGGACCTAAAGGGGATCAAAGGGGATTTGGGTGAGATGCGCATCACACTAAAACCAGGAGCCAGGCCGGTCAAGCACCGACCCTACCGGTTAAATCCACGCATCAAAGAGAAGGTAAAGATGGAGATCGACAAAATGCTGGCTGCAGGTCTCATTTTTCCTGTAGAAGAAGCTGAGTGGGTAAGTCCCATTGTCATCCGGAACAAGAAGGATAAAGCGGAAATTCGGGTCTGCGTAGATTACCGGAGTTTGAATAATGCTTGTATTCACGATCCGTTTCCCACTCCCTTCAGCGACGAAGTACTAGATCATGTCGCGGGAAACGAAGCTTACTCTTTCACGGATGGGTTTTCGGGCTACCATCAGGTGCGCATCGCTGAAGAGGACAAGGCAAAGACAACATTCACAACCGAGTGGGGATCATTCGCATACCATGTCATGGCGTTTGGACTGAAGAACGCGCCAGCCGTGTTTTCCCGGATTGTTATTGCTGCTTTCCGGGAGTATATTCACAAATTCCTGGAAGTCTATATGGATGATTGGACCGTTTACAGCCTGCTGAAGAAACACGCCTCCCTGTTGCGTGTTATGTTAGATCGGTGTCGCCAGCTGCAGATTTCCTTGAATTTGAAGAAATGTATTTTTGCAGTACCATTCGGCACACTCTTGGGTCACGTGGTGTGTAAGCAAGGGGTCTGCGCTGATCCCGCCAAGGTCGCGGTTATTGTCCACATGGAGGCCCCCGAGAACGTGAAGCAGTTGCGGGCATTGCTCGGGCACACTGGATACTACAGGCGTTTTATCCGCAACTACGCCAAAATCACTGCCCCTTTGGAGAAACTGTTGCGGAAGTCGGAAGCTTTTGGATGGACAGCAGAGTGCAGGAAGGCACTGGACGCGTTAAAAGAGAAATTGGCGACGGCACCCATTCTCGTTCATCCAAATTGGGATAAGCAGTTCCATGTGCACATTGATGCGTCCGGGATTGCACCTGGCGCCGTATTAGCGCAACCCGGGGAAACGACAGTTGACCACCCGGTATACTTCGCCAGCCGACGCCTATCTAATGCGGAGAAGAATTATACCACGACCGAGCGGGAGGCGCTGGCAATGGTGTACTCTCTCCAGAAGTTCCGCCACTACCTTTTGGGCGGTAAGTTTACATTTTTTACGGACCATTCGGCCTTAAAATATCTGGTCAATAAGCCTGTATTGGAAGGAAGGATCTGCCGATGGCTTCTCCTCTTTCAGGAGTTTACGTTCGATGTCATTGTTAAACCGGGCCGGCTAAATGTCGGGCCTGATCATTTATCCAGATTGGAGTCGGGGGAAAACGATGGTCCGTTAGATGATTAGCTTCCGGATGCTGATCTGTTTCGCGTTGATGCGGTCCCAGACTACCTGGCTGACATTGCCACGTATCTGACCACAGGACAGTGCCCCGAGGATTACACGCCGCTTCAGAAACGCCACTTGGTTGTCCGGGCGGCCGATTATCAATTGATCGCCGGGCAGCTGTACAAGCTCGGCCTGGATGAGGTGTTGCGCAGGTGTGTTCTTGACCATGAACGGGAAGCGGTGATGTGGGAATGTCACAGCGGAGTTGCGGGCGGACACGTGGGGGCTAAACCCACCGCAAGGAAGGTACTTCAAGCTGGTCTATGGTGGCCGACGGTGCATGCAGATTGTAAGGCCTATGTGAAACGTTGCGATATTTGTCAGAGGACGGGACGGCCTTCGCACCGAGATGAGCTTCCGCTACACCCCGTGCATGTGTTGCGGCCATTTGAGAAGTGGGCTGTCGATTTTGTAGGGCCCATTGCACCAGTTGCTCGCCATTCCAAAGCTCGGTACATCATTACGGCGACTGATTATCTCACGAGATGGGCTGAAGCAACAGCGGTACGCGACTGCTCCGCTGAGACCGCTGGTCGGTTCATCTTTGAAAACATCATCAGCCGCTTTGGCTGCCCGCGCAGCCTGACCAGTGATCAAGGCACGCATTTCATTAATGCCACGGTCAAATCGCTCCTGGAGACATTTATGATACAGCATCATAAGAGCAGTCCATACCACCCGCAGGCTAACGGCACGGTGGAAGCCTTCAATAAGATTCTGGAGAAGGGTTTGACGAAAATCTGCAACGCTCAGCGGGATGATTGGGATGAGCGGATACCAGCGACATTATGGGCTTACCGGACCACGGTAAAACGTTTGACAAACCAGACGCCATTCCAGCTGGTGTACGGCCGGGAAGCTGTGATTCCCGTCGAGTTCACCGTCCCCAGCCTTTTGATCGCAATGTCCCTTCACTTCTCAGAGGATGCGTCACTGCAGGAACGACTCCACGAGCTACAGGAGCTGGACGAAGCTCGGTTTCTTGCGGAATTCCATCAGAAGGTTCAGAAGGCCAGACAGAAAGCGTGGCCCGACCGCCACATCAAGACTAAAACTTTCCAAGTTGGCGGCAAAGTTCTCTTGTACGACAGCCGGTTCCAGAAGTTTCCAGGCAAGCTCCAGATGCATTGGCTGGGACCGTACTTTGTTATCGAGATCCGCGACTCAGGAGCCGTTCGATTGGCACAATTGGATGGCTCAGTTCTTCCAGGATGGGTGAATGGCGCACGCCTGAAGCCCTACCAGGAGTAGGTACCTTCTCCCTTTCCATCAATAACTCTCGCAACCGAGAGCACCCGTAGAGTAGCGTAGTTGAATAACTCTCCCGCAACCGGGCTGAGCATAGTTAGTCCTTCCCATTCCTTTGCAGTCAGTCAAATAAACCGTCAGTTGCGGCATCCATACCGCAACCGCCCATGGTGCGGAGCGGGCCAGTCCAGCGTGTCGCAACGCCAGTCCAGCGTGGCGGCGCGCCAACCCAGTATGACGCCGCTCCCAGTCCAGCGTGTCCTGCACGTAGGTTCTGTCCTCGTGCCAGCGTCAGTCCAGGTCATAACCGTCAGTCCTTTTGTCAGTCCGTAGGATAGCTCAGATTTTGGTCATAAATTCCCTTAATGGACAGTAATCATACCGTAATCATTCCCCATCAGCCGCAGTTCTCTCCGCCGTCGGGTCCGCCCATCTTCCAATGCCGCCGTCAGCAACTGTCAGATTACACACAGGCCTGCGATTGATCACACGATTATCGCAGGCAAGCATGATAGCAAGAATTAAATGACGTTATGGAGTCTCATCAACCCCGCGCGTGCCAGCGGATGGCCCAATTTGCATGAAGGCTATCGACGCCGGGATGACGGACCAATTCAGTTTGGAAATTTCAGCGACTCCCGAGCACTTGCAGCCTCAGAGCACTCAGAACTTAGCAGGGAGCTCCAGACGAATCCTCCAGGTCTATCAGAGACGCGCCAAGATGCCGAGAGCTTTTCTCTCCGTCCCAGAACCGGTGCTGGATCACAGAATTCACCGGCTCGAATTATCACTGGTCGGCAAGTACGACAATGCGCCCTGCATGGACGCTAACTTGTCCGACCCGGCTGAGTTTCCCCATCTGCATTGGCAGACGTTCATGGAACACCGCTATACACCAGGGAGCAGCTCTAATAGTCGGATGAAGGACGAATTCCGGGGTCTTCAACAGTCGACGTTGATGAATTTACGCAGTCTCCCTGTCTTCGGCACCACCGGACCAGTTCTGCAATGCACCCGGTTCCTCCTCAGTCGGGTGCAGAACGGGTCCCTGTGGTTGAACGAGGAGATTCCAATCCATGCAGCAGATATTAGTCGGCTTACGGGGCTATGTCAATTTGGGGCAGATGTTTCCTCTGCGGGGCAGACGGCCTCCAAACGCGCTCGGAAATCGGCCGAGGCGGACCTGTACACCAAATACGGTACTCGCCGAGGTGGCAAGGGTGCCAAAATAGACCTGATCAATGTACCAGAAATCCGGTTTGCTTGCTATCTGATAGCGAGCAAGACCATGCGCCATTACACCAAGGGCGAGTGCACCTTGGACACAATTTCTATTGCGGAGCACTGCGTCAAAGGGGCCCGATTAAATTGGAGCGCGTTCGTGCTGAAGGAACTCTTCGCGGCCTGCGAAGACAATTACAGACGGACCACCAGTTTTATCTACGGCTACTTGCTCCTAGCCTTCGCCATGTGGAAATGGCATGTTCCTCCGATACGGACACCCGCGGAACTCAACGGGGGCCAACCGTTCGCGATGCGATACTCCCCCTGGCAGGTGTCCACGGCCCCCAGCAGCAAGCAGGTGAACGCGGAGGCGTTCCGCGAATGGTACGGGATGATGGTCGCTGTGGTGGCCTCTACGCAGCGGGTCCCCCGGAACCTGCTGGATGAATACAGCGAACAAGTGTGGTTTGGCGTCAGCCATAATCACACTTTCATCCGGCCGGCTTGTGTCCCGCACCACACATTTCACATGGCGCCCTTGCAGTTCCAGTTGACCGACAGTATCTTCCACAGAGAGGTTTTAACATGGCCGGGGGTCGTTCGGCACGTTCAGGATGGAGTCATCCGATATAACTTTGATGGGATGCGGGCGGCCCAGCAGCCTGCCGCGACCAGTGCCGGGGAATCTTCCACAGTCGCGGTAGCGATAACCACAGAGGCCGCCGGGAGCGCAGCGACCCTGCCCGAGGCACTGGTCCCCATTGTGGAGCATATGAAAGACCAAGTCCGGAGACTCAACGTGGCCACCCAGGTTGTTTCTAGTAGCGCTCCTATATTTCCTTCCTTTAATGAATTTCTTCTTAACCGGTCACTGGGTCTCTCCCACACTGCTTCCCTCACTTCCCCACTTCCCACTTCCCTGTTCACTTCTGCCACCCCCATCATCACGACAATGGGTGAACCGGGCCCCGAACCCGATTCCTCTGGGCCACCCCCACCCAAGCGGGCCCGTATTGCAGATCCCGTGGTGGACCTTACGGAGGATGATCCACCAGTCACGCTGCCCACAGCTACCTTGATCCCGGAGGAACCGCTGATTGACCCAGCAGATTTCCTCAACCTTCGTTTCCCTCCCTCCTCGGTCACTCCATCCACCGCCCCCTCCACCAGTAGACCACATGCCACTTCCTCCAATCCGTCCACTTCATCAGCCACTGTGTCCGATTCCTTGATCCGGGACCTCTTCGGCGGTGACCACGGGGCGGAGGTCACCTCCAGTACTGCCGCGGTGGTACCCCCTGTTGACCCCGTGGCCACGTCCCAGGAGCCCATTGCCACTATATTTGTTCAGCAAGACAGAGTTGGGGTTGATTCAATCAGCCCTTCCACAGCGCCAACAACGCAGCAGGACCGGCCAGAGCCCGATATGGCCACTTCGGTACAACAACAGACGTCGGTCCACCTTCCAGAGACTGCAGGCCGAGCAGCGGCCGTAGGACCATCGTTACAGGAACAGACGCCTCAGCAGGATGCCCCGCGCACAACGACTACAGCACAACTGAGTCCAGCACAGTTGTTTTTTCTCATTCAGCGGGCGGCCGGCCAGGCCGAGCAGATTCATGCAGAGCTACAACGGCGATGCACCGAGCAGGGGAACCAGATCACGGCGCTTACTGAACAGCGCAATCAGCTACTGCAGGAGAAGACCTACCTCCAGGAACAGGCCAACATTGTTAATCAGGCGCTTTCTAGCGTATGGCCGGAGGCACGGGCTCACCATGCCCCACTCCCTGCTCGCATCGAACAGGACAACATAGCCTTACAAGCTCGCCAGCTCGGGGACGTCTTCACCACCATTTGCAGAGAGAACCAGGAATTACAAGCGGCGTTGGCCGCGCGGCCTACCCTACCAGATCCACCCGTTGATTATTCAGGACCGGTCACTGCCAAACAGGCACAGGCAGTTAATCTACAAGAGACTCTCCATTCCACGACAGCAGCGGCTTCGGCCCTTTTACGCAGCTTGCAGGAGTGCTCCCTCGCACTGACAGTCAAAACGCAGCCCATTGCTGCTCAACTGCAACAACTCGCCACCCAAATTCGGGCGACCACGGACCAGGCCAGATTGGACCAGCTCTACGCTCAGACGGACGAGCTGGAACTTCAAATGCAGACGACCGAGGCCGCATCAGCAGCAACTAAGCACACCATCCGGGAGATGCGGCCTCCCCTTCGCAGCCATGCCGAGGCAATGCATCAGCTGGACGCCACTGCCGAGTCCCAACTCACCACACTGTTCGGGGATGCACCGACGCCCATTGACGAAGCTACAACCAACCGCATTGTTCAAGATGCTGACCTTCTTATGCAAGAATGGCAGCAAGCAGTAGCAACTTTCACGGAGCTTCGAGATGCAGCACTCCGCCGGGTCCCGGAGTTGGGGCCCTTGTTTGAATCAGCAGGTGGCGGAGTACAACAGGAAAGGGCAGCAGAAGAAAGAGCAGCAGAGCAGGGCACAGCGGCCGGCGAAGGTATGGAGGTAGAGACTGTCATTTGCGATTGACTCGCGGACGAGTCAAAGGATTGTGGTCGGGGCCTGTTGGGGCCCTTGTTTTTGTTTAAGTTTTGAATTTTGAACTTGGACTCTTTTTGAGTTGCGGAGGGAATACACACAGCTAACGCGATCGCACCGCGCGACCAGGAGTCATGAGCGTCACTACATGTGCTACACTTGATAACCGAATATGGAACAGAAAGAAGTACGTATGAAAGAGATACAAAGCAGCTGAACAAAAGTAGAACATGCACATCGAGGAGAAGCTCAGAAAGTCGAGCAAAGACGCGTAGAAGCCGCCGCCGCGATTTAGCGGTGAATAAAAGGCACTCACCCGGCTGAAGAAGAGAGGTTGGTTGGTTGATTGGTTGATTGGTTGCTGTTGCGGATGATTGAATGCAGAAGCAGTCGCGGAGGAATCAGACTTGTTCTCTCAATTGGTCTCTACTCTCTATGTTTTGTATTCTCTGTTCTTAGATCCATCTGTATCTGATTTATGAGTTATCAAGAAGGAAGCTGTATAATCATGTACTTGGCTGAAGAATAATATAAAGAAGGATTGCTGTCTCTATGGCTTGGGTTATGGGTTATGATGTGTTTACACTGCTTTAAAATTTTAAGTTGCGACTGTCTGAATACTTGATTAGTGATCTTGCATGTACATTCTGGTATATGTAATGGATTCTCTTTCTTTCTGTGGTTGCGAGTTTATTCCTCATCTGTGATCCCATCCCCTTACTCATGTTGTCGCGGCACGCCTCGGGTGAGACGCTCTGCTCTCCCAGAGCAGGGTGACAATGCCGGCGTGTTACTAGACTACTCCGGACCCTTGTTGGCCACAACCCTGTGAACCTGGGTCTTGCCCGCGAGACCTTATTTTTCGCCAACACTCTGCCTCCATCATTCTCTTTAATCATCGTTCACTTGTTTTTTCATGATTTACCGCTTTTTAATTTTTAATATATATATATATATATAGAGAGAGAGAGAGAGATATATATATATATATATATATATATATATATATATATATATATATATATTATTTTATTTTTTATATATTTTAATAACTTGTTTTTAAAATTTATTAATTATATTTTTAATACTCCATTTTAAATAGTTGGTTTTCAAAATTTATTAATTATTTTCTTAATACTCCATATTAAAAAAACAATATTTTCATTATTTACCTTTCTTTTTTATTCTCTATCTAAAAAAAAATGCATTATTTATATATTTCAATACCTGGATTTTAAAATTTATTAATTATTTTCTTAATACTCTATATTAAAAGAACTAATTATGTTTAAATGCTTTGAAACAATTTTTCAATCATTTAAAATATATTTAAATTTAAGATAAAATAAAAAGTAGTAATATTTCTTTATAAAAATTATATTTGTATTAAGAAATGACACTCTTTAAAATGTTGTTGTCATAGTTTTGATGGAAAGTTTTGACAACATCACCGTTTAATTTTTCCATTACCCTTTTGCAAAAGAAGGGAAAACAATAGGATAAACACCCAAAAGATGGCTATTAATGATTGGACTTTTCAATTGAATTTTATATGCTGAGAACCTTTTTGCACAATACTTTTAACTTCCACTCAAACAAATTTATGTATTTTTAACTATAAATGTTACAGTTTACTTGTCTCTTGGACCTCTCATCCTTTAATTTGCAACTTTTGGATATGCGGTAGGCTATTATTGCATGAAAAACTAGTTTGAGACTATTTCTCGAGCATTTTTTAGTCTCATGTCAAGATACATCACACTAACATCATATGTCATGTCACCAATCCTATGAATTTCCCTGTCAAGTGCTAGGTTGATTAGTGTAGTCACTTGTTTATTATGTCATCAACCCTATTAGCCGCTAGCTTAACCACCTATCACATAGTCTGATTCATTACATGTTCGATCATCCAACAGTGTAGTTATTTATGACACTGCCTTATGTGTCAACAAAGTGGTTTCCCCTGGAGTTCCTTGGTGGTTCAACATCCTCAAACTTCTAAAACCATAAGCTACATCTCTTGTGACTCAAGCTTAAGCACTAACATTATTGGAAGACATTGCTAGTAGGTTTAGCCAACCATTGCTCAAGCTCAATTCCTTTCATTGATGGACGCATACATGTTCCCTCTTGATCTTCCTTCCTTATCATATTCTTCAAATTGAATGGTTTACCGAATATTCACTCTTATCAAATGACTAGATATGATAATTTGCAACGTTTCACCTTTAGGAACACAAAGATTATCTAGCTTGTAGAACAACCCACTATGGAGAATATAATTAATGTCATTGTCACCTTATTTGACATTAATTTTGTCATATAGATACTAAAACAACTCTTTAAAGTCCCCAACTCCTGTGTATTCATGATTGCCAACAATTAGAGGAATACACACAACAAAGAAAAAATAAAACAATACTTTTTCTTTCACTCAATTTTAGCTACATTTAGATCTCCATATGCTATAACTTACGACGTTTCCTTTGCAACATCTCGTGAAATTTATAGTATATGTCATGTGCCATCATTTCATGAAGGGCGCCCTCCTATAAACCTCCTCAATTGTTCATTGATCATGCCAAAACACACGAGATGATGAGTCATGCCTCCAAATGTGCAAAATTTCCTTAAGGAATGTGACAAGTATTATTAAATAGATAATAATGTATGAAAATATGTAGAATCCCTACCCAAAGGTAAGATTTGCAACACATCACACTCCTCTTATATTAGGCACTAATCATAAATCAAGAAATTATGCTTTCAAAGTCACTTCTGTTATGGCCTAAATCTACCTCAAGCTGAGGAAGGCAGAGTCTAGGGTAATATCAAACCACACTTAACCTGGTAGCTAGCCCTACCAGATCGAGAGAGGGATCTCTCCTTGTCAATCTCAGCAAAGAATGATCAGTGAGGCTTGAGATGAATTGAATAAAGGTTGATTTTAGGCTAGGTATGTATGTAAAAGAGTTTGATTTGATTTTGAGGGTGTTTTTTGGATCAAAGGTAAAGGCAGATTTTGGGTCTAAGGAATGAGGCCTGGTTTTTGCAGAGATCTGAATGGGGTAAGGTAGGAAATTGTTTTGGCACTTCAATTTTGAATAAAATGGATAGCTCAGACTGGTGAGGAGTTGAAGAGGGCAAGAAAATTTCAGGAATCCTCTTCAAATAGTTGAAAACATAGAAAATTAAACAAACCCTAGGTAGAGCACTGCAAATTTTAATGAATTCCACCTTTATCCTTGTTTGTTTAACTTAAGAAGAAATAAGAGGGAAAATGATACACATAAAACACTAGTAAACTTACATTAACAGAGAGAAACACATCATCAAAACAAAGAGCCACATGAATCCCAAGGAGTGCTGCAAACCCTGGTCTATTCCTTTGCCAAACTGCAGAGATGAATGTACAATGATGCTCAAAGCAATCCCAAGTGTCCAACCATGCTAATGACTGAAAAATTACAAGATATAGACAAAAAATAACTCATTCCTAGCCTCTAGGGGTCGAGCTCACAATTTTAGGAGTTGTTTCAACAAGATCTAAACTGAGAACTAGAAAATAGGCAGTGGAACAGCTTTCCTCTATAAGATAGGAAACTGATTCATTCAGTTGCAATTCACCTTTTGATGGATGAATCTACCTCCATGAGTAAAAATTTAACAAAATTACATTAAGATCCATCAAATTACATAAAATTACATCACGAGTTTAACATTTGGAAGCAAGAAAGTCAAAATGTCAAAAAATAGGCGAAAAACAGAGTTACTGAGTCCAAAATGAGAAAAAATCCCCAATGCACTGCGCCTAATTTCTCTATGCATCGCGCCAGTTTGGAGCTGATTTTGGAGGCCTTCTCGGTGTCCAAATTTTCTCTGCGTGGGATTGTTAGAAATTTATACCTGTCTACTTTCCAACACAAGTGGAATTTCGGAATTTGGCTTCCATTTGCCCCTCCAAAAATGAGTTTTCCCAACATTGCTTCCTGTCTGTCCAAAAAGGGGCAGAAAGGTCATTTTTAGGGTTTTTTTACCCTTATGGAAGCCCAAAACCTGTCAAAATATCTTGGCCATAGGTAGGCATGCATAATTTTCCATGAAAAATCTTAAAATGTAAATTTTTCACCAAGAGGAGCCCCCCATCAAAAGCGCGCGCCAAGTGGCGTGGCGCATAGAGCTGGAAAATCTGTTTTTAGGCCAAAAAAATGAAAATTTGGAAAAAGTGTCCCAAATTTCTTGAAATTTGGGCCGAGTATCCTCCATCATGTACTATGTTGGGCCAAGGAAGCCTCGGCCAAAATCTGAAGTCTATCTTGCCTTTTTCGATGCTTAGAGGCCTTCTTCAACTCGGCCTTCAAGATTTTGATTTGTGCCTTGCAAACATGATTTCTTGCCCAATAATGATTAGCCATGTGACTCAACATGTTATTTTCCTTGTTGGCCTTCTTCAACAACTTTTCCAAGTGAATATTTACCATTTCAAGCCAAGTTTCACGATCAGCCTCAATCTCTTGCTCAATGGATGTCATCTCGGTTTTGCTCCTTTTGGCAGTCTGCCGGTTCTCACGTATGTTTTGTAGCTCCATGATAGTTTGATGATATTCTAGCTGTTTATTTCTCTACTCAAGGTATTTGATTATCCACTGGGCTCTTTGCAATTTGAGGGACAAAGCGTTTATCTCCGCTTTTTTCTCCTGAACGATCTCTCTTAGCTTTGAGCTTCGTGAGCCCAAATCATCATCAATGAGTATGAAGTCTGTATCTTGGCCTCCTGAAGGCCCCTCATCATGTATTGGCCTCTCACCCTTGTCTCGTACCTGTACCGCTGATGAAGGAAGCGAGACCCCTGCCACCCCGGGTGGAGACAATACTCGCTTGGCTGCTGCAAACAACCCTCTAGTGTCCCTCTGATAGGTGACAAACATTGGCACAATAGCGGTCTGTGTCTCATGACCTTCCTGCTAATATGAAGGTTCACCTGCCTCATGAAAAGCCTCCAAAGGTACCTGAGGAGCTATGAAGAACTCATTAGAAATGAAATCCTCCCATGAAATATCCTGCAAACCAAGCTGATGCATAACCACGATTTTGATGAGTGCAAAGTGATAGATATTGTTATACTACTGCTCAGGAGTTTTCCTTTGCACTAGGGTGGTCATCTTCTCAATATTCCGGCACATGAAGTAAGGGAGGTTCATCATTCTCACCCTGGTAAAATGCATCAACAACCTGATATGATAGGCATAGAGGCGAGAAAACTGGCCCTCACAACTGAAATATTTGATAATGAGTTTCATGAAAGGAGCGTATGAATCTTTCAGGAACCAAAAGGTAAAAACTCTGCTGAGTTGTCTCAAAAAACCGGGCTTGATATATGGCTCATAGTGTTCCCTGTCAACTTGTTGCCTTTTGTTCCATTGCTCTCCAACATTTGGAATACCGGTTGCTAGAGAGATAGATTCAGGTGTTAAGGTGAATGTCACACCTGCAAGAGTGACTTGGCCATTATGTAAATGTAGCACAAACAATCTGGCCAACTCATGATGGTGGTGGACTTTAGAAACCATCTCACAAAACTGATAACAAGACTGTTGTTGAAAACATGAAATAGCAAGAGGACAAGCCTGCAGCTCAGCCAGTGAAGTAGGCTCCTCCCTCACATGTCTGCCACTCTTGTGAGGTCTCCTAGGTGCAAGCAATTCAGTTGTAGAGTCACTGTCTCGGTCATAAGAGGAATCTGTCTCGATGTTTGCCAAAGTCTGTGTTGTCTTAGATGAGTATGAGGAGTTTTGGTGTCTTTGGTTTATGTTGCCAAATGTATGAAAATATGTAAGGGGCTATGGAGGGAGAGGGTAAGGGGAATGTTTGGAGTATTTCCAATTGAAATTTTCCAATTAAAGAGTTTTAGGGGCAGTCACTAGGCTTTTTTGGATAGCATTTGGGGTTTGGGAATTTTGTAGTTAGGATGGGATAATGGGAATTGGGATAGGGAATGAGTGATTTAGGGATATGGGGAATGGGTTGATAAAACTAGAACAGTGATGAGGGAATAACAAGGTGGGGAAGTGGAAGTGATAGGCACAAAACAAAACTATAAACCCTAAGGAAGCATTTCTTGAACAAGAAAATAGGGTTTGAATTTTTGTTTATTAAATCCTCATAGACATCATAAGACACAAGCTCATTGGCATTTACAAAGTTTATGACTTACTTGGATCGGAGGTAGTCGAGCAATTTTGAGTTTGAATGAAATTGGGGTTCAAACAAGTGGCAACTCTACGCGCCGCGCCACCAACCCAACGCGCCGTGCCACTCCTATGTGCCGCGCTAGTGTATTCTCAACACAGTGGAGGTCGACCCAATGTGTCGCACCTGTCCAATGCGCCGCGTCACCCAGCCAATGCGCCGCGCACCTGAAATTTGACAATTTCCCTTCAAGCTGCTCCCTTTCTCCAATCACGGTTTCTCCTTTGCTCACTCTTTCCTCTTGGCATACAAATGAGCTTTTGAAACATGAAGATGACTTATATACCAAGGATCTTTAATTCTCCATTTCAAAAAAACCCACTTTTGTAATGTTTTATATTCGACACTTTTTAAACTCTGTTTTAAACAGCTTGCTTCATTTTGGCTTTGATTGACTGAATGATGTGCTTTGTGTTTGCCTTGCAGGGAATTGATTTGCTGGAGCTTGACAAAGGTGACCAGGGTTTCCAGTGAAATTATTTTTACAACTGAGAGAACTTGAAATTACATTACATTTATACATAAAAAGATAAAATACTCTATTTTTCTTCAAAACAGAGTTTTGAAGAAAAATACATTATTAAGCATATGATAATGAAGTTCTTAGTACTGAAACCTTATTCCAACTCCTCATGCACCTGTTGACCATTATTGGGCATTTTGAAGACCTTATTAATGAAACCCTAGACCTAATGACACTAAAACCCTAAAAATGACTCTTTGAAAACTATGAGACAAAAATTGACTGAAAATGATCTTAATGAAAAGAAATGGGCCAGCAGGTAAAGGGCATGAGGGATATGAGAAAAAATCCACTACCATCAGATGATCCATGCTCCTAATGGAATGCAGCTGACCGAGTGAGACACATAATATGCAATGCAACAAGAGGATTTTGATCACTAACAGAGGGATGAAGATACTGACACTAACAACTTCCACGATATCATGCCCAAGATGCACCTCTTGGACAGGATCATCAAAGCCACTATTATTTATGGTTTAAAGGTTTGAGGACCTTTTTTGCTTCAAGTGAAGGAGACCCTTGCTCTGATGATAGAATAAGGTTGAACTGATTTTGATAACATTGTTAGGGTTTTTAAGGAGAAACAATCTTGTGAAAAAGGAGCTATGATTTAGAAAGGAGTATGAGAAAGCAAGGAAGAGGAAAAACAATCATAGCGTTAAGAAGAAGAACATATTCCTATTTGGTGTTAGGAGTCAACTTCACCATTTATAATACTAAGGAAATTCCCAAAAATTCCTGGTGGGGCGAGTAACAGGTCGAAAATCCAGGTCCATAACCACTTATTTTATTAGAAAACTTTTATGTACTCCTTTTCACTGAATATATGGAGCAATATAGTGATGTTCGCAGACACAAAGATGTAGCTGAGGAGAGATGTACTCCATCACCAAATCCTTTGTTTTTTCTCTTCATGAATGCATGTATGAGTTATGTGATGAAATGTTTCTTATGTTTAAGTTCACACTACACGATAAAATAGGAAAATATGCAACTTACAAGAAAAGCATGCAAAATTAAAGGATGCTTCGAGATTTGAGATCAAGCATCTTACAACGATAAGCATCTTAATGTGGGTTAAAATCTTTCAACGTCTTCTTCCCTCTCGGTCATTTCCATTCAGCGGTGCATGTGTAATTTTCAATTCATATCCGCAGTCGGTGCACATCGTCATTGAAAATTTATCGCGTCTCGTTGCGTTTGTACTTCTATGTTAGTGAATTTTTCAAACTGTCGCTTTTGCGCACTTCCAGTTTCACATGTGTCACTTTCATGTTTTTGGTTGTCACTTTTGCTTGCTTTTAATTTAATTAGTTTCATTTTCATGTTATATTCGATCTAGCATGTGTTTCTTTCATCGTCGTTCGCATATCGCAAGTGTCGTTCACACTTTTCTCTTTATATAGAAAATGTCGTCTTTTGGCATGGGAAGTGTCACTTATTGTGTAAAGTGGAGTTTTGGCTTGTTTCAAAGGGTAAATTTGGTGTTGATGAATTCCCCTAGTCATGTAGACACGCTTTACACTCATTCCCAAATTTTTATGCAATATCGCAAAAGTGTTATCACTATCGTCGCAAAGTGTATCTTTAGTGTCACACTTGGGGAAAGTCACTGCAATGTCGTGACATTGAGGGAAGAATGTTGTTCATGTATTATAAGTGATCAATTTTTTGTCTTCAATTGTTCTAAGTTTGTGATCACTCCCAAGTTTTTTCCTTGTTCACTTTGGTCTCATTGATTCCACACTTAGTCTCATCCAAACAATTTCACTCCTGATCAACTTGACCTCACTCAACCTTCCTAAACTTGACCTTACCTCTTGAAATTGTGCACTGTGTAGTCACAGTGCTCAAATTTGACCCTTGAGCTCCAAAAATATGTAATTTTTTCCTCCCATTCAGCCTTAAAGGCACATTGCGTAGTTCCAAGCCTCAAGCTTCAACCTGACACCTTGAGCTGCATAATTGCATAATCCATTAGATTTTCCTCCCTCCAGAATTGTGCATTGGGAAACTTCAAGCCTCAATCCTAAGCCCTTGAATCCCTCAACTTTTCAATCTCCCATCTTGTTCTCCTTCCATAATTTCACATTGGGCAACTTCAGGCCTCAAGCCTCAACCTTGAGCTCTTGAGCTCCTCAACTGCACAATCACTTAGCTAGGCCTCTCAAAATTGTGAATTGGGCAACCTCAAACCTCAAGCCTCAAGCCTCAAGCTTAACCTCCTAAATCCCTCAACTGCGGAATTCCTTGAGTCTGTCCTTCGAGAACTTCGCATTAGGAAACCTCAAGCCTTAAGCCTCGATCTTGAGATCTTAAGCCCCTCAACTGCACAATCCTTTGACACTGGCCATCTTGAACTGCAAATTGCACAGTCTCAAGCCTCAATCCCAGACCTCGACCTCTGGAACTATGCAATCCCTAAGTTAGTCACCAGTTCCAGCCCTAACAAGTGATTTCATGAAACATGTTAGATTAGGGGTTTTTCAGATTGATGTCATCTTGTCGTGAATGGTTTTCAATTTTAGGTAATATATACCATCAATTTGGAGATTATCCTTGGAGACAATGCCACCTATCCCATGAAAGGGATAGGGACTATGACTCTTCATCTAAATCAAGGTCAAGTCCTCCATTTGCAAGATGTGTTGTACATACCTAACTTGAAGAAGAATATAGTGTCCATCTCGCCAATGGAAGACAAAGGATTAAAGGTGACATTCATTGATGGAAAGGTACGCATTTGGAAGAGGAACTTCAAATAAGTGTTCACTCTTGGTTTCAGGGTTGATCAGGTTGGAGGAAGTCCGTTGGGGGCCATGACATTTGATACAACTCTTCAATCCTAGCTATGGCACCGGAGGTTTTCACACCTTCATTACAATTCCCTTCTCGAAGCAAGGAAGGTGGTGACAGGAATGCCTGATTTCAAAGATGATCATGAAGGTGTTTGTTAGGTTTGTGCCAAAGGAAAGCATACAAGGGGACCATTCCCCTCAAGTGTCACGAAGACATCTGATATTTTGCAATCGATACATTTTGATCTATATGGTATGCTTCCCATAACATCCTTGGGAGGATGCTTATATTATATCACTTTTATAGATGACTTCTCCCACAAGACTTGGATATATTTTTTGAAAAAGAAGGACGAAGCATTCAAGTTGTTTCGTACCTTCAAGGCCTTGGTTGAAAATCCGACAGGGTAGAAGATCAAAATTTTGAGAACCGATTATGGAACCGAGTATGAGTCGAATGAATTCAATGACTATTGCAGGGAAGTTGGCATTAAGAGGGAGACCACTACTATGTATACTTCCAAACAAAATGGTGTTGCTGAAAGGAAGAATAGAACCATTTTGGAAATTTCCCATGCCATGCTTTATGACCAAGGTCTTCCAAAGTTCCTATGGGGAGAAGCTGCCAACATCGTTGTGTATATTCAAAATAGATGCCCACATTCCACATTGGACTCCAAAACTCCTGAAGAAGTCTTCTCTGGTAAGAAGTCCGATGTCTCTCATTTTAGATTTTATGGAAGTCTCGTTTATTTTCATGTGTTGAGAGAAAAGAGAAGCAATTTGGATGATTATGGGAAGAAGGGAATGTTTGTGGGCTATAGTGAAACCTCGAAGGCATATAGAATCTATGTACCTGGTCAAAGAGAGGTGGAGATATGCCATGATGTCACCTTCGATGAAGATGCTACCCTCAAGTTCACCCTATCTTTGATCTATGCTCCGCATGCATCCTGTCCATGTAGTCCGAGACTCATGGGAAGTACCTCTCATTTGGCCAATGAGTTGGGAAATGAGGATAGAGACCAATAGCATTACTGATGGATGCATTGGGTATTTCCATACTCTCCATGTCTAGGATGGGATGTGTCCAAAAAATTGATCTGGGATCAAATCTGATGAGGTTATCACCTCTAAACTGGCTTTAGGTCAGTTTGTTTGGATGAGTTTTTTTACCTCTAAAATGACTTCGGGTCAGTAGAGAGTGGAAAAGTCTTTGTGACTCACTCTCAATGATATATTCTTATTATTATTCTATAGCAGAGCAGAGCCAGCAAAGCATAGACATTAGTATGACACATGATTACATGATGATGATGATAGTACATTATGGTATGGGATAGCAGGATTGCACAGGTCGACAAATGGAGTTCTCCCCAGTTGAGAGGGAATGTTAAATTTGGAAAATAGGGCCAAAATCCATGTTGCACTACTCAAATGATGGAGATGATATTTTTGTTGGATTCCTCTTTCGTAGAGGTGCAAGATTGATCTAAATATCATCTAGTTTGGATGAGCAAAACTTGTATTTTGAATTTATTTTCCACATGTGCAAATTTTCAAGGTCGGTAAGAATTGTAATGTAGGCTCACAAGCCCCAAAATATGTGTCGCACACCCACAGTCATGGATATAAAAAGGAGAGACATGATTCTCATTTCATCGTTCACTCATCTCACGCATATCTCTCTCTTCTAATTGGTTCGTATAGCCTTAGAGGCTTCTCTCTCCTCCACTCGTGTGAAAACAGGAAGCTGAAGATTTCAGACTGGTTTAGGGCAAATCTAGAGAAATTTGACCAGCGTTGACTTTGGGTCAACCCACATCATGTGACTATGTTTTTAGCTCATAAAATATGATCTTTGAAGGCCACATTTGAAGGCACAGAAATCAAGGTCAAACGTTGACCTTTGACCATGACATTAATTGCAGTGTTGAATAGTTTTACCGCAGAATTTTGACTTCCGCGTTGACTATTTTGTTAGCTGATTTTGGGGTGTGTGTCTAAAGGAAGGCTGAATTTGTAAGTGTTTGACTGAACCTGATTGGACGTTGAGGGGATGGTTTGACAAAAAAAGTCTTTGTTGGCTAGGGCATCTTGTTTACTACTGTAAAATAAATTTCTCTCTCTCTCTCTCTTGAATAAGAAGAATTACAAATTCTTGTCTCTTGTATTGGCTTGTCTTCTGTCAATTTATTTTATGTTCTATTAGCATATAATTTCAATGATTATGTGATTGCTAATATAAAATTGAATCGGGCTAATAAGAAGAAATATTGAAGTAAACTACTCTAAGAATAGAACATACCATGATTAACTAAAATTAACATACCTTTAATATAGATGGCTATAATATTTTAAGGAATCCTGCAAAAGCTAATGTGGGGAAATACATGAACCAGCCTGCCTTTTTGGAATTTGCACAAATTCAAGGAAATTTTCGGTGTCATCATCAACATAGAGGTACAATTTTTCAATCTCATTAGTAATCTGAGGCATTACATCTAAAATAGTTGATGAAATAAATGGAAACGATGTACTCTACACTTCGTATGGGTTTGTGCCAGTAAGGAACTTTCTTGGCCCTGGTTTACAATGAGCTTTAGGCCCTTCAATTTAATTTCTCCCTTCAGTAAGGAACTTTCTTGGCCCTGGTTTACAATGAGCTTTAGGCCCTTCAATTTAAGTTCTCCCACCTGTCAGTTGAGGTGTATGATTTGTAGGGTTATATTCAATATCTCCTTCTCAAGGGTCGACCTACAAAAGTTTGAAGTGATGCGAGTAACCTCCCTATAGGTAATCTGAGCATAGATATGAACAAACCTACAGAGAAGGCAACATAATCCGAGTAATTTTAAGTGTATTTTGCTATTGTATCAATTTGGAAGAGCATATGTGAGTAAGCCTTTAAATGTAGTTGTTCTAGATTTTTATATAATCTAGGTATGGAATTTTAATTCTTATTTAAAGGACCGACTATCCACCCACTATCCAAGGGAAAATAACTATGTAATTTCTCGAGTAACATGTTGTGACTGGACGTAGAGTTAATTTGAATCTAATCCACATAAAGTAAAATGAAACCAACCTCATATTGATTGTCAATATCCTTTAAGCAGTAGAGTTTTGAGGTATGCCTCATGTTTGGATTGTACACTGTTAGGGTAACATAGTAACCACCTTTGGAAAGATAAGGGGGTATGTTACAATAGGACATGCCATTACAACTCTCTTCCATACTAGGCTAGAGAGCGACTCTCAACACAATGATAGATTCAAAGACTAGGAAGCGATCCAATTTGGATGCCAATTGCTAAGCCCCTCCTCTTTTGTTGTTGCGGGTAAAGGTATGATTGGTAGTGGCAAGATTTATTAGGTGCAATTCTGTCACTATGTATTTGAAAAGAGTTGAGAATGCTTCAAGCCTTCTGATTCTGCCACACTTCTCATCCAATGATTTTATAAAATTGAAGTCACCACCAAGGATCCAAGGGGAAAGAGCAAGGAGCTTGTGCATCCGAGTAATAGAATCAAGGAAAATAGTCTTGTATCTTGGAGAGGTTGGGCCGTATATGTTATAAAGAAAACATGTATATGCTTAACCAATTATCCTAGATTGGATTGAGAGAATTTGAATTGTAGAAAACATATTTAAGATTTGAATCTCTCAAGTGTTCTAGATGATGGCAAGGCCCCTTAAATGTCCCTAAGAATTTATCACGATCACATAAAAATCTCTACCCCATTTACTTATTATATTTGAAATGACCTCACTAGAGGATTTAGTCTCTTGGATCATCATGACCACAATTTTTTTAGATTTCCAATTCTCTTTTAGGAGTTGTTGATTGGCTCTATAGTTGAGGACTGTGATATTCCATGAGAGTATTTTGATTTTGGGGTGATGCTGGAAGTAGGGAAATGATTTTTTATCGTCCTTATGCATCTCTAATTTACCAACATACCCCTTAATTCATCCAGGAGTTGAAGGTTTTCTTTTTGACCTCTTATTTCTCCCTCTTTGTGCAATTTTGATGAATCCTTCAAAGGTTGAGATTATACACCTAGTGGCCCAGTATTAAATTGTTAAGAGTCATTTTTTAGACCAAATTGACGCGTTTTGAAGTATGCCCCCTTGAGATATTTTACTTGGTGCTTAGGAAAGGAAAAAATGTCTCTCTCTTCTAAAGCTTTTTCCAAGCTTGATAGATTAAGGGAGTTGAGCTTCATCTCATCAATTGGGTTGAGGGTAAAATCATGGTTTACGAGTGAGGGGTCTTGGGGCATGGATTGTAATTATGAGGAGAGCTAGGGTTCTTGAGGTGTGGATTGGAGCAATGAGGGGAGTTGGGGTTCAATGAAGGAAGTGGACTGCAAAAGAGAGGAGTTGGAAGGGCTAATCTTCGCAAAGAAAATAAATTAATGAATTCAAAGTCTCTGTTTGATATGCATCACCTGCCCTACATCGACCTCCATTACGCTGTTTTCATAATCTGCGACCTTCGTTACACTGTTTTTATAATCTAGGGCAAGGGATATAAAATGGGGCTTGAATTATAGTTTTCAAGGTTTCAGAAGAATTTCGGCACTCAGGGTTTGATAAGGAATTTCAGTTGTCAGGTTTGATAAATAAAATTTGCTATTAGGGTTCCACAAAATTGGAAAAATTTTGCAAAATTTAAAGAAGTAGGGACTATATTTTTCATGTTTTTATCAGTTTTTTGTTGGAAGAAGTTTACAAGGATGTTGAACAATGAAGGAGTGAGCGGAAGCTTAAACAGGATTAGCCTGGACCGACTGGGTTGGAGGAGGGGTGTTGAGGATCCAGTGGAGGAGGAAAAAGCTCCCACATACCTGAATATCACCACCAATTGCCCTTTCTTGGTCATATAAACTGATAAGCTCTCTGCACAGTATAACGGTGATGCGCGACATGGCTATGATGTCAGAGAAATACAGGGCAATTTCCCTGCTTCGATCTGGAAGCTTCTTTATTATTTTGAGATTTATGTCAAGGAAAAGGGACAAAAAGGAAACATTTCTTTTGGCTTCACCGATCAACATTTCAAGATGACTAGACAACCTGAGTGAGATGCTTTGGCTTGTATTTCTGATTTGAATTTCTTCTGTCATTCTGGATTATTGTAGATAAAATGCTTATTTTATTTTCATCTCACTTGAGTTTGCATAGTATGGCATTAGTGTTACGAAGTTTTACTGTTAGGAAGTTCAACATATTTGAATTTTATAGAAATTTCCTACGAGTTACTAGATATGGTAGAAAAATGAATCCTTTCAGTCAAGAAGCTATCAATAAATACAATAAATATAAATAGTACAAAAAATTCGTGTCATGGATGTTTCCTTGCTAATTTCAATCGTTGAAGAACACAAACATAATCAAAAAATAAATAAAAATGGAAAAGAAAACAAAAAAATTACATGTGAACATTATGTTGTGAATTAAATTGAATTTATAACATTGATACATTGATCTCGAATTTCAAATGGATTTGAATTTACTAAATTATCCCTTATATCCATAATATGCATAATGCAAGGGAAACTATTTCTTACCTGGAATCTTTGTAGCCCTTGTTTCTCTTTGTCGTTATTTCTTGTTTCATTTCCTGTTTCTCACTTCTGGTAGCATGGTGTCCTTGCAGAACAAAATTTTCTAGCAGACTGTAGGAATATTCTAGTCCAACTTTCAATTGAAGTCCTGTACATAGGATTTTGTCATCGATTTTCCCTGTTCATGGAGTTCTTCCATGTCAAAATTTGTAAAAGAGAGATGTTATTGGAGATCTTTTTTTCACAACACATGTTATTATAGATGGGGTAGTATAGATCTTGCATTGCTTCCATTTCTTAAGAAACTAGATTCTACTCTTTGCTTATAGGAAAATATTTTTGGTTACCGTTTTTATTTTTTTCTTAATAGATTTTCCATGGAGATGAAGCACCAAAGTGCCAAAAGCATGAAAAATGGAAAACTAGCTGTAGAAAATTTGAAAACATAGAGTTTTTGTAGTAGGTTAGTGATCATCATGAAAGCATCAACCATTTGTTACACAAATGACATCAACCATCTAGAAGTTTTTTTTCCACAGGAAAAAGCATGATTGATATGAAAATTACATGTTGTATATGTTGTTGTGCATATTTTGATATGTCAGCTTGTAGCCGCATTCATAAAAATAAATAGTTATCAGATAAGTTCCAAAATATAATAGAGTTGTGTATGTATGCATATATAAGTGTTGTGCATTTACAAGAAAATGTATAAATAAAAACTATCACATATGCCATCCAAAAAGAGTTGAGTATCATCAGCTAAGTTAGAGCGCCCCTGCTCTCTGTTCTGGTATATCTTCATATGGTCTGTGGAAGAAGTGATAAAATTGATGATCATTATGTTCCATTATCTCCCATTGGTCCCTTAATAGGTGTGCTGCCTCCTTGGATAATGAATCAAAAATTTGATTCCTCACCCTATATATATGATGACAAGAGATATGGTCAAATTGTGCTTTGAGTTGATATAACTCTTCCAATATATTTTGAAGTGTGTGTGTGTGACAAGCAGTAATCTCATTGAACCAGTCAATGATGAACTTTGAGTCTCCAAAGATCTACAATCTATTGCAATGTTTTGTGAGGGAAAACTGTAGGAGAGATCTAAGATAGGATAGTTCAGCATAATTGTTTGTACCCCTCCCCAATCCAATATTTATTTTGTAGGAATGAAGCTCTGTAAGGAAAATGTGCACCCCCCCCCCCCCACAACCAAGATGTTGAGCAGAGCCATCAAAATAGGCCCACTGAAAGGATTTATCAATAGTTTCAGGGATGATGGACCGAGGAGGAGGGAGAGGAGGGTCATCCGGAATCAAATGGTAAAGTGTGAATATATGGGTAGATATGGTCAACCAAGATGGGAGGAGGTCATGGAAGATAGATCTATTGAAAGCAATCCAAATACCCCAGCAGATTAATATGGGAAGGTTACAGAGCTTATGTGTTTAGGAGGATTGCCACCATGATTCCCATGCTTGATTGATTGTGGGGCCTGACTAGGTCTTGTTGAGATTGTGGGCTATCAAGATATGGGTTCAAAGTGATCGAGTAATAGGGAAAAGGAGAAATAGGTGTTCACAGTCCTCCACTGCCATTTTATAGAGTGTACACCATGATGGGCCGACGAAAGAACGCTTTTGTAGGTATACCCCGGTGGGGATCTTATTGGGGAGGATACACCACATAAGAAACTTTACCTTAAGATGGACATTTCAGTTTCCGTAGTGGACTCCACCACCAGCACAATTCCAATGGTTGATGAGGTTCATATATATGCAGATAGTCGTCCTTGGGAATGTATTTGCCATGTTTGGAGATAGCCGAGATGATCTCGTCCTCTCTATCTGTGATGCAAACATGTGATTCAGAGAGAGCAGATAAGTAGAGTGCCCAATTGTTTTCCCATTAATGATGAACATTTAGATCACGGTAGATTAGCCAGCCTTGTGAGAATATGGTTGTGTTGATTGGGTCTGCCACCTGATCAAGAGTATCATAACCAACATTTTTTAGTGTGAGGATGAAATATGGAGGGAGGATATGATTTTTTTCACTACCAGACCATGGATCACAACCAATACAGACCAACTTTCCAGAGCCAATTTTCCATGCAAGTCCAGTTTTAACGTATTAAATGGAGTTCAAGATGGCTCTCCATATTGTTGAGATATTAGTTCTGATCCAATTTCCCCCTCTGATCCATTCAATAAGTTGTATTGGATGGATATATTTATGTATGACAACCTTGGTCCAAAGACTATGGTCTGTTAGTATCTGCCACACCAATTTTGCAGTCAGTGCTAAGGAGAATGTGTTCAGGTCTTTGTGCCCCAACCCCCCCACTTTTTTGGTAGGGAAATGAGATTCCATCTAGCCCAAGAAAAGGTGTGTCCTTCCTTTGAGCCATTCCACAAAAAATGAAGACAGTTTCTCTCCTGTTGAGAATACCCTTGGGTATCCAAGCCAAAGACATCCAATAGACTAGGATGGCCTCCAAAATAGATTTAATAAGTACCAGTCGACCTGCCCGAGAGAGTCATATGTGGTGCCAAGCATTTAGCCTCTTGTCTATCTTTTCAATCAGCCAGGTCCAATCTACAACTTTGTAATTGATTGGTTTAAGGTGAAACCCTAGGTATTTTAAACTATCCTCAAATCTTACCGAACTGAAGGGAACCGCCGCATAGTGTTGGGGTTCCTATGTTTTGGCAGGTTTGGCTCTACCAAAAGATAAGACAACATCAAAACCACTTTGGGACCTCAGGATCTAGCCCTCTTGGATACAGAGAGGGATCTCTCTATGAAGGTAAAGGTATATGTCTTTGAGGTTCAGTTTCAAGGTATTAGGCTAGTTATAAGGCACAAGGTTTGTTTTATTTTATTTGTTTGTTTGGTTGTTGTGAAACATGAAATAAGGGTTCAGTATAATACAAAGGGTGAAAAAAGGGGAATTTAGGCAAAGGAGGGATAATTCAGAGAACACTCGAGACCATTGGGCAATGGAGTCATAAAAGGGTTTACTTGCTATTCAGTATCCAAGGCTTTCAAATGGGCTAGTCATCTAAAAAAAAGGATCTTTAAAGATGATAGTGTGGTATGAAATGATAAGGAATGAAGGTGAATGACAAGGAAACCTCCGAGGTGACCGCTTAGGAAACTGATCTAGGGACAGGGCATGCCATTAAACACCTATGATCCAACCCCCTAAAAGGCTAACTCTTCAAACAACAAGAAACAATTAAGATTTAAACACAAAGGTGAAGCCTGAGATCAGAGAAAGGATTTGAACTTTCAATGCTTCGACATTCAACTTAAGGGAACTTAGAAAGGTTCAATTGATTGAAAAATACCCTAGTGAGACAGAATCCACTCTCTAAACTCCCAGTACCCCAATTCTTTCAATAAAAGCCAGAAAATAACATCTAAGAATAGATTCATAAATTCATACATCAGCTAGCAGTGAATAACAGCTACTACACTGGTTAAATTATCTTGAATTAGTTCTCAGATAACACAATCAGTAGAAAAAATCAAATATAAGAAGAGCAGGAGCATTAGGGTACCATGCAAGGGTATATCCTAAACCAGATTTCTGATTCTTACAAGATAAATGAAATGTAATGAATTACAGAATGAAAATAGAGACAAAGGTAGAACACATCACCGCTGCTTTAAATCAGGATCCAAAGAAATGTGCTTGTCATATTCAAGAGAAACACGAGTAATATACAACATTGTCCAATAGCTTGATGTTCAGTCTAAAAATATCTCCTCAGCCTATCTTACAACTTTACGCATAGAACTATATCTCAAGAGAAACAGCTTACAATTCACAGATATCCGATCAACAACCAACAGCTTTTACAATGTGTTTTTCTTGAGTTCTTATAGCTGAAAGAGAGGTATATGAGGTAGATGAAACACTAAATGAAACATTAAAACATAATTAGAGGAAGAGGGCTCGAGGCCCATTCTGTCTTAATATCTATGCATTAATCTTCAGTACTCTTTGGATGAAAGAGTGGTCTTCGACAGGCTGATAGTAATTCTGGGTATGTTCTTTGATGTACTTTAGGCTGTAGTACTCTGTAGTACTCTGTTATAAGAAAAGGTAGATAAATTACTTTCAGATCTACCATACTGCATAACAAATGCTCTTGCAACATTTTAGGATTTTCTGTCAGAGTGGAGATCTTATCAGGAGCTCGATGTAGAATAAAAAAAATATGGGAGCTTGTCCTTTCTAGGGAAGGAACCTTCTGCTGATGTGATCACTGATAATATTGTTTTCTGTGATTTAGGCCTCATTAGGCCTTATTTTTTAATCACAAGGTCTTCAATATAGTACATTTTCCATTTGATCATTGATTTAAGGCTTAAAATCTTCAATAACAGGCATTAAACTCTTTAATTCTTCACTGATACTCTTTGCCACTTCATTGACTGTCTCTGTCTGTGAATTTGAAATTTTAATGGCCCAAGAGGTTTTACATGGGGTTAATACCCCTGATTTAAATAAAATATGCATTTAAACCCCCTTAGGAGTCTTCCCTGCAAATTCTGGCTCTGAAAAGCTTCCTCTGCGCTACTGTGTCACTAATAGTGACGATGTAGAAAAGAACGACTTTCACTTTTTGTAACCCTGTAAAAAGACACAAACAATGTTAAGAAATCCATGCAGGAAGGAGGGCGAATGATGTGGAGGATCGTGTAAATTGAAGCGCAGCAGTGATGTATGCGGTGGATGCAGTGAAAAACGACTGAGAAATGCAGTGAAATGGTGAAAAACTGATCTGATGAAGGTTTGGTGGAGGAATGATTTTGAACCGTCTGATTAGATCTGGTGGTGGTAATGGACGGCTGTGATTAAATGACAGAGTGAATTTGGAAGGTCAGCTGGAGATATTAAACCTTAATGTTATAACACTAAAGTCTAATGTTTGGGCAGAAGAAACAATGTTTAATGCAAAACATTCAGTTTCGACCTTTGAATGAAATACACAGGGAATGTATGAAAATGCAATGAAATGGGCTTGAATGGTGGGACCTGGAGGAGGCAGGGGCCAAAAAATTCGATGGAACGATGTTGCGATTTCATCTGGACCGTTGGATCTACGGGAGATCGACGGCTATGATTGGATTGGGGGTGACCAATCGGGGAATGCGGGGCGGAGCGAGAGAAAATCCTGGCCGTTGGTTCTTGTGGATTCAACGGCCAGGATCTAATTAGGGATCGACCAATCAGGGAATCGAAGGGTGGCACAATAAAAAGTTCCAATTGGCGATGGGCGCAGTGGTGCGATTGCCGTCATATTTAAATGTGAATCGAAGGCGGAGATCACAATCATAGGGGTAATAAAGGGATGGGGCAGGCACGGTGTCAGCTTTGCACAGACCGTCAGATCTGTATAGATCTACGGTGGATGTTGCACCAAAGTCCAACAAAACAAAACACCATCGCATCGGGAGATTTTCGTTTTACAAAGAAATGCGCTCCATTCCAACTCTCCAATGCGATAAGCTCTTTACGGTTTAGCGCTTGGTCTTAGCACTTGGGTTCATGGAGGGGAAGTGGTTAAGGGGCTGGCTAAAAGGGGCTAAGCTTTTTATATAATAAAAAGTGGTTTTTTAGGCCTAAAAATGGTGTTTTTAAGGCTTAAAAGAGGCTTTCGGTAAAGGGAAAAAGGGATTTTTAAGCCAAACAAAGGGTGTTTGTAAGGTTAAAAGGGGAGAGGGGATGATTTAGTAGGCTTGGGGAGGGATTTTCGGGGGTCAAAATGGGAAATTTGGGAAAGAAAAAAAGGGTTTAAAATGGAGAAATTTGTAGGGATACAAGGGGAAAATGGAGGCTTTTCTGAGCATAATTTTTTCACAAGCAGTGAGGCTTTTTGGATGGAAACAATAGTGAAGATATTTTCTAAGGAAAAGGGCACACAGAGGCTTCAAGAATGATATTTTTTCAAAGGAAATGTATTTCTTGAAGGCTCAGACAAATATTTAGCCACCTGTTTGCTTGAAAAAAAATTTATAGGTGGCTAACAGTGGTTCCACATGGGGATGGCATCTTCTTGAAGGTGTCAAGAACTTCAAAAATATTCTTTGGGAAGTAGGCCAGATTCCTAATCTTTGAACCATATTCTCTTCTCTGATTCAGCTGTTACAAACATGATGGATATTAATCAGTAGAAAAAATTCCCCAAACAATCTACCTACCCATCCTACAGTCCTAACATTTTTTCTTCAAGGTGCATTTGAATTTGTAGACCTTCATCATCATTTTTTTAATTATTGAAAACATAAGACAAACTAGTCTAATTCTACCCTTATTCCTCCATGAGACCAGATTAAACAGTTGGCCTCATAGTTTCTCTACCTATACTAATATCTGCTAGGATTAATCTGTCTAGCAGATTTCTTCTCTACATTCTACAACCGAAATTTAAAAACAGTCAAACCAGGATTAGACAGTCTGGTTTGCTATGGATCCATGGCATAAAGACAGCTGCACATGAACTGCAATTTCAGAAACTTGAAAACAAAATCTTGAAGGCTTGAAATCTTGAAACTTTGAAGCATCATTCTTTTATTTGTGAATCAAGTTTTGAGCTTGTTAGAGTCACCTTTCTTCTTCATTTCAGCTATGGTATTGGGCTTGTTAGAGCCGATTCTTCTTTCTTCTTTGCTGGTTCAGATTTTGAGAATATTAGAACCAAATTCTTTACTTCATTTGGCTCAGGTTTTGATCATGTTAGAGCCAATATTTTGCACTTATTAGGTTCAAGTTTTGAGCATGTATAAACCTCTCTTTCTCTCTTTTTTGAAACATTTTCTCTTTTTCTTTGAAAACAAAATACTGTAATGGTATTTACAATGGAAACGAAAACTGTAAAACTGGAATTCAACAGTAGTAATGCTTGAGCATCCTGCCATTGAGAGGACCCCAAAACAGATCTGTACCATCGAGCTCTTGCAGAAAAAAGGCATTTGGACCAATGGTGGATTGGATTATGTAAAGACCCTGCCACAAACTGTCAAATTTGCCATGCTTTCCTTTGTCTTCTCTCCTAAAGTCCCACTTCAGAACCTTATCTCCAATTTTGAAGTCACAAGCTTTTGTTCTTTTGTCAAAAAAATTCTTTATATTTTCCTGCACTTTTAGAGCTCTATTATATACTTCTTCTCTTGTTTGTTGGAGATGAATTGTTTGATTTATCCTCCTTACCATGTTGTCTTCTTCTGTCTGAATATCTTGGACTAGTTTAATCACTGGTACCCCTAGGCTAGTAGGAAACACTGCCTATCTTCTATAAACAAGCTGATATGGTGACATTCCAATGGATTTCTTTGTTGTTAGCCTGTTAGCCCACAAAGCATGCACTAACTTGTTATGCCATGAATTTTTGTTCTCTTCAAGAAAATTTTTGATAATGGTCACCAAGATCTTGTTTGATGATTCAGCTAACCCATTACCTTGTGGGTAATAAGCAGTTGAATGACCAAGTGCTATCTGATACCTGTGACAAAAATCAATCATTTTCTTGGATCCAAAAGCAGCAACATTATCAATGATTATCTTTCTTGGGCAGCCAAATCTAGAGAGGATGTGGTCTTCTAGGAACTTAATGATAATAGAATTTGTGGCATTCCTAGAAGGTATGGCCTCTATCCATTTTGTGAAGTATTATGTGGCTGTAAGGATCCACTTGTGTTGTGCAGAAGAAGAAGGGTGTATTTCTCCTATGAAATCTAGGCCCCATTGTTGGAAGGGAGCTTCAACAGTAATGGGTTGTAATGGTAAAGGGAGGAGCTTTCTTTTGCCCTAAAAAATCTGGCACTTATGGGAGGAAATTATCATGTTGTGGATGTCATTGAAAAGTGTAGGCTAGTAATAGCCAGCTCTGAGTATTTTGTTAGCAGTGGATTTCCAGTTTAAATGGCCTCCACACTCTCCTGCATGGAACTCCTGTTTAATCATCTCTGCTTCAGTTTCAGGCAGACATTTAAGCAGCAAACCATTTGCATTTTTCCAGTATAAAAATTCATTCAATATGCAATAATTTTTGTCCTTTAACTTTAGGAATCTAGCCTTAGTCTTTGATAATTCAGGAGGGGCATTGAGGTTTTTGAGGACATACAGGATATCAAAATACCAAGGAGAGTTTTGAAATTGTTCTTCAACTGTAGGATCTGACAATCCTTCTTGTTCATCCAAGGCATCTACCATGTTTATGTCAAGGGCTTGCAAGTTAGATTCATCCATTAGTTGAGCTAAGCCCTGACCTTTGATTAGTTTTGTGGGTTTTATTTCCAAGTCATACTCTAATATTACAGCAATCCATTTGCCCCTCTTTCCATCCAGATCTTGGGACAAAATTTCTTTCACCACTATGTTTGGCACGTAGGCAATGATGTGAGAATGCAGAATATACACCCTAAAGTCTTCCAAGGCCTTTACAAAAGCATAGTCCTATTTTTCCATTATGTTGTATTTTAAGGGTGCATCCCTCAGAGCTTTTCTGAAGAAAGCAATAGGCTATTCCATTCTCTCTAAATTTTTCTGCAGTAGGACTGCAGCCACTGTATGCTCAGAGGCAAAGGAAAATATCACTAAATCTTTTGAGAAATCTAGGCTGATTAGGACAAGTGCCCGAGTGAGTGAAAGCTTAACTAAGTCAAAATATTTTTTAACCCTCTACAGTCCACTTAACTCCTACACCTTTTTTCAGCATGTTTGTCATATCCCTGAGGTGTTCAGCTAAGTTGGGAATAAAACTCCTTAAGAAGTCAATTTTCCCAATAAAGGACTACAACTCTTTTATGTTTCTCGGGTGGGTAATCTGCAGTATTCCCTCAACTCTTTGCGGGTCTATCTTAATTCCCTTCTCTGATATAATATGGCCAAGAAGCTTACCTTCTTGAAGCCCGAACATAGTCTTCTTGGGATATAAAGACATACCGAACCTTCTACATTTTTCAAAAACTCTTCTCAGATGTTTTAGGTGCTCCTCATCAATCTTGGAATAGACTGTTATGTCATCCAGATAGATGAAAATGAAGTGCCCTATTTCCTTTGAAAAGGATATGTCCATTGCTCGTTGGAAGGTCGCACCAGCGTTCATTAGTCCAAAAGGCATTTTTACGTACATAAAAGTGCCCCATGGAGTGGTGAAAGCTCTCCTGAGTTGGTCTTATGGGAGTACTAAAACTTGGTTATAGCCTAAAAATCCATCTAACAGGGAGATCCTTTTTGAGCCAACTACCCTCTGTAGGATGTGTTCCATATTTGGTAAGGGGTAATTGTCTTTAAGTGAAGCTCTGTTAAGGTTCCTGAAATCAATGCATAGTCTAATCTCACCTGTCTTCTTTCTCACAGCTACAAGGTTGGAAACCCAATCAGAGAACCTCACAGGCACTATAATTCCTGCCTTGTACATCTTCTTGATTTCCTTTTCAACTAGAGGCAGTTGTTTCGGGTTAATTCTGTGAAGTTTCTGTCTGAAGGGTTTTTGGTTTTCTTTCAAAGGGATTTTGTGCTGTATAATGTCTATATCGTAGGCCTTTAAGTCCTCGTAGCTCCAGGCAAACACATCGATGAACTCTTTAAACAAATTAATATATTTCTTTTTCATGTCTGCAGGCAAGGACTTAGCCAATTTAATTATCTTAGGCTTATCATTGGTGCCTATGTTGCATTCCTCGACATCAGAGTCTGAGTGTTCTATAGTGGGTTTCTTCGCTACGTTGTCAAAATAAAAAGGGTCCTCTAAAGGTGCCAGTCCTTTGGGTATATTCTTATCCTTTGACTGTAGCACCTCTATTTCCTCTTTTTCTGCGTTCTTATATTCTTCGCTGGGATTTCCAAGTTGTTCAGTCAACGTGTTTATTTCTACGTATGTGGTGATATTTATTTGTCAGGGGGCTCTTCACTCATGCAGCTTTCATCAGATTTAGATTCTGAATCAGAGAATCCAAACTTGTTCCTGCCAATCAGGAAATCCTCTATTTTCTTATCGCCCTCAAAGACCTACCAATATTTCTCATTATGAGGCACTGCAGGTCTATATTTTGTCTGAATGATGATTTTTTTGTCACTAGGTGATTTATGATATGAGCTAGCTATGCAGGCTAATCCATTTTCAATTATGTTCTGACTCTTAGGAATAAACACCAGCTCATACTCTACAAAGGTTTTCAGTATATCCATAGCATCATTTCTGTATGCTCTCAATCTAGGGTGTTTAGCTGTATACTCTCCGTTCACTTGTTTTATGATTAACTCAGAGTCTCCGTGTACAGATATCCTTCGGGCTCCTAGTTTTTTTAATAGATTCAAGCCTAGGATGAGAGCCTCATACTCTGCGATATTGTTTGTACATTTGAAGTTCAGATTGAATGCATGACTCTAAGTATAGTCAATCTCAGTGTTATGTAACCACACTCCCGCTCCTGCAGTCTTTCTAGTGCAAGACCCATCGAAATTCATTCTCCATAAGGGATTTTTTTCAGGTTTATCATCGTTTTCCTCCTTAACGTTGGTTTCATTGTTATGTTGTAATATGGGGTCTGCATCATGGTGTGGAGTGTTTTGTTCTCCATGATGTGTAAGGGGTTTAGAGAGATGACTAGTCAGTTGTTTTTAGTCTGGTTCTTGTTCACTCTGAGTTTCAGATTTAGTGCACTGTCCAAAGGTTTCTTCTTCATTTTCTTCTATGTCTAGAGTGGCCATTATGTTAAAATCTATGGGCTCTGTTCTATTGTTTGCATCTCTGTCTTCTAGCTCTGGCTCGTCTATGGATTCATCGTTACAAAGGATAAAGGAATCCAGATCTATGTGTACAGAGTACAAAGGTGAATTTTATGGCTTTTCAGGGCTACTAACCATGAACTTCATCTGTGCCTCTCTATACAGTCTCCTAAGCTGGATAAAGACAGGGATTGTGGCATATGACCCATCCATTTGCATTGTACCTTGCAGCTTGGCTCCCCATGACCTTGATAGCAACATGCCATACTTAGGTGGCACATCTGCCACTACAACATCCATAACCATACATTTGGCTAGAATCTGGGTCAGGTTCACACAAATATCTTTGATTAGGCCAAGGCATTTTACTCTGCTAGAGTCAAATGAATATGAATCCTTATAGGGTTGGGTTATCTCTAAGCCTAACCTCTCCATAACTACCTTAGGCATCAGGTTGTGTGAAGCCCCAGAGTCATGCATTGCGTTGTGAAGGATCTTGTCATGGATATTGAGGCTGATGTAAAAGGAGGTACTACCCCTTCCTGAAACTTCCCTTCCATCTTTGGACCAAATAGAAGGGCTGGTTGGTCATCACTTAGGTTGACAGTGTCACTGTTTTCACCTAGATTTAAAGCTTTCAAAATTTGGCCTTTATATACATCCTGAGTGGCCAGCTCAGAGAGTGGGACAGAGATTTTAATTTTAGCAATCTCACTCTCCAAATTGAAGGGATATTGACTCTTCGTAAGACTCAACTCTGTTTTTTTAGCCCCTACTTTAGTGCAGAATCAGTGTGCTGATTCTCACTATCTAAAGTGTTTGTAGCCGTTTTATCAGGAGCATTAGCTACAGTGATAGTGCTGCTAGTTTGTTGACTTTGTTTATCAGTATTTTGGCTGTCTTTTTCTTTGTCCTTCCCAGAACTCTCAGCTATTGATTTGTTTCTTTCAGTAGTCACCTTAGGAGTTTTCTTAGGCCTTTTCTTAATGGTAATCTCAGAAGCTTTGGGTTTGGAAGTGTCTAAGCTCTTTTTGCTTCTAATTTCATACTGTTCTCTGAATTGCATGATGGCATTTTCAAATCCTAGCCTATAATCCTTAGATTCTAACCTTTCCTCATCCCAATGTGAGTGTGAGGTCTGATCGTCTTCTATGGAACAGTTGTGGATTGAGTTTTCTATTTCCAACATGTTTATTGTGGTTCCCTCAGACTCTTCTATTATCCCCTCATCCTCATCAAGGAAGTTCTCTTGAAATGGTGCTATGAATTGTTGATCAAAGTCTCTCTATCTGTTAGGAGGGTTGTTTCTCCTAAAGTTCTGGGTCTGGTTATGATTTTGGTTTTTGTTCTGATTACTAACTGTGACAACCATTTTCTCCATCATTTTCTCTAGCCTTTCCATGTTTTTGGCTAGACTGTCATACTTGGGATCGGATGTGGAAGTTGATGTGTCATCCCTATATGTTACCTTTTTCTCAGACCTCATTCTAGCTCTTTTTTCAATCAGATTAGCTTCTACACTCACTGCTCCTTTTTTCATATCTTCCAGTGTGTTGTAATCTCTCTCTCTAAGCGGGTAGGCCATGTCAGCATCGAAGCCTTCAGGATATTTCACTAAAGCCATTCCTTGGGGAGGTTTCATGTGTGGAGGAAGAGCGTTGTAAACGCTGTTAAACCTTGTAGAATAGTCATGGACACTCTCTCCTACATTTCTTTTAAGATTCTTATATTTTGCTAAGATTTGGAGAGGGTTGGTCTTGACTTCCCATTTGTTTATGAAGGATTGATATAAAGAGGGAAGATCATGGATACTATTAGGAGCTTTAAACCATTTCTTCACATCACCTCCTAAACTTTGGGCAAAGATTCTCATTTTTACTGTCTCATCATCTATCTCCATATAGTCAAAGGAATCTTCCATCCTATCTACATGGTGTTGAGCTTTGGTAGACTCTTTTGAAGTGAAATGTGGGATTTTTTACTGATAGTCGTTGGGTAAAGGAACTAGAGGTTGTGGTAACACCAGAGGTGCATACCAGGCCGCCATGATGATATTATGAGGAGGTAAAGGATTGGCTTGAGTAGCAGTTATATGGATGACAGGAATACTAGGACCAGCAACACTCTGTTGAGTTGATTTAGGGTGATAGAGCCCCAAGTTTTGAATGAAATTGATATCCGGAGGAGTAGATGGGGGAGTCTCTCTATCCCTAATGTGTTGACCACTGCGAGATGGTGAACCAGGAAGCTTAAGGTCTGGCTGGTCTAGAACACTAAATGACCTAGTTCTAGGTAAACTGTTTTGTGAGTCTAAGTCAAAAAAAGTGTCTGATAGAGCTGTAAAGTTTTTTGGTGCAAAGTCATCTCTACGGATGTGTCTGTAAATAGCTGGATTTCTACGGGTGGGAGATTTCCTAAGAATGTTCTCAGGGTTTTCAACTATTTCAGGTGGGTTTGGGTTAGGATAAGCTCTTGTATGAATGGTTCTTGAAGATAGTATGTTGTATTTAAACAAAGAAGCTTAATCCTACTTTTTTCTTCTAATATGGCTAATGTTGTAATAAAGGCTGGTCTCCTAGTGGAGTCTTGTGAAAACCAAGATAATCAGCAGGCCTACTGATCACCAGTGGAGTATTTTAACCATTAAGGAACTATGGAGTCACTAGGTGGAGGGTTTAGAATGTTTCAAGAAGGTATACTATCCACCACAATGATTAACCACCAAACTCAGGCTACTATGGTCTTCTTTGAGTTCTTAGAAGTGTTAAAGGTGTGTTTTACTCAAAGCTTCCCTAGTGGAGTCGCCATTATGTTGGGGTTCCTATGTTTTGGCAGGTTTGGCTCTACCAAAAGATAAGACAACATCAAAACCACTTTGGGACCCCAAGATCTAGCCCTCCTAGATCTAGAGAGGGATCTCTCTATAAAGGTAAAGGTATATGTCTTTGAGGTTCAGTTTCAAGGTATTAGGCTAGTTATAAGGCACAAGGTTTGTTTTGTTTCGTATGTTTGTTTGGTTGTTGGGAAACATGAAAGAAGGGTTCAGTATAATACAAAGGGTGAAAAAAGGGGAATTTAGGCAAAGTAGGGATAATTCAAAGAACACTCAAGACCATTGGGCAATGGATTCATAAAAGGGTTTACTTTCTATTCATTATCCAAGGCTTTCAAATGGGCTAGTCATCTAAAACAAAGGATCTTTTAAAGATGATAGTGTGGTATGAAATGATAAGGAATGAAGGTGAATGACAAGGAAACCTCTGAGGTGACCACTTAGGAAACTGATCTAGGGACAGGGCATGCCATTAAACACCTATGATCCAACCCCCTAAAAGGCTAACTCTTCAGACCACAAGAAACACTTAAGATTTAAACACAAAGGTGAAGCCTGATATCAGAGAAAGGCTTTGAACTTTCAATGCTTCGACATTCAACTTAAGGGAACTTAGAAAGGTTCAATTGATTGAAAAAGACCCTAGTGAGACAGAATCCAAATTTTAAACTCCCAGTATCCCAATTCTTTCAATAAAAGCCAAACAAGAACATCTAAGAACATATTCATAAATTCATACATCAGCTAGCAGTGAATAACAACTACTACACTGGTTAAATTAACTTGAATTAGTTCTCAGATAACACAATCAGTAGAAAAAATCAAAGATAATAAGAGCAGGAGCATTAGGGTACCATGCATGGGTATATCCTAAACTAGATTTCTGATTCTTACAAGAGAAATGAAATGTAATGAATTACAGAAGGAAAACATAGACAAAGGTAGAACACATCACCGCTGCTTTAAATCAGGATCCAAAGAAATGTGCTTGTCATATTAAATAGAAACACCAGTCATATAAAACATTGTCCAATAGCTTGATATTTAGTCTGAAAACATCTCCTCAGCCTATCTTACAACTTTACACACAGAACTATATCTCAAGAGAAACAACTTACAATTCACAGATATCCAATCAACAACCAACAACCTTTACAATGTGTTTTTCTTGAGTTCTTATAGCTGAAAGAGAGGAAGATGAGGTAGATGAAACACTAAATGAAACATTAAAACAGAAGTAGAGGAAGAGGGCTCGAGGCCCATTCTGTCTTAATATCTATGCATTAATCTTCAGTACTCTTTGGATGAAAGAGTGGTCTTCGATAGGCTGATAGTAACTCTGGGTATGTTCTTTGATGTACTTTAGGCTATAGTACTCTGTAGTACTCTGGTATAAGAAAATGTAGATAAATGACTTTCATATCTTCCGTACTGCATAACAAATGATCTGGAAACATTTTAGGACTTTTTGTCATAGTGGAGATCTTATCAAGAGCTCGATGTAGAATAAAAACAATATGGGAGCTTGTCCTTTCTTGAGAAGGAACCTTTTGCTGATGTGATCACTGATAATATTTTTTTTCTTTGCTTTAGGCCTCATTAGTCCTTCTGTGTTAATCACAAGGTCTTCAATATAGTACATTTTCCCTTTGATCATTGATTTAAGGCTTAAAATCTTCAATAACGGGCATTAACCTCTTTAATTCTTCACTGATACTCTTTTCCGCTTCATTGACTGTCTCTGTCTGTGAATTTGCAATTTTAATTGCCCAGGAGGTTTTACACGGGGTTAATACCCCTGATTTGAATCAAATATGCATTTAAACCCCCTCAGGAGTCTTCCTTGCAAATTCTGGCTCTGAAAAGCTTCCTCTGTGCTATTGTGTCACTAATAATGACGATGTAGAAAAGAACAACTTTCACCATTTGTAACCCTGCACAAAGACACAAACAATGTTAAGAAATCCATGCAGGAAGGAGGGCGAAAGCTGTGAAGGATTTTGGAAATGGCAGCGCAGCAGTGATGTATGCGGTGGATGCAGTGAAAAACGGCTGAGAAATGCAGTGAAATGGTGAAAAACTGATCTGATGAAGGTTTGATGGAGGAATGCTTTTGAACTGTCCGATTATATTTGGTGGTGGTAATGGACGGCGGTGATTAACTGACAGAGTGACTTTGGAAGGTCAACCGAAGATATTAAACCTTAATGTTATAACACCAAAGTCTAATGTTTGGGCGGAAGAAATGATGTTTAATGCAAAACCTTCAATTTCGACCTTTGAACGAGATACACAGGGAATGTATGAAAATGCAATGAAATGGGCTTGAATGGTGGGACCTGGCATGGACGGAGGGCGATTTAACTTAGACCGTTAGATCTCAGGAGGAGATCAATGGCTGAGATGATCCGATGAAACTCCATGGTAGCGCGATGAAAAAATGTGAATCGAGAACGCGATGCAGTGCGGGCCGTTGATCTGAACAGATCAATGGTCGAGATCTTTAGATGGTCCTTCGAGAGCAGAAGTGGGGAAGTGGTTTTTAGAAGAAAAACCATTGTTTTCACGCAGCAAAAGGATGGTTTCACATTTTTCCAAAAATTACGCAATATAGCCCGCCGCTCGACACGTGGCAAAATAAAACCGCCCATATCGCGTGAATTTAAATGATTAAACCTCGGATGCCAAATTTATGCGATATGGATTCTAGCCGTTGGATCCGGGACCATGAGATCTGACGGTGATGGATGGAGCGTGATACGAGGAGATGTACGGTCGATAGTGTGGGGACAGGCCAAAGGAAGTTTGAATGTGAGCCGTCCGATCAGCGCGATGTATGGTCGATATCAAAAGCGGCGAAGACAGGGGGGCAGTTTAATGAGCGGGAGGAATATGAGCCATCGGATCAAATAGGATGGAAAGCTACGATTCAATCAGAACCGGAGGAGGCAGGGGCCAAAAACTCTGATGGAACGATGTTGCGATTACATCTAGACTGTTGGATCTATGGGATAGCGACGACTATGATTGGATCGGGGGTGACCAATCGGGGAATGTTGGGTGGAGCAAGAGAAAATCCTGCCTGTTGGTTCTAGTGGATTCAACAGCAAGGATCTAATCGGGGATCGACCAATCAGGGAATCGAAGTGTGGCACAATAAAAAGTTCTGATTGGCGATGGGCGCGGTGGTGCGATGGCCGTCGGATTTAAATGTGAATCGACGGTGGAGATCACAATCGGAGGGGTAATAAAGGGATGGGGCAGGCGCGGTGTGAGCTTTGCGCAGACTGTCAAATCTGTATATATCTACGGTGGATATTTCAACAAAGGCCGACAGAACAAAACACCATCGGATCGGGAGATTTTTGTTTTACAAAGAAACGAGCTCCATTCCAACTCTCCAATGCGATAAGCTCTTTAATTTTTAGCGCTTGGTCTTAGAACTTGGGTTCATGGAAGGGAAGTGGTTAAGGGGCTGGCCGAAAGGGGCTAAGCCTGTTATATGATAAAAAGTGGGTTTTTAGGCCTAAAAACAGTGTTTTTAAGGCTTAAAAGAGGCTTTTGGTAGAGGGAAAAAGGGATTTTTAAGCCAAACAAAGGGTGTTTGTAAGGTTAAAAGGGGAGAGGGGGTGATTTAGTAGGCTTGGGGAGGGATTTTCGGGGGTCAAAAGGGGAAATTTGGGAAAGGAAAAAAGGGTTTAAAATGGGGAAATTTGCAGGGATACAAGGGGCAAATGGAGGCTTTTCTGAGCATAATTGTTTCACTGGCAGTGAGGCTTTTTGGATGGAAACATCAGTGAAGATATTTTCTAAGGAAAAGGGCACACAAAGGCTTCAAGAATGATATTTTTTCAGAGGAAATGTATTTCTTGAAGGCTCAAAAAAATATTTAGCCACCTGTTTTCTTGACAAAAAAATTATAGGTGGCTAACACATAGCAAAGTGAGTCTCATGTGGAGAGCATCCATGAATGGTAATAGTAGATTTGAAGTTATTACAAGAAATACCTATTTCTTTGTAGAAAAATTGAAGTATAGAGTTGAAAACAATTATGTCACCTAGGGATCCATTCATAAATATAATGACATCGTCCACAAAAAACAGATGTGTCAATATGCAATTTTCTGATATTTTGATATCTTTCAACCTTCCCCTTTCCCTTTCATCAATCAGGCACCTACTCATACCTTCCATGACAAGTAGGAAAAGTAGAGGGGAGAGTGGGGATCCCTGTGTAAGGCTCCTCTCTGGGTGGAAGAATTTTTTTGCTGCACCATTGATGAGTACGCTATAGGAGACAGAGGTGATGCAGGACATGATCCAGTTGATAACTGGTATTGGGAAGCCAAGATGTGTGAGGAGCATTCTGATATAGAGCCAGTTAGTGTGATCGAAAGCTTTTTCAAGGTCAATCTTAAGGATCATGCCTTTAATATTCTTAGTGTGCATAGAGTGAAGTCCCTCCTATGCAACCCAAATTGCTTCATGAATCTGCCTATTTTCTAGGAAAGCAAATTGTTCGAGGTGTTATAGCCCAAATCCACCTTAGGCTGAAAGAAGGCGAGATTCAGGGTAACACCAAACCACGCTCAGCCTCGTAGCTAGCCCTACGAGGATAGGAGAGGGCTCTCTCCGGGTCAATCTCAATGAAAATATTCAAAAGGGCCTGAGATGACTAAAACAACAACTGATCTTAGGCTAGATAAACAAATAGGAGGGTTTGATTTGGATTTTTAGGGTTTTTTTGTTGGAAAAAGGGAAAAACAATTTTGGGCTTGGGGATGAGGCCAAATTCTTGTAGAGTTCAAGTTGGGGCGAGGTAGGCAGCAGATTTGATGTCTCAGATAAAATGAATGGATTGACAAGACTGCTGAGGAGTTGAAGAGGGAAAGAGAGTGCAAGGATCCTCTTCAAACAGACGAAAAACATATAAAACTAAACAAAAGTCTAAGGCAGAGCACCAGCAAATCAATGAATTCTACCTCAATTACTCATTTAATTAATTCAGAATAAAAGAGAAAGGAAATGGTCTACATATAAAATTAATGAAACTTACAATAACATGAGAATAACATCATCAAAACTCAGAAGCCACAAGGATCCCAACAAGTGCTGCAAAACTCCGGTCTTTCCTTTGCCAAAAACTGAAAATGGATGTACAATGAGGTGCCAAACTTTTCCCAAGAGTCCAACCCTGAAAATGTCTCAAAAAATACAATATATAGACCATCCTAACCCCATCCCATGCCTCTAGGGGTCGATATCATCCTTCTAGGAGCTGTTTCAACCAATTCCAAACATGGAGCTAAAATCTAGGCAGCCAAACAAGTTGCCTCTATATGCTAGGAAACTGATCCATTCACTTAATTTTCACTTTTTAGTGAATGAATCCTCTATAACAAGTAAAAACATGCCAAATTTACATCATGGTTACAAAATTACATCAAGATAGATCAATCATCACATGAAAAAGTAAAACTAGTCAAAACTGGGTGAATTTCTGAGCTGAAAAGTGAAATTTGGGCAAAATTCCTCTATGCGCCGCGCTCAAAAACTCTATGCGTCGCGCCACTTTGAGCCTATTTTTGAGGCACTTTACAAAGTCAAAATTGAGCTCATGATAGCTCTTTGGAAATCCCTGGATGTCTGCTATCCAACCCAAAGTGGAATTTTTCAATTTGGATGTCATTTTCCCCTCCAAAACAGCAATCTCCCAAGACTGGTTCCTGTTGGTGCAAAAAAGTGGCAGAAAGGCCATTTTTGGAGTGTTTTTGACCTTTAAGACCACCCAGAACTTCATGAAATCTCTCGACCATTCCTGAAAATACATAATATATCATGAAAAACCCAAAAATGCAAAGTTTTCCTCCAGAAGATGTCCCAATCATAAGCGCGCGTCGGGTGGCGCGACGCGTCGGGCAGAAAAACCTCTTTTGCAACCAAAATTTTCAAAATGAAAAAATATTCTCCAAATTTGCTGAAATTTGGAGTGAACGTCTCCCATTATGTCTCATGCTCAGCCAAAGAAGCTTCAACCAAGATTCAGAGCGGATCCGGCCTTTTCCGACATTTTAGTGCTCTTCTCAACCTCGCCTTCAGGATCTTCATTTTTTCTCTGCAAACGTGTGTGCAGGCCCAATAGTGGTTTTTCATATGTCTGAGCATGTTTTTGTCCCTATTTGCCTTCGCCAAGAGCTTCTCCAGATGAATGTTGACATGCTTAAGGCAAGTATCTCGCTCAAATGGTGTCATGTCACCTGGTCTCTTCCGGGCCAATTCACGGTCTTCACGGATTTGCCGAAACTCTATGAGTGTCTGCTGATCCTCCAGTTGTTTATTCCACTGCTCCAAGTAATTTATAACCCACTGATCTCTCTGCAATTTCTCGGTCAGCATGGCGATCTCAGCTTTCTGCTCCTGGATTATCACTTTAAGCTTTGAGCTGGGAGAGCTCGCATCAACATCGATGAGTATAAAATCAGTGTCTTGGCTTCCTGAAGGGCCCTCATCGTGCATAGGCCTCTTGCCTCTGTCATGAACCTGTACCTATTCTGATGTCGAAGGCGAGACCCCTTCCACACCATGTGGAGATAGTACTCGCGCTGCTGATGAAGATAACAAGACCCCTTCCACCCCTGGTGGAGATAGTACTCGTCGTGCTGCTGCAAATAAGGCTCCGTGGCCTCTCTGATATGTCACATACACTGGAGCACTGATAGGATCAGTCTCAGGAATCTCAAACTGATGCGAAGGCTCACCAGCATCGTGAACAATCTCAGGAGGAGGCTGGGGGGCTGTAAAGAAGTCACAAGAAATGAACTCATCCCATGTGATGCCCTGCAAACCAAGCTGATGTACTACAATGATTTTGATGAGCGTGTAATGATAAATGTTGTTATGTTGCTGCTCTGGAGTCTTCTTCTGCACCAGGGTAGTCATTCGCTCTATGTTTCTGCACATGAAGTATGGAATATTCATCATTCGCACTATCGTGAAATGCATCAAAAGTCTGATATGATATGCATAAAGGCGCGAGAATCTACCCTCGCAGCTGAAATATCTAATGATGAGCTTCATTAATGGCGCATATGACTCCTTCAGAAATCGGAACGGAAAAAATCTGCTCAACTGCCTCAAATATCCAGGTCTGATGTAAGGCTCATAATGTGCTCTATCCAACTACTGTCTCTTATTCCACTCCTCACCAATGTTCGGTATCCCGGTCGCCTCAGAAATGGTCTCTGGTGTCAAAGTGAAGTTCACTCTAGCAATATTTACACAACCATCACGCAAATGTAGGACAAATAAACGAACCAACTTTGGATGGTGTTGAATCTGAGATATCATCTCGCAATACCGAAAACATGAATGTTGTTGAAAACATGTCATTGCAAGCGGGCAGGTCTGCAATTGAGCCAAAGAAGTAGGCTCCTCACTGACGTGCCTGCCACTCTTATGAGACCTCCTCGGTACATTTAATTCTGCGGTTGAATCACTGTCCTGCTCATACCCCTGCTCATATGATGAATTTGTCTCTGACATGATACTGAAGACAAGGTGTTTGACAAATATATGCTGATATATGTATAGTGAAAATAAGAGTTAGGTGTATGTTTGAAAATGATGAATTGGTGCTTGCCTTTCAATACCAAATATGCCAAATGTATCAAGAATGAAATGAGGGACTGTGGGAAGTATAAATAGTGGGCTAAAGGACTGTCAAATGAGAATTAAGTGTGAGGACAGTCACTGTTTGGGGACTTAGGAATTTAGGGATTTATAAGCAATGAGAATGAGTGTTGATGATGGAGGTATAATTAGGCAATAGAGACAACCTTTGAATGCTTCAGAAATTTAGGATTTCACCAATGATAGGAAGGGAAGGAGATGATGGCAAATGATAGGGTTTGAGGATTCAATGACATGGGAATAAAAGAGAATAAGGAACATGGGACAGCAGAAAATAGGAGTATGGTAGGGATAACAGTATGATAGTGATAGCAGTGACAAAAATGATAACCATAACAAGAGCACGAATGTCAATGGAACGAGAGTTTAAACACCAAAGTTTCAAGTTTTAACCACCTCTTTCAAAACCCTATGGAGCAGGTTGCAATGTGGGTATAGGGTTTATCCTTGCACCATTTAAACACTTGAATTTCACCTTCAAACAACACCCAATAGGAATTAAACTCAAATATCAAGCGCGCACACTTACTTGGTAACAAAAGAATTGAATCAAACTGAGTTTTTGATGAAGCAAGACGAGTTTCGGCCTTTGGGGTTATGTGCGCCGTGCGCAACTAGTGCGCCGCACCCTTGGAAATTTCCACTGTAAAAAACTTTTCTACGCGCCGCGTCGCGCCTATGCGCCCCGCCTATATCCAATGTGCTGCGCTTGAATTATCACACAATCTGCCCTTCTAAAAACCCAGTTTGGTCTTCAACTCTCAAATTCGACTTCTGTATGAGATTTTCTGAATGCCTCTTGATGTAAATGAATAAATAGCTTTGAGAAATATCTTGAAAAGAGATGGCTTCGATTTTTACTTCTTCAAAACCCATTTTGTAATGTTTTTTGATTTTGGCACATTTCATTTAATACAACTTCTGTATTTTTGTCTCCTCATGACTTTCTGAGCTTCGAATGATGAAATTGGTTGATTTTTTGCAGGGATGTTGGCGTTGAAACTTGGCAAAGGATGACCAGAGTCTGCATGGTGAAGTAAAATATGGTGGAAAGATACATTTAATTACAAAAACAAATTTTGACAATTTCTTATTCAAAACAGAGTTTTGAACAAGAAATGTCCTTGATCATGTTTGATAATAAAATTTTTGAACTAAAAAATTATGGAAAACCTCCTCATGGCCTGCGGGCATTATTTAACATCTCAGAAGACTAAACCCTAGACTCAGAAAATAAATGACTCTTTTTGACCAAAATAGCATTTATGACTGTAGATGACATGAACTGAACTTTGATAAATTTTGAGGAAATTTTGACCAACCCAGCAGGTACAAACATGAGGGAAATGAGAAAACCAAGCCCTTCCGTCAGTCAATGGCATGCCCCTAACGGAATGCAGATGAATGAGCGGACTGAGACACCTAAACAATGAAATGCAATAAGAGAAATGATCTCTGACGGAGGGCTATAAAGACCGACTCTAACATTGGCTCCAATGGGGATGGTAGCTCCTTGGAGGTGCCAAGAACGACAGATATTTGGAAAGCAGACCAGTGCCTTCATCCATTGGGCGATGGAATCAAAAAACTGAAGCTGAAATGCATGACTGAAAACTTATGACTTGATGACACAAACTGACTCTCACTCAACTAAAAACTGACTGGATACTTAAACACAACTGAAAAACTGGAAAAGATGCTCAAAATAGAGCTTATTCAATACAACCTACTCTAACAATTTCATTCATCACCTGATCAAGTGAAATGAAACAAACAATGCAACCATGTAAGTATTGCAGCTGCTATTTGGATTCTCCGCAAGTGCTCGTTTATGAACAACAAGAGAGAACTACTTAAAGGAAACTCCCATGAAAACTTATGAACAGATCCGTTGAATATTATGGATTCTCTATTCGCCTCGAAAAACACTGCATAAGGATCTTGAAATTCATGCTGCATAAGGATCTCAAAATGCACACTAGGACTTAGCTCATCCAATGGATTACTTCTCTTCTCCTCATACCATGAATGCAAACTTTGATCTGAGCTTTGTGATGAGCTTTGTGACGAGAATCCTGCTAAAAATGACAAAGAGACCGGCTGTCGGATCATGTTTGTATCAGTACACATTTCAACCTTACATAGAGTCAATGGAGAAAGACTTTGACTGCAAACATCATCCAACACATCAGCAATAGGATCGTGAAAAAGTTGAAAAGACTACTGTGATGTATCCATTGAAACTGTCTGACATCCTACTGGCTGTTCATCTTTTTCTTGAGAGATATTACGAAGATTCTTCCTTATAAACTGAAATGCTTCGAAACAAAAGGGTACAGAATCCTCTTGCATCATTAAATCATGTATTTCAGCTTCCACGACTTCATCTGTAATCTGACCTTCAATTTCATTTGGTGGCTGCAAATCTGATGCTACAGGCTGCTCAAGAATTTCGTTATCTGTCTCATCCTTAACATTAACACTGAGAGATTGCTGATTTCTTACAGGCTTCTCATTTGAAGATTTACCATACAATTTACTCTTCAACAACTGGAATGATTCAAAACAAAATGGTACGGAGTCACCTTGTAGCATTTGATCATATGTGCTAGTTTCCATGTCTTCATTTGCAACTTGACAATCAACAACATTCGAGGACTGCAAATCTAAATATGAGAAGTCCTTAACAAGGTTTTCATTGCGCTCAAGATGGTCTAGATCAAGACTTGTTGACATTTGATTTCTGATTGTATGAAAGTTGTCTCTGATGAACTGAAACGAATCAAAACAAAAAGGCAAGGATCCTTCACTTACTTCAAAATTTGCTGCACTTTCCTCGTCATTGTCATAGCTGGTATGTATCGGTTGATCACTGCACTCGAGCTGCTGAAAGTGAACTTCCTCCTTGCACAAACTAGCTGCTAATTTATCTGCAAGATTAGCTTCTGTTTGGAGAACATAATCATCATCATACTGATCAAACTGAGGCAAATCATCAGTATACAACACATCATCAAGCATACATGTCATATCAACAGCTCTCTCTCCTTCAAGATGATCTATAAAGCAATCACTATGACAACTGGAATAAGAAACAAAATGTTTTGGATCAGCAACTTGTTCTTCTTCAATCAGCGAGCCATGGGCTTCAACATTATACTCATTCCTTGTGGTTTTTTTTTGCATCATCTCTTCTACTGCACTTACCAACATGTCAAGCTTTACCTCTAGAGATGTCAATTTTTCCGGATCTATGTTTTTCATCTCTTCTTCCTTCAACCTTTCTCTTCGGATCATAAAATGAGCCTCTACATTCACTGCACTATTCTGCATCTCGTGAAGTGTTGCAATATTCCTTTCTCTCAACTGAAACTCCACTTCCGGATCAAAGGCACCCGGGTAGTGTAAGAGAGCAGATCTAGGAGAAGGTCTTATATCAGCTGGCATCAAAAAATATACTTGGTTAAATCTGGCAGAAAATTGTTGTACTATCTCCCCTGGCTGTCTTTTCAGTTGGTTATACTCTTCTATAATCAAGAAAAGGTTCTGTCTGATCACCCACCTGTCGAGGAAAACTTCGACAAACTGCTGGAAATCTGAGATGCTCGCATCAGGCAGGGCTTTGAACCAACTCTTGACTTTGCCTCGCAAAGAAAGAGAAAAAAGTATAATACTAACATGTTCATCATCAACTTCAAAAAGATCTAGAAAAGTCTCAACATTCTGCACATGTTTCTCAGCGTTGACATTGTTACATTCACCATCAAATCTTGGTAGATATAGGTCATAATTTTTAGGGAAAGCATGAAGAACAGAAGGTAAAACAAGAGGATTATACCTATCTGGGACTATAAAAGGTGTAGGAGTATATACAAGAGCTACGGGATTAGTTTTTCTTTCTTTAGGCTCATCACTCTGAATAGAGTCATCATAAGATGTGGGAAAAGTAAGGAGGCCAGGATCAAAATGAAATTTAGTATTTACACTTTTTGAATAGGTCGAGCGAAGATTTTGATCACCTTTATCATACAACAAATTCTGAAAAACTTTCAGGAAAGCTTCAAGAACAGCAAAGAAGTAATTTGCAAGAAAGCAGACTAGATCCTGAATACCATTCCACTGTGGATACCTAAACTTAGTGTAAGATCCTTCCATTTTCTCAGAGAAAGAGTTAGTCCTTCAGTGGAGTCTCTACATTGAGTTTGGAGTCACCAGGTGAATGATTTCAGCCTTCTTATGTCTGATCGTTGTCCACCATCAACAATCAGATCTGAACTTGATACATGTACTGGGGCAAGACAATCTACAAGTCAAGTGTCACGTTCACAAGCTAGATCAGAGATTGACTAAAGCAGCGTTTATCTACTTCCGCTAATGCAAAGCAAAAGTGTTTTGAAGGCTACCTGGCATAACTTCAGGCTCCGTTTGTAGCTTATGAAACAAATAACACCAACACGCAAACCATTTTCATCCCCAGTATGGTCGCCACTATGTTATAGCCCAAATCCACCTTAGGCTGAAAGAAGGCGAGATTCAAGGTAACACCAAACCACGCTCAGCCTCGTAGCTAGCCCTACGAGGACAGGAGAGGGCTCTCTCCGGGTCAATCTCAATGAAAATATTCAAAAGGGCCTGAGATGACTAAAAAAAAAACTAATATTAGGCTAGATAAACAAATAGGAGGGTTTGATTTGGATTTTTAGGGTTTTTTTGTTGGAAAAAGGGAAAAACAATTTTGGGCTTGGGGATGAGGCCAAATTCTTGTAGAGTTCAAGTTGGGGCGAGGTAGGCAGTGACTTTGATGTCTGAGATAAAATGAATGGATTGAAAAGACTGCTGAGGAGATGAAGAGGGCAAGAGAGTGCAAGGATCCTCTTCAAACAGACGAAAAACATATAAAACTAAACAAAAGTCTAAGGTAGAGCACCAGCAAATCAATGAATTCTACCTCAATTACTCATTTGTTTAATTCAGAAGCAAAGAGAAAGGAAATGACCTACATATAAAATTAATGAAACTTACAATAACATGAGAAGAACATCATCAAAACTCAGAAGCCACAAGGATCCCAACAAGTGCTACAAAACTCTGGTCTTTCCTTTGCCAAAAACTGAAAATGGATGTACAATGAGGTACCAAACTTTTCCCAAGAGTCAAACCCTGAAAATGTGTCAGAAAATACAATATATAGGCAATCCTAACCCCATCCCATGCCTCTAGGGGTCGAGCTCATCCTTCTAGGAGCTGTTTCAACCAATTCTAAACATGGAGCTAAAATCTAGGCATCCAAACAAGTTGCCTCTATATGCTAGGAAACTAATCCATTCACTTAATTTTCACTTTTTAGTGAATGAATCCTCTAGAACAAGTAAAAACATGCCAAATTTACATCATGGTTACCAAATTACATCAAGATAGATCAATCATCACATGAAAAAGTAAAACTAGTCAAAACTGGGCGAATTTCTGAGCTGAAAAGTGAAATTTGGGCAAAATTCCTCTATGCGCCACGCTAAAAAACTCTATGCGTCGCGCCACTTTGAGCCTGTTTTTGGGGCACTTCCCGAAGTCCAAATTGAGCTCATGATAGCTCGTTGGAAATCCCTAGATGTCTGCTATCCAACCCAAGTATAATTTTTCAATTTGGATGTCATTTTCCCCTCCAAAACTGCAATCTCCCAAGACTGGTTCCTGCTGGTGCAAAAAGTGGCAGAAAGGCCATTTTTGGAGTGTTTTTGACCTTTAAGACCACCCAGAACTTCATGAAATCTCTCGGACATTCCTGAAAATACATAATATATCATGAAAAACCCAAAAATGCAAATTTTTCCTCCAGAATATGTCCCAATCATAAGCGCGCGTCGGGCAGAAAAACCTGTTTTGCAACCAAAATTTTCAAAATGACAAAATATTCTCCAAATTTGCTGAAATTTGGAGTGAAGGTCTGTCATTATGTCTCATGCTCAGCCAAGGAAGCTTCGGCCAAGATTCGGAGCAGATCCGACCTTTTCCGACGTTTTAGTGCTCTTCTCAACCTCGCCTTCAGGATCTTCATTTTTGCTCTGCAAACGTGTGTGCGGGCCCAATAGTGGTTTTTCATATGTCTGAGCATGTTTTTGTCCCTATTGGCCTTCGCCAAGAGCTTCTCCAGATGAATTTTGACATGCGTAAGGCAAGTCTCTCGCTCAAATGGTGTCATGTCACCTGGTCTCTTCCGAGCCAATTCACGGTCTTCACGGATTTTCCGCAACTCTATGAGTGTCTGCTGATCCTCCAGTTGTTTATTCCGCTGCTCCAAGTAATTTATAACCCACTAAGCTCTCTGCAATTTCTTGGTCAGCGTGTCGATCTCAGCTTTCTGCTCCTGGATTATCACTTTAAGCTTTGAGCTAGGAGAGCTCGCATCAACATCGATGAGTATAAAATCAATGTCTTGGCCTCCTGAAGGGCCCTCATCGTGCATAGGCCTCTTGCATCTGTCCTAAACCTGTACCTATGATGATGTCGAAGGCGAGACCCCTTCCACGCCATGTGGAGATAGTACTCGTGCTGCTGATGAAGATAACGAGACCCCTTCCACCCCTGGTGGAGATAGTACTCGTCGTGCTGCTGCAAATAAGGCTCTGTGGCCTCTCTGATATGTCACATACACTGGAGCACTAATAGGCTCAGTCTCAGGAATCTCAAACTGATGCAAAGGCTCACCGGCATCGTGAACAATCTCAGGAGGAGGCTGGGGGGCTACAAAGAAGTCACGAGAAATGAACTCATCCCATGTTATGCCCTGCAAACCAAGTTGATGTACTACAATGATTTTGATGAGCGCGTAATGATAAATGCTGTTATGTTGCTTCTCTGGAGTCTTCTTCTGCACCAGGGTAGTCATCCGCTCTATGTTTCGGCACATGAAGTATGGAATATTCATCATTCTTACTCTCGTGAAATGCATCAAAAGTCTGATATGATATGCATAAAGGTGCGAGAATCTACCCTCGCAGCTGAAATATCTAATGATGAGCTTCATTAATGGCGCATAGGACTCCTTCAGAAACCGGAACGGGAAAACTCTGCTCAACTGCCTCAAATATCCAGGTCTGATGTAAGGCTCATAATATGCTCTATCCAACTGCTGTCTCTTATTCCACTCCTCACCAATGTTCGGTATCCCGGTCGCCTCAGAAATGGTCTCTGGTGTCAAAGTGAAGTTCACTCCAGCAAGATTTACACGACCATCACGCAAATGTAGGACAAATAAACGAACCAACTCTGGATGGTGTTGAATCTGAGATATCATCTCGCAATAATGAAAACATGAATGTTGCTGAATACATGTCATTGCAAGCGGGCAGGCTTGCAATTGAGCCAAAGAAGTAGGCTCCTCCTTGACGTGCCTGCCACTCTTATGAGACCTCCTCGGTACATTTAATTCTGCGGTTTAATCACTGTCCTACTCATACCCCTACTCATATGATGAATTTGTCTCTGACGTGATACTGAAGACAAGGTGCTTGACAAATATATGCTGATATATGTATAGTGAAAATAAGAGTTAGGTGTATGTCTGAAAATGATGAATTGGTGCTTGCCTTTCAATACCAAATATGCCAAATGTATCAAGAATGAAATGAGGGACTGTGGGAAGTATAAACAGTGGGCTAAAGGACTGTCAAATGAGAATTAAGTGTGAGGACAGTCACTGTTTGGGGACTTAGGAATTTAGGGATTTATAAGCAATGAGAATGAGTGCTGATGATGGAGGTATAATTAGGCAATAGAGACAGCCTTTCAATGCTTCGGAAATTTATGATTTCACCAATGATAGGAAGGGAAGGAGATGATGGCAAATGATAGGGTTTGAGGATTCAATGACATGGGAATAAAAGAGAATAAGTAACATGGGACAACAGAAAATAGGAGTATGATAGGTATAACAGTATGACAGTGATAGCAGTGACAAAAATGATAACCATAACAAGAGCATGAATGTCAATGGAATGAGAGTTTAAACACCAAAGTTTCAAGTTTTAACCACCTCTTTCAAAACCCTATGGAGCAGGTTGCAATGTGGGTATAGGGTTTATCCTTGCACCATTTAAACACTTGATGAAGCAAGACGAGTTTCGGCCTTTGGGGTTATGTGCGCCGTGTGCAAGCCCAATGCGCCGCGCGCAACTGGTGTGCCGCGCCCTTGGAAATTTCCACTGTAAAAAACTCTTCTACACGCCGTGTCGCGCCTATGCGCCGCGCTTGAATTATCACACACTCTGCCCTTCTAAAAACCCAGTTTGGTCTTCAACTCTCAAATTCGACTTCTGTATGAGATTTTTTCAATGCCTCTTTATGTAAATGAATAAATAGCTTTGAGAAATATCTTGAAAAGAGATGGCTTCGATTTTTACTTCTTCAAAACCCATTTTGTAATTTTTTTTTATTTTGGCACATTTTCATTTAATACAACTTCTGTCTTTTTGTTTCCTCATGACTTTCTGAGCTTCGAATGATGAAATTGGTTTATTTTTTCCAGGGATGTTGGCGTTGAAACTTGGCAAAGGATGACCAGAGTCTGCATGGTGAAGTACAACATGGTGGAAAGATACATTTAATTACAAAAATAAATTTTGACAATTTCTTATTCAAAACAGAGTTTTGAACAAGAAATGTCCTTGATCATGTTTGATAATAAAAATTTTGAACTGAAAACTTATGGAAAACCTCCTCATGGCCTACGGGCATTATTTAACATCTCAGAAGACTAAACCCTAGACTCAGAAACTAAATGACTCTTTTTGACCAAAATAGCATTTATGACTGTAGATGACATGAACTGAACTTTGATAAATTTTGAGGAAATTTTGACCAACCCAGCAGGTACAAACATGAGGGAAACGAGAAAACCAAGCCCTTCCGTCAGTCAATGGCATGCCCCTAACGGAATGCAGATGAATGAGCAGAATGAAACACCTAAACAATGAAATGCAATAAGAGAAATGATCTCTGACGGAGGGATGTAAAGACCTACTCTAACATGAGGGAGATATGTTTAGATAGGATGGGCTTGAGTCTATTGGAAATAATTTTGTAAATGCAGTTACACATGGAGATAGGGCGAAAGTCCTTAAACTAGGAGGAGTGGTTAGACTTGGGGATGAGGGAAATGAAGATAGAGTTAAAAGCATCGTTTAGGCGACCTGTGCTCTTGGTTGCTTCCACCACCTCCAATAGCTCTTGTCCCAGAAGATCATATAAAGCAAGGTAGAACTCAACTAACCATCCATCAGGGACAAGACTCTTGTCCTTCTTGAACCATTTGAGAACAACCTCCAACTCTCCCATAGTGACTGGGTTGAAAAGTTCCTCTCCAGAGTTCCGGTCCACATACCTTGGGTATAATCCAACTACCTTGATTGTTTCTGCTAGTGTTACATCCTGAGGGCTTTGTAGAGGTTACTAAAGTGTGAAGTGCCCAAGTTTTCTAGCTATTCAAAGGATGCAGCAGGAGTGCCATCCACATTTTTGAGTTCCCAAATGGTATTTATGGCCCATCTACATCTGGAAAATTGTTGAAAGAATTCAGTATTTTCATCCCCTGCTTTTAACCATATGGACCAACTTTTAAGTCTCCAATATTATTCCCTGTCTTTGAGGATTTTAAGGTGGTCAAATTCCAATTTTATGAGGTAATATTTGGCAGCATTACCACCATAATTGGGATCCTCAAGTTGAGAAATCTCCCTCTCAATCTTGGCAAGCTCTTGGTTTGTCCATCATCTCTTGTCTTTTTCCCATTCGATGCACATTATCTTAATAAGGTGTAATTTATGGGAAAAGGAGGCAGAGCTGGTGTTGTCGGGATGATTCGGGGCACTCCTCCAAGCCTGATTGATCATCCTAATATAATCTTCATCCTGAAGCCAAATTAAGCAAAACTTGAAGGGGGAGGCATGCTTGTGGGATTATCTAGAGATCTCAAGGTAAATGGGTGAATGATCAGAAATGACCCCTGATCCAACCCATTGTCTGTAAGATACCAAGTGATGTAGCAATTCCTCCTTAATAAGGAATCTATTAAGTCCTTGGGAAATCATAGCATCACCTGTACACCGGTTGTGCCAAGTAGGGCAGGGTGATGTCATGGTGGGATCAACCAGGTGATGGAGAGTAGATATATCTGAAGAATTATGTGAGTGGGTCCATGTGATCATTATATCCCTAACATTCGGCAGGGCCCATAGAGAAATTGAGGTCCCTTTCCAAGATGATGTTATCTACTTGCATGAAGGTTGTTTGAAGTAGGGTGAGAGCCAAAAATCCTGTCAATGATGACATGGTCCATATACATTGACAATCCTTAATACTTCACCAAGTAGCTCAGAGAAGATGTCAGCTACAATTAATCCCTCCCTACCCCAGCAACTGATGAGTCTGATAACTTGTGGGTTATAGCCCAGAGCCAGACCGCCTGATCACCCTCGGGCATCCAATGCATGAAAGATCCAGGAGGGAAAGAGGGAAGAAAGGACAAGAGTAGTAGCCTTAGATGACCCCAGGGTTTCTTGTAGGAGCATAATATCCACATTAAATGAGTCATAGAGGCGCCTAAGGGAAAGGTGCTTAGAAGGGCTAGCAAGCCCTCGACAATTGAAAGAGAGGCATTTCATTGGGTAACCATAGGGGGGGCATTGCTTGCTCTAAGGACCCCTTCAATGGATAATTTCTTAACAACCGCAATGTCTAGGCCAGCTTGTAATAGGGCCTTGGATATATTAGAGTGTCAACCCCTGGAGGGTTTAATAGGGATGTGGGGAGTAGTGGGTACAGGACCCAAGCCAACAAGGGAAGTTGAGGGACAAGGTCAGAGATTATAGGAGTGAGAGGATGTAGAATCAATTGTATTCTCCATCAAGGGTCATGAGGAGGATGGGGGTGGGGGGATGGATGGGGGGTAGAAGAGTAAACCTCAAGGGTGGATATAGTGGAGCAGACTATGGAAGATACTCGAATACCAGGTGGAATAGATTCCGTAAAAAAATGAAATGTAGGAGAATACAATATAGATGAAAAATTAAAAGGGGAGAGAGGAGAGGTACCAGTACCTGAAGGGTGTCTCGATGTTGCAGCTGTTGTCGTGGATATGGTGATCCGAGTCGAAGTGTGGGTAGCGGCAACATTGACAGTACCCAAGGGTGGCAGGTCTTCTGACAATGTAAGTGTTATAGGTCAATTTGGGCACCATTCCCAATGCCTTGGTTAACTGGGCATCATCTCCAGGACCAATGATCAAGGGTATATCATTCTCTATCATTTCAGTTGCTACATGCCCTAAGACAAGAAACAAGACAAATCAAGCAAGACTTTCATCAAGCAATGGTTTCCATGGTTTGAAGCTTATTATTTAGCATATGAGAGCTCATCAACATAGGCTCTAAGGGGCCTAAGTGCATTGCATATGAAGGTAGCCCTATGCAAGGCTGCTCTACAAAGAACTTCCCGACATTCAAAGGTGTGTTTGTCACATTGGGAGCAAAATTCTCATTGTTCCAGAATCTCCACTTGGCCAGTGCCTTCTAGAAGAGTTTACATGTGTCAATCTTCAGATCCAAGTGTCCATTTGACATCTACATGAATGGAAACATGTCTTGCCTATTTTTAGAAAGCTATTGATTGCAAAACAACCTACAGTTCATCTATAAATTGAACACAAATTGAAGTGTTTGAGAAGGAATAATTTGAGTAGAGAAGTGCTGGAGAATTTTCAATTGAGAGCTTGGTTTGTAGAGCTACTGCTAGAGATATTTATGCTGTGATGAGACTTGGAAACTTTGCTGGAAGGTCACTTCAAATCAGTCACTAGGTTGTAACCTCTCATTTCGTCATCAATAAAGAGTACTTCTTGTTTTTCCCTACATACCTCTATGTTAACTTTGATTTTCCATATTGTAAGATCTTGGTTGATTAATGTAGTTTATGCTTAACTGATTTAGCTAACTATCTTGAATAGATATCTATATTATTGCATATTCTATTATTTCAGTGTTCTTTCTTGTAGGAAGCATTCATCTCACAAACCGCTTGAATTTGAAGTTGTAGCAGAAGCGACAAAAGGAGCCATTTGGATGCGACTGAAACAAGTAAGCCTCCAATCCTCTCTGTATATCTGTTCTGAGTTAAGAGAAATGGTAGTATATTCTTTCACTTGTTGTTCTAGACTAACACCTATTTAGGGAAGCGTAATTTATCCGTAGATTACAATTCTAGCCCAACAAACTGGCGAATTCGCTGGGGATAATTTCTCTTAGTTTTAGGTGTTTTAGTCTCCGATTTTCTTTGATTATCCACCCAGTAGCTGTTACACATAAAGATTAGAATTTTTTAGACCTTAATTTGAAAATATAGTGAGCCAAAAAGTAGTATTTTTCCTTGTCTACTGCGCCCAATGCACCCTTAGTCTGGACACAATGCTTTGTAGAGAACTGTCTCCCTTCCATGACTGCGTTGCAGAGCACTGTCTCCCCTTGGAGACTGTGTTGGCTCCTGAAAGGGACCAAATTCCCTTGAATCTGACTTTGCAACTTGCTTCAGTTTTGTTTGCTGATGTGTTCTGAAAAGTTTGATGCTCAATTGACCAGTATCTCTATATACTTCTTCCTCCTTTGGCTGAAAATTTGTTCAATGTTTGTTTAGAAGAGTTTTTCTTTATCATTGAAAAGTTGATTTCAAAGTATTTTTTATGGTCGCATTAAGAATCATTTGCTTTCGAAATAGGAAATTGTCGTAAAATCTTCATTTCCTTGATAGGAGAAATTGTTGTTGAAATCCTCGTTTTTCCTTCAAAAGAGAAATTGTTGCTTGTATTCTTCGTTTCTGAAAAGTAAAAAGCATTTGAATTATTGATCTAATGCACCTAGTTTATTTTATGCATTCTTAACATTAAGGAAACTGAAAAGAAAAACTTGCATTTGCATGTAGGATTGTGTGTTTTTTTGCAAAAGGAACATTAGGAAATCTACATTTAGTTTGTGATTCATTGATTTTGTTTTTGTTCATTGATTTGTTTGCTCACAAATTATTTGTTCTCTTCCCTTAGTAGCTAGGTTCTTCATTGAAAAAGCTGAAAGTGAAAGTTTGTTTATCATTCTTAGCTTTCATTTTAGAAATTTCATATACATCACCATGGTGAACCTGAAAGTAAAATTGCTAAGCAAGATCAACATAAAATAAATCTTAATTTACTTAACAATGCATTGGAACCTTAACGATAACATTTAGAAGGTCTAGGCTAGAGACGTGTTCCAGCGTCGTAAAAAATAGCAGTTGTCGTTAACTTGTATGCGATACATTCCGAGTGTGATACCTCACTCCACGTACGTAAGTATATCGTAGCTCGTCCACATACTCTCAGGTATATCGGGTGGTGTTACAGTACGATAAGTATAAAGGGGTGCTCTCACTGTGCGGTTTCGCATTAGACAACGCTAATACAAACTTGGGCCTCCACGTACCTTCAGGTATATTTGGGAGGACAAATTTTAGGTGCTATCCATCCGTAGTGAACCGAGTCAGCCACCCTGAAATTGTGATACACCGAACACAACATTCGGGGAGATTACCTGCCCGTACTTCTTGGTTCACCAGGAGGTATTCTGCAGTTGACATTTTCTTGGTAAACCCTTTTGCCTAGCATTACCCTCTTTTTTTTTTGTTTTTTTTTTTTGGTTAAAATAAATCAGTAATCATGGAATAACAAAATCCTACCCCCCATCATTCGCGTAGATTAGATTTGAAACCACCTTTACCACTAGAATTTATTTCTGGTAGGCGAAGGTGATCACGATTTGTTGAATCAAGTACAATTTGTACCTCTGGAAAAACATCATCATTTAAACCATAGTTAGTCAAATTGTTTCCACACATCCCGGTTCGTTTACTGTTGTCGAAACGGAGTCTTCACAGCTACCCATGGTCACGATCCATTCAATCACTGAGACCATACCTCTTGGACCCGACGTTGTTCAATCACAAATTGATCCAGATCCTATCTCTTCTTTGCCAGAAAATCTGAATCCTGAACAACCGGAAGTTATTCCTACCTTGGTCACTCCACAAATATCTGTGGCCATTGAAACTCCTATATCACACAATCAACCGTCTGTAATATATTTTGGGCCTAACGGTGAAGTTATTAATCCTGGTTTAATTACGATTGAAGAAATCCCACAACCTGATACACCTTTAAGTCCAACCCATTTTGGGGGAGACCTTTAGCTATACCAGTATTTTCCTCAATCGTTTCCATATTCTTTTGTTGATCCCATTTCCATTCAATCTCTCGTTGATTTCAGAGAGTATACATTTGGTCATACAACCATGCCTAAACCAACATCTTCGGTTGGGTCTGTTGTTCCAATTACGTCAGCTCCTACCCTCGCTACTCTGTCGATGTTCACAACCTCACCAGAGTCATATTTGCATGGTGGCCCTTCGGTCCCAACAAGTTACAAATAATTATCTGGCACTTTCTCTAGTACATATTCAAGACCATGGTCTTTACCAATGTCATCATCTAGTGTTTTAACTGGTAGTCCTAAAGTTAGTACAGAATGACTTGATTCATTACACACATCATCAGGGAAATATCAAGTCGGTCCTTATGGGTCAATTCCTTTAAGTACCATATCAACTAGACTCCCAGCATTTGGGGAACAATATTTTCCATATTATTATCCTCCTTATGCTGGGGGTCAACCTTTGGTCACCCAATACGACAATACTCAATCACATTTTGGTCAAACTAACGTTGACAAGAATGTTTGTCAATGGTAGCCCACTCTGCCTATCCAACCACAAACGGTTGTACATTCGTATCAACCAGTTCAACCTATTACACCCACTTCAATACTTCTTGTTAATACATCTATACCCCAGTTACAGAATAAAAATATTGTACATAAACCTTATCAGGCAAGTTCTTCGACTCAATATCATCAAATTTTGGGTCAACAGACTCAAAATCCTTTGTTTAATTTACAGCAACCTATATTAGGGATCATTTATTCACAAGATGGTGTACAATTTTATGGGATGTCACAAACGCAACCTGGTTATACATATAAACCGAGTCCAACTTATACTAATTTGGGTTATAACATTGGTGGACAGACCCCTTGGCAACCACAGGCACAAATCCCTCAAACTTCATTTCAAAAAGTATCATATCCAGGTTTTGGTCAATAGAATTCTCAAGCATTTTCTATGAAAAACAACCCCTATTGGGGTTACCAACAACAAATTCCATATGCCAGTGCTCAAATACCTGTTGCCCAAGCAATTCCATCTTATCCTAGCTATGCTCAACCTGCCCTTAATAGACAGTTGCCTTTTGTTGCAACCTTAAAATTACTAGATTTAAACCGGTTAACCAATGATCCTATCAATTATGCTCCTTGGTGGCCGGTGATACCACATAAATTACCCTCTGATATTCCTAAATTCGATGGAAACCCTGAAGAAGATCCATCAACTCATGTTATGACTTATCATTTATGGTGTTCATCAAATTCCCTAAATGATGATTCTGTTCGATTACATATTTTCCAGCGTATGCTCACAGGTCCGGCTGCTAAATGGTACATTGAATTACCTAGAGCTTCTTTCGATAATTTCACTGCCTTAGCTACTGTCTTTTTTACCCATTTCCAGTTACCGATCAAATACGAAACTAGAACAGAACTCTTGACCAACTTCAAACAGACTAATTCTACTCACATTTCTGATCATATTCATGAGTGGCATCACCGTCGACGAATGGTTAAGACATTTGTTCCCGATTAGCTCCTTGCTGAATGGTTCATTAAGTCCCTGGTACCATCTATAATTGAGGATGTGGCTAAAGGTGGCATCGTCATAGAAGAGTAATTTATCGCTCGTGCCCAATATTTAGAATTTATTTATACTCAGTCTGGCATGCTCTATGAAAACATTCCAAATGCGCTGCGATCTAAATTCAATGTTCCTCCTCAAATAAAGGACTCTCATGTCGGAGATGGCTTGATAGGCATTTCAAACACACACCACCCTACTGCATCTGATCTTGCTCCTACTTCCAAAATTAATGCCGTGTCATTTGACAAAGGCAAAAGTGATAAGCAACCAGGAGGTAAGAAAAAGGGGAAATCAAAGAAAATGCAAACTTCTAACCTGCAGGAACAATTATCTGATCAATAGTCTGGACCATGGAAACCTCGTTATCCATGCATACTATGTAATGAGGAACACTTTGTTAGGGATTGTCCTCACTGTGCTGAAGTCTCAAAAATCATCAAGACTTCTCATGCATCAGCTGTGTTGACAGATCCATTTCCAAATCCAGACACAAATTTGGTTGCTACGGATCCAGCTCCTAGTTCCCAAGTGTTAATGTTATCCACGAAAAAACCTTCACAAGATATTTTGGTGTCGACGTGGAATAAATACTATGGTATGGTATTCTGACCACTGATCAACTACAACCTCGACAATGAATCCATCTAATGAATCGGTACCACCTCTTGTTATTACTGAATTGACAATTAAGCCACCAAAGGGAGTAATTCATAAATCGACATATAATCCTCGAGCAAGAGCTGCACAAAATTATAATATAATTGAAGAGTTGGCTCAATCCCCTTCAGCTATGTTTTCTATTGAGGTATTACAAAATTATCCCTCCTAGAAACAAGCTTTATTGTCGGCCATTGGTGGAATTGATCCGACTAATTCTAATCTTGTCATCTTTAATCATACGGGCTATGTGCCACAATTAACAGCAGAATTGGCATTCTCCATCCAAGTAAATTTTGTCAATCACCTTGTTCATCACACTGTTATTGATGAGGGAGCATCTACGTGCATTATTTCTCTAAAATATTGGAAGTCACTTGGCTCACCACGATTATTGCAATCATCAACGATGTTGAAGGCTTTTGATGGAAGAACATATAAACCTTGTGGTATTACCAATAACCTGCAAGTTGAAATAGGGGGAAAAACAGTAAGTATTTATGTCGAGGTTGTTGATGAACCCATTAACTATAATATTTTACTTGGAAGACCATGGGTATATGTAATGACTGCTATTGTTTTTACATATTGTAGAATGATTGCCTTTCCACATAAAGGTACAATCACAGTCATAAATCAATTATCCTTTTTTTCCTTCGCTTCGCAGGTAACTGGAAGCATTCCGTATATTCACTTACCCCAACTAGAAATTCAGAACATTGGTGTAGGACTCTTAAAGGATTCCACTCTTATGGGAACCTTTGCATTACCGCCGCCCCCAACGTCGGCAGAAATTGCAAGCATAGAGACCTGCTACATGATCTCTTCCACTCTATCTGGCTTAAGGAAAAGTACGGGTGATTCTGATATTTCTACGTTAGATGACATTTTACCGCTCAGCCCTATTGAGCTACAATAGCAATCAATCTATTTGGCTTGGGCGGAAAATCCAAAATCAGCATTGCCGAGTGTTTGGGTTGATCATTCATTAGATTTTGGAACTCCATCTGATCCATTTTCCTCAAATTTTTTGGCAAATGAAAATATTTTGGAAGCTACGATTGCAGAATGAGAACCATGGGAAGATTATCATCATCATTCCCATCTTCCAGATTATGAAGAAAATAATATTAGTGAACTATATCACCCATCCATTCAAAATTTATTTTCGAATTCTTTTCTGATTAATGCAATTGAATCTAAGAGAAATTTATATAATATCGAAGAAATTATTTCTATCGATATTTCGACTAAACCTGGCGTTGTAGAAAATATTCATGTCAGTGTATCTTGTTCTCCATCAAAACTTGATTCATATTGCTCTATTTTTCGTGAATTTCGTGACATATTTTCTTGGTCATACGAGGAAATTCCAGTCATAGATACTATTATAGTTGAACACACTATTAATATGTATCCTGATGTCAAACCGGTGCGTCAACGGCTTTATCCTTTTCATCCGAAGAAAGTCGCTGCCATCAAAGCAGAAGTTGAAATTTTTTTGCATGCCAGTTTCATTTACCCTGTTCCGCTAACTGAGTGGGTTTCCAATATCGTTCCTGTTATGAAAAAACAAGGAACCATTAGAGTGTGCGTCGATTATCGGGATGTCAATCAGGCTTGTCCAAAAGACAACTATCCTACTCCCTTTATCGACCAGATTATTGACGATTGTGCTGGATGTGAAATATTTCCGTTCATGGATGGATTTTTCGGCTACAATCAAATCAATATCCACCTAGATGACCAACATAAGACAACATTCATCTGTACCTAGGGCACATTCACATATAGGAAACTTTCATTTGGTTTAAAGAACGCTGGAGAAACTTTTCAGAGAGCAATGGATTATGCTTTCAATGACATCAAGCACATTGTTCAACCATATCTAGATGATTTACCAGCGCATTCACGAAATCGGATTGATCACCCGATGCATTTAAGAGCCATTTTATTACGCTACCGACACTACAAGATATGCCTCAATCTGCACAAATGTGTGTTTTGCGTTGGTTCTGGTTAATTTCTCGGATTCGTAGTCTCAAAATAAGGAATTCAAATAGACCCACTGAAGGTACAAGCCATTCTTGATTTTCCTGCACCATCAAACTTACTTCAGATACAAAAAATTCAAGGAAAGGCTAACTTCCTGAGAAGGTTCATTCCAAACTACACCGAAATGGCTAAAGGATTTACTCGATTATTGAAAAAAGGAATTCCCTTCCATTGGGACCAAGTTGCGCAAGCTTCTTTTGATGCTGTCAAGGACCATCTTTTCCGAGCATCATTAATGTATCCTCATAATTATCAAAATGATTATTTCCTATATATCGTCACGACTGAAATGACCATCGCTATGGTTTTGGTCCAAGTAGAAGATGGAATTGAAAATCCGATCTCTTATTTGAGTCATAATCTCAATAATATGGAAGTTAAGTACTCGTACGTGGAAAATATTTCCTTGGCAGCCGTTCAAGCTGTCCAAATATTTCTCCATTATATCTTGCTCCGAAAAAAAACAATAGTTTCGAATTGCAACCCAATGACTTACATCTTATCACGTCAATTGCTGGGGGGGAAATATTTAAAATAGATTGTCATTTTGCAGGAATTTGATTTGGAATTCATCAAATCCAAGTCAAAGAAGTCTTTAGTTTTGGCTGAGCTTCTCTGTGACCTTCCCTGTGATAGTACTGCAACTATGTCGGAACCATCTATTCTAGACGAGTCTCTGTTTCTAATTGGATCATCTGATCCTTGGTATGGGGATTTCATAATTTATCACCAAACCTAAAATTTTCGACCTAATACCTCTCACTCTGATCAACGACGTATTTTATACCAAGCCAAAGATTATCTGATCGTCGGTAATACACTTTATCATCGTGGTGTCGATACCATTTTAAGGAGGTGCCTCATTCATGAGGATGCCAAAAAAGTGTTAAATGATTGTCATGATGGGGCTTGTGGTGGAAATTTATCTAGATATGCTACCGCACAGAATATACTTTGCGCTGGTTACTTTTGGCCTACTATTTTTTGAGATTATATCCACGCGGTCAGAAGTTGTCATGCATGCCATATTTTTTATTGTAAAATCCGCAAACCGCCAGCGCCAATGCATCCTGTTGTCTCTGCTGGACCATTTATGAAATGGGGTATTGAATTCATGACCTGTAACCCTCCTTCATCCAGGGGGCATGGTTATATTATTGTCGAATTCAACTATTTTACCAAATGGGCCGAAGTGATGCCTAAATTCAACAACACAGGACAGACAGTTGCATTGTTTTTATTTAACCACGTTATCGCACGGTTTGGAGTCCCACAGGCTATAGTTACAGATCATGGGAAGCATTTTCGCAACCATATGATGTTTGAATTGACAGCCAAGTTAGGATTGTCACATGGTAATTCTACTCCTTATTATTCACAATCAAATGGACAAGTTGAGGCTATTAAAAAAACTCTTAAACGAATGCTTCAACGAATGATTGGAGTCTGTAAAAGGAACTGGCACTTAATCTTGTACTCCGCCTCGTGGGCGTATCGAACCTTGGTGAGAAATTCAACCAGATTCACTCCTTTTCAATTGGTGTATGGTCTGGAAGTTATCTTACCAATCCAATGTGAAATATCATCATTAAAACTCATGATAGAATTGTTACCTGACACCTCAGAAGAAGAAGCGTGTCTCCTTAACCTCGTCCATCTAGATGAAATGTGTCGTGAAGCCAAATTGGCCAACGAAGCACATAAGAGACGTATACAGGTGCAATACAACAAAAAATTTCCAGCCTCGCATCTACTCAGAGGGCGACTTGGTCCTTCTTTATGATCAAGAAGCTGATGTTATAGGTACAGGGAAATTCGAACCATTATGGTATGGCCCCTATATTGTCAAAAGAGTTCTTGCTAAGGGTGCCTACGAGTTAGTTGATTACGATGGGATTCCATTGGAACAGCCTAGAAATGGGTTGTATTTGAAACATTACTATCCTTAATCATGAGCATAGTAAATTTTTGTATTATCTTGTTTATATGCTGTTGATTTGCATTAACTATCTTAATTTGTTTTTTTAGAGTTTTATTGACGTTAGTAATCCACTTTACATTTTATGGCAAATTTCTGAATCTTCGAAAGCATTTGTTGGATATGCTGATGGTGGTAGTCGTAGTACGCAGAATCTATCCTCTGCATCGTGGGCCATTTTTGCTCCGAACGGTGAGTTAGTGAGTTTTCAAGGGATTTGTATCGATAGATCGATGAATAATATCGCTGAGTATAGAGCGTTGATTGAAATTCTCTCTGATATCATTTCATTTGATATTAACCACATAATCATAAGGTTAGACTCACAACTTGTGGTACTACAACTTACTAGTATTTATTCTGTTAGAAATCCAACACTTCTTAGATTGTTCCTAAGAGTTCAACTTTTGGAGAGACATTTTGATTTCATTCAATATCAACACATTTCCAAAAATTTGAACACTTTAACTGATTCATTAGCTAATCAAGTTTTATACAGACATTTGCGACATAGATAAAGAAAACATTCACATCATTGAATTGGATTATGCATTAAACATAGGAAAAACTCTGAAAACACATAGATATATAGTTATAGGTTTTTACAAAATTTGTGCCCAAGACACGTTGGTCATCTGACCTAAAAATGTATGTAAAAATCACAAGTAAACTAGTGGTGCTCATGGTAACATGCTATATATCTAGTAATCCTACGGAGCAACCGCATCCAATGGTTAGGAACCCCAATAGTGTGTCGTTGCAGTCGCATGGGTAATTCTTCAAGCCGGAAATCCATAATCCCAAAGGTTAATCCCTCTATGTGTTGTTGAAGCTCAGCTATAGTCTCAGCCATATCAAGGTCCTGAAGGACTGCTCTCTCGACTGCCCTCTCTACTGGCGCATCTACCCCACTGAGTTCCTTCTGGTAATACTAGATATGGATCTCCTTGGAAGTCGACGCATGCATATGAATACTTATTAATGGCGACGATCTGACGCCAGAACCAGGCAAAGAGTGTAGTCGAGAACACAACGGTCGATTGGCCTGCTTGCCAACCCATGAGTTTTGTTGGTGTCCCATCTTTTGATAGTTTGGCAAATCAAAAGACAAGGAAACATTAGAACCAATCTTTAGAGTCCCAAGATCTAGCCCTTCTGTTCTCAGAGAGGGATCTCTCGAATGTTTTTTTGCAAAGGTTTATCTTGTGTGCTTAGAAAATGGATTTTATACTAGTTATTAAGTGCAGGTGTTTGTTTGTTTGTTTGGTTGGGTTGATACAACAGAATATGAAAGGCCTAGGAAAGATATATAGAATGGAGAAACATATGGTTCATTGGGAAATGGAGTCAAAAAGAGGTCATGACAAACTTATCAATGGATATGGGATATTAGAGGGAAAATCTAACTTGGCCACAGGATCCTTTGGTTTTTGAAATGAGATGGACATCAATGATTTGGAAAGAGAAATTTAATTCTCAACAAAGGGAATTTGAAAACATAGGTTGAACAATAAAGAGATTTTTGATAGACAAGGCTAACAATGAACTCTACAAATCACACCTTTAAGCAAACAATGATTTCAAAACAAATTTTAAAATGAAACCTAAGATTTGGGGAACACCCTATTTCCTAAAATATTTTATTTCAAATGACTTAGAAAACATAAGGGATTCACTGATAATTGCAGTCATAGAAGAGGGAACACCTAACACATCTATGATTACAACTATAAATACCTTTAAGACAACTATCTAAGCAAGGAAAAAGGGCAAGATCAGAACAGACCTCCTTGACTCACTATAAACAAAAACTTCAAAGGGAGATTTCAATAACAGTTTTTAAGTAGGAGCAGACAAGCAGGGAGAACCATAAATCATGCTGAAACCAACTATTCGAACTATTAAGGAAATAAACAAGCATGAAGACTAAAGAGAGATATTAAAGACTCTGAAATACTTCAGCAAAAGAAAACATGAAACAGTGAAGGATGAACAGGTCTAAGGTGCTTCCAGGAGTCATTTCTTAGCCTAAAACTTTCAACCTACTGTAGTAAGAAATTATGGAACAGAATGAAAATAGGAGAAAAAATTAAACAGTTCAGAATACTTCACCAACAGCCAAGCTCATGGATCCAATGATAGAGCCTTCTCAGTAACAAGTATGCAACAACATCATTAGGGCTTCCAATACCCATATTCTTCTTCAACTTCAATTGACTATATATTATTTCAGAGAGTTTCAATATTACAACTAGTGATCAACCAACACCAACTATTCTTCTGCAGTAGTATTTATAGAAGAAAGAGGAGGTGGACTCTGATAAAAGATCTCTAAAGATAATTAATACATACTTAAATGGCTTCTCGGACTTTGGGGGCTCAATGAAGAAGCTTACATAGGTGTCTTCTATATTAAATGATTTACATAAAGATTTAAGCTCGGTGGGAGCTCTTTTTGACCTTTGAGGCTTTGTGTGATGTCAAAGTAACTCTGCTGATATTTTTTCATTAAGTTTATGGAAGAATTTACTCTCTGGTGGTTGCGAGGCAGATATCTGATCTTCATCAATAACTTCGGCCTCTGATTGAATACTTTGAGGCACAGGTGGCATTTCGGTAGCTGGGAGGAATCAATTTGCCTTAGATGTGGCGGTGGAGGCTTTCTGTCTGATAATCCTTTATGATTTTTCTTTTAACTGCTTTTGAAAATGGGGATTAGGCTTTTGATAAAACATTTTAGACATAATCCCCACAGATCTATCTCTAATCTTTTGTTCTGATATATTTTGTCTTCGGCACTGATACTCTTTGACTTTGCCCGATTCATGGTGTTTTTGCTGGTGTGAAGGGCTGCGCAGGGGTTATGTAGCATAAATGCTTGATGAAACACTGATGAAACATGAATTTGAAACCTGCAAATGATTTTCTTTGATGGATCAGAGGCGGGAGGATCGTCACACTCTGCTTCTGAATTTTCTTCAGACATAGCGGAAAAAACCATTGAACCCTGCAAAAATACAAAAAAAATTGTGAAATCCATGCATGTATAGGTTTACTACTTCAGAAGGCACGTGGAGGAAGCATGGCCGTTGGATGGCATCATCCAACGGTCAAGATTGATCAGAGGAATCCAAGGGAAGGCGGAAAAAGAATTTGAATCGGAGTCGTCAATCGCGCAGAGATCGACGGTCAGGAGCGGAGGTGAAAAAATAATGTGAAGGGGTCACATTATTCGAAAAAATAAAAAACAGAAACAAGGTTTAAAACCTTAATTTCGGCGAAAAATGGTTGAAAATCGTGTTCGGGGTTCGAGACGATTGTGGGCTGTCAGTTGAGATCGGCCCAAGAGATCAACAGCAGAGGACAGGCATCAAGAACCTTAGAAAATGTGCTCGGACATAAAAAATTTAATTAAACCATGTTGAATAAAAAACCTGGGTCCGGATTTGCTGACTGGACGAGAAACCATGGAGACCCACCCCAAAAATGTGTCGCGTGGACGCTGATGTGGCACCGGGACCACCAGCACTGATGTGGATGATGGGACCAGGGCGATGGAGTGTGGGCCGTCGATCTACAAATCAGATCGACGGTAGAGATCCTTTCAACACCGCGTCGTACCCTGAGTTATCGCACAGACATCTTTGGAGAGCGATCACGGTAGAGATCCTTTCAACACCGCGTCGTACCCTGAGTTATCCCACAGACATCTTTGGAGAGCGATCACCGTCCGATGAGCGGCCTCAGATCGGACGGTGGACGTCAATATCGCGTCGGGTCCATGTCCGATATTTATGCGCGATGAATGACGGTTTTGTGAACAGTGCTCAAGACACGCATCGGGCAGTGAATGGAATCGCTGCAAAATAAATAAAACCACCCTGCTCTTAAAAGTGGTGTGATGGATTCCGCCTGGTTTTGCAGCAGTAAGTGGATGGCGGGGACCACCGAGGCGATGGATTGTGCGCCGTCGATCTGTAGATCAGATCGAAAACGGAGAGTGACTGGAACTCTGCACCGGCGGAAAATTTTATAATATAATAAAAATCAAAAAATTCATATAACCGAAGGTTTATACTTTAGGCGGAAAAAATTTATTCAAAGCGGATAGGCGCTCGTCTGCCAGGCCATGGGTTATATGGAGAATCATATGACCGGGGGTTAAAGAGGAGGGGCTAATCGCAATCGGGCAATGCGATAAGCGGTTGGAAGGCCAGTGCCTGGTTCTGGCACCAGGGCATATGGAGGGGAGGGTTAAAGACTTAGCCCAAGGGGATTAAGTCTATAATATATATAAAATTGTGATTTTTATAGTATTTCAATGATTTTCAGAGGGTTTTGGGGGTTTCGATAAGGCTAAGAAAGGGTCTTAAAACTTATCAAAGGGGTTTTGATGAAGGGAAAAGGGGAAGAACATGAAATTAAAGGATTTCATGAGAAAGGAAAAGGCAAAGATGAGGTTAGTTTTGGAAGAAGGGGGAAAAGGAAAATGGTGCTTGCAACAGTATTCTTTCTTGGGAATCAGCAGAATTTTAGAGTTTTCAAGACAAGAAGAGCAGCGAAGACTTGGTCAGAGGCATGAGGCCTTCAAGAGTATTCAAAAGCCAACACTTTTTAGCAATAAAATTTGTTCCTTGAAGGCTCCAAAAAGTTTAGCCAGCTTTTGGTATAAATAATTTCACAGGTGGCTAACAGTGGCTCCACTTGGGGATGGTGCCTTCTTGAAGGCATCAAGAACTTTAGACTTGAATTCTCTAGGAGGATGACCTGTGCCTTATCCATTGGGCTGCTCTTCCTTTGTTGGGATGATCTTGCTTTAAAAACGTGTTAGCAGCCATAAAAACAATGGATATTCATCAATACAAGCTTTCTACCTACCCAATCCTACTGATCTAACATTTTTTTCTTCATTAGAGTGCACTTGGATTGGAAAACTCTTTTCACAACATTTTATTCTTTTGAAAGCATAAAACTAGTCTAATTATACTCCTTATTCCTCCCTGAACTCAGATTAAAAGTTGAGTTCAGATACTTCTCTACCTATTCTACTGTCTGTTGGGATTAAACTGTCCAACAGACTTTATTCTTCTAAATTCTATAACATAAATTTAAAAGCAGTCAAGTCAAGATTAAGCGGTTTGACTTGTTGTGATCTATGGCATAAAAACAAGCTGCACATAGACATTTATTTTGCAGAAAATTTAAAACAAAAATGGGAAGGCCTGAGATATGGAATTTGAAAGCATTTCCTTCCTCTTTAGTATAGCTCTGTTTTGACTTTTGTTTTGAGCTATATTTCCTTTGTCAATTGGTTCATATTTTGGGCAATTTAGAACCATATTTTTACATCTTTTGACTCAGAATTTGAAACAGATTTGAGTCATCCTCTCTTTGAAACCTTAGGCTCAGATTTTGAGCATGTTTGAACCTTTAATTTCTGTCCTAAACTATCTACTGATAAGCCAAGATTAAATAGTTTGGAAAATTGAATTCACTATCCTATCAGCAGAAAATTTAAAACTAATTAGTCAAGATTAGGTTGTTTGACTAACTAGAAGTGTGTTTTGCAGGAGTATCATTTAAGCTTGCACACTTTCAGATTTGTTTCTCTTTTTTGGTATGGGGTTGTACCTTTCTTGTTTTCATAATCTGCCCTCTTTTCTTTCTTTTCTTTTTTTTTATATTTTTTGATTTTTATAACTTTGAATGCAATGTTCAGACTCTGATATTTACAAAAAATAAAAAGCTTTAAAACTCAATACTCTTGGCAGAATTAATGCTTGAGCATCTTGCCGTTGACAGGACCTCCATACAGATCCTCTTCATTCAATTCTTTCGAGAAAAATGCATTGTGACCCCTTTCAGCATGAATAATATAGGGACCTTTCCACAAGTTCTCAAACTTGCCACGTTTTCCCTTCTCTTCTCTCCTTGAATCCCACTTAAGAACAAAATTTCCAACTTGGAAATTGTCTGCCTTAGTCCTCTTATCAAATAGCTTCTTCATATTTTCTTGGACTAACTGAGTTCTTTCATAAACTTCTTCTCTAGTCTGCTGTAAATGGATGGTTTGATTGATTCTCCTCTGCATATCATTCTCTTCAACCTGCACTTCTTGAAGGAGCTTCATGACTGGTACTCCCAACGAGGTGGGAAAAAATGCGTCCATGCCATAAACTAGCTGATAGGAGGACATATTTATTGATTTCTTTGTAGTTAACCTATCAGCCCATAAGGCATGAACCAGTTTACTGTGCCATGATCTCTGATTTTGTTCCAACAGTTTTTTAACGATATTGATGAGGCTCTTGTTGGAAGATTCAGCTAATCCATTTCCTTGGGGATATTAAGAAATGGAATGGCCCAAGGTTATGTGGTATTTGTAACAGAAGTCAACCATTTTTTTAGATTTGAAGGCAACAACATTGTCTGTTATGATTTTTTGGGGACAACCAAATCTGGATAGGATATTAGTTTCAAGAAACTTAATAATGACAGAGTCATTGGAATTTCTGGAGGGTATAGCTTCTATCCACTTGGTAAAGAAGTCAGTGGCCGTGAGGATCCACTTATGTTGAGCTTAGGAGGATGGGTGGATTTCCCCAATGAAGTCCAGCCCCCATTGTTGAAAAGTTGCCTCAACTCTGATAGGATGTAAGGGTAAGGGAAGAAGTTTTCTTTTGCCATCAAATATTTGACACTTAGGGCAAGACATGACCAACTTTTGAGTGTCTGGAAAAAGGGTAGGCCAGTAGTAACCTGATATAAGAATTTTGTTTGCTGTGGCCTTCTAGTAGAGGTGTCCTCCACATTCTCTGTCATGCAACTCATGCATGATTTTCCCTGCATCATCTTCAAGTAAAAATTTAAGTAAAATTCCAACCGCATTTTTCTAATATAACACCCCATCTAAGATGCAAAAACTCAAAGCCTTTTGTTTCAAAAATCTAGCTTTAGTTTTAGACAAAGAAGGAGGGGTATTTAAATATAAAAGCACATAAATAATGTCAGCATACCAAGGAGAATTCATAATTTTTTCTTCAATAAAAGGAGCAGTATATTATTCTATTTCTTCCAGCACATCTACCATATTCATGTCTAGAGTTTGGAAGTTAGACTTAGCCATAAGTTTTTCTAATCCTTTCCCTTTAACTAGTTTGGTGGGCCTTATTTCTAAGTCATATTCAAGAATAGTTGCAATCCATTTTCCCCTTTTACCATCAGGGTCTTGACTTAGAATGTCCTTGACAACATTATGTGGAACAAAAGAAATTATGTGAGAGTGTAAAATATAGACCCTAAAGTATTTTAAAGCTTTCACTAATGTTAAGGCTTGCTTCTCCATGATGTTATATTTGAGAGGAGAATCTCTTAAGGCCCTACTAAAGAAAGATATTGGTTGTTCCTGCCCCAAATCATTCTTTTGAAGTAAAACTGCAGCTATTGTATGTTCAGATGCGCCAAAAGAAAATATATAAAAGTCTTTGGTGAAATCTGGGCTAATCAGGACTGGTGTTTGAGTAAGAGCTTGTTTGACCAGTTCGAATGATTGTTTAGCTAGTAAAGTACATTTTACACCGACATCTTTCTTAAGCATGTTTTTAATGTTTTTCAATAGCTCAACAAGATTAGGAATAAACCTCCTCAGAAAATTAATCTTTCCGATGAGAGATTGCAACTCTTTGAGGCTTCTAGGATGATTGATCTACAGTATGCCATCTATCCTTATAGGGTCTGTCCTGATTCCCTCTTCTGAAATTATATGGCCAAGAATTTTACCTTCTTGGAGACCAAAGAGTGTCTTCTTGGGATTTAATGACAAGCCAAATTTCCTACACTTCTCAAAAAATTTTCTTAGGTGAATCAAATGTTCTTCATCAGCTTTTGAGAAAAATGTTATGTCATCAAGGTAAATGATTATGAAATAGCCAATGTCTTCAGAAACGGCTATGTCCATGGCCCTTTGGAAGGTGGCCCCTACATTCATTAATCCGAAAGGCATTTTGATATACATAAAGGTGCCCCAAGTTGTGGTAAAAGCAGTTTTGATTTGATCACTCGGGAGCACTAACACCTGGTTGTAACCCGAGAACCCATCTAAGAGGGATATCCTCCTTGACCCAACTACCCTTTGAAGTATATGGTCCATTTTGGGTAAGGGGTAGTTGTCTTTTAAAGAGGCTCTGTTTAAATTTCTGAAGTCAATACAGAGTCTGATTTCCCCTGTTTTCTTTCTAACAGAAACTAAGTTTGATACCCATTCTGAAAATCTAATGGGTATTATGATCCTAGCATCATGCATTTTTTCAATTTCTGCCTTAACTAAAGGTAGTAAGAGAGGGTTTATTATTCTTATTTTTTTTTAAAGGCTTTTGATTTTCCTTCAGGGGAATCTTGTGCTGGATGATGCTGGTATCATATGATTTTAAGTCTTTGTATCCCCAAGCAAACACATCTTTAAACTCTTTGAACATCTCTATGTATTGCGATTTTATGTGAGTTGGGAGAGTGCTGGATAGTTTGATCATCTTGGGTTCTACTAGACTGCCTATGTTATGCTCTTCCATGCTGGTTTCCATAGGCTCCATTCTCGGTTCTTTGGCTACATCATTAGAATCGAAAAGGTGTTCTAAAGGTGTGAGACCTCTTGGAATTTGATCGTTTTTGCATTGTAAAACTTCCAAGTCTTCTTGGTCTGGGTTGTCAGTTATTTCTGCTTCAAAATTATTCTCATAATGATTTATATCAGCAGAATATGTCATTTCAACTTCTGGGATTTGTTCAATATACAAACAGTTTTCTTTATGGCTAGTTTCTGATATTGGTATGCTGAAATCGTTTTATCATTTCAAGAAATCATCTATGTGTTTGTCATATTCAAACACTTTCCAGTGATCTTTGTTATCAGGCACAGCGGGCCTGTGTTTTATCTTTACACGGAGTTGTTCATTTATCTCAGGTATTTGGCAGTTGTTGACATTGAAGGCAACTTCATTTGCTAGATGATTCAGTGCTCTAGGGATGAAAATGAGTTCATATTTTTCAAAGGTTTTCAATAGATCAAGGGCAGAATTTTGATATTCCCTAAGCCTTGGATTTCTAGCTAAGTATTCTCCTTTGATTTTTTTTATGATAATTTCAGAATCCCCTAAGATCGATATCTTCTGGGCTTCTAATTGTTTAAGCAATTGTAAGCCTAGGAGAAGGGCTTCATACTCAGCGATATTGTTAGTGCATGGGAAATCCAATTTGTATGAAAAACTTTGATTCGTATTTTGAATCCAAACACCTACCCCTGCACTTGTTTTGTTACAGGATCCATCAAAGTTTATTGTCCAAAGTACATTTGCCTCATTTTCAGTTTCTTGTTGCTATTGATTGTCAATGTTTTGAATTTGATTGAAGGGAAGATTTGATTGTTCTGGTGAACTGATTGGGTACATTTTTTCCTTATCTGGTTGGGTGATTTCATCTTCATTACATAAGATAAAGGAATCTAAACTTGATTGAATAGAATAGATTGGAGTGTTGTTTGGTTTGTCTATGTTTCTCACCATGTACTTCATGTGATATTCCTTGTATAGTCTTCTGTTTTGGTTAAAAACAGGGATGGTGGCATAAGACATGTCTATTTGAAGGCTTACCTGAAGTTTGGCTCCCCAAGATCTTGATAAGAGCATGCCATACTTAGGGGGAATGTCAGCTACAACTATATCCATTACTAGACTCTTAGCAGGGATTTGAGCTAAATTAACACATAAATATTTGATTAAACCCAAACATTTGACTCTGCTTGAGTCACAGGAATACAAATCTTTGTATGGTTTAGTAATCTCTAAGCCTAAGCTTTCCATTACCACCTTGGGCATTAGATTGTGTGAATCTCCTTAATCTAACATGTCATTGTGTAAAATTTTCTCGTGTATGTTCAAGCTAACATAGAAGGGAGGGACAACCCCTTCTTGGTATTTTCCTTCAACTTCTGCACCAAAAAACAACTCAGGTTTGTCATCTGTCAAGTTCAAGGTGTCAGTATCACTTCCTTAGTTCAAAGCTTTAAAAACTTGGGTTTTCTACACTTCTTGGGTTACTAGGTTAGCTAGGGGAATGGTAATTTTTATCTTAGCAATCTCTCCCTCAAGGCTGAAAGGGACAATTGACTTGTTCATATTTGCATCTGTCTTTTCAATTGAATTCCTTTCAACAATTTTGATTGGCTGAACCTTGTTTGGACTGGTAATTGGGATATTTTTGTTAGGACCACTAGCTGAGGTGCTAGGGATACTCTGTTCAACATCTTGCTGGACACTTTTGTGTTTGTCAATGTCTAGTTTCTTGGTCAAAATGTTGGTTTTTTCTGCTATTTTTTTGGGCTGATTTTCTGCGCTTTTCTTGACAGTAGTGCTAGTGTTCTTATCCTTTGAATTGTCTATGTTCCCCTTGCTCCTAAGATCATACTGTTTATGCACCTCCATGATTGAATTTTCAAAACCCAATATACAGTCATTAGAATATTCATAGGTGTTTATATTTTGATCATAAGAGGAAAAACCTTGTTCTTCCTCAGTGAGGAAAACATCATCCCCACTGTCAGATCCAATCAAGTTTACATGAGATTCTTCCAACCTTTCCAACTCCCTGTCTTCCTCATATTATCTACATAGTTCTGTTGGAAGGGGGGTCTAATTTGTTGGTCGCTTTCCTTTTGTTTATCTTGATTGTTTTCTCTTCTATAATTCTGATTTCTATTTCTGTTTTGGTTATTTTGAGGATAATTTTGGTTTTGGCTTGCTTATTCTCTCTTAATTATGCTCATCTCTTTCATCATTTCTTCCATCATTCTCTCCATCTTTGAATTGGAAGTAGAGGGTGTAGATTCCTCTCTAAAGGACACTCTCCTTTCATTTTTAATTCTCTCTCTTCTCCATTAAGTTGACTTCCACAGAAATAACAACCTTTTGCATCTCTTCAAGAGTTGCAGGATCTCTTTCCCTCAGCTGATAGGCCATCTCAGGGTCAAACCCTTCAGGAATTTTTTTTAAAGTTGAGCCTTGTGGAGGTTTTAGCTCCGGGGAGAGTGCATTATATACACTATTGAATTTGGTACAATAAGCTTGTACACTTTCCCCGGTGTTTCGATGGAGATTTTTGTAATCAGAAAGGACTTGGAGATGATTTTTCTTCACTTCCCATTTTTTTAAGAATGTTTGATGGAAGGCTTGGAGATCATTAATACTATGGGGGGTTAAACTTTTAAACCATTTTCTTACTTCTCCCCCCAGACTTTGAGAAAATAATCTAATCTTGACAGAATCATCATCAATTTCATTTCTGTCAAAGTAGTCATTCATCTTATCCACATGTTGTGATGTAGTTGTAGCATTACTAGCATCATATAATGGAATTTTGGACTGATATTCCTGTGGGAGATTGACTAATGGTACAGGAAGGACTAAGGGAGTGTAAAATGCTGCCATGATATGTGGTGGGGGTGGATTCACAAGGGGTGGATTAACAAAAGGGAAAGTGGGCTGAAGTGGAGTGGTTTGAACAATGGATGTATAGATTGGAGTAGAAAAAACACTTAGGCCAACAAACTGATTTTGAGAATATTTGTTATGGAAAAGGCTAAAGTGATGAAGAAGCTGGGAGTCAGGATGAGTGGAAGGTGAGGCTTCCCTATTGAAGCTTTCTTGCAAATCTGCAATGTCAAGATTAGTTTGGTTTAAATCACCTTGAGATATGGTTCTAAAGATGTTCTTTGTATGATGTAAATGAAAATGTGAATCCTCTAGGACAAAAAGGTTTTCAGGGACATAATTTGTTCTTAAGAGGCTCCTATTAGCAGCTGATTTTCCAGAGTTAGAAGTCTGCCATAGAATTCTCTCAGGATTGTCAATGATTAAAGGAGGATTTGGGTCTAGATGGGATCTAGTGTTGATCCTATGTGAAGCCAGACTGTTTTTAAAAAATGAGAGAGGTTGAGGTTTTGGGGACTGTTTTTGGGAATTTTACCTCTCACAATGTCTTGTCTAGCATGAGACTAGGCTCCTAAACCTCTTCTAGGCTGGTTAACACAGTCCTAAAGGGATCTTGAGACCAAGATGAGTAATAGGCCTACTAGGGCTAGTGGAGTCGCCAGGTGGAAAGTTTTTAGCTTTATGAAGATAAAATATTAGATGGTTCCACCATCATGCTTTTTATGAAGCCAAACTGAAATGTTTTTGGGTTTTTCAGAGTTATTCTGGTCTTATAGGTTATGAGAGTGTCCTAAATATGATTTAACACTTAGCTAAGGTGTTTAAACGTACAGAGTTCACTCTTATGGCTTGATAACTATTTCCTTCAAGGTTTTATAAGGTTTTATGAGAATCCTAAGGGTTACTTAGTTTGTCACTGATTCAAACAAGTTTTATCATAATTACCATTGCTTGGTAGTGCTTGAAGAAGGTTACTTATGTTATACTGGACAGTGAGTGTTTAATTTTGAATACCTTACTCAAGGTCCCACCGTGATCGAAATTATATTGGTGTCCCATGTTTTGATAGTTTGGAAAATCAAAAGACAAGGCAACATCAGAACCAATCTTTAGAGTCCCAGGATCTAGTCCTCCTGTTCTCATAGAGGGATCTCTCGAATGTTTGTTTGCAAAGGTTTATCTTGTGTGCTTAGAAAATGGATTTTAGACTAGTTATTAAGTGCAGGTGTTTGTTTGTTTGTTTGGTTGGATTGATACAGCAGAATATGAAAGGCCTAGGAAAGATATATAGAATGGAGAAACATCTGGTTCATTGGGAAATGGAGTCAAAAAGAGGTCATGAAAAACTTATCAATGGATATGGGATATCAGAGGGAAAATATAACTTGGCCACAGGATCCTTTGGTTTTTGAAATGAGATGGACATCAATGATTTGGAAAGAGAAATTTAATTCTCAACAAAGGGAATTTGAAAACACAGGTTGAACAATAAAGATATTTTTTATAGATAGGGCTAACCATGAACTCTATAAATCACACCTTTAAGCAAACAATGATTTCAAAACCACTTTTAAAATGAAACCTAATATTCGGGGAACACCCTATTTCCTCAAAGATTTTATTTCAAATGACTTATAAAACATAAAATATTCACTGATAATTGCAGTCATAGAAGAGGGAACACCTAACACATCTATGATTACAACTATAAAGAACTTTAAGACAACTGTCTAAGCAAGGACAAAGGATAAGATCAGAACAGACCTCCTTGACTCACTGTAAACAGAAACTTCAAAGAGAGACTTCAATAACAGTTTTTAAGTAGCAGAAGACAAGCAGGGAGAACCATAAATCATGCTGAAACCAACTATTTGAAATATTAAGGAAATAAACAAGCATGAAGACTAAAGAGAGAGATTAAAGACTCTGAAATACTTCAGTAGAAGAAAAAATGAAACATTGAAGGATGAACAGGTCTAAGGTGCTTCCAGGAGTCATTTCTTAGCCTAAAAATTTCAACCTACAGTAGTAAGAAATTATGGAACAAAATGAAAACAGGAGAAAACATTAAACAGTTCAGAATACTTCACGAAAAACCAAGCTCATGGATCCAATGATAGAGCCTTCTCAGTAACAAGTATGCAAAAAAATCATTAGGGCTTCCAAGACTTCAATTTCTTCTTCAACTTCAACTGACTATGTATTATTTCAGAGAGTTTCAATATTACAACTAGTGATCAACCAACACCAACTCTTCTTCTGCAGTAGTATTTATAGAAGAAATAGGAGGTGGACTCTGATAAAATATCTCTAAAGATAATTAATACATACTTAAATGGCTTCTCGGCCTTTGGGGTCTCAATGAAGAAGCTTACATAGGTGTCTTATGTATTAAATGATTTACATAAAGATTTAAGCTCGGTGGGAGCTCTTTTTGACCTTTGAGGCTCTATGTGATGTCAAAGTAACTCTGCTGATATTTTGTCATTAAGTTTATGGAAGAATTTACTCTTTGGTGGTTGTGAGGCAGATATCTGATCTTCATCAATAACTTCGGCCTCTGATTGAATACTTTGAGGCACAGGTGGCATTTCGGTAGCTGGGAGGAATCAATTTTCCTCAGATGTGGCAGTGGAGGATTTCTGTCTGATAATCCTTTATGATTTTTCTTTTAACTACTTTTGAAAATGAGGATTAGGCTTTTGATAAAACATTTTAGATGTAATCCCCACAGATCTGTCTCTAATATTCTGTTCTGATATATTTTGTCCTTGGCACTGATACTCTTTGAATGTGCCTGATTCATGGTGTTTTTTCTGGTGTGCAGGGTTGTGCAGGGGTTATGTAGCATCAATGCTTGATGAAACACCGATGAAACGTGAATTTGAAACCTGCAAATGATTTTCTTTGATGGATCAGAGGCGGGAGGATCGTCACCCTCTGCTTCTGAATTTTCTTCAGACATAGCGGAAAAAACCATTGAACCCTACAAAAATACAAAAAACATTATGAAATCCATGCATGTATAGGTTTACTACTTCAGAAGGCATGTGGAGGAAGCATGGTTGTTGGATGGCATCATCCAATGGTCGAGATTGATCAAAGGAATCCAAGGGAAGGCAGAAAAAGAGTTTGAATCAGAGCCGTCGATCGTGCAGAGATCGACGGTCAGGAGTGGGGGTGAAAAAATAATGTGAAGGGGTCACATTATTCAAAAAAATAAAAAATAGAAACAAGGTTTAAAACCTTAATTTCAGAAAAAAATGGTTGAAAATTGTGTTCAGGGTTCAGGACGATCGTGGGTCGTCGGATGAGATCGGCCCAAGCGATCAACGGCGGAGGACAGGCATCAAGAACCTTAGAAAATGTGCCCGGACATCAAAAATTTAATTAAACCATGTTGAATAAAATTCCCGAGTCCGGATTTGCTGACTGAACGAGAAACCATGGAGACCCGCCCCAAAAATGTGCCGCGTGGACGCTGGTGTGGCGCCGGGACCACCGGCACTACTGTGGACGAGGGGACCGGGGCAATGGAGTGTGGGCCGTCGATCTGCAAATCAGATCGACGGTGGAGATCCTTTCAACATCGTGCCATACCCTGAGTTATCGCACGGGCATCTTTGGAGAGCGATCACCATCCGATGAGCGGCCTCAGATCGGATGGTGGACGTCAATATCGTGTTGGGTCCACGTCCGATATTTAACGTGCGATGAACGACAGTTTTGTGAACAGTGCTCAAGACACGCGTCAGGAGGTAAATGGAATCATTGCAAAATAAATAAAACTGCCCCACTCTTAAAAGTGGTGCGATGGATTCCACCTGGTTTTGCAGCAGTAAGTGGATGGCAGGGACCACCGGGGCGATGGATTGTGCGCCGTCGATCTACAGATCAGATCGACGACGGAGAGTGACTGGAACTCTACACCGGTGGAAAATTTTATAATATAATAAAAATCAAAAAATTCATATAACCAAAGGTTTATACTTTGTGCGAAAAAAATTTATTCGAAGTGGATAAGCGCTCGTCTGCGGGGCCATGGGTTATATGGAGAATCATATGACCAGGGGTTAAAGAGGAGAGGCTAATCGCAATCGAGCAATGCGATAAGCGGTTGGAAGGCCAGCGCCTAGTTCTGGCACCAGGGCATATGGAGGGGAGGGTTAAAGACTTAGCCCAAGGGGATTAAGTCTATAATATATATAAAAATGTGATTTTTATAGTATTTCAATAATTTTTAGAGGGTTTTGGGGGTTTCGATAAGGCTAAGAAAGGGTCTTAAAACTTATCAAAGGGGTTTTGATGAAGGGAAAAGGGGAAGAACATGAAAATGAAGGATTTCATGAGAAAGGAAAATGCAAAGATGAGGTTAGTTTTGGAAGAAGGGGGAAAAGGAAAATGGTGCTTGCAGCAGTATTCTTTCTTTGGAATCAACTGAATTTCAGAGTTTTCAAGACAGGAAGAGCAGTGAAGACTTGGTCAGAGGTATGAGGCCTTCAAAAGTCTTCAAAAGCCAACACTTTTTAGCAATAAAATTTGTTCCTTGAAGGCTCCAAAAATTTTAGCCACCTTTTGGTATAACAAATTTCACGGGTGGTTAACAAGTTCTACCCATATTTGCATTTGAGGATCTCTAGGACTAGATATATCCAATGTTACATGTTGTGGCTGCATCTATGGAATCTTTTCCTAAGCGAAGGAGATGAGGATGGAACCATAACTGAAATTTTTCTTCCTTCCTCCCTTTGCTTTATTCAGTTGTTCCTTTATCTAAGATAGAACAGCTTCAGACCAATTGAATGTTGGAAATATGATGCAGGATGTTGTCCTTGATGGCAACCCACTGAATGAAGATGAAGACATGCGACTGTTGACATGTGTTGTCCTTGATGGCAATCCACCTGATGAAGTTATGCTTGACTTGATGGACTTGGTAAATGATGTAAATCTGATGTTTGTTGACAATATGATGTTGAGTGTTGTCCTTGAAAGGCAACCCACTTGATGAAGATGATGACAACTTACTTGATGAATTTGTGCTTGAGAGAATATGTTCCTGATGAAGAAAATGCAGTGTATCTATGTTAGTACGAGGAAGGGAATGAAGAAAGAAATTGAGTTTGAAATGAATCTATGATAAAAAGAGTATGTCTCAAGGAATACGCGGATATGTCTAGAGGAAGTCGCGTATGCACGCGGGAAAGAACGTGATAAGTCGCGTATGGGAAAAAGTGCTCAAAAAGTGCAAAACCAGGGGTAACCACCATGGTATTCTTTAGCTCATGGTATTGAAAAAGGGGCCCGTGGTATTGAAGGCTAAGTAGTATTAGTTTTGGCTCATGGTATTGAAAAAGGGGCAGTGAGTGTTGAAATTTGGAAAAACCTATATAAGGAGAAGAAATTCATTGTGCAAATCATAAGCGTGGGTGCAAGATGTCTGAGCTTGAATGAATACTTCTCTGTGAAGTATATCTGTATGGAAAGGGTAAAGGTTTGATGATAGATCTGAATCTATGATGCACCAATGAAGAGATGATGAAGTGGGATATCTAGATCTGAAATGTATCTGTATTTGCTAGATCTGTTTATGGAGTGATTGAATCTGTGATGAGGCGAACATCTGTCTGAAGTAAAGGGTTGAATCTGAACTAAATGTCTGATCTGAAGAAGTATGCAGCTCTATAATGGTTGAATATCTATACGCGAGTTTGCTGAAGAGGAATCGCGTATATACGCGGCTTCGCTGAAGAAAAAGAGCGTATGCGCAGTGAAGTGTATACAGATGTATACGCTGGTTGATGTGGACGAAAGCGCGTATATAAGCGACATCAGAGAAAGGAAAGCGCGTATGCAAACTAGGGTTTGATGAAGCAAAGGGTATGAAATATCTGATCTGTTCTAATGTGTTTCTGCTATCTGATCTGTGTTGATAAGTATCTGTTGGTAATGTATGTTTGTGCTTAAAAGTATGGAAAGGGTCCAGTCTGAAAATATGATGAAATGTGGCCTGCAAGTGGTGTTCTATTGAAGTTGTTGGATCCAGTGTGAAAATTGATGGAACGTGGTCCAAGGTGGTGCTGAAGGTTGTAGCCTTCAGTCAGGGGGTTGTAGCTCCCTTCCAGGTGAGGCTGGTAAACGAGATCGGGGGTCGTAGCTCCCTTCCAGGAGAGGCTGGTAAACGAGCACGGTGGGTGCAACGTGCGGTCAGGCTCTGCTTGACACATATGTTGTAAGATGTTTTCTCTATAATAAAATATTGAAGGTTGAGCAAGCTGACGGTGGTTTTCTCCCGACTTGGGTTTCCACCTAAAAATCCATTTGTGTTCATGTGTGATGCTTTGTGTGATGATTTGTCTGTTCTTCTTTGCGTGCTTCACTTATTGAACATCTCATTTGAATGAATAATGGAATGATCTAAGCAAAGAACTAATGACATATTTAGATCTCTGTGCATACGCTAGTTGAATGAAAGGTATCCGCGTATATACGCGAGTTTAATAAAGGAAAGTAGCGTATGGGTTTTAAGGAATGAAAAAGTGAAATTTTTTGAGTATGCAGTAAATACTGATTCACCCCCCCCCCCTCTCAGTATTTTTCCCAACAATTGGTATCAGAGCAGGTTCTTCTGCAGAAGCTTGATCGCTTGAAGGAGATCCGTCATAATGGGAAAGAAGCAAAAGAAGAAGCCCACTCAAAGAAAGGAAATATTTCAGAGAACATGGATACCAGAAATCAAAGAAGATGAATCAGATAGTGATTGGGGTCATGATTGTCTCATTGGTACAATGACTAGTGAAGAATATGCTATCGACCTAGAAGAAGCTGTCAATATTAAAGATGAAGAAAATTCTGACCAAGCTCTACAAGTGCTCATGGCAAAGAAGCAAAAGAAGAAGGATACTCAATGTAAGGAGATGTCTCAGAAAACCGGTATAGCAGAAGTTGACAAAGATGAATCTTATAGTGATCCTTGTAATCTTATCTGTACAAGCAATGATGTAGATAGTGAAAGTAATGTTGTGGATTTAAAAGAAGTTATCAAAGATCAACAAATAATATTTAATGAGAAGGACGCTGCCTCCAAAGCCTTGGTATTTAGACTGAAAAGGATGTTCGATGATGTATACAATCGAAGTAAAGGATATGTAGCTGGAATCATCTCTTTGCAAGCAGAACTTGAAGAATCAAATGAGAAGAATGAAGGACTTGAAGCAGAAAATGTTTCTCTAAAAACAGATCTGGAAAAATCAAAAAGGAAGAATGAAGGTCTTGAAGCTGGAATCATCTCTCTACAAGAAAAACTTGAAGCATCAAGTAAGAAGAGCGAGGAACATCTACCATCATTTGAAAAGGAAGGACTTGAAGCAGAAATCATTTCCCTCAAAGAAGACTTGGATAAATCAAATAAGAAGAATGCAGGACTTGAAGCAGAAAACACATCCCTGAAGATAGATCTCGAAGCATCGAAGAAGAAGAATGAAGAGCTGCAACAAACATGTGAAGAAAACGAAAATTGGTTGAAATAAGAGATTATAAATCTGAAGGATCAAGTAGAAGATGGAAGAAGGAAAGAAGAAAGCATGACAAAGCAATGTCAAGCCCTGGAGGTTGAGGTAAACATTCTCAAAGGTAAATTAGAAGAAAAGGTTAGACTTTTGAGGTTTCAAGATAGTACTAACATGTTGGACAACATTCTGAGTAATCAAAGGTCTCCTGCTATCAAACATGGTCTTGGTTTCCATGAAACTGTTAAAGGAGAATCTAGTTCACTAGGAAGTGCTAAAGATTCTAAGGAAGTCAATGCAAAACCTGAAGAGTTGAAAGAGACAAAAGGTCAACCAACAATGATGAAATCTCAAAGGAAATCATTCAATAATGTTGAATGTTTCAAATGTCATAATTATGGGCATGTTGCAGCAAATTGCAGGAGCAGATCATTTCAGCCTCAAACGAACAGATTCTACTCAGAAAGGTATTCTGGTTTATTCAAGGGATATTGTTTTTCATGCAACAAGTATGGTCACAAAGCTGGTGATTGTAATAGAAGAAAGAATAGAAAAGCTTATTATGATTCTTATGTTTATTTCTCTGGCCACATGAGATGTTATGCTTGTAACAAGTATGGACATGTAGAAAAGGAATGCAGGATGAACAGATCTGGGAAAGTGGACAATTTTCAGCACACAGTTGGAAAGCTCAAGAAAATTTGGAAAAAGAAGGAGGACCGATCAGAAACGTAGGGAATTCTGACCCTACTGCAGTCATCCGCCTCTGAAGCTGACCTTTCTTATTGACTGCAGGAATGATGTGAGATACATTATGAGATCTAGTAATGTATCGTCACAAGGGGAGCAATGCATGATGACTCTCAAGGTTGATTTGTTTATTCTGGTTATGTTTACTTCTGACAGTGCATCTGATGTAGAAAGGACAGGTACAGGAGGTACAAGCTCAGGAGGAAATAAAGGAAGATGAAAATTTTCTATGCTTCACTTTCCATACGCGGGTTCTATGAAACAAAGTCGCGTATACACGCGAGTTCCAGCTGACACAGCCGCGTATGCATTGATGATGAGAAAATTTATCTGATAGCTGAAGATCTGGAGCAGAGGTCCAGGGGGAGCATCAGTCTGACTGCTGATGATTGCACTGTTAGCATTATTCTAGTTATACTCATGATAATGAAATGATACATGGGTTCTTGTGTTGAAGATTATGGATGAAGCCTGGTTGCTTTATGATGAAGAGCATTCGTTGTTGAGATGAAAGTCTTATAATTCAGAGATGAGGACAGATCATGCAGAGATTGTTGCCGATGACTTGCTGTTGAAGGTGTTTCAGATTGCACTAGTTAAGGAAGAGCACTGGTTTAGTGGGAGCAGCAGGTTGAATACTAATGATTGCATTGTTGGCAATATGACTGCTTATTCTTTGATTTTTATGATACTCATGCTCAAATGATGATGACTTGGTACATGGTTTATTATGATGAGTTTTTGAGCCCTGGTTGCTGATAAGTATCTTTTGTACTCACACATGGATGAGTTGGATGTCATTTGATTCAGAAATAAATCATGCAGAGTTTGTTACTATGGTTGAGAGATCTTTTTCCTACATATGTTACTTCATGTTAAATCTTGAAGATCATGGTGATGTTGGACCACATGGATGATTGCTTGACACCTATGTGAAGATGTTGTTCTGATATGAGAATCTCTCTTGGAAAGATTGTATTGATGCTGCAAAGAATCTGAAGGCTTGGTTACTATTGGGCTTATGCTACAACCGGTGGATGACGCTTGAAGACACAAACTACACTGCCTCTATCTATCTGCACTTCAGGGAAGATTTCAAATATCTCAGAAAGAAGCTGAACACTGTCTTTGCCTCACAGAGAATCAGATCTGGTTGAAATTTAGAAGATGTCTTGGGATACGCGGGTTTCCTGAAACACAGTCGCGTATATACGCGAGTTCCTGCACAGAAAACCCCGTATGACTGATTGCTTACAATTTTTGGTTGGTTCAGCTCTCTTCAGCACAGTTGCAGTGCTGTTTGGTGTCTCTGATACTGTTTGGTATCTCTGGTGGTGTTCCAGTTCTCATAATTATGTTTCTAATGTTTTGATGAAGATTCCTTGATGATTTGTTGGTGGAAGTTTCCAGGATGCACAAACTAAGGGGGAGCCTTAGTCATTTGGAAAGATTGCTTGGTTGCACAGATTCAGGGGGAGCATTAGTTTTGCTGAGTATAATGCATTGCTGGCATTATGGTGGTTCTGATATATGATCTCTCTTGAGGTCTTTTTGGTATTGATTATGAAAATTCATATTTGTATTTTGATGAAAAGGTCTGGTTGAGACCCATGATGTAAAATTGTAATATTCAGTCATGTAAGGACTTGTCAAATTAGTAAACCCACTTGGTTGGGTAGCTGAGTCAATTTCTGTAAACCCACTTGGTTGGGTAGCTGAGTTGAAATGTGTAAACCCACTTGGTTGGGTACTTGAGTCTTATATGTAAATCCACTTGGTTGGATATTTGATGTAAGTATGAGTCTTTTAGGTGATAGGAAGTTCATAGAGTCATGTACTTCATTGAAAAATATTCAGCATGAACTCAGGGGGAGCTTGGTCACTTCAGTATACATCAGATCTGCAGAACGCTTCTTCTACATAAGGAGAAAAGGGGGTGAGTGTGTTGGTTTTGATCCACCGGGTGCCCTTGATGTCAAAGGGAGAGTGTGTTGGTTTTGATCCGCTGGTTTTTCCCTTTGCCCTTGATGTCAAAGGGGGAGAGTGACATGGTGTTTGAATGAAGATAATGATGTCAAATAATTGGAGAGAGTGACATGGTGTCATTATATTCTTAATGTACCTATCTGTTGTGGTAACCAAACACCATCGTGGTTGCCATCAAGTCCAAAGGGGGAGATTGTTGGCAATATGATGCAGAGTGTTGTCCTTGATGGCAACCCACTGAATGAAGATGAAGACATGAGAATGTTGACATGTGTTGTCCTTGATGTCAATCCACCTGATGAAGTTTGTCTTGACCAAATGGACTTGGTAAATGATGTAAATCTGATATGAAATGATGTTTGTTAGCAATATGATGCTGAGTGTTGTCCTTGAATGGCAACCCACCTGATAAAGATGATGGAAACTTACTTGATGAAGTTGTGCTTGATAGAATATGTTCTTGATGAAGTAAATCTGATGTATCTACAGTGAGTACAGAAGGGAATGAAGAAAGAAATTCAGTTTGTGCTAGATCTATGATAAAAAGAGTATGTCTCAAGGCATACGCGGATTTGCCTAGGAGAAGTCGCGTATGCACGCGGGAAACAACGTTCCAAGTCCCGTATGGGCAAAAGCGCTCAAAAAGTGCAAAACCAGGGGTAACCACCATGGTATTGACCCATTGTATTGGGTAATGATTCGACTAAATGACCCCGTCCAGGAATACCATCGGAAGTAATGTAGTTTTGGGCTCATGGTATTGTTTTGGCTCATGGTATTGAAAAAGGGGCTCATGGTATTGAAAAAGGGTAAACCTATATAAGGAGAAGAAATTCATTGTGCAAATCATAAGTGTGGGTGCAAGATGTCTGAGCTTGAATGAATACTTCTCTGTGAAGTATATCTGTATGGAAAGGGTAAAGGTTTGATGATAGATCTGAATCTATGATGCACCTATGAAGAAATGATGAAGTGGGATATCTAGATCTGAAATGTACTTGTATTTGCTAGATCTGTTTATGGAATGATTAGATACGCAGTGAGGTGACATCATGCAGAGTAAAGGGTTGAATCTGAACCGAATGTCTGATCTGAAGAAGTATGCAGCTCTATAATGGTTGAAGATCTATACGCGAGTTTGCTGAAGAGGAAGCGCGTATATACGCGGCTTCGCTGAAGAAAAAGAGTGTATGCGCAGTGAAGTGTATACAGATGTATACGCTGGTTGATGTGGACGAAAGCGCATATATACGCGACATCAGAGAAAGGAAAGCGCGTATGCAAACTAGGGTTTGCTGAAGCAAAGGGTATGAAATATCTGATCTGTTCTGATGTGTTTCTACTATCTGATCTGTGTTGATAAGTATCTGTTGGTAATGTATGTTTGTGCTTAAAAGTATGGAAAGGGTCCAGTCTGGAAATATGATGAAATGTGGCCTGCAAGTGGTGTTCTATTGAAGTTGTTGGATCCAGTGTGAAAATTGATGACGTGGTCAGTGTGGTCTTAGAGGTTGTAGCCTTGAGTGGGAAGTTGTCGCTCAACCCGGTGGTATTAAACGAGATCGAAGGTCGTAGCTCCCTTCCGGAAGGTGGTAAGCAGCGCGAGTGGGTGCTAACGTCTTTGGTCAATCTGCTTGGCTTGTATATTTGTAAGATGTTTTCTCTATAATAAAATATTGAAGGCTGAGCAACTGCAGTGGTGGTTTTCTCCCGACTTGGGTTTCCACCTAAAAATCCTGGTGTTCATGTGTGATGCTTTGCGTGATGGTTTATTCTGTTCTTACTACACATGTTTACTGCTTATTGAACATCTAATGAATGAATAATGGAATGATCTAAGCAAAGAACTAATGACATATTTAGATCTCTGTGTATACGCTAGTTGAATGAAAGGTATCCGCGTATATATGCGAGTTTAATAAAGGAAAGTAGCGTATGGGTTTTAAGGAATGAAAAAGTGAAAAGTTTTGAGTATGCAGTAAATACTGATTCACCCCCCCCCCTCTCAGTATTTTTCCCAACATTGAAGACTGTTGGCTCTGAACACTAAGCACATACTTCATATATGATCGGTTTGCTACATGGAGTGTAATGATGCCATCAAGTTTAGTGATCTGTTGGGCATATTAATCAATCTTGTGGACAAGATCGATCTCCCTAGTACCAAAAGGTAATCTAGCAACAAAAATCCAAATAAACCTATCTTTCTCTAAACATATACGATTCATAAAAGAATACTATAAAGGTGTTTAAGAACTTACCGAAGATCCAATGCTCGTTTGAAGTCGTTGTCCCTCGTGCACTTTAAGGAGTTATCTTTGTAAACCTACAGTCACAAACAAGCAAACATTAAATAGCACCTGAATAGTAAACATCATAAATCATGCTTATCATGGTGATCAAGGAATCCATGAAATAAATAGTTAACTAACAGCTTATTGAGAAAAATGAATTCATTTGTATTAACTTTGAAAGAAATAAAACCTTACAACCTTAGCCTTGATGTTGAACAAGTCTTCCCAGGGTCCAAGGTAGGAATCTCCTCTACTCTGAAAATCTTTGTAGTCTTCCAACCGAGACAGATAGAGGTATGTGATCTCTCCTCACAGAAATCTTAGTTAAATGAGTCTGAATCCCAACAACACTTAACCTCAAATAATTCTAAAGCTTGAACTCCCCTTGAGGCTACCCAATGCTTCTTTTTATAGTGGAAAAGAGGAGGTTTCAGTTCCAACTATGAAGGGATAGAATCCTCCTTCAAAGGGATAAGCTCCTCACATCAAGGGGTTAGCTCCATAAGGTAAGGGATACATGAACCTCAAAAGAGCGGTTCTGCCACCGCAAGATTCTTTCTAGAGGCTTCTAGAATTTACTGAAAGTGAGCTTTTATAGTTTACTTGTGCCTTTTTAATCTTTTACAAGATTCTGCACCCATAACACAGAAAAAGTGCGTTCAAGTACGCAGGAGACATGAACATTAGGTGTGGGACTGCAGGCAAGATATAGAGAAAGTGCGATACCAGAGTTAAGGATATTTTTAAGAACTTTTCTCTTATTTTCAAGGCTTGACATAGGAACTGATATGTTAGACTTGCAAAGGAGGAAGTATGAGTGATAATGAGCTCATACACATAGCAGAATGTCAAGATGACAATTTTCAGTGCAACAGATTGCCCCCTAAAGTGCAAAGTCTGGAATAGATGAAGCTGAATTCTGTCATATATTAAGAGTGCAGTACTTTATCATTTCAAGGATCATCCTGTGGACACCCCAGTCGGAACCTGTAAAAACATTCAATGCAATATATATATATGTGTACATATCATCGCTGAGGTAGGCATTCCCATACTCAGATCAAAACTAACTAGAAACTGATTCAAACTATTTTGATACAGGAATTATTTTGAATACATCAACAGTATAGACATATGTAGACACAGCATGGAAACAACCATCTATTTATGAATAGTCCACTATATGAATGATAACAAAATTCCTCGCAGCCTGGATGGTAGAAACTAGATCCAGGGTCTTTATTTCTGCATCTCGAACTAGTACGATTCTATCCATGTGAATGAATGTGTTGAAGTCGAACATGGTAGAAACCACTTGATTACCAGTCAATAATTTAAACTGTTAACAAGTGTGAGAGTAACCACCAATAATTCCAATGGATCTCAAAGTACTCAGTACAATCCATGAAATGTGAATGAATGAGCTGAATTCGAACATGTCACGGAATCATTCGATCGAAGGTCAATGACGCAACCTGTCGTCGAAGGCGAGAAACCTGCCATTGAGGCATGCAGATTCCAAGGTACTGCCGATTTCTATATCAACTACCTAGATAATGAGCTGTCGTCGATAGAAAGTGATTCGTCATAGGCAAGCCCACAACATGAAATCATAGATCAAGCTTTGAAGAAATATATTAGCAAGGACTAACTCAGGGATGGTCAAAATGGATGAAAGATATTTTGCAGATGAATGGTTTATTTGAATTGTCCTCTTGAACACATAACGACACTGCAGATGGCTTGGTGACAATTGACCCAAAGCTAATACCCAGAAACCGGTTGAAAGCTTTTAATGTGGTTTGATTAACTGTTAGGCAAAGGATTTCCCAACCCATGTGAACAAAAAGTGTCGTGTTCAAGAGTAGTTAACTGGCTTTTCGAAAAATCAAAATACAACAAACAAGTCCATTTTTCTCTCTTTTCCCCCACCATTTCTGGCAAGTACCTCTTTATTTTTGACAAGCTTGACGAGGATAACATTTGCTTATTTATAAGCTCATCCTTCGGATGAGTCCAACTTAGTTTAAGGTTAAAACCCTAAGAAGGAGTGGTTCGTTCCTGTTTGAAATTAAACAGGTCCTTTATTGTTACATTTTAACGAGTCCAGTATAGGAGAAACTCGATGTTTTTCAATTTTAGGGAGTCAGAAGAAAAACTTAAGAAAACTCCGTGCATGTACTTTTTCGTAAATTTAGTCTCTCGAGCCCAAAAAAGGATAAAATAATGCGGGAGAGAACTCTATTGACCATAATTAGTCAACATATACCTTTTTTGTAAATAGTCCATTTCAGTCCATAAAAGGGGTAAACTTATACTGAAAGGACGATCATTCATTTATTTTAATGAGTTCGAATAATCAAGTGCTCGGCAATATTTTCATGTTTAGAGAGTCTGAAAAGGGCTTAAAAGAGGACTCCAAGTTTTTTCTTTTTCGTAAATTTTTGAAAGAGTCCGAAAAACTGATAAAAGTCTGCTCTTTGTTGAAAAATGATCAGTTTTCCTAAAAAATCCAATTTCTGCACAAAAACTCAAAACATTACACATACCTGTTTAAGATAAATAAAAATGCTTTCAAAAATAACCTTTTTAAAGTGAAAAATAAACAAATTAAAAATTAATTTATTCAAAAAAACTTATAGAAAGGACTTTTCTAACTTCATTTTTACCATTTGAGTTCAGAGTGAAAAGTAAAAGCTTTTGGGTAAAAACGTTCCTGCAAAGATTCTGGAAAATCTGTCCGACGAAATCGAGAACCATCAGCTCTAGGTAATCCACAATCTCCTTGTCTTGCATTTCATCCATTTATATTTCATTTTTAGGCCTAAGATTTCATTTTTTAAGAAAAAATATGTTGAAAAAATCGCCCGCGGGGGTCCGCAGGTGCAACACGTGGGCCCTGCGGACCCCGACATTTTCTAGATGGGAAAAAGTCCCAGGTCCGCACCTGTTCCATAGTGCCCATGCGTATCTATGCACTGTGTATGAAATTCAGGTGCGAACCCCGCACAATGAAATTTTAAACTAAATTTTCTCAATTCCCGCCTAAAAATTTTCAAAAAATCTTGTTCTAATATGTCTTTTTATGCATTGTAGGACATACAAGATGCTTATTTGGAGAGGACGTGAGCATGAAGATGTAGATGATGCCACAATGAATCATTTGCCTACAATGCAGGCATTAAGAGCATGCGGTTTGTATAAATTCTGGGCCATTCAGGGCATGAGGGCACAGGTAGACCTCCTAACATGGCTGGTGAACAGGTGGAACGTACAAGACCAGTGTTTCATTATTGGCAGCCACCAGCTCTAAATTGAGCTGGAGGATATCTATTTTTTCACTGGTTTGTCCAAGAGGGGTGAACAAATTTCTCTGTTTGGGACTAGGCCAGGTGGCCAGACTGTCACTAGTCTTCGATAAGAGTTCTGTGATGATCAGGCATACCCCTGGGACAAACGGATTCACATAAAAACTATCATCCGTTCCGAGCTAAAGGTTATTGAATTTACTGTCACCAGAATTTGTGGGGGTGTAGCGTTACATGTGGCTACCGGTTCCCAGATGTGCATTGCTGTAGACTGTTTTCGAGGCACCATCTTCAACTGGTGTGAAGTTGTGTTGGCCAATGTAAAAGGAAAACTAACCAGAGCAAAGAATAGAAAGTTAAATAAATTTGGATATGTATCCATTGTAGTCAAATTTTCTCTAGAGAGGATCCCGATGTTAGCTCCGCAGAACATTCCTGTTGATGCTGGTCGACCTCGAGAACCTAGGATGGTTCGTTGGGTTGCATTGATGGCTCATCATGCTATTGAGGGCGTCGGGAATGTTCGATTTCCTCCTTCATATTTTCATTGGCTAGAATGCCAACTTTTTGTTATAGAGGACTTTCCATACGCCAGGATAGATTTCTGCAGTGACCGAGAGATGGCTCCCCCAGCAGGGGAACAATGGGATGATTCAGGTAAAATCATTTTCAACAATTTCTAAGTTCTATTTTTTTTTATTTTGATCGTCTTGAAATTAATAACCAAAAGTTTTAAATGCAGATGTGGGCCCACGGTGACCAGCCCATCTCCAGCCTTATGAGAGGAGGCATCCAGTTGCCGCAGCACCAACCCCAGAGGGCCAATCAGCAGATATTCTGTCTGATTTAGAGCAACACCTAGAGCATTTGACTCTAGACATTCCAAAGACCAACATAGATGATATCCCGCTCAGATTACAAAGATATGTAATTGGTGTCCCAGGACCTTTTAGGAGGTTCCTATGTAGGGTGGCTTGGGCAGTGGTCTCTTATCGTGATCATCGTCAGTGATAGGATGATCGTGTCATAGACTCATATTTTTGACCTTTTGTATTACCATTTTTTCCGATCATAAGGTGTTTCCAACCTATGATCGAAGACAATGTATATTTTTTGAAACACTTCTATACTATGATATATCACTATTTAGCGACTATCTATGTACATGTTATGAGTGTTGTTTAATTAACTGTTTTGATTATTGCAAATGTCGATTTATCATACTAGAAGCAACTGCATCTGCTAATGTATTTAAATGTCTTGGAATATGCTGATATTCAATGTAATAAAATTCACGTTCCAAGAGATGAACTCTTAAAAATAACCGTAATAACACTGGATTTCTAATGGCATAAACCCTGTTAAGCTGTAATACAAAAAGTTTAGAATCCAACCTAACAATCAAAATCTGAATTCCAAATGATATGGATTCAAATAATAACTCAATCACTGCACTATACTCTGCAATGCTATTCGTTGTTTTACCAAGGCTTAACCCATGCATGGATACTAACTCGTTAGAGGGTGAATAAATAACCCAAGCTGCAGAAGAAATGTTCTGTGTACTACGACAAGCACCATCAGCAAAACCAATGTAGGTTTGAAGAGACGTCGACATCTGCAATATCAAGAGTAAAAATCGAATAAGCAGGAATAGTGATAAAAACACACTCAAAACTAGGCACGCTTTTCTAATCTAAGACACACCAGCAGTAAAGAAATCTAATCTAATAAAAAATCTCCACACCAAGTTTAAGCATAATATCTCTTCAGATAAACCCCATTTCTGGGTTTATCTAAAGGGACACCATCGAAATATATCAGCTCATAAGCCCCTTTTGCTAGCTTTTGCTTAACAATGAAAGGACCATGCCACATGGGCACGAATTTTCCAGCTCCTATCTTATCGTTGGCTTGATCGTACACTAAGACTAGGTCTCCTTATGAAAAATTACGAGGGGTAACACTTCTATCATACTGAGATTTTATTCGTTTGACATGAGCCTCGTTTGCTATTGCAGTGTTTCGTCGATTCTCATCTAGCTGAGCCAAGTACAAAAAACATTTCTCCTCTTCAGACGTAGCTGGGAGTAATTCTATGGCTAATTTCAATGACAAAATTCGCATTCAATCGGCAACACAGCTTCCAAATCGTAAACCAGTTGAAAGGGAGTGAAACCAGTTGATGTTTTTACTGAGGTCGGATATGCCCAAAGTGCCGAAAATAACATGGAATGCCAATTTGACTTATGAATACTGTTAGCCCCCCTATGAAATTTTTGACAAGAAAATAGGGGGCTAAATTATTTTTGAGTCTTCAAGGAATGCATTTCCTCTGAAAACACAGTCTCCTTGAAGCCTCTCTGTGTCTTTTATCCTTTGATTAAATCCCCTCTGTTGTTTTCCCTTTTAAAGCCTCTCTGTTATGTCAAGAAATGCCCAAAGGCCTCCTTTCCCCTTTATTCTTCCTCACTTAGCTTCTATCCTCTTCCCCCATTAACCCCTCAAATTCCCCCAAAATCCCCTTTAATTTCTCCCCCTACCCTTTATTTTCCCTTCTTCCCCCTTTATTTCTCTATCGTTCCCCTTCCCAACCTTCAAATTCCATTAAAAGGGGTAAAAACCCACTTTCCGACCATGTTATAAGGCCTAGCCCCCTTTCTGCCAGCCCCTTTCAAACCACTTCCCCACGTGACCCTTCCCCAAGACCAAGTGCTTAAGCCTTGGGGGCCAATCGCAATCGGAAGTCGGGCGGGTGCACAACTCCTTTGTTATATTCAAAAGTCCCGATGCGATTCGTTTAACACATAAGTCCCGCGGCGCGTTCCGCACCGTTGATCTTCCGCGGAGATCTAACGGCTGTCCGCTAATCGCAAACCCCGCGCTCATCGCAATCGCACCTCTCCGCGTCCGACCTCCTATTGATCGCAAGCCTCCCTACCCTCCGCCCGATTTAATCCCGACCGTCCATCCTTCCCGCGATCCGACGGCCAGCGCTCAATCGCAACCCCCGCCCGATCGCTGATCGCAAAGCCTTCCCTCCGTCCTCCGGTCTAATCCTGACCGTTCATTCCTCCCCCAGATCGACGGTCCTGCATTGATCGCATCGCTACTCCGCTGCCCCTCTCCATCTCCCTCCGATTAGACATGGACCGTCGATCTGATCCCAGATCTGACGGTTGGTGTTTAATCGCAGCATCTCCCCAATCGCAATCGGAACATTCTTGTTGTGCATTGCGATTGCTCCCCACTCCGACCTCCGATTGCGCTGATGTGATTGGATCGTGGCCGTCCGTTCCTCCCAGATCGGACGGTTCAGGTTTAATCGCCTCCCACCACATTGGGCCTCACCATGTACAATCTTTCCCCTCGCATTTCATTACATTTCGTCTGAGTTCCTTGTATTTCCATTGTTAACCAAAGTTTTATGTTTTTCATCAAAGATCTTATGTTTCATGCTTGTTCGCCCGCTGTTCATAAATCATCCTGTTGTTCAAACACCACCGTCGCGCTATCATTTCCGCCACCATTCCTCCGCCTCCACAGCGTTATTCCGCCACCACCGCCTGGTTTGACAGTTCTTTCCACTGTGCGGATTAGCACAGAGAGGCCATTTCAGCCGGCCAGCGAAGCAACAGAAGCAGGATTTAAAAGGGGTTAACGACTATTGCTGATATAACTAACGTTAATCCCGCAGTCAAAGGATCAAGGCACAGTTGGAAGACTAAGAGCGCACCAGCGAGCCATAACTGCGCCACCTAACAGCAGAGTACTCTTCTCCAGATGTACGCCATTCCTACAGCGTTCTCCATGCCTCTCGAGCCCAGGGAAATTAAATGCACAGACAAGAGCTTCATTAAAGACTGTCTGAGCAGCAGTAATGGAGGTATGGAGAAATCGCAGACTTCCATCCAGTTCATTTATTTCAGAGTGGCAGCAAAGAGCTCCAGGCGCCGAAAGGACTCCAAAGAAACATCCGAGGTCAATTTCAGCCTGACAGAGATCTCCCCAGACAGATTACAGAGTACATACAGCACTGCATTCAGCCGTTAAGCAGCATGGGCGTGAACACTTCCGGCTTACTGCCTTGATGAGTCTCATTTATTTTTTTATCTATCTCTGTCTCTTCCTCTTCTCCTATAAAATCCCTGAGAACGAATTGTAAAGGTTGTTGTTGCCTCGCTGGGCATCTGCTGCTAGAGGGATTCATTCTGACTGTTAGAACAGTTTTGGGAGGGAGTAGCAGAGTAGTTGTATGTAATAGGCTGGGAGGAGAAGCTGGGACTGTATTAGCCATTGAGCCATATTGTACATGGCTGGTGTTGCATCAATTAATCAAAGCACATTTCACAGGATCCTGGTCTATTACTATTGGTGATGTGTTTCTTAACTCTGTTATTTACATTTTCATACTGTTTCATGTTCTTCTGGTAGGCATCAGAATAATGGTATAGGATTCACCCTTGTTAGGTGCCCTATGCTGTCTGCTCTCCCTACTTTTATGTTTTCTTCTCCGTGTGTATCTAAGAGTAAATTCATGGGGTTTAACCAGTGCAGCGGATGTTATTGCCTGCTGGCTGATGTATGAACTTGGGGGTTTGCCTCTTAGATGTTTCTTTGTAACCTGTCTCTGTTTTTTCCTTGGAGTTGCTGAAGCAGATCTGGAGTTAAATGACCTCTGGTCTGATCTATAAGCTGCCCCTTTGTCTACCTTTGAGAGCTGCCTTTGAGTATGTCCAAGCAGGTCTGGAGTTAAATGACCTCTGACCTGATCTATAGACAGAAAATTGGCTGTCTTTCCTTCTCTCACTTCTCTCTTTAATGTTTCATCCCACCATCTGCCTAAAAGATCCTTTAGTGTAGATAACTTGCCCTTTGGAAGCCTTGGCTAGTGGATGCAAGTAATTTTCCTATCATGACTCCATAGCCCAATGGATGGCACGGTCTTGGCCCATTGGATACGCTTCAAATGTACTCGCTATTTTGTTCCTTTCCTCCCATCGTCGGGTCTTATGACTTAACCAACCCACACCCTCCAACCAAATTAACATCCGCTCCCTCCCTGTACTTCATATTAAACTAGCCTAACATCTCATTTGAGCTTCATAGATATATCATTCTTAGCTCTATTTGGAGAGATCCCTCTCCGGGTCCAGGAGGGCTAGATCCTCGGGCCCAAAAGTGGTTCCGATGTTGTCTCATCTTTTGGTCTCGCTAATTGCCAAAACATGGGAACCCCAACATAATGGTGACTCGCTGGGGATCCACTGGGGACGAATCGAGAGTCAAGAACCACTTTGCCTTTAGATTGGCTTCTCATTGCTGATGGTGGACAGCATCCTGCTCCAAACAGTCATATTCATCCACCTGGCGACTCCACACTCCCTATGATCCCAAGACCTGATGACCCCACTGGTGAGGAACACTGAACTGGTTGAGAAGAGATAGTAGCCTTCTTTGCAGAAGCATGAATCCAAGCATGGACAGGGATGCAAAGTACAATGCTTTGTATAATAAAGCATGCAGAATAATAGAAGTGCTTGTCAAAATGCTGGAGACGCACATGGCCAATATGAATACAGATGATGATTATTTAGAGCAGGCCATGTCGTCCTCAGAGCAAGAACAAACTCAAGATCTAGAAGATGAGCAGGACCTATATGATGCTCAAGAATCTGTAGAAGATGAAGAGGAAAGTGATCAGGAACTGCCTGATTGCATACCTGCGTCTTGTGTTATGCCGACCAAAGAACATCAGGACCCATTAGCAAAGGCTAATTGGGAAAGCTGCCCTGAGGAAGCAGAAGACCGCATAGAAGAGGCAGAATCTGATGAAGGAGAAGAGGCTCAAGAGGAAATCCTGCCTCCCAGCCAGCTAACAGAAGAGGAAGAGGACTGCTGTTCTTCTGTCCCTGATGAAAGGGAGACCCCTATTTTAACAGAAGAAGAAATTGATCAGATATTAAACCAGCGGTCTTCCCCAGAAATCTTATATAGGTCACATGCTCCTGCTCAGTCTTCTTTTGAGTTTGATGATTCAGTTTCAGAAGACTCCTTTGTGGATCAGAATGAAGAAAGACCCACTGCGCGCCCAGAACGGTGGACTTGGTCAGGTCCGCCTATCTATGACACTAATGGGGAAAGTCATGAAAGCATCAGTGATGAGTGTCATGAGATCGGACGCCAGCAGTCTTTCCTTTCAAAAGATGAGGAGGAAAGCAAAGAAGAAGTTCTCGAGCAGGATGAAAGCAAAGACCATCCTCTAGAAAAAGGGGAAGCAAAGGAATATGCCCCTGCTCAAGAATGCATGGAACTTTTCACGGAGCTCAGCACATCAGAGCATAACATATCAGAGCTCCGAGAGGACTCAACCCCAATATATGATGAGTCCTCCAGTTCGAAAGATGAAGGAGACACTCTACTCCAAGAGAGTCTCATTCTCGAGCCAGTGATAGAAGAAGAGATCCTGGTTGAAGCCAGCCTGCCAGACATTTGTAGCCAGGTATCTTTTCATGATCCTTATGCACATTTTCTACATACATTTGAAGAAGGATCAAAGGTCTGGATCAGCAGCATGTTTCAAGCAGAAACAAAACTTTTCAAGGCTGCTGTTGTTGAACAAAAAGAGTGGGAGCTGCCTTGCCTATCCATCATGCTCAAGGAGTTGAGAAAGAAGGAATAGCCATGGGATCACTTGATGGACTGGTTACATTGGAAGACAATGTTTGTAAGCTAGACTTGTAAATATTTTAGTTAGAGTAGGGTAGGGAGGAAAGCTCAATAAAGCTCAGCCTATGAGCAAGTAGATTAGTTGTTTCAATTTCTGCCTTAGAATGTAGAGAAGGAACCCGTGTTTTGGCCCTAATCCTAGCAGGTAGCAGTGTAGGTAGAGAAACATATGAGGCCAACAGTCTAATCTGGTCTCATGGAGTAATAAGGGTAGGAGTAGAGTAGGTTTATTTTTTCCTGTTGGTAAAGATTAATGATGTAAAGGGGTCTGCAAGTCCAAATGCACCCAAGAAGAAAATGTTAGGACTATAGTGTGGGTAGGTAGTTGTTTGGAAGAATTGTACTGCTGATATGTTGTCTTCACAGTTTGTGGCAGCTGATCAAAGAAAGAAATGGATGGTTCAAGCAGCAGGCATCTGGCCTACACCAAGAGATCATTTTCTGGTTTCTTGGCTCCTTCAAGAAGAAGCCATCCCCATGTGGAGCCACTGTTAGCCCCCCTATGAAATTTTTGACAAGAAAATGGGGGGCTAAATTGTTGTTGAGTCTTCAAGGAATGCATTTCCTCTGAAAACACAGTCTCCTTGAAGCCTCTTTATGTCTTTTATCCTTTGATCAAATCCCCTCTGCTGGTTCCCCTTTTAAAGCCTCTCTGTTATGTCAAGAAATGCCCAAAGGCCTCCTTTCCCCTTTATTCTTCCTCACTTAGCTTCTATCATCTTCCCCCATTTACCCCTCAAATTCCCCCAAAATCCCCTTTAATTTCTCCCCCTACCCTTTATTTTCCCTTCTTCCCCCTTTATTTCTCTATCGTTCCCCTTCCCAACCTTCAAATAACATTAAAAGGGGTAAAAACCCACTTTCCGACCATGTTATAAGGCCTAGCCCCCTTTCCGCCAGCCCCTTTGAAACCACTTCCCCACGTGACCCTTCCCCAAGACCAAGCGCTTAAGCCTTGGGGGCCAATCGCAATCGAAAGTCGGGCGGGTGCACAACTCCTTTGTTATATTCAAAAGTCCCGATGCGATTCGTTTAACACATAAGTCCCGCGGGGCGTTCCGCACCGTTGATCTTCCGCGGAGATCTAACGGCTGTCCGTTAATCGCAAACCCCGTGCTCATCGCAATCGCACCTCTCCGCGTCCGACCTCCGATTGATTGCAAGCCTCCCTACCCTCCACCCGATTTAATCCTGACCGTCCATCCTTCCCGTGATCCGACGGCCAGCGCTCAATCGCAGCCCCGTTCGATCGCAGTCGCAAGTCCTTTCCTCCATCCCCCGATTTAATCGTAGCCGTCCGTCTCCCGGTCGATCCAATGACTCTGCGCTGATCGCATCATCGCCCGTCGCCTCTCTCCATCTCCCTCCGATTATATGTGGACCATCAATCTGATCCCAGATCCGACGGTTGGTGTTTAATCGCAGCATCTCCCCAATCGCAATCGGAACATTCTTGTTGTGCATTGCGATTGCTCCCCGCTCCGACCTCCCATTGCGATGGTGCGATTGGATCGTGGCCGTCCATTCCTCCCAGATCGGACGGTTCAGGTTTAATCGCCCTCCACCACATTGGGCCCCACCATGTACGATCTTTCCCCTCGCATTTCATTACATTTCGTCTGAGCTCCTTGTATTTCCATTGTTAACCAAAGTTTTATGTTTTTCATCAAAGGTCTTATGTTTCATGTTTGTTCGCCCGCTGTTCATAAATCATCCTGTTGTTCAAACACCACCACCGCGCTATCATTTCCGCCACCATTCCTCCGCCTCCATAGCATTATTCCGCCACCACCGCCTGGTTTTACAGTTCTTTCCACTGTGCGGATTAGCACAGAGAGGCCATTTCAGCCGGCCAGCGAAGCAGCATTTAAAAGGGGTTAATGACTATTGCTGATATAACTAACGTTAATCCCGCAGTCAAAAGATTAAGGCACAGTTCGAAGACCAAGAACACACTGTAAAAGTCTTATCTGTGTTAAATATCAGCAGAGTACGTTCTCTCCAGACGTACACCATTCCTATATCGTTCTCCATGCCTCTCGAGCCCAGGGAAATTAAATGCACAGACAGGAGCTTCATTAAAGACTATCTGAGCAACAGTAATGGAGGTATGGAGAAATCACAGACTTCCATCCATGTCATTTATTTCAGAGTGGCAGCGCAGAGCTCCAGACAGCCAGAAGGACTCTAAAAGAAATATCCGAGGTCAATCGGCCTGACAAAGGCTTCCCTAGCCGGCCTACAGAGTACATACAGCGTTGCATTCTGCCATTAAGCAGCATGGGCATGGACACTCCACCGAGTCTGTCTTAATGAGATTCATTAATTGTCTATCTACCTCTGTTTTCTCTCTTCTCCTATAAGAAATCCCCGAGAACATAATGAAGAGGTTGTTGTTCAGTTGCTGCGTAGTTTGATGTTAGAGGGATTCGATCAATTTGACTCTTAGAACAGTCTTGGGAGGAAGTTGCAGAGTAGTTTGTATGTAATAGGCTAGGAGGAGAAGTTTGGACTGTAACAGCCATTGAGCTTATTGTACATGACTGGTTTTTCATCTATTAATCAAAGCACATTTCACAGGATCCTGGTCTATTACTATTGGTGATGTGTTTCTTAACTTTGTTTATTACATTTCCATATTGTTTCATGTTCTTCTGGTAGGCATCAGAATAATGGTATAGGATTCACCCTTGTTAGGTGCCCTATGCTGTCTGCTCTCCCTACCTTTATGTTTTCTGCTCCATGTGCTATCTAAGAGTTAATTCATGGGTTTAACCAGCGCAGCGGATGTTATTGCCTGCTGGCTGATGTATGAACTTGGGGGTTTGCCACTTGGATGCTTCTTTGTCAAATCTATCTCTGTTTTTTCCCTTGGAGTTGCTAAAGCAGATCTGGAGTTAAATGACCTCTGGTCTGATCTATAAGCTGCCCCTTTGTCTCTTTGAGAGCAGCCTTTGAGTATGTCCAAGCAGGTCTGGAGTTAAATGACCTCTGACCTGATCTATAGACAGAAATCTGGTTGTTCTCCTTCTTTCACTTTCCTTCCTTTATGTTCCATCCCATCATCTATCTAAAAGATCCTTTAGTGTAGATGACTTGCCCTTTGGAAGCCTTGGCTAGTGGATGCAAGTAATTTTCCTATCATGACTCCATAGCCCAATGGATGGCACGGTCTTGGCCCATTCTCTTTGCTGAAACAACCTGCTGTTTTGTTCCTTTCCTCCCACTGCTTTCTCTGTCCATGATCTCTTAACCAACCCAGCAACCCTCCAAACAAATTATTTAAAACTCCCCTCTATGCTTCATAACTAGCCTAACATCTCATCTTGAGCTTCATAGATATATCATTCTTAGCTCTATTTGGAGAGATCCCTCTCCGGGTCCAGGAGGGCTAGATCCTAGGGCCCCAAAGTGGTTCTGATGTTGTCTCATCTTTTGGTCTTGCCAATCTGGCCAAAACATGGGAACCCCAACAAATACCAATAATTCATCTGATCATAGTGACTAAAACTTTATTGATAGCTTCAACCAGACCATTAGCTTGCGGGTAATAAGGAGTAGAACTATCATGGCGTAGGCCAAGTTGATCTGTCAGTTCAGTCATCATGATATTTCAAAAATGACTTCCATGATCTGTAATAATGGCTTGAGGAACACCGAATCTAGAAATTATATGATTGAATACGAAATTTGCAGCAATCTTGCCATCTGCCGAAAATGTAGGCATCGCCTCGGCCCACTTAGTAAAATAATCTACCGCTAAGATAATATACGCATGCCCCCCGGCCGAGTGAGGCTTACATGTAATAAAGTCGATACCCCATTTTGCAAAAGGACCGACAACAATTATAGGGTTAAGAGGAGTAGGTGGCACACGCATTTTACGATCAAAGAGTTGACAATTGTGGCATTTTTGGACTGCATAGATACAATCTTTGAATAACGACGACCATAAATAACCAACGCGCAATATCTTTTGCGCTGTGGCATACCCAGACATATGACCGCCACATGCTCCAGAATGGCAGTCATTTAAAACCTTCTCAGCTTCTTCATGAGTAAGACAGCGTCGGAAAACAGAATCCGCTCCACGATGATAGTGTGTATCACCAATAATATTGTATTTTTGGGATTGGAAACATATTTTCCATCGCTGAGATCGTGAGATTTCAGGCCGAAAAGATTGGGTTTGGAGATAAATGATAATATCCCCATACCATGGATCAAGTGTACTAATAAGAAACAAGGATTCTTCCGCAATGGGCTGCTCCGCCACAGTTTCAATATCAGTAGAGGGGAAATCACACATCAGTTCGGCAAAAACCAAAGATTTCATTACCTTGGATTTTTCAAATTCCAAGTCAAATTCCTTCAGGATAACTATCCATTTGGAATACTTGCCCCCTAGCAATTGTTTGGTTAAAATGTACATCATTGGGTTACAGTCAGAAATTACTATGGTTTTGCATAATAATATGTAGTGTCTAAATCTTTGGACAGCTTGAACAGCTGCCAAGGCCAATTTCTCCACATGCGTGTATTTGATCTCAGTCGGATGCAAATTTCGACTAAGGTAGTAAATCACATGTTCATTGTTGAATTCATCTTCCTGAACTAAAACCATCCCAATGGTGGAATGAGAAGCGGCGAGGTACAAAACGTAGTCCCGGTTTTAATTTGGAGGATTCAATAACGGTGCATGGGTCAATGCGTGTTTAAGTGCATCAAAAGATCGGTTAGCGAGCTCATCCCAAAAGAATGGAACATCTTGTTTTAGCAACCTGGTAAAACCCTTTGTTACATTAGGGGAATTTTGAGGTCTAAAATGGGCCTCCTAAGAAAAATGTACAACAAAAATAAACTTTATAACAACCAATAGGATTCAAGATGATGATGTCAACCATAAGGGATGATTCACCATTTTTTAAATAAAAAGGTACAAATATTAAAAAATAATAAAATAATAAAACTACTTTTTCAACTCGTATTTTCAACTTATCTCCCAAAATTTTTACTCAAATTTCAAGTGGGAGTACTCGTTGGATGCAAAATTTAATTCCTCATCCAAGGAGTACCCATGTTGCATACTTTCAATGAACTCTACTACACGAAAAATGAGAAATACATAAAAAACGTGATTGTAATCACGTTTGTTTTATGTATTTCTCATTTTTCGTGTAGTAGGACCCATCGAAAGTATGCAACATGGGTACTCCTTGGATGGGGAATTAAATTTCGCATCCAACGAGTACTCCCGCTTGAAATTTGAGTAAAACATTTGGGAGATAAGTTGAAAATATGAGTTGAAAAAGTAGTTTTTTCATTTTTCCCTCTAAAATTTGATGATGTCATCAAATCTTATTTGATTTTTTCCACTATTATTTTATAATTTCCTTAGGAGGCCCATTTTAGACCTCAAAATTCCCCTAATGGCTTGGCGTAGTTAGGAATGAACCGACGTAAAAAGTTTTCTTTCCCCTGCAAAATTTGGAGTTAGCACAGAGTCGAAGGAGGAGGTAGATTGAAAATAGCTTCGACCTTCAACGGATCGACGCAAATGCCTGCTTTCGAAACAACAAATCCCAGTAAGTGACCCGATTCTACACAGAAAACACATGTGTGTGGATTCAGCCAAATTCGATAACGCCTACATCTCATAAAAAATGCTCATAAATGAGTGAGATGGTCAGCCCTACATGATGAATGAGCAGGTAAATCATCGAGATAAGGCTGCACAATGTGCTTAATGTCATGAAATGCGTAAGACATAGCCCTTTTAAAATTTTCCCCAGCGTTCTTTAATCCAAAAGGTAGTTTGCAATAAGAAAATGTCCCCCATGGACAAATGAAAGCTATTTTTGGCTGATCAGCAGGGAGTATGCTTATTTGATTGTAACCGGAAAACCCGTCCATAAAGGAAAACATTTCACTGCCGGCACAATCATCAATTATTTGATCGATATAGGGAGTTGGATAATTGTCTTTAGGACAAGCTCGATTAATATCCCTATAGTCGATACATACTCGTATCGTTCCTTGTTTTTTGGTGACAGGAACAATATTCGATACCCAATCGGTTAAAGGAATTGGATAAATGAAACCTACACGAAGTAATTTCTCAACTTCGGCTTTGATAACAAAAAATTTTCTAGGATGTATTTGACGTAAACGTTGACGAACAAGTTTGGCATCCGGGTAAGTCTTGATTTCATGTACGACAATTGACGGATCGATTCCTGGCATTTCTTCATATGACTACGTAAACACATCACGAAATTATTGAAATAGGGCTTTATAAGTTTGAATTTCATCTTCCGTACAACAAGCACCTATATGAATGTTTTCAATTATTCTTGGCTTTACTGAAATTTCAATTGGAATCGTTCGAGAGATGTTTTCCAAATTTAACTCAAAATCAGGATTTTGTAATGGATTCTGTGGTTCTTTGACATATTCAGCAGTAAAAATTGAAGCGAAATCATCTTCAAAATGATCCAGCTCAGGTAAAAACGAAGATCGGTGATGTAGATCTTCCAATGGTAAATCGTCAACAGAAAAAATTTCACGAATCTTCTCATCAGTATGAACAAGATCAGTAAATTTCATTGTGGCTGAACTAGATATAGAAAGTGATTCCTTATGGATCTCATTCATTGGATCAATTTCAGTTGAAGCAGGGTCGGAAAGTGACAGTATAGCCTGATATGAAAATTCAAATGGACTCAAAGGCATCATGCCATCAAATGAATCTAACTCGGAGTCGGAAGGTACGATCCAAGGATCATCAAACATAACAATATTTGATGAAATCATATGAATAGTTGTGATAGAAGGTGATACGTTAGGAGGAGGAAAGGAAAAAATTCCTAGTAAACTAGAATATTTAATCAAACCTACTCAAACATCCTTGTAAGAGATAGCCGCTTTACCGACGTGCTGGATTATTTCTGTAGAGGCTAGATTGGAAGAAAAATAAGTTAATTGATCTATTGTAATGATCCTTCCTTGATGTGGAAATTTTATAAGTCGAAAGACCGAAGAAACAACAACAGTCATAGCATAAGACCAACTACGACCCAAGAGAAGGTTGTAATCTAGAGGGGCATCAACCACTTCCACATCTAGATATATGGTTTTACCTTCGACCCCTATGGGTAAATCCTACAAAATACCAAAAGGGTGGAAACTGCGGCCATCAAAAGACTTTAGAATCGTCGGAGACTAATTGAGTGTAGGAGAACCAAGCGATTTCCAACACTGGATCGACATAATACACGTTGAAGTTCCCTCATCAATCACAGTCCGAAAAATCGGTCTGTTTTTTACTAATACTAGAATTTTGAAAGCCATTTGATGAGGTAGGCGAGGTGTACTATTCTCTAAATCAAAGATTATTAGGTTCGAGTCTTGAATATCGATAGCTCCTATGGCAGACAAAAGTAATTTACGCTATGCTGGGCATGATTGCAGCACTTCCGAAGCCGACATTTCTGAAGGGGAAATATCTAAGTCAACAATGTTGTAATTCTGAGCAGCTCTCGCATGTGGATTGAAAGCTGATTTACGAAGAACACCTTTAGCAGGCGGTTTGATTATTAAGTCTGGATTGGGTTTCTCGATCTGTAGTGGACCAGAAACATGAGGAGGTGTAGTTGACGTTTTTGCATTAGAATATTCTGCTTCTTTACCATCAATAGGATTATTAGTACCATAATCTTGCGATCGCATCGCAATCCTGACATGAGACATCATTAGAATAGGTTCTTCTGAGGCATTCGAGGTGTTAGACTCCTATACCAACAGGTGTCATATTTCATGATTGACTTGATGAACTATGCAATATGTTCATAAAATTTTCTTGTTGCAAAGGTTTTCCATATTCTCAAAAAATAAAAAAATAAAAAAATTTAAAAAATGTAAAGAGGGTATACCCTAAAAGAAAATCAAAGGGTGAAAAAAATAAAAAATGGCCAAAAAAGTGAAAGAAAATGAACCTCACCAAAAGAAAGGCCAAGGAAAGTGTGCAAATCTAAATTCCACTACTTTTTGCTCTGATGTGATAATCAATTTGTGTGCAAATTGTATCCTATGCCACAATTCATGAACAGTCAAACAGTTTAAGCTTGGCTAGTTCATCTCTCAATTTCATGTTTTAGAGATAGAGAATAAAATCTGACCAAACTATTTAATCTTGGCAGATAAGTAGATAGGTAGAGTGAATAAAAAGAGCTCAACATTTTAATCTGAGCCCTTGGATGTAATAAGGTTAGAATCATGTAGATTTCCATATGTAAAAAGAAAAGTGCGATGAGGGTTTTCCAGTCTAAGTGCACCCTAATAAAGAAGAAAAAATGGTAGAGTAAAGTAGGTAGGGTAGGTAGATGGTGTTGCAGAATTACATGTGATGAATGATTGCTTTAGATGTTTTAAAATTTTTACTTTCATCACAAGTGCAAAGGCAGACAATACATTGGAAGAATTTCAAATAAGGCAAAGTCAAATTATTAACTTCCCTTCTCATTTTTTCCCTAAACATTTCACTAATTTCCCCTAAGTGCTAAGGTATTTGAAAATTAAAGGGGCTCAAGGAATTTCCTTGACTTTTGGAGGGACCGGACCCTCGGCCCAATAATTGAAAAAACCTAAGTACTTAAAATCATTCATCATCACACTCATTCACTTCTAAAAAATCTTTTCCTAAGTAAAATCCCATTTTATTTAGGAAAATCATGCAATATTCCATAAAAACCCATTTTATACAAGCATAAGTTAAATACATTATCCTGATGTTTTACACTTAGCGCTTTAGTTCATTTATCATATTAATTTCTATTTTATTATTTAAATCCCTATAAGAATGACCTTCTCCTATTATATAAAACTTCTTCTTATAAAATACCCAAAAAAACCCATTTATTATAATTTTAGTCAAAGTATTTAATCCCCATATGTTTAAATAAAACACCCCCATTATACTCCTTTTGACTAAAATATATCTTTAATATTAATCCTGCCCCCTATGGTAATTAGATTAATCAGATTTAATTACCATATAATAAAAAATATATGAAAAAACCTTTAAACATATTTTATATGTGTTTAAAACAAAAAATAAACTGAAGTTTAGTTTAAACCAAACTTCAAAAGAACCCATTTCTTTGTATATTTTCCCCTTGCCCGACTCCCTAACCTAAGGTTAAAACCCTAACCTGAGTTAAAATCCCGATCTATATCTTATACCCCAATTATTAACTCTGGTAAAAATCCTTTGGAAATCCTTCCCGATCACTTTTCCGTGTTTCAAAAAGGAATTAATTAATCCTCACGATTAATTAATAGCCTAACTCCACCAATCAAATTTCCCCCGATGAGATTAATTAACGTTTAATTGCATCGGGCCCTCCATATTAAAATCCCGTCACCTTAACGCCCTGACCACCGTTCGATCAAACCATCTGAGATCAACACCTATTGTCCATATCACTAGCCATCCGCGTTCGAACGATAACGCGCGATGGCCAAGCGGTTTTCTGGATCGTACAAAGCCACGCGTCGTTTATCATATGGAATCGCTGCCCATCCGCCCAAAACTGCCTTGTCCCAAAAGCAGTGCGATGGAAACCGCTTACCGCCTGTCTTTCTCATGATGATCCCTCCCGTACTTGCTGACGTCATCAATCAAAAACCCACCAACCTTTTGAATTTGCGAATAAAACAAACAGACCATGTCATTTTCATCATCCTATGCAGTAACCAGTCTCCCGGGGAACCAATTTCGAATTTAACTATCAAAGTGTGCCAACTGCTACCTCGCTGAATGTTAGCCCCCCTATGAAATTCTTGACAAGCAAGCTGGGGGCTAGATTGTTTTGGAGCCTTCAAAGAATTCCTTTCCCCTGAAAACCCATTATCCTTGAAGTCTCTTTGTGCTGTGCCCAACGCAAATACTCTCTGCTGATCCATTGCTCAAAAGGGCCTATTACTCCCTCTTCTAACCCTATATCCTTGCAAAATTCCCCATCACAACCTCTGTTTTCCCTTTGTCAAAGTCTCCCTTTAATCCCTCCATTATCCCCTTAAATTCCCCCCTAAATCCTATCTAAACCCCACCATTACCCTTCGTTCCTTCAAATCTCACTTCACCTCCTTATCGTTACCTCCTTCGGGCCTGAAATAGCACTCAAAATGAATTAAAATGATGAAATTTATGTATTTAGGATTCTAGCCCCTTTGGCCATAGCCCCGCGCTCCTTTATCTTCCACATGACCCGGTGCTATGACCAAAAGCCAGTACTGAAAGGCGCTTGTCTCAGGCCCGTTTCGGGCGCATCCTTGACCGTAGATTTGGGCATATCGGGCGGCTGTCGTTTAACCTGCTACCCTTTGTGATTTCCCGTTCAAACCTTCGTTTCCGCCATCTCCGTCCATTTTCGTGATGATCCAACGGTCCGGAGCCTCCCCGCCAGTGGACCCCGTGGCGCATTATCCCTGAAACCGCTGGTAAGTTCTGCACCACTCATCCGCAAAAGGCGGTTGTCCTCCATCACCCAGCGATTCCACTCAACGCGTGCCACCTGCCCCCCTGTACGATTCTAAAACCACTTTTCTCTCGCACGTTAACTCTCGACTCGGGACGCTCAGCTGAATTGTTAAGGACCATCAGATCTGGAGGAACTCATCTAACGACTGCCGCCCATCGAACCTGCACACTGCTTAACGCCCGATCGTCGTACCCGCTGGCCCATCATCTGTCATTCTCAACCGTCGATCTCCACCCTGATTGACAGCCCAGATTTGTTTGTCTTCCGTTGACCGTTCCTCGTCGCCCCGCCTCGCCAAGTCACCTCCACGTGCGCGCCCCGTACATTCCCCGTTTCCATCACCATATCATTGGTTTTGTCGTGTTTTGTTTAGCGTTGTCATTCATTTTTCATGTATTTGCTCTGTGTCCCGCCGAACCTCCACCAGAACAATCTGTCATCGTTTTTCACGATTTCTCCCCAGTCCTCCATCTGCATGGCTTTTTCCGTGTTCACATTGTGTCCTCGCTGCCTCCATCATTCACATCCATGTTTTTCCTCACAGGTTTGTTGTTTTGCAGGGTTTCTAAAGGTAGAAGACCGCCATGGTTCTACATGGCAAAGTTGTGCAGACAGAATTAAATCCAAGAGCTGGTACTGCCGTGAGATAGTCAAAGAAAGCGACTGGCAGGATTCGCATTAAGGAAAAGGCCGATTTCAAACACTGAAAACCTTTCAATGCCATTAAAACCCGAGCTACCCTATTAGAAGCAAAGTGGAGCAGCAGAGTGTCGGTACTAAGCAAAAGGAAGATTTAGGCACTCTAATGATCAAATTTAGCCTTAACTCAGTGTTTTAAAGAGGCAAAGCACCGGTTGAAGACCCCGAGGATCGATCGAAGGATCCTGAGCACAGGCAAAAGGTACCATCAGGGTTTATTCACCAGCAGAATGTTTGTCTTCATCAAGTACAGGGCACCCATACTGCTTTTATTATACACCATGCCCCTGAAGAGATTTCCACCCTAACTGCAGTTCAAAACAAATCAAACATTTATGAGACAGACTTCTCTACAGTTTATTTTATTTTTGTTCATAAACACCTGGAGTACTTCAGCCAAAAAATGTCAAGATCATATCCGGAGCAGATCATTCTTTTACAAGGGGGATGACAGAGATTAAAGATACAGCAGTCAAACAGAATGGGTTTTGGCCTTGCATTCATTTTGAGTTTAATGTTACATTTAAGATTCGCCTACTCCTTCAGTTGATCTTAGGCTCATCCTCTGCTATAAAGCACAGAAGGAAATTATTTTAATGGTTGTTGATGAGATATCAGTGAAACGCAAGCATCTTCCCTCTGGAGACAAGTTATTTGTGTATATTGTAAGATAGGCCGAGATGTGATGTATTCAGACTGAATTTTCAAGATATGGGCTATGATGTACCTGATTGGTGTTGTTTTTAATATGACAAGCATATTTCGTTGGATCTTGATCTTAAGCAGCTGGTGATGTTTTCCTTTCTCCGTATTTGTGATTGACTTGCTTTCATTTCATCATGTTTCTTCAGGCTCGCATCAGAAGTTTGGCATAAGATTTACCCTTGATAGGTACCTTATGTTGCTGCTCTCGCAGCCTTTTATGTTTTCTGCTTAGATGTGTATCTGAATATTGATTTCAATTGATTTAACTAGTGTAGTGGATGTTATTTCCTTCTCTCTGATGTATGAATTAATGAAATCTATGTTCATATGTTCTTGCTAGGATCTAGTTGAATGTGTTGAGAATACTGGGGGGTCTTGAACCTTGCCACTGCCTCTCTAGGATCTTTCCATTCCATTAGGCCATTCTGAGATCCCTTGTCTTACCTCTAATTCTGTCCAAGCAGGCCTGGATTTAAATGACCTCTGGTCTAATCTATAGACAAAGTTGGAGGGTTCTCCTTCACTCATTTTCAATCCTTAATGTCCCATCCCACCAATCATCCTTTAAGATCCAAATGCTTTAGATGACTAGCCCAACTGAAATCTTTCACATTGATTACAAATAAATCCTTTCTTGACTCCATAGCCCAATGGCCTTGATGTTCCCTGAGTTATTTGTTTCAGCCTAAATTCACTCTATGCTCATCCTTGTATTGTGATGAACCCTTCCTTCCTGATTCCCAACAACCAAACTCTTAATCAAACAAACAAACCCTGTGCATATAACTAGCCTAAATTCATAACTTAGAGCTTCAAAGGCATACACTTTGATTCATATAGAGAGATCCCTCTCTGGACCTAGGAGGGCTAGATCCTAAGGTCTAAAAGTGGTTCTATGTTGTCTCATCTTTTGGTCTTGTCAAACTGGCCAAAACATGGGAACACCAACATAATGGCGACTCCACTGGGGACTGAATGATTTCCATCTCATTACATAAAAATTTCAGAAACCTACGTCTCTGGTTAGGTTGACAGTAAGTTGCTCCTTTCTAGAATCGACCTCCATTATTGAATATCCACCACACTCTTAGACAGTGTCTGGAAAGGGCCAGGTAGCCTCCGGATCTCACACTCTTCGGAGGTGACAATATCTGGTAAATGCCCTCCTAGTCAATCTCTGGTTGGAGTTTACTGTCATGAGGAGATTCCTGAAAGGTGATAGTGCTTGAGCACTGTGGTGGATAGTGTGAACCTTTAGATACACCCTAAAACCCTCCACCTGGCGACTCCATCGTTCCTAAACGAAAATACTCCACTGGTGATCAGCAGGCCTGCTGATTACCTTGGTTTCACAATAGACTCCACTGGGAGACCAGTCTCTGAGACAACATTAACCACGAAAGAAGTAACAAGAAAGGTTAAGCTGCTTAGGTAGAAGTATAACATTCTGGCTTTTAGAACCATTCATACGAGAGCTTATCCCAACCCTGATCCACCTGAAATAGTTGAAAATCCGGAGAGCATCCTCAAAGGAACTCCTCCACCCAAAAGACCAACTATTTCCAGTCACTTTCATAGAGCTAACTCTGTACCTGAAGACCTAACAGCTCTATCACATTACCTCCCTGACCTAGACATACCTAATAGATTACCTAGAACTAGGTCATTCAATCACCTAGACCAGCAAGACCTTGAGCCTCATAGCACACCATCTAACAGTGGTCAAAACACTAGGAACAGAGAGACCCCTCCATCCACACCACCTGATTTTCACTTCCTTCAAAACTTGGGGCTCTCTCACCCTAGATCTGCTCAACAAACTTCTGCTGGTCCAAATATCCCTGTCATCCAAATACCAGCTGCTGAAGCTAACCCTTTAACCCATCAGAACATTATCATGGAAGCTTGGTACGTACCTTTAGTTTTGCCTCAGCCTATGTTACCCTTGCCCAATGATTATCAGTAAAAAATCCCACACTTCACTGCTAAAGAGTCCATCACGGCCCAGCAGCATGTAGATAAGATGGAGGATTCTTTTGATTATATGGAAATTGATGATGAAACAATCAAAATGAGAATCTTTGCCCAAAGCTTAGGGGGTGAGGTGAAGAAATGGTTTAAGGGATTACCTCCTGGCAGTATCCCAGATCTCCCCGCATTATACCAGACTTTCATAAAAAAATGGGAAACCAGGGCAAACCCTCGCCAACTCCTAGCTCAATACCTGAGCCTTAAAAGGAATACAGGAGAGAGTGTCCACGATTACACAACAAGATTTAACAGCATTTACAATGCTCTCCCTCCACATATGAAACCTCCACAAGGTATGGCCTTAGAAAAATACCCTGATGGGTTTGATGCTGACATGGCCTATGAGCTTAGGGACAAAGAATACACCACATTGGAAGACATGCAGAAAGGGGCTGTAAACATAGAAGCCAATTTGATTGAGAAAAGAGAAAGACTGAGGTTTGAGAGGAGGGTAACCTATAGGGATGAAAATGTAGCTTCCACATCGGATCAAAACTATGACAAATTGTCTTAAAACGTGAAGAGACTACAACATATGATGGAAAAAATGGTTTTCATAGTTAGCAATCAGAACAGAAACCAGAACCAGAATCAGAACGAAAACTTTAGAAGGAACAACAATACTCCCAATAGGAAAAAAGAATCAGATCAACAAGTTATTCCCCCATTCCAAAACTTTGTAGATGAAGATGAGGGAATTATAGAAGAGTCTGGAGGGGATGCAATTAACATGTTTGAAACGGAGGACTCGATCCTTAACTATGATTCAGGGGAAGACCAACCCTCACCCTCTTATTGGGATGAGGAATGGTTGGAAACTGAGGATTACAGATTAGGTTTTGAAAATGCCATGTTACAGGTCAGGGAACAATATGAACTTAGGAGCAAGAAAATCCAAGATACCTCCAAAGCCAAAATTCCTGAGGTAACCATCAAGAAAAGACCTGATAAATCCTCTAAAGTATCTGCTGCAGATAACAAAATAGCAGCTGAAAGTTCTAGAAAACACAAAGAGAAAGACAACCAAGACACCGAAAAACCAAGCTTACCAGCTAGCAGCACTAGCACTGCAGCCAGTGCTGCTGATAAAACGATTCCCAACCTTGTACATAGTGAAAAACCACAAACTGATTTAGCTACTAAAGCAGCAGCAAATAAAACAGATTTAAGCGCTTCCAAGAGTCAGTCAGCTTTCAGTTTAGAGAGTGAGATTGCAAAAATCAAAATTTTTGTACCATTAGCTGAGTTGGCCACTCAGAATGTATATAAAGGCAAAATTTTGAAAGCACTAAATTTAGGGGAAAACAATGACTCTGTAAATTTGAATGATGATCAACCTGCCCTCCTCTTTGGTCCAAAGATTGAGGGAAAATTTTAGGAAGGCATAGTTCCACCTTTCTATATCAGTCTCAACATTCATGACAAGATACTTCACAATACCATGCATGATTCTGGAGCATCACACAATTTAATGCCTAAGGTAGTGATGGAAAGACTAGGCCTAGAGATAACACGACCCTACAAAGATCTATATTCATTTGACTCTAGCAGAGTAAAATGCCTAGGCCTAATCAAAGACTTATGTGTGAGCTTGACCCAGATTCCTGCTAAATGTATGGTAATGGATGTTGTGGTGGCAGATGTGCCACCCAAATATGGCATGATGCTATCTAGATCATGGGGAGCAAAACTACAAGGAACCATGCAGATGGATGGCTCATATGCCACTATTCCTATATTTGGCCAACTTAGAAGACTGTATAGAGAATCTCAGATGAAATTCTTAGTCAGTAGCCCTGAGAAGCCTGAAAATTCACCATTATACTCTGTACACACAGACCTGGATTCTTTCATCCTTTATAATGACCAATCCTTAGGAGAGCCAGAATCTGAAAGTAAAAATTCGAACAAAAACACGGAGCCCATGGACTTTAGCATAATGGCTACCCTAGAAGAATAAAATGAAGAAAATCGTGGGCAGGATAATGAAAAAAAAACTCAGAATGAACCAGAAACGCTATGCAGTCATCCTGTTGGTCACACCTCTCAAAATGATACACCACGTGAAGAACTAGACAACCCACAATCTAGTACAGGCTCCCCAATGCAACATAATGGCGAACCCCTGTGGGAAATGAATTTTTATGGGTTCTGTACTAGGCAAAATGCTGGAGCAGGAGTGTGGCTACGTAACACAGAAAATGACCATGCAGAGAGCCATGTTGTGAATCTGCATTTCAAATGCACGAATAATATTGCAGAGTACGAGGCTCTCATCCTGGGTCTGAATTTATTGAAGAAATTAGGAGCCCGTAGGATAGCTGTGAGAGGAGACTCTGAGTTAGTTATCAAACAGGTGAATGGTGAGTATTCAGCAAAACACCCCAGGCTTAGGGCATACAGGAATGACACTCTGGATTTGCTGAAAACGTTTGTTGAATGTGAATTAGCGTTCATTCCTAGGGGTCAAAATGCAATTGCAAATGGATTAGCTTGTCTAGCTAGCTCATATCCTAAGACCCCAGTTGACCAACAGATTATCATTCAGACCAAATTTAGGCCTGCAGTGCTAGATAATGAAAAATATTGGCAGGTTTTTGAAGGAGACAAACAGATCGAAGATTTCCTGGTGGGCAAGAATGAGTTTGAATTTTCTGATTTAGACTCGTTTTCTGATGACAACTGCCCAAGCAAGGATCCCCCAGATGAACAAGAAACACCCAGTAACATAGAAATAAATTCTTTTTCTGAGCAAACTGGAAATCCAACCGAAAATTGTGAAAACGCAGATACCGAAGAGGTAGAGGTGTTGCAGGCCAAAGATAAGAACATACCTAGAGGCATGGCACCCTTAGAGGACCTTTTTTACTTTGATGACGTAGCAAAAAAGCCCACAATAGAACACGCTAATTCTGATGTGGAAGAATGCAACATTGGCACTGAAGATAAGCCCAAAATGATCAAGCTGGCTAAGTCTATACCTGCAGACATGAAGAAAAAATACATTGACTTGTTTAAGGAATTCATTGATGTGTTCGCATGGAGCTATGAAGACTTAAAGGCCTATGACACCAACATCATACAACACAAAATACCCTTGAAAGAAAATCAGAAGCCTTTCAGACAAAAACTTCGTAGAATCAATCCAAAACAATTGCCTGCAGTAGAGAAAGAAATTAAAAAAATGTATGAAGCAGGCATAATAGTCCCTGTAAGGTTTTCTGATTGGGTGTCAAACTTAGTGGCTGTAAGAAAGAAAACAGGAGAAATCAGACTATGCATAGACTTCAGAAACCTCAACAGAGCCTCCCTGAAAGACAACTACCCTTTGCCTAGAATGGAACATATCTTACAGAAGGTAGTGGGTGCTAGGAGAATCTCCCTGCTTGACGGTTTTTTAGGATACAACCAAGTTCTGGTACTCCCATAAGATCAACTCAAAACAGCTTTTACCACTCCGTGGGGCACCTTCATGTATGTGAAAATGCCTTTTGGACTGATGAATGCTGGAGCCACCTTCTAGAGAGCGATGGACATAGCTTTCTCAGAAGAGATAGGACACTTCATAGTTATCTACTTGGATGACTTGACTGTCTTTTCTAAAACTAAAGAATAACACTTAAAACATCTGAGGAAAGTTTTTGAGAAATGTAGAAGGTATGGTCTGTCCTTAAATCCTAAGAAAACTGTTTTTGGGCTGCAAGAAGGTAAACTTCTTGGTCACATCATATCTGAGAAAGGGATTAGGATAGACCCACAGAGGGTCGAGGGAATACTTCAAATCACACATCCGAGAAACATCAAGGAGTTACAGTCCTTCATCGGGAAGATAAATTTCCTTAGGAGATTCATTCCCAACCTTGCTGAGCACCTTAGAAAAATGACTGAAATGCTAAAGAAAGGTGCAGGTATTAAGTGGACTGTTGAAGCCAAGAAATCTTTTGAGTCAGTAAAACTTGCACTCACTCAGGCCCCTATCCTTATCAGCCCTGACTTCTCAAAAGATTTTCTGATCTTTTCATTTGCTTCCCAACACACAATAGCTGCAGTTTTGCTGCAGAAAAATTCAGAAGGTAATGAACAACCTATAGCTTTCTTCAGTAAAGCCTTAAGAGATGCACCCTTAAAGTACAACATCATGGAAAAGCAAGCCTATGCTCTGGTGAAGGCCTTAAAAGACTTTAGGGTGTACATTCTGCATTCTCACACCATTTCCTATGTGCCAAACATAGTGGTTAAAGATATCTTGTCCCAAGACCCTGATGGGAAAAGGGGAAAATGGATTGCTACCATCTTGGAATACTACCTTGAAATAAAGCCCACTAAACTGATCAAAGGTCAAGGCCTGGCCCAATTAATGGCTGAATAAAACTTACAGGCCCTTGAAATTAACATGATAAATGCCTTAGATGAGCAGGAAGAATTTCCCCATCCAAATGTAGGGGAGCAGTTTCATAACTCTCCTTGGTATACTGATATCCTTTACGTGCTCGTAAACCTCAATGCCCCTCCAGAACTGTCCAAAACAAAGGCCAGATTCATAAAACTCAAAGCTAGAAATTACTGCATTATGAATGAGAATCTATATTGGAAAAATACAAATGGCCTTTTACTGAAATGTTTGTCTGAAACTGAAGCTGAAAAAATCAAACAAGAATTCCATGCTGGAGAATGTGGAGGCCACCTGAGTTGGAAAGCCACTGCAAACAAAATACTTAGGGCTGGTTACTACTGGCCTACCCTCTTCAGTGATGTCCATAAAATGATACTTTCCTGCCATAAATGTCAGATCTTTGAAGGCAAAAGAAAGCTCCTTCCCCTCCCTTTACAACCTATCACCATAGAAGGTCCCTTCATGCAATAGGGCCTAGAATTTATAGGAGAAATTCATCCTGCCTCCTCTGGACAACATAAATGGATCCTAACTGCTACGAACTACTTCACTAAGTGGATAGAAGCCATACCCACTAGGAGTGCCACTGATTCTGTCATCATTAGGTTCCTAGAAGACTTCATCCTATCTCGGTTTGGCTGTCCAAGGAAAATAATCACTGACAACGCTGCTGCTTTCAGATCCAAGAGAATGGTTGATTTCTGTCATAGGTACGGAATAGCGCTTGGTCATTCAACTGCCTATTACCCCCAAGGTAATGGTCTAGCTGAATCATCAAATAAAAGCCTGGTTACAATCATTAAGAAGCTGCTGGAAGAGAACAAAAGGTAAGTTGATACATGCCTTGTGGGCAGACAGGCTCAACACGAAGAAATCTATGGGCATGTCACCTTTCCAGCTGGTGTATGGAACAGAAGCAGTTTTTCCTACTAGTCTTGGAGTTCCAGTGATCAAACTTGTCCAGGAGATCCAATCAGAGGAAGACAACATGATCAGAAGAATCAATGAAACTATTCATCTGCAGCAAACAAGGGAGAAGGTTTATGGCAGAGCTGTCAGAATACAATAAAGCATTAAAAGACAGTTTGACAAAAGAGCTAAAGCTTCAGATTTCAAAGTTGGAGATAAGGTTCTGAAATGGGACTCAAGAAGAGAGGACAAAGGTAAACATGGTAAGTTTGACAGTTTGTGGCAGGGTCCATATATCATACAAGCCACTGTGGGTCCTAATGTGTTTTTTCTGCAAGAACTTGATGGCACATAGTTGTTTGGGGGTCCTATCAATGGCAGGACGCTCAAGCATTACTTCTATTGATTTTCATTTCCAGTTTAATCTCCATTGTACTATGAGGTGATGATGTGAGGCTGTTGTAGGGCCGATTTGATTCATGGCAGAAGGGATCTTTGGGCAAAATGGATTGAATGGACAACAAGTTGGTGAAAGACAAGGGATTTCAAGTGTAACTAGTTAATAGCAGACATAAACATGTAATAGCAAGCCATTAATCATGCTAAAGTATAACTATAAGCCAATTAATACATAGAAATCAAACATTCCAGCCATACATAGAGGTATAAGACCCTCTAACTTCGGGAAATGGCTATCAGACTTTGGGGAAAACACATGAGACAAACTAACAACTCATAAACTACGCCAGAACGCCTAAACATAGTCTCTAAGTCATTGGGCACTTTGACAAACAAGTTTTCATAGTTTTAGGCAAAGGGCTAGATCGGGACTAGGCCTCCTTGGTTCAACAAGATGATCAACAAATCAGTTCAAAGAGAAAGTTTTATGGACAGAACTATGGGCAGCTAATAGGTAGGTAGGGCAAACCATACATCCTATTCAACATACATAGAACTTACGAATAAAACTTAGCAACAATACCTTAGGTTACTAAAGAGCAGCTAAGAATTCTTTAGCATAACTAAGGGAGAAGAAAACATCAAGCTATGAAGATTCAGGGATTTTGAGGTGCCTCCATGGGCATATCTCAAAATCAATCTCTACTGATCTATAGCAGCAAGAAAAATGGATTATGAATGAAAACTAGAAGACAAAACATATTAAGAAGCACTATACCATTCTACCATGTCAAGGAATCCATCAACAATCCTTCATCATTCCTCAAAAGCATCCAAGAGGCAGTCCAAAAATCATAACTCAAGTGTATTCTTCAAAGCTCATATGACCAATGTATTAATTCTTCTCTCAGGTTCAGCCTCTGATTTACAATGAGAACCATGGAATAAATAGGCTTGAGGGAGGAAAACTTCATGGAGCAACTAGCTATCCCATTGGCCAAGTCAAAATATCTAAACTTGTCCTTGAGGCTTTGCAAAGCCCAAGGCACAAAATATCCCATAAAATATCTAAAAAACTGCTAAAAACGGAAATTATATTGACTTTGCATGATTTCCCCATGATAAAAATAGCTTAACGCACATTTGGGAAAAGCAGATTTTTGGAGTTCAAAAATTACAAAAATACTTCATATTTATGCCTGAAAAAGGTCCCCTAACTTGCTGGATGCAAATGGCAGCCTTCCCGGTGTCGAAATGAGGCTCATGATGGCTCGTTGGAAAGCTCTCTGTGTCTGCTTTCCGACGCAAGTGGAATCACCTCAATCTGATCTCTGAAAGTCCCTCAAAACTATACCTGTGTGCAAAAACCCAGAAAATAGCAGGCTGCTGATATGGCGGGCAGAATGTGCAAAATGAGGTTGTTTTTCGCCAATTTGGAGGGGCGAATGATCTTCAAATGCCCTGAAAATCGCTGGAGAGCTGCTCATGAAATTATGGAATCCATTGGTATCACCCTCCTCCCTTGACGACTCATCAAACTGAAATGGCGCATTTATGAGTTTTTGGCGAAAACCCCAAAAATGTCAAAAAACAAAAAGTTTTCGAAACAGGCCCAAAATTGGCATGCATGACCCTCAAGGGTCCATAGAAACATGCTCCGAAGCTGAAGCCAAAATATCGAGGGCTGATATGCTTTTTGCTTCTTTCCGTGCTAGGCGCCTCTCCTTCAACTTCTTCAATTTTTCTTGTGCTACCTTCAATTTTCGCCTGGCAAACTGATTTAGCTTCTGAAAGTGAAGGGTCCTTTTTCTCTGTAGCTCAAGATCCCTGTTTGCCTTCTCAAGCTTTGTTTCCAAATGCTGGTTAGCCCTCTCAAGCCATGCTTCTTTGTTTTCCTCAATTTCCTGCTCAAGGAGGGCAGTGAGAGGAAAGGCTTCGAAATGAGCTTGTTCTTCTGCTCTCTGTTTTTCCAAGGCTCTTTTAAGCCCGATGGTCCTAGGCCTCTTCCGCCTAGGCTGGTCTTCCTCCTCTTCATCATCAAACTCGCCAATGAGCTCTTCAATTCTTACTTGCGCCTTTTCTGCCTCTTTTTTATACTTGATCGCCCTTGCCTCATGAATGGCTGCATGATACTTCATTTGTTTGTTTTCAACCTCCAAGAAGTGGTTGAAATTTCTCGCCCTTTGAAGGTCTTCTTGTAACACCTCAATTTTCCCTTCTTTGTGAATGAGGAGGTTTTCAAGGATGCGGGCCTCGTTATCACTGTCATCGCTTGGAATAGGGATGACAGCTGATTTACCTCTATGTTTGGCACTTTCCCCAACTATACTTTTGCCTTTGAAAGCTAATCTGGCGCTTTTTCTCCTTGGCAAGCTAGAAGTTGTCCTTTTGGGCAATTTCCTCTTTCTAGGAACAGTTTTGGTCACTGTCAAGGTGGCAGCTTCAGCTTGCTGTCCTTCCTCAACATCCTGTCCAGTTTGTGGCTCAAAAGGCGCTTCAATTGTTTGCCCAACTTGCTGCTCCTCAACTACTGTCTGCTGCTGTTCCTCTTCCTGTACTTGCTGCTGTTCATCAACCTGTAGCTGCTGCTGATCATCAATCTCCAACTGCTGCTGTCCCTCAATATCTAGCTGCTGCTGTTCACTGCCTTCTTTTTCTCCCTATGGTTCACTGCCCTCTCCTTCTCCTTGTTGACTTGGCTGCCCAGTGGTCATCTTGAGTTTTTTAGGGGTAGGCCTACTAGACAAAGGCACTGGGCGATGGACAGGCTGAGTAGGAGACACATGAACAGGAGGGACAGTGGCAAAATCTGCATGGCTAATGAATGAATCCCATGAAACCCCTTTCTTCTCCAGCTGGTGTAAGAAGATAATCTTGATCAAGGAATGATGAAAGAGAGAAGGGATTTGCTGAGGTGGAGCCTTCTTTTGAACAGTAGCTGCCATTTTCTCTATGCTTTTGGACAAAAAGTATGGAAGGTTTAGCTGCCTGCTTCTGGTAAAATGCATCAACAAGCGGACATGAAAGGCATAAATTTGGTTAAACCTCCCTTCACAAGTGAAATATCTCATTATGGCTTTCATCAGCGGAGCATAACTGTCAAGAAGATAGGAGAAGGGGAAAATAGCAGTGATGGTTTCCCTATGTTCAGGCTTGATGAAAGGTTTATAATCCTCCAGATCAAGATGCGCTTATTTAAACCACTTTTCACCATGATACGGGATCTTGGTAGCCTTGGATACATACCTTGGGGAGATTTTGAAGTCAAGACCCGCTAACTGGAAGTGTTTGTCCTTGAATCTCAAAGCGCACAAATGTGTAAGTGGCGAAAAACTCTTGACTTCTTCTATCCTCTGGCAGAAATCAAGACAACCTACTTCATGGAAATTGAAAAGCACTGATGGGTGAGCATTGATTTCTTCTATGGAGATAGGCTCATATCTCTTATGTGGACCGCTCCTGTGATCTTGCTTTGGAGGCATTCTGACTTGAACAAGCTTTGGAAGAGGCAAATTGCCTTTACTGTATGAAAAATGCTCTGCTGGATTGAAACTTGGTCACTATGTCGTTTGGACAAGAGAAAATATGAGGTGGAGGTTTTGCAACAAGTGTTCCTTTGAATAAACAAACTCCCGCTTCTCCTTAAAACCAGACCCTTTCACCTCCGGGATGCACCTCGAGCCAGTGCAAACTTTTTAATAGGGTATCATGTGTAAAGATGGGACAACCGCATGTAGATTCTCAGGTACACGCTTTTGAACAATCACTCCTCTTGTGAATTTGTTATAGGCCAACCAACATACCTACATCTCTCGTCTTCAATGTAAAATTCAATCATCAACAACCTCGTCCTTTAGAAAATGACCCTATTCACCCTTAGAATCTCTCTCGTCAACAACTCTTCAAAATGATACCATATAGTGAAAAGAAAAGGCGGACCTAGGTTAGGTGAAATATCAAGGTGCACGATGTTTTAGGAAAAACACTCTTTGCTTGTGAATTTAAGAGATTAACTATCACATCTATACCTCGTCTTCAATGTTAAATTTCAACCATCAACAACCCGCATTTCGGGAAGGTGTCCCTGTTCATCTTTGGAAAAACTCCGTCAACAAATTCTCGGTATGAAATAATGTAGTGAAGAAGAGGGGCGGACTATAGGAGAGCAGTGTCGTATATAATGCCAAAATTTCCCTCGCTATGGTGATCTTTGAAAGTTTAAGCAACACATCTTGTGTCTTGGATCAACATTATATTTTCCAATTATTCCAAATCATGCCTTGACTAAATATACCAATAGCCAATCGACTTTCATGTGTGAAAACAAGTTGTTTGTGCAATTAAAAAGTCACTTGGCATAATCTTGAGCCAAGATGACAGACCCTTTAAAAAACCACAGAACTTTAGGCGGAGGCTTATGTGAGTTTTCTTTTTCAAAACAAATCAAGGGCCCCCTTATACACGTAACCCTAGCTTTTGGAAGGGAAAACCTTTGTTACACCGCGACGTACCTAAGCCCCTGTCTTTATGACAAAATCTTCTTCTCGCTGACTTAAATCTATAAGTTTTACTGCTTGAACAATAAACCCTTTTTCCCACTAAACTTCACTGTTCCTCCGTGTATGTCATTTCACTCAAACACAAACATGCTCATTTTAAAGTTAAACTTGTTGTGAACATACAATAAAACTCATATTTCAAAGCGGAGGTAACGGGGGTTTTAAAAACTCCAAAGCTTGAGCAAAGGCCACAAGGGTTTCCCTTTTTCAAAATGATCAAGGCCTCTTCAACAATACATCTACCCTTCCAAAGATAGTTACAAATCAAGGCATACATAGTTCAATTTTGGTATTCGAGATTTTCAAGGGCGGAGTTTGAAATACCTCTTGAATTTTGATGAACACTCGTTTTGAAAGCTGAAGTAACGCTGGAAACCTTTGACACTTGCGCGGCACCCTTTGAAGAAAACACGTCGCGCAATAGAGAGTCCGTCGGGTCGGCTCGTCGGGTGGTCGGGCGGCTCAGTACAGCGCGTCGCGCCAATGTGCTGTGCATCGTCGCGCACGTCATGCAGTGGCTCGTGCAAATTTTCGCCCTGAGCACGTCGCGCAAAAATGCGGGCACGTCGCGCGAGTGCAAGAACGTGCAAAGCTGTGCTATTTTGACCGATAATTGCCTTGTTTTGGTGCTAGGGAGGCACGGGGTCTGGTTTCGGCTTTTGAAATTGAAAATATTTCCCTCACACTTACTCTTTGATGTCAATTCAAAACAAATTTCCAACGGTCATTTTACTTGGAAAAGGAACGTTGGTTTTCAACTCTGTTTTGTTTTAAAACAGTGGGTTTGTCATTTTGAATATGTAAACCCGAACCATGACTCAATCCCGAGCTTTAAACCTTGGCAAACAACTTCAACGATTTCTACATCACCTCTGCCATTGTTTTTAACAATGTTGGTGCTATTTACGATGTAAGGCAACCCACCTTACCACCGTAAAGATAATGCTTAAAAGCTGTTATGTTTCGAAGGACGGGGCTTGCCTTGTTAATGTATTTTGACTCGGTGCATTGGTCTTTTTGTAAGAGAGACATTCCAAAACCTCAACTCGTCCCCTCGTTTTGACAATTTAGGTGAAATGTTAACAAAGAAAAAGTCATCCAAAAATCAGTCAAAATGCATTTGAAAAGTCGTTTTATCACTTAACGGAGATTGCCTATGCCCTTCCAACTTGTTTAATAATTTCTCGCTCTTAGGTGATTTATAGGCTTCCCTCTCGGATCGTAAGTGCTATCCTTTGGCTATTTCCCTTTATATCATAATTCTCTGCTTTCTTGAAAAACACCCTTTGGACTTTTGGCATGTGATATTGTTTTGTTGTTTGATCTTTTCCTTTAAGGTAACTCGCCATTTTTTGTATCAATGGCATATATCCAATATTTTCTCTCTTCCACCCTGCAGGCACGTGATTGTGACAGACTCATTTGAATAGGAAAACCAATACCTTTGTATCATAAACACTATCATTTACCCGTGCAATGACTTCGTTTAATTTCTTTGCATCCTTTCATCCGCACTTTCGCGACCAATCGCTTTTCAACAACCCGTAATGGCTTTGGCCATCTCGCTCATACATGGAGGAGGCTCTTCATCGGGTAAGGTATCCGAAGGTGTTTTGAAAAATCTGTTTGACACAGCTTTTCCTCTCGAATGTGATGGTAAGTGAACCTCTTGAAAAACATCAATATGAGCATCTCTTCTTGCAAGCATCACCGTGTTTCAGCAAAAAACCCCTAGCCAAAGTAACACTTGTCTCCCCGCACCTGTTCTAAGGGTGACTGAGATATTTATCATTTGGCTTGGTCATCTCATGACAGATTACTTGACAAATAATCTTTGTGACTATGAAGGTCGGTGCTTTTTTGAAAAACCAAGAACTTTCCTCCTGCTCGTGTAATGGCATTTTGTCGACATCTACTCCATTTGATCTTGTGGACAAACAGTGCTTCTTATGATTGGAATGTTTACCGATGACGAGCCTTTCTAAAGTTCAATAATTCACATGACTTGAAAGTTTCGGATGACCTCCTTTATCGGACCGGACTCCTTTTCCTTTGAGCTAGCATATTTCAACTCTACTCCTATTATGATCATCGGTCACATTCATAAAACCCGGAGTTTTTGTTTCATTGTTCAGGTAAAGGCAAACTCTGGACTTTTGCAATCTTCTAAGTCAATACCGGCCCGCGCCCTCTCGCTTATGGATGAAGGAGGCGCCCTAACCCTCTCGCTTGTAAATGAAGGAGGTTCTGGGGCCTTGACAATTTACCAGCTTTGCTCGAGACAAGTGGTGACCCTTTCTTACTCGTGATTTTCATGTCGGAAAGAGCCGTAAGGTCCCGATGAGTGACTTTTGTTTTGCGCCTTCATCTCGTGCTCATAATACATTTAGAAGCATTTGTTCCTCTAACCGTAGATCAAGCATTTAATCCCGAGATGAAGTTATATTTCCTGCCTTTGTAGAAACCATAGAACACCGTGAAAAACCTAATAGTTAGCTTGAGATTGGGGTTTATGCAAGTCTTTCGAGATCTAGGGGATATGAGTAGCGCAAGTTAGGGCCGTTTGTCAATTTCATTTGCAAAGTAAGAGGTCACCATGGTAGGTCCGTTGTAGATGGAGGCTTTTTGGCTTTTTGATGATTGCCAAGGGTGAAATGTCTTAAAGCGCCACTTCCTAACATAGGGGAGACTTTTGAAACGAGATGTGGATTTGCCTTTTAAAGTCGATGAGCGGACCAATAAGGCTGAATCTAGATAGGATTGTGATAATGAGGTTTTGATTTCGACATGGGCGAATCGAAAAGGTAGAAGGGCGAAAAAAAGTTTTAGGAGGGTTTTCTCGGATGACATATTGACATAAGGAAATCAGCTTTCTAGAAAAACTCAGTCAGTAGATATAGTCATCACTAACATGTAAAAAATACCGATGGCTAACAAGTCTCAACCACTTGGGTTACCCCTAATGAGCATAAATTATTTATGTTTTACTTAAATAAGGTTTGTATAAATTTAATACACAAAGTAAATCTAACAAATTTAACACTCTCTCTATTAATTGGTTAATGTATCTATAAGAAAAATGAGAGGATATATTTAATACTTTGTAATAGCTTTAACAATTGTGGAACCATCAATATTATTGTGTAATGTTTATCAAAGTTTGGTGTGTATAAATATGTAGAAATTCCTTTTCTCTTTTCATTACAATGATATATTAATATTCTAAGGGTCGATTCAACACTATTGAAAATCATCACTATCTTATTTTGGAGGATTTGGTCCAAAATTACTACCCAAGTTGATATTGAAATGGTCTAAAAATCAAAACATAATCTTTTTAACCATTTTAAGCAATTTGAAGAGGGAAATATTTGATCACCGGGATTTTAACCCTAATTGTTATCCGTCACCAATGGCTTACGCAAACTCCATCCCTGAAAATTCATCTCTTCCTAGAAAATACAACAATATGCATCCCTCCTTGTGATGTTGTTTTCTACATAACCCACATTTGCAAATATAATAATAGCATTGGCCTTAATAGCCCCCCTGCATTCCCTTAGTGCTCCTAGACTTCTTTAGGACGGAATAATTACTTCTCATGGGACTTTGTATTTCTTCCTTAGCTACAAGTGTCACATCATTCAAGGATGTAGTGTTTCAAGGGAACATTGGAGGGTCCTTACCTCCTTACCTCAATACCCTCAAATCATAACTCGTAAGTTAACCCTTGGTCCCATATAAAATCATATTTGAAGACACAATAGAACAATTTGCATTCTATAAGGGAAATTGGTTAATATTGGGTCCAATTGCCTTTAGCCAAAACTAGCGGATGTCCATCAATGGATTGCATGCCCTAAGAATCTAAATTGAAATAAAGAACCTTATATTTATCCTTGTTCCAAGGCTTTGTTAAAAGTGGAATTCGACCTAGAAAAGGATATAGATTAGATTCTTAACTTAGGGTTGTAGTTTTGGGGTAAATTTTGATTTTTCATGAAGACTCTGTCTCCAATATTTAACCTAGGATTGAGTTATCTCTCCAATGCTTCATTATGGGTGTAAATTTCATGCTACACTTTTGGGGATATTGAAGATGCATTAGGCGTAGTTTCACTTTAGGGGGAAAATAAATAAAACATATTTGCTTTATAACTTATGATTGAATATATTTTGATATGAATTTCAAAAAAGGATTCATGACAAAAAATGAAGTAGGTAGAAAAAATAATACAGCTTGGACTCAAATGATAGATTATGAGTAGGTAGCCTTCGGATGTTGGGCCTCGCTTCGTGAACAAAGCGCATATAATTGCATTGCATGAAGACCTCCAATATGTTATATAAATAGAATGCATGACAAGGAGACACAAGAAGTAGTAGAAAAGGCCTCAATCCATATTCTTGAAATTATATTCATTTCAATGATGAAAATATATATTACATGATTGAAACCACCTCTTTCCTCCGACCTTAACACGTCATCAAGAAAAAAATAGGAGGAAAAATAGGAAACTAGAAACACACTTAGGATAACAACTATATCCTAGAATGTGACATACAAAGGTGGTACACTAGGACTTCATGATTGTATATGAGTAAATAAAATTTCCCACCTCAACAATAGGACCTCCATCAATCCATGTTGCTCTCTCTCGAATATAATAAACATATCAAAGTGCTCATATCCAGTATTGACTCAAAAAATTCACCGAAGAGTTCAAGTCACACTACCGCATACATTACCAAGAGTGGTAGTCCTTTTTTTTCCTATTCATGCAAGACATCAAATCAAATATTATGTTAGAACAAGTACATATCATAAAATGATACCTTATTCATCTTCGAGTCTCATGGATGTAGCAACCACTAGCCTAAGTTTGTCTCATACAACAACACTACCTTGATCTATGAAGGTATCTCTATCCCAGCTATATATACCGTTGAGAATGCAGCAAGATGATGGAGCTTGGTGAAATGAAGTCGCCTTCACCAAGTGGGCCCGCAGGTGACTCTTGGCACAAAGTCTATTTTTAGACTATGTCTATTTTTAGACATATGGAGCATGGTTCGGGGATTCCAGTTTGAGATTCTTGAAGCATTGGTCATGTTGGTAAAAATAGATGAGACTCTATTTTTTAGGTCGAAGAGGTCGAAGGCTATTTTTAGACTCGCCTCTCCTAAAAATATGGAAGTCAAATATTATTTACCCTTAATAATATTTGGACTCTAAACATGACAGACTTTATTCTCTTTGGAGCACTTCGTTCGAGCTACGTAAGTGGTTCATGCAACCGACAGAGGAATCACGTGGTTCCCAAGGTTTTGATGGCATCATGCATGGTTGACTTCGCTAGACTTCGAGTGGCGAAGTTTGGAGGAGTTAATGAGACAGATAGTGGAGTTGTGTTCGTTTATTTTAGTTGAACTAGTTGAGATTAGTTTAATTAGATAATCAATTAGTTATGAGTGGAGTGAATTAAATATTATTTAATTCATTAATTAGTAACTCATTATTCAACTCAAGAACACATCAGCTCACTACGAAAGGCATGATCAATTCAAGGAGACCATGAAAGAGGTAGATGAAAAGGGTGGAGTTAGCTATCGGTTGTGACTATACTCGTTGCTATTTGCAACACACGGATAGGAGGAGTAAGCCCATGAGGATTGCGCAGTTCAGGCTGGTGGTTTATCTATATAAAGAGGCCATCCCATAGCATTGAAACACGCAATAGAGGCAAGGCAATTAGTGGTGAGTTTTGAACCAGTAACATGTTCAAAACTGAGCTAGATTGTGTGTAACTTTATGAGAAAGTACTAAGTACTTGTGAGGAGTATTGTACTGAGTTTGTTATATGATTTCTCCATTATAATATACACAATAGCAGTGGGGTTTTCAGCTATAAGCTTTCCCCATACATACTGTGTTAATGTGTATGATGATTTGATGTGTTATCGCTTGATTTTATTTCCGCATGTGTGATGATCTGAGTTGGTTGAGTGGAAGAGATTATGTGTTGTGTATGAAGTTCAAATAGTATGTGACCAGGGATAGTCTCGGTGGATAATTAATCATTATTAAGCAAATTTCTACATGGTATCGGAGCTATTGAAGTTCGATTGATCATCACGATGATTACAAACTTATTTCGGTAGACAGAGTCCGCATGCGGGCCGTGTAGCCTCCGATTCATCTTTCTTCGGAAAGTGAAAGGTGCGGTAAACGCCCCTTACGCCGATCTCTGTGCTAGAAATAATTTGTTTCACGATCCGGGAGCGGTTGAGCTTTTAGGTGGAATTCGAAATTTTGCAGCGAGCTTTGTTTTTCTCTTGGTGCCGTTGTTGAAAATGTCTTTCAACGGTTTGCGACTCGAATATGCTCTTGAAGGCGAGTTCGAATTATGTTGCATGGAAGGATCGCATGGAGGCAGTATTAGAAGATAATGGTCTCAAGGAGTTCGTAGATACGGATGTCCAAAAGCCCACCGATGCGACTGAAGTCGATGCATGGCAAAAGAAGATGGCGAAGTGTCGAAGGATCTCGTTGGAGGGCGTCAAGGATCATATTGTATCCAACTTGCATGGAAAGGCTACTCCATATTTAATGTGGAAAGCTTTGACGGATCTATTCCCAGAGTAAGAGTGACCAAAGGAAGTCGGGCGCTCAAAGATAAGCTCAGGAACATCAAGATGGAGAAGGGTGACAAGATTGCCAAATACCTCAGCATCGCCAAAAAGCTCACTAATCGCATGCTTGGTTTCAAGTGTGCCGGGATCGGTATGGTTCTTGGACGGCGGTGCGTCATTTCATATGATGGGAGATTGGGATTTATTCTCGGATCGGTCGGATCGATCAGGCAAGGTGTACTTTAGGGAAGTATGTGAAAGGCACCTTTTCACGAGAAGGATAGTCGCACCACGACGATCCTTAAGAGAGTTCACACGTACGTGTGTGGTCCTTTCTTAGTTTCTTCGACGAAACAAAGCCACGAGTATTATGTGATCTTTGTTGATGATTTCTCTCGAAAGTGCCGGATCTTCTTCATGCGTAAGAAGAGCGATACATTCGCGAAGTTTTGTGAGTTTAAAGCACTCTGGTTGAGAAGGAGTCAGTGGAAGAAGGTGATTGCTCTAAGGAGTGATAACGGTGGTGGATTCATCTCGATCGAATTCAAGGAGTTTTGCAGCGCGGAGGGGATTCGGAGAGAGCTCATCGCACCCCATAACCCACAAGCAGAACGGGGTGGCGTGAGCGGAAGAACGAAAGAACGATCATGGGTGCCGCACGGGTGATGTTGCATGATCGTGGCCTACCCCTTCACTTGTGGGTCGAGGCATGCAATACAATAGTGTATGTGCGAACCGTTGTCCTCACAAGGTTCTTGGCATGAGTACACCTGAGGAGGCTTATTCTGCAAGAGGCCCGATATTTCCCATTTGCGGATCTTTTGCTTTCTCTCGTCTACATGCATGTGACGAAGGATGCGAGAAGAAAAGCTGGATCCAACTCGCCGAGGTTGGAATATTTGTGGGGTACACCGATACACCTCACAACTACTGGGTGTATTTGTCGACAGGTCGAAAGACTGCTGTGCGACGGGATATAAAATTTCAGAGGGAGAAAGCCATGCGGTGTTCGCATGAGAGGGAGCTACACTTGCATGCGGATGAGGAGCCGTTAGTTCCTAAGGAGGAGCTTCCGGATGTGGATCAGCCACAAGAGGAGGTTCGGGGAGGTGGAAGAAACCACCCGAGCAGCGCCAACCATAAGAGGGCGCATGCGCACCTGGCGAGCCGAGCGACCGGCTTGAGATGCAGAGAAGGTTTTAGGACCACCTACAACACAACGCGGATAGAGACAGTCACCGGATCGCATCACCGGATACATGGCTCTTGTGAGTCAATGTGTTGTGACGGGAGCCATCCTATTTTGAGGAAGTCAGTGGAGGAACTCGCATGGGTTGATGCCATGATCGAAGAATATGATTTGATCGTCGTGAACGAAGGCATGGGAGATTGTCCCAAGACCGGGTTGGGAAATCGGTGGTGGGTTCGCGATGGATCTACAAGGTGAAGCGTGTGGTGACATGGAGTGTGGAGAAGTACAAGGTGAGATTTGTCGCCCGTGGCTTTTCGCGGATCGAGGGGATTGACTATGAGGAGACTTTTGCACTCGTCGCAAGGTACTCTTCCATATGGATGATCCTTGCTCTCTCAAAGACAGATGGGGGTGGCACATTCATCGGATGGATGTGAGACCGCGTTCCTCAATGGAGTTATTGAGGAAGAGGTGTACATAGAGCAGCCCCGAAGGTTTTGAGATCTTCAGCAGTGAGTCGCATGTGTGCCGACTCAAGAGAGCACCTTGTACGGGCTGAAGCAAGCACCTCGTGCTTGGTACACCCTGGACAGATAGCTACTTCACCGGGCTTGGATTCTCCAAGAGTGAGGCGGATCCCAACCCCGTACCTCGATTGTGGGTGGAGGGGAAGTTGTTGATCATCGTATCGTATGTAGATGATCTGATTTTGATCGGCGATGAGCGAGTTGATACTTTCATGCAAGGAGGATCTTGCAAGAGAGTTTGAGATGAAGGACTTGGGCATCCTTCATTATTTCCGGGATTGGCGATTTGGTAGCGTAGCGAGGACCCGTTTGTTTCTCGAGGGCAAGTATGCCCTGGGATATTTTGGAGAGGTTCAACATGCAAGGCCGCAAGCTCAGTTGACACTCCTCTTCCCCGGTGGTTGGAGGAAGGAGGATGCTACTTCGGCGGAGGTAGTGGATGCCACCTGTCTCATCGACGCTGGTGGGGTCGCTATGTATCCGAGTCAATACACGACCCGATATATGCTATGCGGGCTTAACCGGCTTTCGCAAGCTATGGTTAAGCCTACCAAGCTCTTTTGGAAGGCGATGCAAGCATGTATTGCACTATATCGTAGGCACATCGGGATATGGTCTATGGTACAAAGACAGAGAGGATGGAGCGAAGCTTTTTCGGCTTCACCGATGCGTATTGGGTAGGGAGTCCAACGGACTAGAAGAGCACTTTTGGAGGAGTTTTCAAAGCATTGGGTCGACAAGCCCAGCTTTCCCGGGCACAGCAGGAAGCGCAGATCCGTGGCACTCGCTCACGGAGGCCAAGTACATGGCAGACTAGCTTGGCCGCATGCAAGGCTATTTGGATGAGGAAGATCCTCGCGAGTTTGTTCGAGTTGCATTTGGAGCCTACGAGTGATATACCTGTGATAACCGCAGCTACATCAAGCTCTTGGCTAATCCAAAGATTTCATGATAGGTCCAAACACATCGGCATCGTGCACCATCATATCGTAGATTGTGTTCGGCGGAGAATCATGATGCTTTCATATGTTCCCACGGAGGATCAGGGATGCCGACATCCCGACGAAGGTGCTCACCAGGAGCAAGTTCGAATTCCACAGAGGGCAGGATAGGGGTTGTAGATAATCCATATCTTGCTGAGAGGGAGTGTTGAGAATGCAACAAGATGATGGAGCTTGGTGAAATGAAGTCGCCTTCACCAAGTGGGCCCGTAGGCGAATTCTGGCGCAAAGTCTATTTTTAGACTATGTGTATTTTTAGACATATGGAGCATGGTTCGGGGATTCCAGCTTGAGATTCTTGGAGCATTGGTCATGTTGGTAAAAAATAGATGAGACTCTATTTTTTTAGGTCGAAGAGGTCGAAGGCTATTTTTAGACTCGCCTCTCCTAAAAATATGGAAGTCAAATATTATTTACCCTTAATAATATTTGGACTCTAAACAACGAGTTTATTCTCTTGGAGCACTTCAGTTCAAGCTACTGTAAGTGGCTCATGCAACTCGATGAGAGGAATCACGTGGTTCCCAAGGGTTTGATGGCATCATGCATGGTTGACTTTAGTTAGACTTCAAAGTGGCATAAGTTTGGAGGAGTTAATGAGACGGATAGTGGAGTTGTGTTCGTTTATTTTAGTTGAACTAGTTGAGATTAGTTTAATTAGCTAATCAATTAGTTATGAGTGGAGTGAATTAAATATTATTTAATTCATTAATTAGTAACTCATTATTCAACTCAAGAACACATCGACTCACTACGATTAGGCATGATCAGCTCGTGGAGACCAAAGGAAAGAGGTAGATGAAAGGGTGGAGTTAGCTATCGGGTTGAGACTATACTGGGTTGCTATTTGCAACACACGTATAGGAGGAGTAAGCCCATGAGGATTGCAGCAGTTCAGTCGGGTGTTTTATCTATATAAAGAGGCCATCCCATAGCATTGAAAACACGCAATAGAGGCAAGGCAATTAGTGGTGAGTTTTGAACCAAAGATATACAACATTCTATTCCAATCAGATCCCATTCTTGTTGTCACATTAAATCATCGTCTTATCCAAAACTTTCTCAAATAGCTCTCCAAAGAGCTTCCTTAACCAAGCTAGCTACAAAGTACTCAACCTCGGTCATGCTTAAATTTATTGACTCGTATTTCCTACTCATCCAAGATATCGTGGCGGATCCCGAGCTGCGATAATGCCTGGATGTTATCTTCTTATAAATAATGTTTCCTACCTAGTCAAAATCGATAGCATCCATGCAATTGTACATCTCCCATAGTATATATTAGACCAATATTTATCGTCCCATGCAGATTATTTCAAAATGTGCTCGACGACAACCCAATTTGTACTCAAGGTGTTATCACTCAAAAAATTCAAACATCATTTTGACAAGGTTACATAGGTTCATGGGTCAAAATATGGTTTTAGGAGTCATTTTAAGTTTGATCAAGGGAAGTATTAAATTTTTTTATAGTTTGAACTTACTCCTAAGGTTTAAACACACTCATCCTCAAACTCCTTCATGTCACATCATTCATAATTTTCTGATTCATTTCATTTTCCAAAGGTTTTTTATACCAAAAGTGCCAAATTAGCCAAGAAAATACAGTTTCGTAGTGCATTACATTGTAAAAAAGTCACTTTTTGCTACGAAATCATGAAAGTTTTGTAGTGAAATATGAAGCAAAATTACGTTTTCTAACTTTGAGAAGTCAACTTAAAAGGTGGTTTCCAAGAAAAAAAAACAATATTTTAAGAAAAAAGAGAGGGGATATTTTCAAAAAACATATCATATAACAATAACCTCTCTCACGTTTCTCATAGGTGTTATCATTTGGGAGATACAAGGATTTATTTGAAGCCCTATTTTCGTAAAACATAGTTTTCTTGTTTTACACATGTTGTGCAAATGCAGCTTTCGGGACAGATGGAGATGTGTTTCAAATAACCAAGAGAGGTTTTTCTTCAAGAATTACTGAACTACAAAAACCTCCTTCAGTTTTTTCAAAATACATCATTTATTAGAATATATAGGCTCTGTTCTAAGACCTAATTTTGAGGAAAAAACAAGAAAAAGCTCGCAAGGATGTCTTAAATATGAAAGGTGAGATTGACACCCTCAAGACTCTTAGGTGAGTTGATTTATAGTTGTTTGAGGTTGATGAAATGATTAGATACAATTTTTTTTCTACTCACTGGGTTTCAGTTTTCAAAATTATGCAAAAATCCGCATTTTTAGCTATTTCGTAGCGCCTCTAGGCTTGAAGGGCGACGATGTGCTACGAAACCCGTATAGGCCGCGTTTTTGTCTTTTTGACCAGTTATGGAGGGTGTTGAGAGCTTAAATTGGTATATACATGTGTTGTATGATTATAAATCTGATGGAAAAAGGAAATATTTGAAATGGTTGAATATAAAGGCTTATTTTGCAGGCGCTACGAAATCCCGCCTTACTTTCGTAGCGCACCGCATTTTATCCTTTTGAGCAGGTGTTTTGAAGTGAATTTTTGGACAGCCGGAGGTTATGGAAGAATAATAGACCATGTCAAGCCATAATTAAACATTCAAGGACCATGAATTGAATATTAAATTACGAGTAAAAAATGTTAAAAAAAAATGAGAAGACCATTTGCCTAAAAAAACAGTGGTCTCGTTTCTAGTTTTGAGGAGGTCGACCTAAGTGGTCATAAAGGGATGAAGCCCATCAACTAAATTCGACCATGTGAATGTATACTTGTCAAATATTTAATTTATTTTAGTAGATGAGTTTGTTAAATATAATAAAGAGTAGTTTGAGTCTTATTTGAAATATGACTCGTCAAGTAGGATAGGTGTCTCTGTTTATCATTAAAGTTGATGTTTTATGGTTATGCAAGGTGTCATTAGGAAAAAAATTCGATGTATCTAGCCTAGAGGCAGATCATATGATGATGTAAAATATCTATTAAAGGCCATGGGGGGTCGAATTTTTTCAAGGGTTGAAGATTTTTAGCAAAATTGCGAACTTATTGTAAATTAACTGTTTCAATAATACAAAGATGTGTTACTTGACCAACTTGAGATTCTGAAGGAGTTTTTAGTGCTTATTTGTTCTATATTTACCTTTTATGTATCTCTCTTGCAGTTTTTTTCATTTATATTACTCGGAATTCATCCATGTGATGCTCTTACTTCCTTTATAAGTGAATTGACTGTGTATTTTCATATCTCATGTGTGTGTGTCCTACTACTAAAAAATCCGACTCGCCTCAACTTCCATGTCCGAATGACTAAAAGTGTTGACTCCATAAGCCCAATGGCTACATATTGATATTATTTTCAGCCTACATTCATCATAACCATTTTATTTCCTAAATAGATTTAGCCATCTATATCTTTATTCCATATCATTAACCCTTGAGAAAGCCCTCTCGTATTGAGAAGGCTAAGCCTCGATCACAAGATTGGTTTGAAATAGTTACACCGAAGTTATATGATCAGCAACCAATTAGGTACGATTTTGGTGATAACACAAGGAATTCACTCGCAAATCATATATCCATATGTGTGTTCTCAAGTAACATCAATGTCTCATTCAAATGTCGGTAATCATAGGAGTATGCCAAGTCATATCCAACAACAAATCTCGCATGATTTCTTGAAATTCAATTCCATCATGGTGTCCAAGGATTTGCATTCCATATTTCCAAATCTCTCCACTAGATTCATGCCATATTTTCCTTGAGAAAGGAAGATTTATCTTGGTCTTTTCCAAACTTTTAATCCCGTAAAGTAATACATCATAGCAAGATCCTTCATCTTGAACTCGAGGCTAAATCCCTCTTTTATATGTTTATCGCAGGCTCATTATCCGTCAATAATATATTTTCAACATATAAAACCAAAATCAAAGTCATACCCTGGACCATTTTGAAGTAGAGGCTTGGATCAACACTACTTCCATACAAGGCTCGAGGAGCTTGCTTCAAATCATAAAATGAATTCGCAAACATAACATTGGCTAAAATGATATACCAATCTTTAAAAAAGTCAATATTGTGAAATCAAATCAACCAAGTCTACTTATAAAGCATTAAATTCCAAACCAAAACTAATATCAAAGCCATGGAATTTTCTCAGCTAATATCACTATTAAAATTTTCAACCCAAGTCCCCAAGTAGAGCTCACACCCAAGTACCAAGTTACAACCTTATCTATTTTTCATGTCAACAATTGTCATTTATCAAGTAATTTCGAGCCAATAATTCATTAATTCATCCCCATGATCATAATATTGGTTTGAAATAGTTATACCTGAAGTTGTCTAATCAAAGAACCAATCGGTACGATTTTGGTGATAACATTTTTGCGCCATGTTGTCGGGGGAGTGAAGGTGTAAATTTTCCCCGGGAAGAATGACAAAGTTTCAATTCTAAGGTCTCGAGAGAAGTAAACACTTAGACACATATTGGTTTTATTTCTGCATGCCCGGCGACTCCACACATCAAATAATCAATTGGAAGGTGACTCCATCCGCTTGAAGATCGGTAGCTTTGATGAAGTTTCAAGATGAGTTCCATTGCAAGAATAAATGCCGTGTATGCCCCTATGAATCGGTCTCATATCCCTAGTTTTCCAAATCCTATGCCAAAGTTCGAATGGTTAATCGATATTCCTATATTTAAAGATGAAAATAAATACAATGTTGCTCTTCATTTGGTTAGATTCCATATGCATGTATAGAGTCTTAAGGTTCAGCTCCTCGAGGATTGTCTCATGAAGATGTTTATGGCCACTTTAGAAGGAAAAGCATGGTCTTGGTATGAAAGCTTGCCAAATGGTTCATTATATTCTCTTGCTGATTTCCATGTTGCATTTTTATTAGATGTATGAAGAGTGTCATCCCTCCTTATTCTCTGGTCAAAGACTACCGTAAACACTATGTGAGTTTTATTGAATATTTGGAGAATTGTTATGAAGATGATGAGTTCATGGATGAGGAAATTTTAAAGGCCCTTCGTGACAATCCCTTTCATCACCAAGAAGAAAGGATATCCTCTCTCTTGGATGAAAATGAAACCCAACGAGAGTTTATTTACGATAATCATGTTACATCCTTCCGAGTTTGATGAAAAATTGCAGCAGGACTTGTTAGTATTTTGATCATCGGGAGTATGAGAATCATTGCAAACAATAAGAGGAAATATTGGAAGATAATCACTATAACTCTCGGGTAAAGGAAAAAGTTGATTCTTCATGTTATTTCTTGCATAAGTCTACATCAAATAATGATCACATTAACGAAGAAGTGGGCGAAATTTTTTTCTTTATCCTTGTCTTCTAATCTGAAATCATTTGAGTACAAGTCGGAAGTTAAGATTCAATTTGTGGATGAAGTTGCTAAGAACGATTAGAAAAAGACATTGAATTTTTAGAAGATCAAATTCAACCTTATAGGCTTCAAGATCAAGATCGCTTTTTTCAAAATCTTTTCATGCCGTAACACAAAGAAAGGGTGTTGCTTCCTTTCTCTTTTTGAGATTGAGGAAGAATACATTGTTCTCGAAAATTAGTTGGATAACACACAACCGAAGTCTTGTGTGGTTGTTCAAAGCATGTATGAGTTGTCCAAAGTCGTAGAATGTCATGAGAAGCATCAAACAAATCATGTCTTCTTTGATCCTATAGTCGACTACATGGAAGAGTTCTACGCTCAAATTTTCAATTATATTTTCATCATGAGGATCGGATCCATTTTGTGTTTCCTTGGTCTTTTCAAGTATCATGTTCTGTTGGTTCAAGTGCGATAAAAAATTTCAAGTGTCGGATAAGATCAATGACCAGGCTTCATTGGAATTTTCATGTTGCTTGAGTTAAAAATGGAGATTGCAACTGTTAGGGGTAGGTAGGAGTGTGTGAATAAGCTCAAAGTTAGACCGAGCATCTTTTCGAGTGGTACAAATTTGGTTCTTCTACGAAAGTGATCATCAAGCTTGAGCCTAAGGTGAAGGCCATAAGAGCTTGGCGAAGTTTTCATAAATTTAGTTTTCATAAATTTCGTAGTTTTTTATTTCTAAGAAGATGGATAGCACTGGAACTATAGGTTCTTTGGTGTACTGTAGGGGCACACCATCCCAAGTGGAGCCACTCAGCTATCACTCAAAAAATTCAAACAAAAAATTCAAACATAATTTTGACAAGGTTACATAGGTTCATGGCTCAAAATAGGGTTTTAGGAGTAATTTTAGGTTTGATCAAGGGAATTATTAATTTTTTTATAGTTTGAACTTTACCTTAAGGTTTAAACACACTCATCTTCAAACTCCTTCATGTCACATCAATCATAATTTTCTGATTAATTTCATTTTCCAAAGGTTTTTGTACCAAAAGTGCCAAATTAGCCAAGAAAACCACGGTTCGCACAGCACATTACACTGTAAAAAGTCACTTTTTTTCTATGAAACTACCGAAAGTTTCGTAGCGAAATATGAAGGAAAATTCTGTTTTCTAACTTTGATAAGTCAAATTCAAAGGTGGTTTATGGGAAAACGAGAAAGGTATTTTAAGAAAATGAGAGAGGTTATTTTAAAAAAAGATATCAAATAACGATAAAGTCTCTCACTTTTCTCACAAGTATTATCAATTGGGAGATACAAGGATTTATTTGAAGCCCTATTTTCGTAAAACAAAGTTTTCTGTTTTACACATGTTTTGCAAATGCGACTTCGGATAGCTGGAGATGTGTTTAAAATAAAAAAAGAGAGTTTTTGCTTCAAGACATAATGACCTACAAAAAACTCCTTCAGTTTTGAAAAATACATCATGTATTAGAATATATAGGCTCTTTTCTAAGACCTAATTTTGAGGAAAAAAAGAAATATCTCGCAAGGATGTCTTAAATATGAAAGGTGAGATTGACACCTCAAGACTCTTAGGTGAATTTATTTATGGTTGTGTGAGGTTTATGACATGATTAGGATACAATTTTTTTTTTTATTTTGGGGGTAGACATCATTCTGAAGCTGTTGGGAGTGTTTGCAGAGCCATCAGGGCGCTCTAACAGAGAATTTACCAGCGTTTTTGGTCGTGGAGCCACTAGGGCCTAAGGGAAGAAGAGCTGTTTTGGACTACCTTTATCCAATGGAGGTGGTTGTTTAGTCATTTTATACTGATTTGAGCCTTCTGAATCTATTTTTGCAGTGTATTTTTCCATTTGAGGCTTCTATACAATTGTATTCACATTTTGAGCATTTAATCAAAGAGGAAAAAGCCTAATTAGAGGCTTTTGGACCCAGTGGAGGTAGCCCAAGAGAGGGGTGAACCGCTTAAACAATTATTTGTTGTCATACTGTATAATTTTGCTGCATATTTTCAGATTCTGCTCCTTTAAACAGTAAATTTTTATAAGCTATCTTTTCCCAAGCAGGTTTAAACGGTGAACAAAACTTATTAGTTCATCTTCAAAACACTACACTTCATTTGCAGAATATGTATACTTGCCTATTCACACATTAAAGTTGGATCAATGAATACTTTGCAGTTAAAACAAATACTTTCATTGATCGGATCTTTGTGATTACATTTTATTTCTTTAGGCAGAGTCTGTAGAAGGGCCAGGTAGCCTCCGGATTCATTCTTTCTAGTAAAGGTGAAATATCCGGTGAATGCCCCTACAGTCAATCTCTGTATGAGAAATTATTTGTTCTCACGATTTTCGCATCAATTTTTATGGCCGCTAATATGTTTTCAGAGCAAAATAAGATCATTCAAAGAAATGCAGCCCAATGGATGAGGTAATCGATCACCTCCCATAATGCAAGTCTGTTCTTGATGCCTTCAAGAAGGCACCATCCTGCGGAGGCCACTGGTGTTAGCCACCTATAAAATTTTTATAGCAAAAAAGGTAATAATTATTTCAGGGAAAAAATTTTATTGCAAAAAAGTGTTATCTCTTGAAGACTCTTGAAGGCCTCATTCCTCTGTCCAAAATATTCCCTACTATGCCCATTTTACACTCTGGATTTCTGTTGATTTCATGAGGAAATACTGCTACAAAATCATCCATTTTCCCCTACTTCCACTTGAAAGAACTAACCTCCATTTCTCCCTTTTTCTCGATAAAACTCCCAGATTTGGTTGATGCCATACAATGGCCACACCCCTTCCCACACCCTCTGAAGTAGTAAAACCAAATAACGCAAGATTTTGTAATGTGGTTTTGTATTGTGCAGGTGTTTGAATAAAATTCCATTTTATGAGTTAGAAGCTATATTTCATAATCGGCTATCGATCACTAGAAGGATCAATAGCGCTCTAGTATGGTACTGTAATGTTGTTTCCCGTAGAAGCTGCGAACCTTGTCCAAAGGAAGGAACCCGAGTATAGAAGAAATAAATCAGGAATGAGTTAATGGAGCTACAGTTCCGAGAGTTGAACCTGAGTTTAGTAAACCGAAGTGAACAGGAGGAAGGGGGTTAACCCCACAGTCAATCACTGTACAAAACCGGAGCAGTTTTGATCGCACCGCCTTTGTGGGGTAAGACATATTTCCAATTCAAGAGAGACACATGGTAGGAGCTGACACATGGCCTCAAGCGGTTTGGAGATACCACCCTCCACGCACGTTAAAAGTCGACTATGGGCTCAGCATGATATTGACGTACGCCGTCCGATCTGAGGCAGGCTCATCGAACAGTGATCGTGCTCAAAGAAGCTCGGGGGATAAATTAAGGTATGGCATGGGCCTATGGCCCACAATCAATCACCCTAGTCCACATGTCCATGATAGTAGTCAGCATTCCCACATAACCGGTGGTCCCCAATGCCTAGTCAGCATACACATCATCACCCACGTAGCAGCAACTGATTGGAGCGGGCCTTGTTTGAAAAGGATTTTGCTCGCATGGTCAAAAATCCGGACCCGATACGATTTAGGGCGCATTTGATATAAATATTTTGGTCTAACACCATGACGTTAGCGGGCACCTTTTGTGACCCCTCTGCTTCGTTATACGACTTGTTTTTATTAGATTTTGAAGTCGGGGTATGTTATTTGATAAAGGGTGTTTTAAATGGTTTTTCCATTATAATAAAGAAAGGGGCCGAAAGTTGAAGTTCAATTCTGTTGATCCTTTAAAGGAAGACATCCGTGGGTTAAATTTTCCGTCTCATCGATTCTTCAAGGCTGATGCCTCACAATCCTTACTGCATATGTGCACACTAACAAAACACGGTAAATGTGTAGCACAATCAAAGAGTATGAATGTCGAAGCGGGGGGAATGCACCGAGAATGGGAGATTGTAGACGGATACGTGGAGGATTACGGCTAAGGCGATTATCAAAAGCCTAGTCCACTCCCAATTAAGACATAGTTAAAATAAAATCATAAGTGTTTTATCAGACAGAAAAGCCTCCACCCCCACATCAGAGGCAAATTGATTCCTCCCGGCTACCACAAAGCCACCTGTGCCTCAAAGCATTCAAACAGAGACCGAAGTTATTGATCAAGATCAGATATTTGCCTCAGCGCAGCTAGAGAGTTAATTCTGCAAATAAAATTAATTACAAAATATCAGAAGAGTTACCTTAACATAACACAGAGCCTCAAAAGTCAATAAGAGCTCCCATAGGAAAAACTGACTCTTAAATAGAAAAACATTAATATAGTCGAAACATACGCGTAAAATTCTTCATCGAGCCCCCCAAAGGCCGAGAAGCCATTAAGACTATATTAATTATCTTTGGAGATCTTTTATCAGATCTCACCTCCTCATTCTTCTATAAATACTACTGGAGAAGATGAGAAAAAGGTTGGTTGCTGAACTTTGAAATATAATTGAGCTTGAGACTTCTACTTGTAAATAGTGTTCACTGGCTCTTGAAGCTCTGCTTGTGATAGATAAGTTAGTCTGGGAAGTGTAGATGATTGTTAAGTTAGAGCATTGGACTTAAAGCTGTAACTGGTTTGGAGCATCAATACAAGCTGATTTATGGGATCCTAGTCTATGTCGACGGTGATGTTTTTTTTTTCTTTTCTTTTCTTTCTGTGTTCATATTCTCTTATAAAGAACAACATGCATAGAGTTAGGACCTACTGTATATCAGTACCCTTCTCTAACTGGAAATCTTTATCTAAATGTTTTCTTCCAATTTGTGTTATTGAGGAATGATCTAATTCAGTTCAAGCATAGGAATGTTGGCATTCCCTCGTCCTACTGTCTGAGCTAGTTGTTATTCTTAAATGTTATTTTCAGTATATGTTAAGTAGAGATGAACTAAGGAAGATATGGTGTGCCCTGGTCCTAGTTTTATCCCAAAAGATTGTCTGAAAGTTTCCCTTGGAATGTGTTAAAAGCTAGCTAGTTTGAAAGTACTTACCAGATCTTAGGCCTCTTTGTTATCTTAGTGTTTGTCTTGAAAGTTACCAAGTAGAGCAAAGCTAGGAGAGGATTTGTGGTGAGCCCAGCCCACTAGTTTCTTCTCCAACAGTTGCCTTCAAGTTTCCCTTTGTTTTAAAATGTTTTCTATTGAAAGTGCATCAAAAGCAGGCTATTTTAGAAATACTTACCTGATCTTAGATTAATTTTATGTCTTTATTAAGCGTATGTCAAAATCAGGCTAGTTTAGAAGTACTTACTTGATCTTAGGTTGCTCTATGTTCTTCATCTGTTTAATTCACCTTCTTTTTGTCTCATTTCATTCCATAAATCAAACTTTAAAGAGATCCTTAGACATAGATGACTTGCCCCATGGACCACTCTTGCCCCTTGTTGTTTCAATTAAACCCTATTATGACTCCATAGCCCAATGGACTAAAACCTGCAATTATCTATCTTCCTGGCCAAAGCTTGTTCTATTTGCTTGCAACTTCTCACCTTTGAAACTCTTTGCACTTAGGACTTTCCACCTCAAACAGTAATCATGCTCAACCATCCAAAAACCAAAACAAACCCTTGGCCTTCATAACTAGCCTAATATTATCACCCCAAACTTCAAAGACAAATCCATCTTTGCACTTATTGGAGAGATCCCTCTCCGGATTCAGGAGGGCTAGATCCTAGAATCCCAAAGTGGTTGAAACGATGTTGTTTCTATGATTGGACTTTTCCAATCTTGCTAATGAAATTACGGATCCTAATGGGTCCCGATGTTTGGGTCACCCTTTGTATCAACCAGGACATAAGCCCATCTCTATATGCATTTGGAGGTCCTTCTCCTCCAGATCACTAAAAAACTCCTTGTCTCCCATAATATGGAAAGGCGCACCACTATCAAGATACCACACCGATCTCATTGCGCTTGAAACCAAGCATGCAATCAAAGAGAAATAAAGTTCAAATTGTGAGGCTAAGGCCTCTCCAGTTGCATATCCAACAGCCTTCTTGTTCTTCTTCTTCTGTGGGTAGTTAGTGGCGAAATGCCCATGTTCATGACAGTGAAAACACTTCACCTTGGACAAATCCTGCTTCTTGCCTTTAGCTTTGGATTTTGAAGGGAATTGCTTCCTCTTCTGTTTAATTGATTTGGCAGCCAAAGCGCAATTTTCTTCATCTTCATTCTTTGATGAAGAACCATCCCTGGTACTTTTCCTTATCTCCTCCTGCACAAGATCCGACCAAAGTCGCTCTCGTACCAACAGTTTCTCCCATCCATTGATAGAGTCTTCGTAGCTATGCCAACTCTTCGAAAGCGCAAGGAGAGCCAATCTCACCAATTATTCATCATCAACAGTAACCCCCACACTTCCCAATTCATCCTTACAGTGGAAAAACTTCGTGAGATATTTTGGAATAATGTCGCCCTTCTCCATTTTTATCTTTTTGAGCTTGTCTTTCGAGCGCCAAATTCCTCGGTCGGCTATTTGCTTTGGAAAAAAATGCGTGAAGCTTTCACATTGCAAATTGAGTGGTTTCCCCATGAAGGTTGGACACAATATGGTCCTTCACACCTTCCAACACTTAATTCTTCTTAGCCATGCTCACCTTCTTTTGCCATGCGTACGAGTAATGCAACATTGCTAGAGCCGACTTAGGAACATCGCTATCGATGCACTCCTTCGATCATTATCTTCCATAACTAGCCTCCATACTTTCCTTCCGGAGCTATGTAATTTGAGATGCCCTCATGGGCATACTATCGAAACCCATTGAAAGACATTTCAATGTATACTCAACTATTGCACCAATAATTTTATGAAGCAAATTTGAATTGTCCACCGGCTTCAACTCAACAATTCTTCACAATTGAAATCTTCAAGAATTAACACTGCTCCGATACCATGTAGAAATTATATAGCATATGCATGTATATATCCAAATTCTCTTGTTCTAACAATATTTTATCTTCTTGCTAAATACAGAATCCTTCCACTGTTAATATTTTGCAGAAATTTAAACTCAATTGCAAACACATGAAGCAATAAAAACAATCGCACATAACATAGTTGTTTAACGGGAAATCCTGAAGCTAAAAACCCCAACTATCATATATTATGTATCATGGATATCATGTAACAATCTCATACAAAGCTTAGTACATCAAGCTCTCAGTACAATCAATCGTCACACACTAACATGAAGAAATCTGCAAATCCATGCACTGATTTCTTGCCACCTGATAGCCTGCCTCCACTGCGCAATCCCTGCTGAAGAAGACCCATGAATGAATTCGAATCTACCTTGCTTGCACTGTGAAATCCTCATTGGAAACTCCAATGTGTGTGTGGTGCAATCAATGCATCACTATAGTCACAACAGATAGTCCATCTTGCCCTTTCACCTATCTCTCCACTGGGTCTCCACTGGAACTGACATGCATTGTAGTTAACTGTTGTATTTTTTAGTTGATTAATGAGTTATTATTTGTGAATTAATTCACTCCACTCTCACTAGTGTATCATTCAGTTAGACTAGATACAACTAGCTCAACTAAGTTTAACTCCAATGATTGAGTTAAACTGAATAACAACTCCATGAACTACTCTTCCAACTCTGTCATAACTTTGCCACTTTAGTTCTAACTGAGTCCTCCATGCATGAACCACCAGTAAACCCTAGGAATTGTGTAATTCCTTCAGCCCACTGATTTTCCAAATCTGTATATTGAAATAAAGTGCTCCAAGAGAATAAGTTGATATTTAGAGTCTGATTATTATTAAGAACAGCAAAATAAATACGGCAACATATCATTTTTAGATGAAGCGATCTATAAGTAAGTCCACTGATATTCTAAAAATATAATTTCATCTATTTTTCCAACTTGATGAACCATCCACAAATAACATCATGCAACTTCTGAAATATGATCACCATGTCTAAAAATAGACATAGTCTAAAAATAGACTTACACCTAAAAATAGCCTATGAGCCCACTTAGTGAAGGTGACTGATTTTCACTAAGCTTCATCATCTTGTTGAATCTCAACAATAGCATTATAACAAATTTATTCATTTATTCTCCTACCCTACTTTAACCTGAGAGGTGAAATCTCCCTTTTTAAGTATAGGAGTACTTCCAATGAAGCCATGTGCATAACAAAATGCTGGTTATACTCACACTTAGTTTTAAAGAATAAACTTCAAGACATACGAAAGCATGAGAAACCAATTGCTTCAATTGATATGGTACCAAGAGTTTTTGAATGCTAAGGAAATAAGATGGCTTGATGACTGCTTGAAGCCAGGATTCAATGGAATCCACATATTTATGATTTTCCAACTGATGAAAATCTTCCATAGTTTGATAGTCACTCTCCTGGAGGCACAAAGAATCTGGTGAAAGAGAAAAGATAAATCCCTCAAGTTCAGGCTCAAATATTTGATTTTCAAATTGAAAAGAATGGTTGAGAGAGATTATAGGGTTTTGAGTTTCAACAACATTTCTAGAACAAGTTCCAATGAAAGATTGCTCCTTTGGTGGTCTTTGAATTAGATCTTCCCGGGGTGAATGTCCTGTGGTAATGGGGGAAATTTCCAAATTCATTCCCTTTCCCCACATGGAAGTTGTAAATTTTTTTTCAATAAGGCAATCAATGGAAATAATAGGTGGTTCGAACTATTGTGCAACCTGATGGTTTAGATTAGGGTCTACAATGTGGTTTGGGCTAGGGTTTTAGTTAATGCTTTGACTAAGCCTTGGATTTGGATTAGGATTAGGCTTTGGACTAGGGTTAGGTCTACAGTATGGATTAGGGTTAGGTATAGGGTATGAACTAAGGGTAGGGTATGGATTAGGCCTAGGGAAATGTTGCACATGTCGATGGGACCATGGTGGAGGATAACTTAATGGTGCATTGGAAAGAAATTGAGGTTGTTGTTGGTGCTCATATGATTGAATTTGCATGGGATATTTCCCTAGAGAGAAGGATCCAAACGATTCTTGAAGTCATGGAGATATCTGGCTCGAGGATGAGGGCCAAGGAGAGGACCACTGCGGCCACGAAGTAGGATATTCAATTGGAGGAGGATTAAAAGTTTTCCATGAAACTAAAGGATTATAAACATGTTGAGGAACCTGCTTAGGAAAATAAGAATTATTCCAAGTATCAAATGATAATGAGTTTCAGTTATACATGTTATTTGATTTGATTCCTTACTTGATTCCCTGAGTTCCTTTCGTAATTGTGACAATGATGGGAAATTTTTGGTTGCATGACCATCCTCGCAAATTTCAAAAACTTTTAGATTTCTATGTGGAAACTTTCCAAGGCAGTGTTTATTTTGACAGTTGGCGCAAAGGATAAGTAGTGGTTCTTCATCCTTCTCTTTCTCCTGTAAATTATCCAATTTTGAAATCAAAGATTTAATAATATTGAATTTACATTCAAGAAAGGTGTTAAATTCTTCTTTTGTTAACTCCTAATTAGATGAGTTGTCTGTCTCTGTAGCAACATCAAAACTCCTCATTAAATGATTCCTCAAAATACCATTCTCTTTTTCTCAATAAGCCAACTGGTATGTTATTTCATCACATGGATTAGTACACAAGGGTTCTTACAGTACCCCAAAAATGATATAACATTGAAGATTGAATTTTGAATATAAATGAATTTAAAAGCTATTGGATGAAATAAAGCTCACCACACTTGCATAAAAAATAATTTTGCATAAAAGAAAGGGAATGACGTGTTGGGGAAAATTATGAATCAAAGCAATATTTAATCTAATGAAAGCAAAGAAATTTGGAAATTAAATGTCTCAATCTTGCTTCTACAAGAAAGGAAATAAAAGTTCTAGAGATAAGAAAGATGGGAAGACTTTGGAGCAACCTTACAATAATGGGTGCGTGGCTCTTCATTCATGTATTACTGTACTCTCTCCACCCTTTGACTGCCCTGCAATATCCTTGAAACTCTGTATGAAAATTTTATCTGAGCCAAAATACAACTCCCTGGCAATGACGCCAAAATGTTGAGAGTGATTTAATTGTCGGATTAAACGTCTCAATATTAATTGTCAATTCGAGAGTCGTAAATGCGAGTTGTACTACATCTTGGCTCAGCTTAATGGCCATAGTATATATATATTCCTTTGTAATGATAAACTAGGTATTGGAATGAAACACACATTTGCTGGAAAACAAACAATCTTGAAAAGAGGACCTACTTAACCAATTTTACCAAGCCATCATATTCAAGCTTCCTACAATCCTAATAGTTAAATTCAATTTTCTGAAATAGAAAGAAATCTCACTAGTTGAGGAGGCATAATCAATAATCACATTCAATTTCTAAAAGTAATTTAAGATTCCTATTTAGTCAATTTGTTCTGTATGTAAGAAGAATCTGTACTTTAAACTATATCTAGCATTCACTGAAAACTCCATACTGCAATTAAAATATAAGGAAATACAAATAAATTCTCAATCATATAACATTCTTGCATTGTAGATGTATAACCTCATAATTCTACTTTGTATGATATCTTGAAAACCCTATTTGCTCCTTTCACTAACTTGAAACTAAAACTTGAGATATTAAAAAAGGAAACACATTATTCTAATGACAACTTCACACCTTAGAATAACTAGAACTACTCTTGATAACAAATTCAAGATCAAATTAACAAAGGACAATTCTAACTATTGATAGAATAAAACCACTTAGCTTCATGTAAAATAATACCTAAAAGATCCTATTGAAAATATCATTGCAAATAATCTATGAGAAACCTTCAATTCAAAGATTTTAATCTAGATGAAATGAGTTATTCAAAAACAAGCTTAATCTTCAAAATCATGTAAATTAGCAATGAAAACTAAATCACGCTGCATTAGACTTGCTATATCTACCTGCACAATCAAATATGCACTCAAACTTGCTCTTATATAGAAATGATTATACTATGAAAAATAAGAGAAATTCTAATTAAAATAAATCTAATTACTAAGCAAAGTCCCAAGATGCATAAACAAATCAAATAAGCATTAAATCCTGCAAACGTTCAAAGAAATTAGATATTGCAAATCTTGAATTAATATTTTAAATGAGCAGTGTTAACATATTCAAATTCAAAGCATTACAATCTGTTCTAATTCCGATTAAACTTAGAAATAATTGTATTCCTATATCGTGAATTCTCGCATTACATTTGATTATAACAAGAGGAATAGAGTATAACTCTATATTACAACTCAAGCACAGATTATGTAATGAATCCGATTTTACAGTAAGTTTTTAGTACATTTATTTGCACAATAAAACGATGACCAAAACACTTCAAATGGAACAATACCTACCACAAATTCACACAGAAACAAGAAAATTATGCTATAATATCACGCACATCTAATTAGCATATACTATTGATCAAGATTAGCTCCAGGTGGTGGGCCCTCTCATGGCTGGAGTCAGCCAACTTTTTGCAATGGAGGAAATATTTAAAACATCAAAGACGGAATTCGTAGTTAACCATGGCACAAATGCTTCTGCTCACAAATCGAAGACGATCATGTAAATTTAAGAAAACATCTGGAAATAAATTTACACAAGCCTCAGGCACAACGGTTCTAGTTTTTTAAGGATCAGTCCCTCTATCTCTATTACACTCCCCCCTACGAGCGGGCAACTTCTCCATTTTATAGCAGTGGTGCGATTCTAATTAAATGGATCGTAGAGTACAAATTTAGGATTTTTAGTTAATACAATTTGAGTAAAATCGGAACAATAATATTTTCTTCCCAATTCAAGTTTGAGTTGGGTCGATCCCAGATTCTGGAAGACTTTGATCCTCACACACTAGTGGAAGAGGCATCGCACAACTGGTCAAGGAATCGCACAATTGGAAAGCTTCATTATGTTCACCACAATTATCACAATTCCCTTATAACTGTTGACCCTTCCAATGATGGAAAAATATTGGATTTCCTCCTTTTGACACAACATATAGACAACATTGCCACAAAGGAAAAATCACAATAAATTCCACAGGCTTGAGAAATAACAATCTACCACGAAGACATCAATTAGAATATAAAAATAATACTGTCATGAATTCTAGATTTTTGGTTCTGAGCAACACATTTAGAAATCCACATTATATTCCTAATATCCTCCTCCCACAATCTCATATATGAAAAGAAAACACCATAGTGAAACTGTTGTTCAAATGCGAGACAAATCCTTTTCACTTCCTCTTCATCGAAAATATTTTCTAGAATTTGACTTTCTCCATAAGATATTTTAGAAAACATTAACTGATATGGTGGATACTTCTCCATAGCTCCCCAGACCTGTTCAATATCGTCATAGACAACAAGCTCTTAATGAACATAAGGATGTAGCAGTCCAAAATTAGAATAAAGCTTCCGCCAATCATCACGAGTCAATTATGTTCCACTACTGTTTATTGTAATGTTTATGTCTCTTTGATAAGCTTCAAATGACAATAAGTCACACATTATTTCAGCAGTAGCTCCCCCCAATTTTTTTGCGAGACTTGTAGAAATATTATAGATATGCTTTATAGAGTGTTTTTTGCATAAGTTATATATTCATATCATCCAGATCCTCAGAAGTAAAAAAATTAGAAAAGTAGGGAGCTAAAGGCATGTCAACACGCATCAGTCTATATAGTTCTCACATATTTGGGCAACTACAAATGTTGCAATACTGTCAAACATGCCCAAAGGATGACATTTTTCTATCAATTCCTGGACATGTCTTTCATGCATAGTTCTTGTGACAAGGAGGATGACATTATCAATCATATGAACATATGTTATATATTCAAGAAATGTTGACATTGGCTCAGTCACTTGAGAAATAAGGTGCTTTTATTCATCCATTCTATGAGTATGCTTGTTCGGTTGCTAACCTTTGTTGTAATACACCTAGAAATTTGATTGAAGTTGTTGGTAATCTATTGCATTTTAATAAGGCCTGTTAATTATCACTTATTGGTGTTGTTGATGCTAGAAATATCATCTTGAAATGAGGCAAAGGGTTCAAAAAATGGCTCTCAATATTTTTCGTAGAGTCCAAGATGCTGCTTCTTGCATGGGGTGAATTCGTACATGAATATGTTTTTGCCTCCGTGCATGAATCTGTACTTAAAAACAATTTTTCACTAGACTTATTCACTTGCCACCAAGAAGGCATTTGTTAATGAAACTATTACACGAAACACCCTTCAAATTAATTAATAACAAGAATTTATAATTTAATTCTAAATGCCTCTAATCATGAACTTAACAATATAAGAAGGATTAAAAACACTAGGTACAATCACAAAATTATCTGATATAAATCGTAAAAATTTATACAAAAAGGCAGCTCAACAGACTGGTGGGAATGCTACTGTGAGAAAAAGGATGACGGGGAACCCTCTCTGCTCTCGGTCATACCCACTTGGAATTATTTTCGAGATGCCATCAAGGAACAATATTATCCCGTGGGGATCTATGAGGAAAAGTACATACAATGGACTACGCTGCGACAACAAAGGGATCAAGATGTGCATGAGCTGATGAATATGTTCCATACCTTGCACACAAAGTTGGGTATCAAAGATTCAAAGAAAAATTTTGTGATGAAGTATCGCAGTTGTCTGCACAAATACATTGAGGAGGAAATGGAGTGCCTCAAAATCTCCTCTCTTGGTACGACATACTAGTATGCTGTCAAGATTGAGCAGAAATTCAAACAGAAGAATTGAGAATTTGTATCTTCAAATCAAAAGCAAGGGAAAGGTGACCCCAAACTGCAGAACAAAGGACAAAGCCAAGGGATGGCGGCCCAAGGAAACCTACCAAAGCCACAAGTAAATAACTACACCACAAAGCTGAAGAAGGACATGATAAAGTGGTGTGAATTCCATAAGAGCTCCACTCGTAACACAAATGAGTGTTGGGTCAAGCAGTCATTGGTGTCCTAGATGAAGGCTTATGAATTAGATGCATGCTCCAACTCTGAATCAGAACCTAACAAGGGGAATGACAAAGGGAAGCAGATTATCAATGCGGATCCCAATGCCATCGTTGCCACCACAAATATCTAGAAGGAGGAATTGAAAGATCAAGAGGAGGAAGAGCGTCTCTTCCACTCCCAGATGTGGGTAAAGGGTTCCCTACTACAGTTCATTTTCAATAGTAGGAGCCAAAAGAACCTCATTTTAGCAAAGGCCGTGAAGCAGTTGGGCTTGCCGACCACAACACACCCACAACCATACACCATCAAATGACTTCACGAAGGACGGGATCTCTGTGTCAGCTGTCATCTTCCTTACAACATCAAGCCCTTCACAGATGAGGTATTATGTGACATTTCTCCTCTCGATGTTTGTGATGTATTATTAGGAAAACCATACTTGTCGAAGTGACATGCTGCGTGTGAGTCCCAATGTCGCGCTGTTACTGTTACTTTGGGAAATAAGTTGTATAGGATACTAGAGGTACCACCGCCTGCTGCTATCCCTTTAGTTACTGTAAAACAATGTAGTAAGCTCATTTCCAAAATCGAGAAATTTGTTTTCCTGATGATCCTTCCTCAGGGAAAGAAGAAGATTGTATCCACGACCTCTAGACAGGACTCCTTCGCATGACAATAATAAATGAATAAGGTCGTGGAGGAGTACGGGGACATCTTCACCTCACCCATAGGGGTGCCTTTGCACTATCAGGTCAAGCACCCCATCGATATGACCCTAGGTGCATCGCTGCCCAATGGACCGATCTATCAATGCTCTGTTATGGAGAACGATGAAATCACGAGGCATATTATGTGTTGCTTCAGAAAGGTCACATCCATCTGAGTTCATCACCCTGTTGGAGCCTGATCGTGTTGGTGCAGAAGAAGGATGGGACTTTGAGACTTTGTATTGACTATCAGGCACTAAACAAGACCACTATCCAGAATAGGTACCCGATCCCATGGATTGATGACCTTCTGGACAAACACAAAGGGGAAAAATATTTCAGCAAGATCGACTTGAATTTTGGGTATCACCAGATACCAATTGAACCCTCCGATGTGTGGAAGACTTCCTTCAAAGCTAAGGAGGGCCTTTTCGAATGGCTAGTCATGCATTTCAGGTTGACGAATTCTCTCACAACCTTCATAAGCCTGATGGATGAAATATTGTGGCTATTCACCAACTCATTTGTAGTAGTGTACTTGGATGACATACTGATCTTCATCCAGACTTGGGAAGAGCACCTCCACCACATGAGGAAGGTCCTCCAACACTGCGACAACACAATTTGTGTGCCAATTTAGAGAAGTGTACTTTTGGAATGACCGAGGTTCAGTATCTGGGATACATTATTGATGAGTGGGGGGGTGCATGTGGATACAACCAATATCCAAGTCATTTGGGATTGGCCAGCCCTAACCACTATAACAGAGTTTCACATATTTTTGGGTCTTGCTAATTTCTATTGTAGGTTCATGTTGGTATTCTCTCATATCACTTTGCCCTTGAGTCAAGTCACCAAGGGAGAAGCGAAAGAAAATTTATTTTGGTCGGAATCTCAACAGAAGGTGTTCATAGAATTGAAACATTGCCTCTTCTCTACAACAATGCCCACATTACTAGACTTGCAACAACAATTTGAGATTGAGATAGATTCCTTTGACTATGCTATTGGGGCAGTTCTTACTCAACAGGGGCATCTAGTGGCATATCTCAATGACACACTATCTGACACAGTTCGCAAGTATCCCACTTATGACAAAGAAATGTATTCCATTGTGTAGGCTTGCCAAAAATGGAAGCATTACATTTTGGGGAAGGAAACAGTTATCCACAGAGACCACTGACCCCTGTAATTCATATAGATGCAAGGGAAGTTGTAGAATGATCGCCATCAGAAGTGGTCCACATATCTGCAACAGTTTCATTTGAACATCAAGTACAAGAAGGGAGACATACCGTTGTCAACACTTGTGCACACAAGACTTCTGATTGGATGCTTCTCTACAGAAGAGATCTAGAATTTGGCCACACATACAAGACAATATTGGAGGGTACGCATGTCCCAAATTTTCACCTCCAAGATGCACTGCTATGTCACCTGGGACACCTTTGTGTTCCTTCAAGTGAGTGTGCCAAGATGATTTGGGGAGCGCACTATAGTCAGGATACTGGGAATTTTTTGGTCAAGAAAATAGTGCCCGTACTACAGAAGTATATCTATTGGCCAAACCTTCGACAGGATGTCGGGAAGTAAATCAGATATTGCACTACTTGCACTATTTGCAAACCATCCATTAAGAAGCAAGGCCTCTATACTCTACTACCTACCCCTAGTCGACCTTGGGTATCCATCTACATGGATTACATGTCAAGCCTTCTTTATACTAAGCATGGAAACGACTGTGTTTTCGTGGTCGTCGAAAGATTCTCGAAGATGGCCATTATGGCAGCCTGCAAGAAGAATATCATAGCAAAAGCCACTGTTAAATGCTTCTTTGAATGAGTGTGGGTGAAATTTGGGATCCCACGGTCTATCATCTCAGATCGGGACAGCAGGATCCTCAACACATTCTGGTCCAGCCTCTAGTCAATGCTAGACACCAAGCTCACCAAGTCCACAACTTTCCATCCCCAAACTAATGACGAGACAAAGGTCATCAACAGGATGATCATACACATTTTGCACATGTAAATTTCAAAGCATCCACACACATGGGATGAGAGCCTTCCCTATGTACAACACAGTTATAACCGGGCTCTCCACAGCTCAACTGGCCATAGCCCCATTCATGTGGGCTTGGGATTCCAACCACTATGTCCCATTGATGTAGCCATGTCATTTGCGCTTACTCGGGCAAATTTGGCTCATGTATAGTGTGAAGTTGACAAGGAAAACAACTTCATTGTCCGCATTTAACACATCCTCCAATAGGTTCATGACATATTGGACAGAGCCAATTCTGAGTACAAGCAACGACATGATCAACATCAAGTGCCACACAAATTCTAGGTGGGCAACAATTTGTGGCTACATTTGTAGAAGGAGTGCCTTAGTGGACCCCACCAAAAGCTTCAACCACTTCGATATGGGTCATACAACATCACCAAGGATGTAGGGGCCAATGCCTTTGAGCTTAGTATTCCACCATTCCTTGGTCTACACCCATTGTTCAATGTGGACCGCCTTCGGCCCTACTTCCCACCTCTACTGGACACCTTCGACATTGCGGAACAACTCACACCAACATAGTTGAACCCAGACTACATGGAAGAGGGCATCACAGATCGTATCATGGACATAAAAATTAGGAAAACTTTCCAACAGAATATCCAATTGTATCAGGTTATCAAAGTTGGCCAACTCCTGGACCAAGGCAAATGGTTCACTAGGGACCAAGTTCAGGAGAATTTTCCTCATCTCATGGAGGAACTCAACGCAAAGGGGAGAATTTCTTCCTAAGGGGGGAGGAATGATCTAGGTGGATATTGGTGGCCATCCACATATTCCACTTGGGGCTCCACCATTTTTTATTTTTTCTTTTCAGTTTCCTTAATTGTAGCACAAATTACTATTTTTATCATTTTTCGGGTCCTGAACTTCCGGAGCCATTTTGAGGCCCTAAACAATATTTTTTGGAAAAAATGGGAGAAACATGGAAGTTCCTTTGATGTTACTCACATTAAAAGTTGTATTCCTTGGATAGATCTTTCTAACAAAGTATTGTGTGCGTTAAACAAAGATCGTATGCCAAAGTTACGTCCCTAGGAAGATTGATGTACCAATTTACCCAAACGAGGCCATAGTTTTGGCACTTCATCTCCTAGGGTTAGGTTTTTGGATGTTTAGGGTTTTCCATTATTTCTTGATAATAAATAGGCCCTCAAGCCTCATTGTAACATAGTTCAAAGGCATGTATCTGCCACATCTCTTCTGAGAGATAAGCTACCAATGCCCTAGCTAGTTTATTTCCATTCTATCTATAAGCATATTTCAGTTATTTATTATTAATGAAATGAAGTTGTAGTCCTGCTGCATCTCTGCTCCTATGTGTATTTCTGTATTCCATTGTGTTCCTACATAAATCTGGATTAAACTTGACCTCACTCAGCCTTCCTAAATTGCACATTGTGCAGTCTTAACCCTCAAGCCCTGACCTTTCCTCTTGTAACTATGCATTGCGAAGTCACAATGCCCAACCTTGACCCTTGAGATCCAGAAGTGTGTAATTTTTGCCTCCTAGTCATCATTAACTATGCACTACGCACTTTCAAGCCTCAAGATTCTAGCTTGACAACTTGAGTTGTGTAATTATGCAATTTGTGAGACTGTTATCCATCCAAAATTACACATTGGGAAACTTAAAGCCTCAATCTTCAACATTTATCCCTTTAACCCCTCAATTGTGAAATATCCCAACTCGTTCTCCTACCAGAACTGTGCATTAGGAAACTTCAAGCCACAAGAATCAAATTTGAGGTCTTGAGATCCTCAACTATGCAGTCACCTATCATGGCCTCTCATAACTATGCATTGAGAAACCTCAAGCCTCAAGCCTCAAGCTTGACCTCCTGAGTCCATAAAATTTGTAGCCCCTTAAGTCTGTACTTCCAAAATTGCACATTGGGAAACCTCAAGCTTCAAGCCCCAACCTCAAGCTCTTGAACCCCTCAATTTTGAAATCCTTTGACTCTAGCCATCTTGAACTACACATTGTGCAGTCTCAAGCCTCAGTCCTAGACCTTGTCCTTTGTAACTACGTAATCCATGAGTATAGTACTCATCAACCACCCGGTTCTAGTCCTAACAAGTGATTTCATGAAACATGTTAGATTTGGATTTTTCAGATTGATGTCAACTTGTCATAAATGGTTTTAGTTGTAAGTACTCTGTTTTATGATGACAAGATGATGATGGATGATAAGGAGAAGGAGAAAATGCTAGAAGATACCTATGGAGCTGTTGGCTTGAGGGGTCCTCACCTAGGTTCGGAGTTAAGGTTAACCAAAAAAACCCTCTTACTACTGGCCCTTTCAGTAGTGACCTACTTGTGCAAGTCAAAGTCTCACCCAAAGTAGTATGGGGAGGTTCTAGAACTAGGTTTCCACACCCTAAGAGAGAAATAAACCATGTGGGCATCTTCAGATCTAAAGCAACTGTGATATGAATTTTGCAACAAAAGCCCTAACCAGAAACCCTACCTGGGTAGATTTAGGTTAATTTACACAGGTGATCCTGTGCACACATAGATATAGATCCCATAATCCTTTAAATAGTATTTAATACATAACATTCAAGTTCAACAACAATAGGTCCATTCATCTATCATTCATATAAATTATAATATAGTTGTGCAACCGATCCAACCACAGATAACATAGTAAACAGAAATAACATACATAAGAAGATCATAAAGTAGAATACAGATGCATTTGATACTCATATTTCTTCCAAAATGTTCCTTTATTCATTCACAGTTCAAATCTTCCTTACAATACTTATGTTCTACCCATGCACACAATCAGCGGGGCTTGGAAACAACAGGACTAAGATCTCCACGCACACAGCTAGTAGGAGCCTTCTAAACCCAGACAAGTTTGCCCTACAACTTAGAACATCATAACATAGTTTAGACTTCATACATCATGCTATATACTCGACTCGATCTAGACTCTTATTTATACCTTTAGCCTATGCTCATCTAAGGTCCGAAAATTGTTTTTTGCGGCCCCTAGTTCCACCCTTTTGCCCATTACAACTCATGAGGGGCTTTGACCCACCCCAAAGACCCTTGACATGTGATTCGCTTAGCACACATGACTTAAACTACAAAAAATACTATATTTTTTTCCAAAATTTGGTCCTAAGGAACCCTGCTCCAGCAGGCCCCCAACACAATCTTATGACTCATCCCGAGTCACAGTGGTGGTGGGTTGTTCATATTGATATGCAATTCTTCAATGGGAAAAAAAAGGGCGCCAGGATGCCCATGCTCTGATTAGCTGCACTCTACGTTGTATCCACCAGCTTTTGCAATGTCAGCCCTTCTGTGAATAAGTTTATTCTTTGGTAAGTCTGGTTCAAATTTTTGATAGCTGCATTCAGGTCCTGTGACAGTTTCATCACCACATTAGCCCATGAATTCATGTGCTCTGTCATGATACGTTTCTTCCTCCACATCTTCTCGAATTAATCACACAATATTTGGCTAGTCTGCAAGTAGATCATGCACTGAGCAGGGACAAAAGTGGGCAAGGCCTCCTGGAGGTCGTTGAATGCCTGCTCCTTAGCGCGGAATTCTTGAGAAATCTTCTTGACTAGTGGATCCATTTGCACAGATTTCCACAGTCCCATTGTTGTTTTGAGCAGCGCGGAGCCCCTGTAAATGGTGTTAATGATACTTTCTTATGCTTCCTTCACCAAGGCCGCCCACTGCACGCCCACCTCAGGGGGAGTCTCTAGTTGTAGCTTAGCTTGCAATGTGGCAATATCCTGCTCAAATTCTACTTTGACTATCTGTACCTTAGACCGGGAAGCTTTTAGTGTTGCAACCAAGCTTTAAAATTTTACTTGTGGTGCGGCGGATGTAGGGATGACTACTTCTATGAGATCTCTGCACAGTCTGCCAATCAAATGATCCATCTCTGCTGACTGAGCTACAACCATCTGCTGCACTATTCGTGCCTGGAGTGATTCTTCGATCTTTGCCACAACCTTTTGTTCATCTTCACTCAACTGCTGCTGCACACGTGCTTCCCTGCACTGCAACTCATCTATGATGATGGTTTGAATTTCATGTAGTTCTCCACTCAGCAACATGGAGAGATCTATCTCAACCTCTAGGAAGGTCTACACCTGTGCGCACGATTCTAGTTGCTCCAAAGTGATTGTTGCGGCTGGGAAGGGGCAGATTTTGTTGTCCGTTGTGGTGATTATCATTGTTGTAGGCTGGCTCACTTGAATTAGCCTCGCTTGATTCACGCTCACCTGTATACCATCAGTATTCAACTGGAGTACTTGCAATCCCTATTGTAATGCCTCAACCACAGCCTTGTACTGTTCTTCCATGGCGGTCCATCTGTCTTCCAAGGCAAATGCGACTACATCTACTATCTTGTCCAGGTCATATTCTATTAGAGTGACCTCCTCTGTTCCTCCAACCTTATATCCCTTCCATTTCTTTCACAGACCCTTAGGGGTGTCTACGCTATGCTTAATTCTACACCATTTCCATCCAACCCATCGAGGCCTCCAAGGTCCACATCGTCTTTTCCTCCGAGATCTTGCTCCGTGTCCTTTTCTGCTTCCTGCATAGGACCCTTTTCACCGTCCTTTTCTGCGCCTGTATCTGCATTTTTTTAGTGCGCTGCTATGCTTCCCTTTCTTTGTCTCCTATATTTGTCTCTTTTCCAAAGGTAGATGCTGTAATGGGCTGGGTGGAGTCGATCCTAACTTTCCAGGCTACTAGCGAGGTCGCAATGACTTGGTTGATCTCTGCTTCGATCACCATGAAGGGCAAGTTATACCAGACCAGATCATTTCACATCCTGACTTGCACATGGTGCATGGTAACCTGAAAGTCTGCAATGATTTTATTTTTTTCCATACGCTGTTGGGATTAATTTGGGCCACGAATGTATTGTTGCTGCCAGCGTGCCCTCAAATAGTACCCAAAATATTTTTTTCTCCTTTACTCGCTTAGGGTCGGCTGAATCCCACAGATTGGAATAACATGCACCCTCTAATATGCTAGGCTCCAATTTTGGGAGGACTACACCCTCTGTAGTCTCCCAGGCTACCAGTGAAATCAAGAACAAAAACCATGAGTAGCAAAAATTTTCCCTTCCTCTTGCGCCTCCCGCACATTGTCCAAAAATTCCTGGCAAAGATATTGGGACCAGTTGTAGCTAACCCCGCTTCTCGCATTATCCTACCAATGTAATCACATGCACAAGGATTGTCTTTGGGTGACATTTGGGCATCAATTTGCAGCCTAGGACTAAGGTTCCTAGGTGCATGTATGTGTCTTCAATCTGCTGCACTAGGAATCCCCTGGCCTCACGTACGACATGGTAATCTTTCTTCGCCTTCGCAGTAACCTTGAGCTCATTGCTATTCCCAAAAATAGCAATGGGATGGGGCCCCTTCTTGGACATGCCAGTGATCTAGTGGTTTATCACATTGTCTATTGGAATTCATCCTCGAATCCATAGGTAACCTTTGTGCACTAGTTCCAGCAGATGGCATACGCGTATAGTGGTGTTAGGGTACCTCCCAAAGTGAGGAATCCTCAACAGATTGAGGATCCCAACGTTGCTTGGCCCACGTGCCCACGACATAGGCTCAACATTCACCACGTCATTGTAGAGAAAGTAGTCAAGGTAATATTTTGGCTCTAACTCGGGGAATGTTTCCTTGTTCTCCAGATCATAATTGTTGAACTTAAACAAAGGGATCTTGCCAAACATATATTCAATAAGGGGGACTGCCTGCAGGGTTAGTGACATCTAAAGGTAATCCATCACCACGTCTACATTTTTTGGCACATGCATGGAGGGTCTGTGCGGCTTGACATATAGTGGCCACCATGAGATTGGCTCAAGAGCGCAACCTCCTTAATGGTTCTCATCAGTCCCTTCGTGTGATCACCCATAGGCGACCTATCCTTCATAGCTTGGCGTGAGGATGTCATATTCCTAGGCGAGGTCCACAACTTGGAGAAGGACCCATTTGTCATCTTCCCCTTTCCCTTAGCTAGTGTAGACACAAATTCTTCAACCTCAAGCACCACTTCATGGACATCATTTGACCCTGGCTCTATCGACACTCTGAGTGGTGCAGAGTTCTCCTCAGATGGCACACTCTCTAGATTGGTGGCCATCATTCTTAGGCAAAAGATAAATTATGGATTACTAACATCGGATGCGGGGGTCTCTCAGCTAGACATATAGTGCTTACATAAAAATTTACGGTGCAATTTGCAGAGAAGCTCGAGGCACAATATACTCAGAAAGAAAAGGAACCAAATGTGACATGCGACCTTTCTTTTATAGATGATCCAAGGTGAAAACGGTCGGATTTCCATTAAATGCAACTTACCTCCGTAAAAATGGTTAATAATCTCATAAGATTACTTGATTAAATGCAAAAAACCCGCTCCATCCAACGGTAAAATTGCTTTTTCACCCAGTTTCGTTGTTCCAACTACTAGTTTCTCCTCTTGCGCATCACCTTTGTGCTCCAGTCGCACCTGTCTTTGAATTTCCTCTCCGCTGCATGCAGACAAATGGATTTTGATTCTCTAGCCATATAGTCATTTGGTTAGCATAGGATTGTCCCTATACGGCTTCAGTCGACTTCCATTGAAATACCCAAGGATATTCTCACCTCGCAACATGGACAAGCGCACCATACATCCATCAGTGATTTCCTTCACGATATATGACTGTAACCAATTTTTCCTGAACTTCCATGGGTGGCGCGAAAACTAACTGTCATATATCAGGACCAAGTCTTCCTCCTTAAACACCTTCTGTCTAATGTGCCTATAATTCCATGCCTTTTCGCGTGCCTTCTACAATTGCTGATGGAAGTTAGCAATGAACCGATCCTATTCTAAGGCAACTAATTGTGCAAGGCATTCCTCCATGATGTCAGGCTCATCCATATTAGTGAATGCTATGATGTGCAGGCTTGGGATGATATATTCCATTGGCATGATCACTTCTTCTCCATGGACCATCGTGAAAGGTGTTTTTCCAGTCAACTTCTTGCATGTGGTCCTATAAGCCCAAGGTCTTGTTCCTCATGTTCTCTTTCTCTCCATGTAAAGGCCATTTTGTGTTGATGAGTTCCTGAAATATCAATAAGACACACATTAGAATCCTTTTCATGAAAAAGATATAACAAATTTTGAGAAAATGGCAATTTTGACTAAGTAATTTCTCCCAACACTACCCCAGAAGGGATGACATAGTGCTTCACCTCTCCCTCTAGTGAATATTTCCCTAGTGCAATGCAGTTTTCGATATGAAGGGTCTGCGTTGGTACTAGGGAAATATTTTATGAAAACAAGGCTCTCAAAAAACCATAAAACTTGCATGAAATAAAAAAAAAAGGACCATGGACTGAAAGAGAAAGGTATTAGCTCTTACTTGGAAGTGATGGCACTGGAAATGATCCACCAGATTTAATAAAATTAGCAGCAGAAGATTGATAGCAAAACTTGCTCAAAGGGACTATGTACGAAAATGAACGTATGGAGTTTTCTTTTTCTCCTCTTTTTCAAACTCTCTAAACATTACAAATATGTTGAGTTTTACCTTCGCTTGACTCGTTAAAACATAAAACAATGTTGGATTTGTCGAACATGGCGAGTCTGAACCAAAAATTCTCAGGTTTCATTAAACATACTCGAAGGGATTCATCCAAATAGTAAACTTACAGATCAAGCATATGTTATCCTCCTAAATCTTGCTAAAAAATAAAGAGGTATTGACCAGTATGGTTAGGAAAATTGGTAAAATAAGGTACTCCATTTTCTAATGGTAGTGAGTTTATCTTAAACACGACACTCTTCCACTTCATCTCTGTGGTTGTTGGGTTTGGTAATCTACTTTTCTTTTGGTTTATCATACCATTTCAAAGCCTCCATTTTCGGTTTGGGGTCAATGCTTCCAAATCCATTCAGTGTCGTCGTTGTGTTCAAGAGAAGTCATTCAGTCAATATATGCTACAATACTCTTAAGCCTTCATTCCATGTCTATCATTCCTGATCCAGTTCTGTATCATCATCATTTTGTCTCAAATCATGATACCTGTTTCGTGTCATTGATGGGGGATACATCAAGGCCCTCATGCGATGAGTCACTTCTTGTCGACATCAACTCATTATCAAGGAAGTTGACTTAGAAACACCCGTCAGTACCTTAGTGCTTTCATACATCAATGTAAATTTTCCTCACTCTTGGGAATAGGTTTACATCATTGGCCTTCGACCAAATGATTCTATGTGGTGTTCAACATAAACTCATTTATTTGCACCATATGGATTGTACTGTAGTACCTTGAGAGCCATTATCATCGATGGTCTCTCTTTCACCTGTTAATGAATTACATCATTGGTCGATAATCAGATGGTGTCTACCGTATTCAACTCCAGCTCATTTATTCACATGGTTAGAATCATACGTTGGACAATTGTGTCAATGAGGTAGAAGACCCTAGATCTAGTTTCATCCATACGGACTACGATTTCAGGATAAATAAAAGATCACAATTTATCATGGCTATGGTCAAACACAAATTCATCCAGTCATGGGTCCACCAGTTGTCATCAATGGACATGTCTTTTGATCATTGTACATGTAATTTTAGGTTATGTACTCACTATGGGTATGCCTCCCTTAGCAAAGGTATCATGATGTAAATTTATTGTAAAAAAATATGATCTCATCGATTGTTCTTGATCCTTACTTGTCACAAGGTAAAACACTTCAGTAATCAATCACCATTCCTGTCTTTGTGCTTTATGGGGGAATTTTATATAGACCGTTTTGTCACATCTGGTCAACCGACCTACAAACTGGATCAATCAACATTTTTTTACCCCTTGACATCATCATAAGGCAAATCCATGTGCATGAAACTCTCATATCACAACGTTTCTGCCTTAAAACACCTTGTTTCAGTCATATTAAAGACCAACTCTCCCTGGCCTCCTACTATACAACGTTCACTTATAGGTTCCTCCACTATGGCCTGCATTGATCACCTACAAGTTGCTCCACTATGAACTTGTGTTGGTTCTATAAATTTGAGAAAAAGAGAGAAATTTTGGAAGCCTCTTTTTCCAAAATCTTCCAGAATTTGTTATAACCATTTACGTCAGATAAAACATTTGGATCCTATCCTATCCTACTTTGGAGCTTCCATTCCCTATCCTTTGATCCCATCCTCCCATCAAGAGTGGATCTCAAGCCCTAGATTGGTAAATGGATAAGAACTCCCAACTTACTCCCTTTTCTTATATATTTGTGGCCATCCACAAGTTAGGGATTCGATTTTGGAGATATAATTATACCCTCATGTTGCTACTGTAAAGAGTTAACATTCCATGCATTACGATGATTAGAGTTTCACTTTTTCACAAAGAAGGAACAAGTTAACTTGGAGAATCTCTTCTACAAGATCAACTCCTATTTCTAGTTATTACTCCTTCCATTTATATTAATGCAAAGAGTTATTTGTTTTCGTATATGTGATGTTATTAGTTCATGTATTTCGATGCCATGTTGATTCATTGAATGAAGTAATTAGATAATGCTACATAGATATTGTAGATTATTGGCTTGTGTTCTCTGATTGTGCAGGTTATAATTTTTATGATGGGAGTTAGGATTAGAGCATTCATACCAATAAAGGAGTGAAGTATATGTCAGATCACAGGTAGGCTTCATTCCATTGTCTATTGTCTTTCTATTGTTTTATACTAAGCCACATAGTCTAGGGAAGACATTTCTGTTTGCAATTGTAGGTTCTATATAACATGATTAAAATACCCTTATAGGAAAATATTCCAATGTTGGCTTCCATTTTTTCAAGTTTTTTTTTTGGAATGATCTTATGGTTTCAAGGTAATCCCTATTTTTTTTTAAACTTCTATTTTTATTTTTATTTTTATAAATATATATTAATAATGAATCGTTAACTATCCTTTTTCTTCACAAAATTTTTCATTATTTCACTAATTTGTTTTTTTCTTTAATGGGCTCCTTTTAATTAAAATCTTAAATAACCTTTTATAATTAAGGATCCCTTTATTAACAAAAAAATTTATTTGTGATTATAATAATGTATTTCCCTTTCAAATAACTTTGTAGATTTTTATAATTAAAACCTTTCTCCTTCCTTCGCATATTCTATGTGGTTTCTCTCCACTTATTAATAAATAACATGACTAATACTTCCCTTTAAGTTGTGGAAAATCACATCAGTAGGGAATGGTGTAGTATTCACTTCAATATTAGATTACTCCTCTCAAACGTGAACAAAATGATGTATGGTGACGGTCAGAATGTTGTACGACGAAAGTTGGATGCAAGCACTGTTAGAATTGCTACACTGTTTGTTGAAAAAAAATAACCCCTAGAATATGCTATCCCTATGGCTTATACAACCTACCCAATTTACTTCTGCAGTTTTGTATAGCTATTTACAATCTGTATGAAATTTCTTGTGGTTGTATAACCTTTCCTATGGCTCGTTGTACGACCATTTACAGTGTGTACGATCTTTCATCTGGCTCGTTTATGTATGACTCTACCTCTCTCTTAAAAATACTAGTAGAGTGGTAAGAGAGAGTGAGGATTAGAGCAACAACTGAAGTGGTAGAAACAATAGATGAGAACAAACAAAGATTTGTGCAATATCCCAAAAGAGGGAATGCAGTAATATTGAAACACAATTTAAGAACTGCAGCAAAGTAAACAATAATTCTATATACACATTAGAATGCATAGAAATAACTGAGCCATTTTATTATATTGGAGGTGAAAAAGAAAGTACAACAGTGCTCAAAATATGAGACACTCAAGCCACAAGGATGGCCTAGAATGACCATGCAATGATTTCCCAAGAGGGACTGCGTAATTGAGGAACTGCTGGAAGGTAAACTACGGTGTCCCTGTTGCAACTGTTGGGTCTGCAACTTCCTGAAAGATAGAAATTTAGATCTCAGAAGAATGGGAGCTCTGATGATGCTGAAATTGTAGTTTAGGGCTCAATGATGGATTCCCAAGATAACCCAGAAAGGGTTTCTCAGATATGTAAGTCTAAGAAAACCACCCTCTTAGGGCTTCACATATATGCTGTTGGGAATGCATATCTAAAGCTAGATATAATGATATGATGGCTGCAATGGTGCACAATTAGATCTATTCAAGAAGGGATAACCCTTTCACTAGATCCTTGGGCTAAAAGCTCAATATCTAGCTCCTCCAATCACCTCCACTGAAAATAATTGTTGGATGAACAACAACTTTAGAAAAATGTGCTGTCAGAGAGGGAGGTTCAATAGCCTACTGCTGGATGTGTCAAATCAGCTCCTGAATGATGGAAAAAATAGATCCAATTTGAGGAAATGATCCATCATAGGATTTCCAACTGAAATGCTGGAAAATTTCTTCCTCCAATAGATCTACAGGACTGGACTGCGCAATCTTTGAAGGGATTGCTGCTGCATGGAGGTAAAACCCAATGGCCTGAATGATGGATGTAGATCTACTGCTCCTGAAAGGCTAGATGTGAAGAGCAAAGTGGTAGGACGAATCCTCCACTGGTTTCCTAGCTGAATGCTAGAAACAACCTCCTGAAGATGGCACCAATGCCTGATAGGGAATGAAGAACAATCCTCTTTCAAGAGCTACTCAATGAAAGAGGTGGGATTACCGCTAGGGAACACCCTGTGTTAAACAACACTGCAAACTCTACTAAACAGCCGAAGCCTACATAGAATTGTCCTAAGACAAATCTATATCTAAGCATATCAAGAAATGAATAATCCAAATCATGTCCTCCAATGTGTCTTCACCTTCATTATATAGATATGAGCCTTCCATAGCCTAGGCCCTCTCCAAAAATGCATTGTACATGTGGAAAATGGTCTCCATGGTTGACTGCATTGTTGATCCATATCCTCCATCATGTTCACATGGGTAATTACCCTCTCCATCACATGTGCAATAAATGCATCACTTCCTCCAATATCTTATCATAAGTGCTCTATGATCTTCTTTGAATGCACTATGATCTCAGTTGACCTTATCAAATATCCTCATGGTTTTGAATTTAAGATCCATGATCTTATTTTACTGTTTCAACCTCCATAATCTATCTCATAAATGAGACATGATCTCCATTAATGGAGCTGCTCCACTACTCCATGATTTTAGATCTAGATTTAGAATATCCACATACACACATTAAAAGTGGATTTTATTCATCTTTGAGGTTTGTGGGTCCCTCCACCCTTTTATTTACTTAATTAATTAAGTTTATTAAGAACTCTAATATTCCAAATATCATGTGAGAAATTGGAAATATTACAGTTCTCCCTGGAAAAATGTTTCTTGTCCTCAAGCAAATGAAAAAGTAGATGCAAGAGAAATCTGTCCCCCCTCCAAATGGCATCCACACAAGGAAGGCCTCCCCATTTTATATAATGAGTTTTGTATGCCCAACACCAAAGTTGCCCCTCTAGAATGTTTAGATTGATCTCTAAATGTGTAGCTAGATACCCCTCATCAATCATGAAGCTACAAGTGACAACCACAAGTTGTCCAACATCCTCCATAATACATGAGATACATATAGATAGATGGTTCCTTCCATAAGAGGAAAGCTCCAAATCACAAATTATACCTCCATTCCATGCTACATGAAGTAAAGAGAGGTTTTTCATGCTGCATCCTTAGCCCTGTTGGCCTTGTTGGATCTAAGCATCATCCAAACATTGTACAAAAGAAGAAGTAGACATATATGGGTAGAAAAAGATGTCAAACCATATTCTCCCAATAGTAGCCAACGCATCAATGCTCCTTGTTGCCACACCACACCATCAAAATACCAAGTATGGCATCCATACTCTCCAAGTAAGAGCCATCATAGGAGTGCCTCTTGCTTCCATCCTCCAAATTTATCATGAAAAGTAGGGGAGTATGCACGACCAAAGTCCCCCAATAAAAGCCACAACAACAAGATCTCTTGCTGCCTCTTCACACCAACATGTGAATCATGAAGTATCAACAACATACTGAAGGACATATGAAATGTCATATCAGCCCAATAAAAACAAACTCCATTATCATATATCATGAGAGTATTATGCCATATTACAAACAATATAAAACACATAAACATAGGAGATTTCATGTGATGGCCAAAATATCTCAACCAAAATGAACATGCTTTCTTCTACTACATTTTATCATTGATACACAAGGCATGAATCATTGAGAAAGTGTCATCTAGAAAGAAGAAAATATTCCTCATCTCAAGATGTCTACCATCTACCATCTTTACCTCCATTGCTTCATGAGTGAAGGTACCTTCAAAATGCTCCAATAATGATGGGGCTCCTTCTTTATCACTGCTACTAAGTGACAGGGATGTAGATCTGCAGGGTAATACATGTGTTGTCTCAAAGAAAGGCACAATACTGATCCCATAACCAATCATTGTGCATAGGATCATGCTAATCCCTTTTCCTGAAAATACACACTTCAACTCAAATATTTGAATGTAGTCCATCAATGAAAAACTGGGATAGATTTTCATCTAATCCTTGATTAGATCAAGGGTCCTTTGCGCTGTGATAGTTTGTTGCTTCAAATCATCATTTTGTTCTAACCCTTGGTTATGCATTGGCCCTGATGGCATGTTATCATAAGTTTCAATAAGATAAAATGAAACAATATGTGATGAAAGTTCATGCATACCTTGGATCAACTGATGTGTGGGAATCTCTCTCCAGAACACAAGAGTTCCTCCAACCGGGAAAATAGTGTCTCCAACTGTTGGTAAGAGTGATGGTTGCTTTTCTCCAATTATACCATTGCTAGAATCTTCCTCCTCTTCCTCATGCATCCCCTGAATCATGCATGGGACTCTATGTGTCAAGAGCTCAAGACTATCTTGCAAGGTTGCAAGTGTCTCTTCTCCGGATGCAAGTACTTCTACAACTGGCGGTGAATGTAGTGACTTCTTGTCTAGAGTGACAAGATTGACATCCTCCTTTGTTTCCTTGGGAAATGTCTCTTTGTGACACAACTCTGGTTTTCTCAGATCAAACTTCTTCCTCAATTTGTGAAATAAATCTAAATATTTAGTCACCTTTTCATGCTCCATGTGACCAAACCACCAATCATTGACTTCACCTAAAAGATGAAGTGTTGCGATTTGGAAAACCTCTTCTTTAGCTACATGATGTAGCCTAAAAAATGCATCTAACTCTTTCCTCCAAGCCTTAACAATGCTTGAGGAGGATCCATCAAATGTAGGCAACTAGAATCTATTGCGCCTCTTCCTTCTATTGCTGCTATAGGATCCACTTTCTTCTTTGATTTGGAAGAATTCTTGGAGAGTTAGAATCTCTTTGAATGCTCTAGACTGTGCTTTGTACTCTTCAAGATACAGACTGAGAGTCTCATGAGTCTTAGGTTTTATTCTTTCTTCATTTCTATACCCTTCACCTTCTCCAAAGAAAGTGGGCATAGTAGATCTATGAGGAGATCTATAGTTCTTTGGTCTTCTTCTTTGCTAATAGGAAGTGCCTGGGCCTTCCTCATCAAATCTTCTTCCTGGATATTCCTTTTTCCCTTCCTTCTCCATCTAATTGACCTCCTTGGAGAGATCTTGCATGGATCTAAAGAGAGGAGTGGCAAGACTGTATTCCTCCTTCATGATAGATCTCATCTATCTACTTCTTCTTTTGATGCAAAGGATGAAGTTTCCACAAGCTGAGCCAAAGATCATGCTCTGATACCACTGTAATATCCCAAAAGGGAGAATGCAATAATACTGAAACATAATATAATAACTGTAGAAAATTAAACAATAAATCTATATACACATCAGAATGCACAGAAATAGATGAGCCATTTTATTATATTGGAGGTGAAAAATCAAGTACAACAGTGCTCAAAATATGAGACACTCAAGCCACAAGGATGGCCTAGAATGAACCTGTAATGATTTCCCAAGAGGGACTGTGTAACTGTTGAACTGCTGGAAGGTAAACTGCGTTGTCCCTGCTGCAACTATTGGGACTGCAACTGCCTGAAAGATAGAAATTCAGATCTAGGCAGAATGGGAGCTCCGATGATGCTGAAATTGTAGATCAGGGCTCATTGATGGATTCCCAAGATAACCTAGAAAGGGTTTCTCATATCTGTAAGTATAAGAAAACCACCCTCTTAGGGCTTCACATATATGCTGCCGTGAATGTAGATCTTGTAGGTTTTAACCCTGAACAGAAATTATCTACACACGAATCTTATAACAAAAAATAAACAATTGCGAGAGCATAAATCATAAAACAGATAAACACAGAGATTTTCCCCTGGATCCCAAATCGGGACGACCAGCTTGATTTTTCATTATATTCCTTTTAGTGTTACAACACATATATATACATGCCGAAGCATACATAAACCCCAATCCATTAACCCTGGATTAGAACATAACCGTAGTTCCCTTGACCGGATCTACAAAAATACTAGGGGCCGAAAACCATCAAACCCCAAAACCATGTGCAAAACCATGCACAAAACCATGGACGCAGACTACCCAGCGGAAATTAAGGAAATTAGTCATGGAAAGAATATAACACATACCCAACATTCTCCCACTTGTTGTTTTCTTTCCACAGGGGGCCACAAGAGGGCTTAGTCATTGGGCCAATTCTTCAACACCCATTGTTTCTCTACACCAAGAGAACTTCTGAGTGCTCACAGACTTCGTCAATGCATCTGCAACATTCTTCAAAGTGTCCACCTTTACTAGTAACACCCTTTTAGCCTCAACCATATCTCTAACAAAGTGATATTGAACATCGATGTGCTTTGTCTTTGAATGATAAGCAGGGTTCTTAGCCAAGAAAATTGCACTTTGGCTATCACAGTCTATCCTTATAGCTTGCTGTACCAACCCCATACTTGAACACAATCTCTGCAACCAAACTGCTTCCTTGCTTGCATGAGTGGCTGCTATGTATTCTGCCCCTGTAGTTGAAAGAGCCACTACAGACTGTCTTTTACTCATCCAACTGACTGCGCCTCGAAATAGGCTAAACACATACCCACTTGTAGATCTTCTTTGGTCCAGATCTCCAGCCCAGTTTGCATCAACAAAACCACGAATGTCCAACATTCTTTCCAATCCTGGTCTTCCCTGGTAGCACAGGCCATAATCACTAGTGCCACGTAAATATCTGAAAACCCGCTTCACTACTGTCCAATGCTCCTTCCCTGGGTTTGACATAAACCTGCTCAATACTCCCACTGCATGTGCAATGTCTGGTCTAGTACAGACCATTGCATACATCAGGCTACCCATTACACTTGCATATGGAACACGGGACATATACTCCTCTTCTTCTTGTGTCTTGGGACACTGTTCAGCAGATAGCTTTACACCTACAAGAATAGGAACATTCACCGGTTTACTATCATGCATATTGAACCTCTGCAATATAGTCTCGACATACTTCCTCTGGTTTAACCAGAGCTTCCTCTTTGCCCGATCTCTCTTAATTTCCATGCCCAAAATATAATTTGCAGCACCCAGATCCTTCATGTCGAATTTGGAGAACAGTTGGGTCTTCAAATCTTGAATAATTTCTTTGTCATTTCCAATCAACAACATATCATCCACATACAAGACCAAATAAATAACACGGTCACCAATTAATTTAAAATAAACACATTGATTCTCCTTGCTTCTGGTGAAGCCAAGTCCCCGTATATAGGTATCAAATTTCTGATACCACATCCTTGGTGACTGTTTTAACCCATACAGAGACTTCTTCAACCTGCATACCAGTTCTTTCTTACCCTTCACCATAAAGCCTTCGGGTTGCTTCATGTAGATCTCCTCTTCTAGATCCCCGTGAAGAAATGTTGTCTTCACATCCATCTGTTCTATCTCAAAATCAAATGCAGCAGCAACAGATAAAAGTAATCTAATAGAAGTAACCTTGGCAACAGGAGAAAAAATATCACCAAAATTAATTCCCGACACCTGGGAATAACCTTTTGCTACCAACCGAGCTTTGTATTTCTCCACCTTGCCTTCTACATTCATCTTCTTTTTAAACACCCATTTTCTCCCGATGGGCTTCCTTCCAGCTGGCAACTCCACCAGATCCCATGCCTCATTTTTGTGCAAGGATTCCATTTCATCAACCATGGCCTCCTTCCAGAGTTTTCCATCCTCGGAATCTACTGCCTCCCTGACAGTTCTAGGATCATCATCAGTTATAGTTAAGGCAAAACCTGAATAGAAAGCAGATGGACTATACCTTTCTGGTTGCCTTCTTTCCCGAACTGATCTTCTCAAAGATGGAGTTTGTGGCTCTTCATCTTCTGAGTCTTCTTCTGTTGTAGAGTCTGATTCATCCTCCTTTAGCTCAAACTCTATCTTTTCAGGTTCCTTTGATAGGAATTCATGTTTAACAACATCTTTCACTTCTCTAAACACCACATCTCGGCTGTACACAACCTTCCTTGTTTCTGGGTTCCAAAGCTTGTAACCCTTTAAACCATCCTTATACCCAATAAAGATGCACCTTTCAGATTTATTATCCAACTTGGTCCTTTTCTCCTTTGGAACATGTACATATGCATCACATCGAAATACCCTTAGATGTGAAAGAGAGGGTTTCTTACCAGTCCATACCTCATGTGGAGTCTTATCCTCCAATGCTGATGAAGGTGATCTGTTAATTAAGTAACATGCAGTCTCCACTGCCTCTACCTAGAATTCTTGTCCTAACCCGGTACCACTGAGCATGCTTCTTGCCTTTTCCATCAGTGTTCTGTTCATTCTTTCTGCAACTTCATTTTTTTGAGGTTTGTATGGAGTATTCTTCTTACAGAACTCTTCAAATTCCTTCTTGCAGAACTCCCCACCATTATCTATCCTCAGCGCCTTTATCTTCTTCTCTGTCTTGTTTTCCACCAAAGCCTTAAATTCTTTAAATTTGTCAAAGACTTCAGATTTCTTCCTCAAAAAATATATCCATGTATTCCTTGAGAAGTCATCTATGAATGAAACATAGTACACAGACTTTCCCAGTGATGGAACTGACACAGGCCCAAACACATCACTGTGCACAAGTCCTAATATCTTGTTTGCCCTCTTAGCACCAGAAGGAAAACTCACCCGATTCTGCTTCCCATATACACAATGTTCACAGAAATCGAAATCCAGAGAACAATTAGACATACCTTCTACCATACCATTTTTGTGCAGTATCTGAAGGCCCTTCTCTCCAATATGTCCAAGCCTTTGATGCCATAACATGGTCTTTTCTCCAGAGACAGCTAGGCTTTCCGCTCCACTTTCAAGAACCATAGAACTATTGCACCCATCAATAACAGTTCTACCTTGTAGCTTGTATAGAGTTCCAGTCCGAACTCCCCGCATTAGTACCAGTGCTCCTAGAACCATCTTGCAGGAATCTTTCTCGAACACTATTTTTACACCTGCATCATCCATCTTGCTTACAGAAATCAAATTTCTAGCCAATGCAGGAATATGCAGAACACCAGGAAGTGTTCTAATCCTTCCACCTTGCAGCTTCAGCTTGACCTTTCCACGTCCGACGATTCTGGCCTTCCTATCATCCCCTAGGAAGACATCACCACCATCATATTTCTCATACTCGGAGAACCACTCCCTATGGGGAGTGAAGTGAAAGGATGCACCTGAGTCAATCAACCATGACTCATGATCTACATGTGTATTTGAAGAAGAAGCCAAATACACATCCCCACCTTCATGTGAGGTGGTTTTTGCCTCTGCAGAAGGAGCTTCATCAGATCCCTTTCCTTTCTCAGGAGCTTTAGATCTGCATTCCTTTTTGTAGTGTCCTTCCTTTCCGCATTTCCAGCACACCTTTACAAACTTTCCGGGAGATTTAGATCTCCCTCTAGATTTAGATCTCCCACTCGAAACCTTATTCTTGTTTCTGTTCTGGGACCTTCCTCGTACAGATAAGGCATCTCCATTCTGACCCTCCATATTTCTCCGTCTCATTTCCTCCGACAGCAAGGCTGAAACAATGTCATCAAAATTCAAGGTAGTTGTATTGCTACCTATTGCAATAACCAGACTGTCCCACGAGTCTGGTAGAGAGCACAACAAACTGATGCACTTATCTTCATCTGAGATTTTAATATCAACATATGACAGCTGACTTACCACAGTATTGAAGGCATTCAGATGCTCTGTCACCGAGTCTCCATCCTTCATCCTCGGGTTATACAGCTTTTTCCGCAGGAACAACTTATTCACCAGAGACTTAGATTGGTACAAAGTCCCAAGTTTTTCCCACAAATTCTTCGTCGTAGCTTCCCGAGATACATTCAACAATACTGAATCTGACACACACAACCGTATTGTGCTCTTAGCCTTCCGATCCAGTTTCTTCCAGTCTTCATCTGACATTGCCGTTGGTTTAGTACCTGGATCTACCGCGATCCACTGATCTTTATCCACCAGCGGATCCTCCATCTTGAGCTTCCACAACTCAAAACTCTGACCATTAAATTTCTCGATCTCTATCTTTCCGCCGCTCGCCATCTTCTTTCACCACAAGAGTGATCCCTTGAGAAGATATGTGATGGGGGTCTACAGGAGCCCAGGATGAAACCCTCAACAACAAAGCGTCCCCTTGGTGACAACTACGTGCAAATGCTTAGGTTTTAACCCTGAACAGAAATTATCTACACACGAATCTTATAACAGAAAATAAACAATTGCGAGATCATAAAACATAAAACAGATAAACACAGAGATTTTCCCCTGGATCCCAAATCGGGACGACCAGCTTGATTTTTCATTATATTCCTTTTAGTGTTACAACACATATATATACATGCCGAAGCATACATAAACCCCGATCCATTAACCCTGGATTAGATCATAACCGTAGTTCCTTGGCCCGGATCTACAAAAATACCAGGGGCCGAAAACCATCGAACCCCAAAACCATGTGCAAAACCATGCACAAAACCATGGACGCAGACTACCCAGCGGAAAGAATATAACACATACCCAACAGATCTGAAGCTAGATCTGATGATATGATGGCTGCAATGGTGCACAATCAGATCTATGCAAGAAGGGCTAACCCTTTCACTAGATCCTTGGGCTAAAAGCTCAAGATGTAGCTCCTCCAATATCCTCAACTGAAAATAGCGGCTGGATGAACAATCACTTCAGAAAACTACATTTTCAGAGAGGGAGGCTCAATAGCCTACTACTGGATGTGTCAAGTCAGCTCCTGAATGATGGAAACAATAGATCCAATGTGAGGAAATGATCCCTCACAGGATTTCCAGCTGAAATACTGGAAACTTCCTTCATCCAATAGATCTATAGGACTGGACTGCACAATCCTTAAAGGGATTGCTGCTGCATGGAGGTAAAACCCAATGTCTTGAATGCCAGATGTAGATCTACTGCTCCTGAAAGGATGGATGTGAAGAACAAAGTGGTAGGATGAATCATCCACTGGTTTCCTAGCTGAATGTTAGAAACAACCTCCTGAAGATGGCACCAATGCCTGATAAGAAATGAAAAACAATCCTCTTTCAAGAGCTACCTAATGAAAGAGGTGGGATTCCCGCTTGGGAACACCCTATGCTAAACAACACTACAAACTCTACTAAACAGCCCAAGCCTGTGTAGAAATTCCTAAGACAAATATAGATCCAAATAGTTCAAGAAATGAATAATCCAAATCATGCCCTCCAATGTGCCTTCACCTTCATTATATAGATATGAGCCTTCCATAGCCTAGGCCCACTCCAAAACTGCGCTCTACATGTGGAAAAAAGTCTCCATGGTTGACTACGTTGTTGATCCATATCCTCCATCATGTTCACATGGGGAATTACCCTCTCCATCATGTGTGAAATAAATGAATCACTTCCTCCACTATCTTATTATAAGTGCTTTATGATCTTCTTTTAATTCACTATGATATCAGTTGACCTTATCAAATATCCTCACGATTTTTCATTTAATATCCATGATCTTATTTTACTATTTCATCCTCCATAATCTATTGCATAAATGAGACATGATCTCCATTAATGGAGCTGCTCCACTACTCCATGATTTTAGATCTAGAACTACAATATCCACATACACACATTAAAAGTGGATTTTATTCATCTTTGAGGTTTGTGGGTCCCTCCACCCTTTTATTTACTTAATTAATTAAGTTTATTAAGAACTCTAATATTCCAAATATCATGTGAAAATTTAGGAATATTACAAGTTGACTTCTTGGTAGTGGCATTATTTGACGGTGGTAGCATGGCACTAGAAGGCTTCAAAGGTGGAGCCGGTTGTGATGATAGTGAAGCTAGAAGAAACAATGTCGATGGTCATTAACTTCTCGCTAGCAGCAACAGGGTCTAGCAGAGGTAGTGTGGGCCACGGTTGATGGGCATCGGTGAATGCATGGTTGGCATAGTTAAGTTTTATTTATTTATTTTAATAATATTTATTACTAGAAATTTCACCAAGAGGTGCAAAGGAACGCCCAAAGTTTAAGCAGCTAAGAATAGAAAAAAAAGGAAAAAATTGAAGGGTCAAATGTGTTGAAGTAATGTTGAGTATCAAATATTGGACCCTCTTGCCCCTAATGTTCAAGATGTGGATGCAAATTCCTAGAATTTGTTACAAGATCACGGTGTTATGCAAGTGAAAGTCAGTGCTGTGTTGGATTCCTAGTTTCTCATAACCCCTGAAATATATAGAGTCGATTTGGCCTCTCTTACACTCCTTCCAATCACTCCCTACAACAAAGAATCATATAATTTTTCAAGGAGAGAGAGAAAAGTCAATGGAAACTAAAACGACATGCAGACATTATAAAAAGATGAGCGCGACCATTTTATGTCGCAAATCAGTGTTTTCAGTCCCAAGATGAGCTTTTCCCCTTCCCCTAACTTAATGTCCGCACCTCTTTTGGACATATCCTTCTTGGAAAACTTATACTCTGCCTCCTATGATCCTGCAATAGTGACCGATGATTCCCATTCCCACCCGGTCATATGCTACAATCATGCATACAAGAGGGTTGATGAATCTCCCTTGGACCTTGGAATCCAAAAGCCTCTCGCAACATTTAGTCTTCGCAAACATCAACCTGGTTTGAAGCTTGACAAATCCTCTTCTCACAAAACTCTGTGGGGTTGTTATTTTGTTCTTCCGAGTTTTGCGCAAATGGCGCCACTCGGGATGGCACAATATCAACCTCTCCCTATATGGTGGCATCCCTAGAGGCCTTTTCAGACTTCAATTGTTATTCATATGTTTTGTGGAGACGGGATGAAGAAGACGGCTCTTGCATTAGTAGTAAAGCTTTTTCATTTCTGAATGAAAAACAATCGTACTGAAAATTATACAAAAAATCATAGAATAGAATGCCTTGTTCTGTCTACTTATTTCCTCTTCCATACGATCGAATCAGTAGAATTTGGAAGACACGACCACTTCTAAATGCATTATGCCTCACGTTTGTTTCTCTTCTTACCATTCCCCAAGAATAATTAAATGGTGTTTGAAGAAAACTCTAATTTGTATAAGTAAAATGTTTTGGAATCGTCTCATGATTGTCTAATCTGTAAAATGAAAAATTATCACCATGAGGAGGATGTGGATAAGAAATGTTTGTATTTTAAGACATCATGTGTATATTCTGATACCATACCTAAGTGTGCCTATTCAACATAACCTAGCCACTCCTTTGGATTTTTATTCATCCAATATTTCTCGGCAACCAAAGGCTAGAAATATGGCATGGGAGGAAAAATCTATGCCACTAAAGTTCCTATAAATAAATGATTAGGAAACAAGAATGATTCGGATGAATTTGAAAGAGGCCACATAGGGATGGAAGGTCCAAAGGATGAGGAGAGAGCACATGTGCAGAGTAGATAGGGAATGCTATGTCGATTCTCCCTTAAGCTCCATCATATGAACGAGGAATTAACTGTGGAATTAAATCTCTGTCCCTCCCCTGTTGACTTTGATGTTATTGTAGTACCAAGGTCAAAAAACGCTTTGAAATATGTGTTTTTCATAAGGGAGAGTTCATGGTTTCCAGTCAAACACTAACCCACATTCAATTGTGATCTATTTGATTTGTGTCTATCTGAGCGTTTAGTTTGACATTACATTGGTTGTATATTTTCTGACACAAAATACGTTAAAATAACTCTTTTCAATGTGTTAATGACTATTATAAAGAAGATTGTTGAATCTTTTGATTTTAAAAGGGTTTTTTTTTTTTTGGGGGGGGGGGGGGGCTCTTCACAGAGTATATTCCTAGTCAATATGGCTTAAAATTTAGTAGATATTTGTTGGAATTCTATGTGTAGTTTAGTTGTGTAGTATTTATGTTTAAGTTGTGTAGTCGATACGTTTGAATTATCAATGATATTCATTGGAAATCTATGTTCAAGCTAGTTAGTCCATACCTTTGAAATATTTTAGAGTTTATTTTAGGGAGTTTAATTATTTATTTATTTTAAATATTATTGAATATTTTCTTGTAAGTGAAATTAGCGTAGCTGACTCTGTTGTTGGAATCTGACATGTGAGTAGGGAAATTATCTGCTTCAAATTGTTTTTCTATTTCCTCCATTGAGTTTCACAGGGGAGAGGCTTCAAATTTTGTGTCCATTATGCACTTGACCAACATAGTTGAATGCACAGGCCTTAGTGCCTATGAAATTATCACAATGGCCTTCTTTGAGTGCAGAGAATCCATGATGCCCTTGTCTTAAGGAGTTGGGGAGAATTTCTAGGAAAAACTCCACAGAGTTTCCCAAGAAAAGGAGTTGTCAAGCTTCAAACCAGGTTCGTGTTTGTGAAGAATAAAAGTTGCCAGGGGGTTTTGGGATGCCGAGGTCCAAGGGAGATTCAACGACCCTCTTGTATGCATGATTGTAGCATATGACCTAGTGGGAATGGAAATCGTTGGTCACTATTACGGGATCACAAGAGGAAAATTATATGTGTTCCAAGAAGGATATGTCTAAAAGTGGAGCGAGTGTTAAGGAAGGGTTAGGGGCAACCCTCATACTGGGACCGAAAACGTTGAGTTGCGACATCAAATGACCACACTCATCTTTGTATAGTGTCTGCATGTCATTGTTGTTTCCGTTGACTTTGCTCTCTCTTCTAGAAAAATTGGATGATTCTTTGTTGTAGGGAGTGATTGGATGGAGTCGAAGAGAGGCCAAATCATACATATCTGTTTCAAGGGTTATGAGCAACTCGAAATCCAACACAACATTGAATTTCACTTGCAGAACACCGCAATCTTGTAACAAAGAGCTTGGGAATTTTCATCCACATCTTGCACATCAGAGGTAGGAGGGTCCAGGGTTCGATATTGGACATCACTTCAACGCATCTGATACTTCAATTTTTTCCCTACATTTCTATTCCTAACTTATTAAGCTTTGGTTATTCCTTTGCACTTGTCGATGCAATTGCTAGTTTAATTTGTTTTATTCTTATTGAAATTTCTAATTTGTTTTATTCATATTGAAATTTCTAATTTGCACCACCCTTTTATATGATTAAGGACACCATCTCTTCATGTAAAGATTTGAATTTGGAGAAAAGGAGGGTATGCACACCATAAATATCCAAAAATAAAAACATGATTCGTCGAAAACTAATGACATATCATTTTTAAATGTTTTTTTATAATGCACATATTTATTAGGTTAGGGTTTTCTTATAAATTTATTCCTTATTTTAATTAAAATTTATTTTAATTACCTACCTCTGTACGTTTTAATGTGTAAATATATATATATATATATGGTCTGGATTTCCATACCCAATAAGATGGATACTATTGTTGCGTTGACATTGGATATGAGTAAAAGAGGACCTCCTTTTCATTTATCACTTACAACTGTAATGACTTAATGCATATTGTGGTGCTTAGACGGACTATATTGTTTTGTTGACATCATTTCTAAGGCTTATGATTTATCACTGGAAACCATAACTGCAATGAAATTTGGTCACAAGTAAATAATATTATGTGCTTGAAATATCATTATAGTAAAATCTCTAGGGATCAATAGGCACAAAAATATATATATCATCGAATTTGAAAACAAATAACAATCATACAGAATACAATCACATGTTTGACTTCCACAAAAATGACGAATTGTGGGTTCCATGAGCTCTTAGCATCCTGAGTTGAGAATTGGTTGGAGAATGCATCTTCAAGCTCAAAAACTCGTAGAGAATGACAATTTTCATGCCAGCCCATAGTACTAAAGTATATGAAGAATGCCACGTTTGAAACTTGAAACAGAGGTCTACAATTCTCACTTGTATTTGATCATTGGATTGCAATATAGCACTGTAAATGTTTTTAATCACGAGAATTTAAAAATATAATAGTACAGTGATATTAATTTTAATTTCACATTAGTACGTATTAGTTAAAATAAGTCCACTTTGAAATTATTAGGGTATAGAGGAATGAAAATCAGAACAAAATATTTAGTGTCTAGATAATTGGATTTTAGAAAGTCTTCAATAACAAATGAAACTTTCATTCGTGATTTAGTAGTCAATCGTATTTTGTTATGTTTCGTGGAATGTTGTTAAATTAGGCTAAGTATCCGAAGATATTACTAAAAAGTGGTTCCTGCAATGGCTAGACTTGCAACTTGCTAGATCAATTTTGGTAGCAGATTGGCCATGTCAATCTTTCAGATAGCGGAACTCACCATTGGGTTAGAGGGGAATGGGAAACAAATTTTTTGGGTGCTGAGACCTTCTGTGGTGGTGAGCAAGGGATTCATTTCTTTAAGTCTATACACACTCTCAGTGTCTGGTGACAACCTACCCACTAATATGGTTGATTTAAAGCTGGGAACGAGTCCAACAAGGCTCTACTGATTGCGCGAGACTACATCCTCATCTAGAAAATTATATCCTCTCTATAAATTTAAAAAATATATATCTTCGCTTATCAACGTCAATTGTCCATGCACTTCTTCTTTATTGACATTAGTAGTGTTTGTGCTTCTCAGTCTTAACCATCCATGTTATTCTTTCTTTATTAGCATTATTATTCTTTGTGCTTTTGTAATTTTAGACACAATATGAAAGTTTTAATATTTGCATAAATATAAGTTTTCTCATTTAATATGACAACACAGTGAGCTAGTGTTCAGTGCTTAATTTAACTTATATATTTTGGTGTATTAAAGCATTTTGTGAAATCAACTGATGTTAGAAATTACCCGAACCTTAATTTTGAATTAAAGTATGCTTCACTCTACCATGTTTCATATTTTCCCTCTGTCACATTTCCTATTTTTTCAGACCAGAATGTTTGTAAGTTTTCGGGACCTTTCTTTCAATTTATTAAATCATGTTGTCAATTTTGTAAATGCTTCTTGTTCCATGGCCTTAGTCGAATGCACCGATTTTCATTGTGTCTATTATCACCAAATTGATCTTGATTGAATGCTCATCAATAAACTCAATGTAACTCTTCCAAACCACTTCTAACTGAAGATTAGCCTCTTCAGTTTGAGAGGGCTCTCTCAAAGGGGGTTTATGATTTTCAATAGAAATAATACTAGATGGCTAACTCTATGAATTTTAACTTGGTTTTTACATGATTGCAGGTTGAAAAATGAAGGCTTGCTACTATTGGGCTATGAATTCAACATTAGTACTGTTAATGACAGTATTTCTTCACATCAAATTTGAGGTAGATAGAGGTCTTTAATCAAGATGATTCACACAGAATATAAGGAAAACACAGTAATTTCACCCCTAAAGGAAGTCAGAGCACGACAACATGAATTCTAAGTAATTAGAGATAAAATTCACTGCAAGTGATTAGAAATAAAAATACAGAGAAATAACACATTAAACACCTTATGAGAATCTCAGGTCTGGAAGTAGAATGTCACTGTATATTATTGATAATGGACAAAAACAAACAAGCAGCAATTTGGTGCAAAATTCTCAAACCCTTTTCTCTTCGATGTTCAGTCTATAAATAAGCATTCTTTACAATGTAAATGATCTTCCCAGCTGGCTAGATCTTCGAATTCTAACTCTAACACCTATCATAACTGAAACTACTTACTTGAAATAGAAAAAGGACAACTATTCTTTAAGAAGTCAAACTCATAATAGGACGCTATCTCCTATTTATTACATTTGGTTTTTATAACAGTGAAATAGTTACATAATAGATATCAAATGTTCGAGAGAAAATTCACCATCACTTTACATATTTAAAACACCCCTAGATCTGTGGAACACAATCTTACTTTTTAGGGATGGATAACCTTCACTTTAATCACTATTCTGCCTATTGAGCTGGATGTGTGACACTCCTTTTGAGTAATGAGTCTCTACTGAGATGGCCCACTGACATGCTAGAGGTCTATAACTAACTAATGTGCTATTGGAATGCTCAAAAATATTCAAAAAGCCCCTCGCAAGGAAACAATTTAGTTTAGGCAGTTTCGTAGTGAGTTTTCGTAGCATATAAAAACCTACCTTTTCACCTATCTCCTTGCCACCTTTGCTGTTCAAACACATTTACTATGCCAAGACACATTGCAAACAATTAACTTCCCTCCATAATACTTGACAAAACTGAATTCCAAGGAAAAAATGCACCTGCAGAATTTTCGTAGCGTTTTTCTTGCCTTAAGCCTGAAGCATGCTACGAAAGTGTCTAAAAAACAAAAATATGTTGTTTTTCTTGTAAGTTATGAAGCTCATCAAAAAAATTTCAGCTCAATTTTTTACTCTTTTGTTGCTTCTTCTTCATTTACAATTAATTGGCTGATGGGTTCTTCTACCACTCTCATCTTCAACCCTTTCTTTTATAACTCCACTTGAATCAAGTCTAGTTGTTCCTGAAGAGCTTCCACTTGATTATTTAATGGTCTGTTCTTGGATTGTAAGTGTAAGTTCATCCTCATCACATGTTTGGCCTCCCCTCTTAATGCATGAGTCCATTTCAGTAACATTTCTGCATTTTCCAAATATTTTGAAACACTTGAGACTTGTTCATCCCATATTTTTCTCATTTGTTCAAATTGAACCTTCTCAGCTCTCTACTTCTTTGCCTCTAGATTCAAAACTGATATCTCTTTACCTTCTTCCTTCAAATTCTCTTTGAGGGATTATATTTCTGATTTTTCAATTATTTTTTCTTTTCCCTTTCTCCGCCTGATATCCACTTCTTCCTTTGTTGATGGAGACAAATATATGATGCTTGTTGGCTTAAAAAAATCATTTATTTTCTCAGTATTTTTTATTTCCATGGCCTTCTTTGCATGTCTGGTCATTGGCATCCTTGGCTGAAATATAAAACCATGATCATCACCTGCAAAATCTAGTTTCTTAGCAGTCTTACCTTTCTTCAGCTTTCTTCCTCCATCTTCAATGTATTCAGCTTGCACAATGGGTGTCTCTTCAATGTTAATTGCATGAAGGATATCCTCCAAATTTCCTTTAGCCAATGTCTAGATTCTAGTGACTCTCTTGATTCCTTGTTTGCTGACTGTATGCTTCTGTTTTACAGGTGCTTCTTGAGGGGTGTCAGTCTCTTACAAAGGTTCTGCTCCCATGTCCACTGGTTCTGCAGGTGATTATATTTTTTCTTCTTCAACTTCTTCTGCCACAACTGGTGATGAAGTAATTCTAGGTTTTGAGGCTTTCTTTGGAGTGACCACATCAATTTCATAATAACTCATCAACAAGAAAGAAATCAAATCTCTGTCTAACCTTCTCAATTCTTCCAACACTAACAGCTTAATTAGAACATGATGAAAAAGAGATGTCTCATTGCCCTCTGTCTTGATTTGAACCTTATCTGACATTTTCCCTAGACTTCTGTATAAATAGAAAGGTAAGTCAAGAGACCTCTTACCTACAAAATGCAGAAGAAGTTTGAGATGGTATGAGTAGACCATGTGAAATCTTCCTTCACAGGTAAATGATTTTTTAATGACCATCAACAATTTTGCATAATTCTCCTTCATAAAACTCCTAGGGATAGCATTTGTCAAATCAAATTCACAGTGTTCTTGCTTGATAAATTCTATACAATCCTGCATTGTGAATTTGATACCTTTAACCCACTATTCACCGTCTTTAGGGATTCATGTAGCTAATGATATGCTCTCTGGTGTCACTGTAATATTTACAATTCCAACCTTTGAGACTATTTTTGTGAAGCTGGTGGAAAAATCCTTTGAAACTTGTAAATGAAAACCCTACAACCTCTGGTAGAATTACAAGCAGCCAATCCTTCTAAAAACCTCCATAGAATTAGGGTCTTCATTGAGTAATTTCATATCCATGGCCTCATACCTGTGACAATGAACACCCTTATTTGTTTTCTTTCTTGCAGCCATGGATTCTTTATAGTCTTCACTGCCTCGCTTGCTGATGACACCTGCAGAATTTGAATTTGACAGCAACCTGATTGGCTTGATGAAGTAGCTCTCCAGAGCTTGAATCACATGGAAGGATAAAACACAATATGAAAAAAGGATAATTGAGATGAGGTTTAAAATTTTAACTGACATCTCGAGCTTTAATCATAACACATGCAAGAAAAAAGGGTAATGATGACATCAAACACAACCATGTACATTTGAATTTTATCATAACAACCTTGAATGACCTCCACATTTGCTACTCTAATCAGAAAATGTCACCTCATACAACTCTAACAAGACAGGTTAGAAAATGTATTTTCGTAGCGAAAATAGTTAGGCTTCTGACAAATTCGCTACGAAACTATTAGGCAATTTCCTAGCGAAATCTGTTGTTTTCCTGTGTAAAACACTACAAAAATCTGAAAATTTGATAGGTGTGAAATTTTGAGTTTAAATGTATGGGGAATGACAACTGACATGATATGGGATTGATTTGACTAAGATGGCATAAATGGAGGTGATCATAAAACTTAGGATAGGCTTAAAAATACAAAAAGTTTCCTATAACACATTGAAATGGCTTAGGAGACCTTATCCAATTGGTGAGTGACCTGTATGACCCTATCAAGAAATGTTTCACAACTTAATGTGTGATAAAAGTGTCCATAAACCATAGCTCAGGCACCCTCTTATAGGAACTCAACTCATGTATTGATCCGAATTCAAACGATTTTTTCATTCAGGTATATATCACATTGTTTTAGAGTCTGTGTACATTATCACTCTTGACATGATAACTAGGTTCATTAAAGAAACAACAAAGCATGAAAAAAAGTCACAAGAGCGTTGTATATGATGGATCCTATCTTGACACGCTTCAAATATGCAAGCTATGACAAGGACTTCATATGAAAAAAATTGCTTGCTAATGTGAATAAATCCCAAAAAAACTTCCAAAAAGAGTTGGATTTGAAAGCTACATCTCAGAGTTAAAATTTGATTTTTATGATGTAAAAATTCATCCCAACCTACTTTATTCTTCTGATTCTTCTTGGCCTTCTGTTCGATCCTCTGTCTCTCCCTGCTACGCTCTTTATTTCAGAGTTGATGTGAAAGCTACATCCCAGAGTTAAAAACTGATTTTTATGATGTACAACTTTATGCCAACCTGCCTGATTCTGCTTGGACTTCTGCTCGCACCTCTGTCTCTCCATGCTACTCTCTTTATTTCAAAGCTCAAAAACCATGCCTTGATGAAATTCCTACAGGCACATATCGATGTGAGGGTCCTAACAATCAATGTACCTGAAAAAGTAGCAATGCAGATTGAATTTGTTTGGTTCATGCAATGCTAACCCCAATGATATAACCCTAGCTAGGCGAGGTCCATGAGATGTAAAATGAAGATGACGAACCATGGAAGCTTCTCACCATCCGCAATCAGCCAAATTATCAATGAAAAAACTTTTCCATGTGTGCATTCTTTGCTTGCTAGTTTGGCTTGCATGGTTTGGACATGAATGTTCATAGAGACGGTGGAGAAATGGAGACGGAGCTCTGCGCACAGTGGTCCACATCATTGATGTGGACATTTGAGAAATGGATATGGAGCTCTATGTGCTATAGATGGTGGATAAATGGAGACATAGCTCTGCGCGCGATGGTCCATAGCATCGATGTGGACAGTGGAGAAATGGAGGACTGCTAGAATGATTTAAACGAACGATTAAACTCACCCACATGTCAACATATTATTCGTCAGAAGGGCGATACGAAAGGTTGTGATTGGCTGGGGTGAACAGTGTTTTCTCACCCCATTCCCGTAAATGTAACGCCTCTGGCGTAATTATTATTAATAAATATATAAACTTTTTTTCATATATAATGTTTTGTTAAATTCTTGAATTTTATTTTATATATTTTTGTTAATATATGTTAGCTTTTATTTATTTATACTATATACCTTTTGCTCTTTATTATCTTATATATATATATATATATATATATATATATATATATATATATATATATATAATTTTATATTTTTACCTTTTTTTCTTAATAATTTCTTTTTCAAAATTTTAATATTTTTTTTTGAAGTGGCCAAATCTTTAACAAGAAGGATTACATAGTTCTAGAGAACTGATAGCTCCAGAAATGCGCAATCCTTCTCGGTGATGTGCATGGCAAGTTTTCCTAGAAAATAAGCAAAGCTAAAAAAAATAGCAAAAAGCATCCATAAAATTTAGCGGTCTATTTTTAGTACCTCGAAGGAACCACACTTGGTATTTTTGGAAACTGTCACCATGTGTCGCATTTCCCTTGATTTTTGGCATGTGCATCATAAACCTTAATTTCGTAAATGCATTAAATGGATGCCCCTAGAGCTCATTCTCACACTCGATCCTGTATCTCTAGCATTCTTGAGGAGATATCGTTCACTTCTCATTTTTTTAGTTTTTGCACTCAATTTTTATTTTTTCAATCACACTTACTCATATCTTCACTCAAACCTTTAATATCTTTTAGATCTGCTCATTTTTCACACTTCCCTTAGGCAGATATGCCTTTCCCTCAGTCAGAGTTCACTTTTCCTAGCTAGGAATTGTGTAATTTTGAGGCCTAATCCCAAATCTTGGCCTTTGGAACTACACAATGTGCAATATAGGCTGGCCCTACTGCACAGTGTGCAGTCAGAGGAATCATCCTGCATTCTTGGCCACTGAGACTACGTAATACATAGTATCACCTAACTCACTGCCTCGGCTGAACTGCGCATTGCACATCCTGAAGCCTCAACCTTTGACATTGACTTCTAGGACTATGCAGTGCATAGTCCCAGGCTCAGCCAGTCAGTCCCTCTTCTTAGAAAATTGTGCAATCCTTCTAGTCAGTTTCCCGGTGTGTTGCATGAACATGTCCTGAAAGTGTTTTTTATTATAACTCATATTTGGTTGTTGTCAATGTCATTTCTATCCCACAAGTACAACAATTTTTGAGCATATCTCTAGTACTCATTTTAAAAATGGCACCTCAGATATATTCCTCAAAGGAAACCACTGAAAGAAGTACAAGGGAAGCAACTGAACAAGTTCCAGTTAAATTTAGATTTTATGCATAAACTCAGTCGTTTATAGAGAAAGGATCAAAACTGACATGGCAGTAGATCAAATATGAGTTCACAAAAGAATTTTAGATAGAATTAGAGAGACATCGGTTTGGTATAGTACAAATGAAAGAGGAAGGTAGCTGACAATGAAGAACAATTTTGGCAATTGAAGCAAAGAGGAAGCAGAGGCAACAAAGAGCAGAACGGAGGAAGAGAGAGAATAAATACTTGGAAAAAGCAGTGCAGAGAGTGTAGAAGAGAACAAGAGGAGAGGCAGAAGAAATAAGATGAAATAAGGCAAGGTGCCATGGCAGAAGAGATGGAAACAATACAGGCTGAAGAGTTAGTACAAGATCAACCAAGAGAAGAAGGAGTGAGCAAACAAGGGTAGGAATGGGAGTTTACTAAAAAAATTGAATAGTTGACTGAAGTCACGGACATGAAAGTGGGGCCGGAGCCACAAGATGAAGATGTGGACCTGATGCCAAATGCACCTCAAGCCACCATTCAGACTCCACCACCTTCAAGCATAGAGCATGTCTCGAGCAAGTGATGGGAGGTAGTTCCCCTTGATGATGATCTCTTGATGGATTTGTACAATCTATCATTTGATGAATTGTAAAAGAAGATTGTATAAGCGTGAAGAAAGCACTTCACGGATGATCATGTGTCTCCTGCATTCATGAGAGAAAGGGTGATTGTGGCTGACACTAGTAGGAATCCAAACATTATTTTTGAAGCAAACTTGACCTTCGCAAGTGCTGTGAAATCAAGCACTCAATTTTTTCGACCGAGAAAAAATACTTGGTACAAAACCTACAGGTTTCCCTACAAGATATTGATAATCTCCACACAACAGCATAGAGTACAACTTCTGCACAGCTCTACCCGGAAGAAATGAGAGCAATGATACTTGCTGAAGTATCCACACTTGGAGACACTATTTGGGACTTATATGAGGATCTCATGACCGTGCATACGATAGTTGTACGATTGCAAAGCTTGCAACTTCAATGTAATGAGTTTTTCACTATTCTTAAGAATGTGCAAGTTTCCATCACTCATGTACATGATTGGACAATGCGATACAAGGTGACACCACTCACATTGGTAAAGATGATGAAGCTACAGGCAGAGATAGATAAAGCAAAGATTCAGATACCGATCTAGAAAAACAAGCTGCTCACCACATCCATCACAAACATTCAAGCCACATATGCACGGTTGTACAAGAGTTTGGACTTCATGATGAGAACCCACAAGATCTCATCAGTCGGTTCACTCACCCAAGATAAGAATAAGAACCAAGTGCGACTGCAGATTAACGAGTACTTGGAGAAATTGAAGAATACCGCCACCGAGGAGGAGTTGGAGCTGAAAAGACAGAACATGCATAACTACATTCTTGGCCCTATTCATATTTGAATGATGTTGTTCCTGATTGAGCAAGAGGTTCAAACCATCTCCAACACATTGTACCCAAATGCTATGGAAGCAAGAGTCCTCTTCTAGACTGACACCATCTCATGGTTTGGGGATATCATCACATAATATCAATCTTCGAATGAGTATGTGACTAGGAGAAATCAAGTTGAGGTTTCCCAAAATGATTCCACCCAAGCTCCAACATCATATTGTTCTGTCTTGTTAGGCGGCCAAGTTGTCTTTACCATATTTTGTCGTATATGGGTACAAGTGGAAAATGTATATTATTTGTAATTATTGTAGAAGCGAAATTAAATGTGTCCATGATGGAATGTGAAGATTCATATGTAATGTGAGGAGTCATTAGGGTAGTCCAAGATTCACCAAGGGGTCATGCCAAGAGTCACACCCCTTTTTTTATAAATACATCCTCATAACTCTTTTAGTGGCCTTTTGGGAGCCAATATTTTGGCTAGGCTAAGGCTTAGAAAGGGCTCGAGAGTTTTGTGTCATCCTTTGCTTCTCCGTAGCATAGAGGGAGTATACTTATTTGGTAGGAGGAGGTGTTGTTGACTTCACATTCCACTATTGGGGCAAGTGGTTCGTCATGTTGTATGTATGAATGGAAATTTCACTTATTATAAAATTAGAGTTGAGACCTATTCATGCATATATTGTAAATGCAATAGCACTATTCTTGTTATATCTACGATGTATTTTGTTTAACTTACACATATTATTATGAACTATTTCGTTTGCATTTGTACGAATCTTGTTAAATGCGTGCTCATGTTTGAACCCATCACCTTTAACTTGTTGACTATTCTGCTTATTAGTTTGTGTCATGTATTTCAAGCTTGTGTGTTCCTTTCAAGTTGCATACTATTATAGGCTTCCAAGGAGCTAGCTTCCTTTTCCATTCACATGTTAGAACAACTCATGCATCATATTTATTTTCCGTAGAGTCACACACTTTCTTAACCAAAGACACCGTGCACCACTCTATGTGTTTTTCAATCCAAGGCACATCATTAAACACCCCACTTCTCGGACTCGTACTCCAAACAGTTTGAGATTTAGTTAGAAGTTCATATCGAGGAGATCTCGCGAATGATGGTGGGTCCAACACCATCAACATTTCTGGTGCTAGAAGGAGGGTCAGATTACAGGATGAGCCCTTGAATTCTGTTTTGAATTTCTACACTCATTTCATGACTTTTGCCACAATCATACTCCTGGCATGTTTTTCTAGAGATATAAAATCACAAGTGTTGGCGTATATCATTGATAACTTGTCATATATTAAATTTTATGGCGAGGGTGAAACAACCTTGATTGAGCATACCGATCGTTTTCTTCAATTTTTCAGAGAGCACAACATCCCCCTTGAGGAGGTTGGTTGTTGGTTGTTTATTCTAATGTTCGAAGAGAGCGTAAGGAAATGGTGTCACACATCAACTGATGCCTCCATTCACCGTTTTGAACACTTTGTCATAGAACTGTTCCATGTTTTTGACATATATAATCACAAAAATATGTGCAAGAAAAATTCAGAATTGCAAAAATCACCCAATGAATCGCTATACCATTTTCACAATCGCTTTGTACATCTTTGTTGTGAATTTCCAGAAAATGAATTTGATTGGTATATCTTGACCAAAACATTTATACATCTTGTTCGCATTTCACTAACTCCTCAAGACTCAATTTACTCCCAGCCTATCACGAGGCTAGAGTTTCCAAATCTACGGTGGATAGGGTTGTTGTTCCAAGTGATCCTCCATCCGCTTCGCATCAAACAACTCTATTCCTGTAGGTTGAGGTGAGAAAAATTCATATATTTCCCATTGAACTGTCACCACTTCTTCCCACCTTACATACTCATAACCACTATGCATTTTTGGATTGCAAACCTAGTGAGTGTGATGAAGATTTTTCTTTGCATCCTCCATCCTTCGGTCCCTCCAATCCTCTAAATTGCGATTTCGTGTGTTCATTTGATTCAAATATCTCCTTTTATGTTCATGAGGATCAGGTGTCGGATGGAGCTTTTCTTGAGAAGCTAACCTGCAATGTCATTTACAATGAGTATGTGTGGGATTCAAGAGTCAAACAAGAATCTGCGATGAAGGATGACTCTCTTTTTTCCATAGCTCTTTTGCATTATCCTGAAATTTTCCATAATTATGTCATTCCATTTTAATCATGTGAGAATTCATTTTTTGATATTACTCATACTTCCAATCATTCAAAAAATTCATGGAATGCCAAATTTTCATCTAAATATAGAGATAATGAATTTTCTATCACAAATCTTCCCAACTCCTCATCATACCTCTCTGGAAACATAGAGGGAGGAATTTATTTCTTTTCATCTTTCCCTCTATACGGTTCATCGGATCATGAGGATTCCCCCGTTGGTGTTCTTGAATTTTTTTATCAGGGCTGTCATGACCTATTCACTGATTTAGTTGATCACGAAGTTCATTTTTCCACTGTCAAATTTTCAAAGCCACCTATCTCTGATGATATACCCTTTGATGGGTTGGAACATCCTCAATTTATCGATACACTTCAGCCTGAGCTAATGGTTATGTCAGGTTCTCATAGCCTTGAGGGTAGTTCCATCTCTGATTAGAAGAATGTTGAATTTTTCGAGGCTCCTCATCACTATACCACACATATTTAAAATACTTATGCTTTACACTTTGCGCTTCCTCCATCTATTTTTCACGATCATATTGCTCAATATTTGGAGGATTCATACTTGGTAAGCACTGTGGCGAAAAAGAAATTTCATTCTTTCTTTATGTTTTCTCGACCTCGTAGTTCAAATGTTTGCATGTTTATGTATTTGGCTCATAGTGTGTTAGGACATCATGACAAAACAACAAAATGTATTCCTTGCACTTTTTGTTGTTAATTTTTTGTGTATTATTTCAACTTCGAACGCTTTTGTTTACATTGTCTTACCTTTCTTATTGCATGTTTTTCTTGCTTTTATTTCTTGACATGTATTCCCTCTCCCACGTAGGCCAACCAATGCACCAATAGCTGCATTGGAAGTATCACTTCACATGACTTTGGCCTATATTCCCCTTAGGTTAGGAGTATTAGTAGTGTTTTCTTTTCGTTGTTCTTTTCTTTGATTTTCTTTCGTTCATTTTTTTCTCGTTTTTCTCCTTCCCTTTGTTTGTTTCAGTCTTTGGTTAGTTTATGCATGAGACTTTGTGTGGCTTCTAGAGCCAACGTGGTGAAATCCAAGGGGAAATTGTTTCTTATATCAACACTTGTTTTTATGTATATTCCCTCTCTTTGTGTGAATCTTGCATCCTTTTGGTTGATGATACTCATATGGAAAATTTGTTCCTTATTGGAAAGAGTCACAATGAAATCATGATGTTTGGGTTTTAACTGGTTCCACCTACTCTAATCAATTTTTATCTTTTCAATTAATCCTTTTCACTATAGTCTAGTAGAGTAAGGAGGGGTAGAAAACCTTAATAAGTATGTCAGAGGTGTATATAAACATCCTTGTTTGAAGTGATAACCTCTTCTACTCTCAAAAAGTCAGAATCCCTCTTTCGCCCCATGAAATGAATAAGTGCCTATGTACAGTTCTTTAAAAAAAAAAATATGAAAAAATTAAAAAATGAAATAAAGGGCGAAATATGAGAAAGGATTCCTATGCAGAGAGGTGGCACAAGAAACTCCATCGAGGTATTTTCCAGGCTCATAGGAAGCAAAGTAATTTTTGTGTTCCTAAAGTGACTCCGTTTAGGTACCGTCCAGGCCTACTGGTAGCAGAGCAACACCAAAGATGAAAATAAAGACTCATGTCTTTCTTTAACATTTACTTAAATACTCCTCATCCCCAATCGGAACAAATCAGTGTGACTTGGCTCAGTTAGTGTTCCACCGATGAAGAGGATGGAAGGGGCTATGTTTGTTTCAGTCTTTGGTTAGTTTCTGCATGAGACTTTGTGTGGCTTGTAGAGCCAGCGTGGTGAAATCCAAGGGGAAATTTTTTCTTATACCAACACTTGTTTTTATGTATATTCCCTCTCTTTGTGTGAATATTGCATCATTTTGGTTGATGATACTCATATGGAAAATGTGTTCCTTATTGGAAAGAGTCACAATGAAATCGTGATGTTTGGGTTTTAACTGGTTCCACCTACTCTAATCAATTTTTATCTTTTCAATTAATCCTTTTCACTATAGTCTAGTAGAGTAAGGAGGGGTAGAAAACCTTAATAAGTATGTCAGAGGTGTATATAAACATCCTTGTCTGAAGTGATAACCTCTTCTACTCTCAAAAAGTCAGAATCCCTCTTTCGCCCCATGAAATGAATAAGTGCCTATGTACAGTTCTTTAAAAAAAAAAGATGAAAAAATTTAAAAATGAAATAAAGGGAAAAAGAAGAGAAAGGCTTCCTATGCAGAGAGGTGGCACAAGAAACTCCACTGAGGTATTGTCTAGGCTCGTAGGAATCGAAGTAATTTTAGTGTTCCTAAAGTGACTCCATTGAGGTACCGTCCAAGCCTACTGGTAGCAGAGCAACACCAAAGATGAAAATAAAGACTCATGTCTTTCTTTAACATTTGAACTTAAATACTCCTCATCCCCAATCGGAACAAATCAGTGTGACTTGGCTCAGTTAGTGTTCCACCGATGAAGAGGATGGAAGGGGCTATGTTTGTTTTAGTCTTTGGTTAGTTTCTGCATGAGACTTTGTGTGGCTTCTAGAGCCAGCGTGGTGAAATCCAAGGGGAAATTGTTTCTTATATCAACACTTGTTTTTATGTATATTCCCTCTCTTTGTGTGAATCTTGCATCCTTTTGGTTGATGATACTCATATGGAAAATGTGTTCCTTATTGGAAAGAGTCACAATGAAAACGTGATGTTTGGGTTTTAACTAGTTGCACCTACTCTAATCAATTTTTATCTTTTCAATTAATCCTTTTCACTATAGTCTAGTAGAGTAAGGAGGGGTAGAAAACCTTAATAAGTATGTCAGAGGTGTATATAAACATCCTTGTCTGAAGTGATAACCTATTCTACTCTCAAAAATTCAGAATCCCTCTTTCGCCCCATAAAATGAATAAGTGCCTATGTACAGTTCTTTAAAAAAAAAGGATGAAAAAATTAAAAAATGAAATAAAGGGCGAAAGAAGAGAAAGGCTTCCTATGCAGAGAGGTGGCACAAGAAACTCCATCGAGGTATTGTCCAGGCTCGTAGGAAGTGAAGTAATTTTCATGTTCCTAAAGTGACTCGGTTGAGGTACTGTCCAGGCCTACTGGTAGCAGAGGAACACCAAATATGAAAATAAAGACTCATGTCTTTCTTTAACGTTTGAACTTAAATACTCCTCATCCCCAATCGAAACAAATCAGTGTGACTTGGCTCAGTTAGTGTTCCACCGATGAAGAGGATGGAAGGGGCTATGTTTGTTTCAGTCTTTGGTTAGTTTCTGCATGAGACTTTGTGTGGCTTCTAGAGCCAGTGTGGTGAAATCCAACGGGAAATTGTTTCTTATATCAACACGTGTTTTTATGTGTGAATCTTGCATCCTTTTGGTTGATGATACTCATATGGAAAATGTGTTCCTTATTGGAAAGAGTCACAATGAAATCGTGATGTTTGGGTTTTAATTGGTTCCACCTACTCTAATCAATTTTTATAAGTATGTCAGAGGTGTATATAAACATCCTTTTCTGAAGTGATAACCTCTTCTACTCTCAAAAAGTCAGAATCCCTCTTTCGCCCCATGAAATGAATAAGTGCCTATGTACAGTTCTTTAAAAAAAAAAGATGAAAAAATTAAAAAATGAAATAAAGGGCGAAAGAAGACAAAGGCTTCCTATGCAGAGAGGTGGCACAAGAAACTCCACCGAGGTATTGTCCTGGCTCATAGGAAGTGAAGTAATTTTCGTGTTCCTAAAGTGACTCCGTTGAGGTACCGTCCAGGCCTACTGGTAGCAGAGCAACACCAAAGATGAAAATAAAGACTCATGTCTTTCTTTAACGTTTGAACTTAAATACTCCTCATCCCCAATCAGAACAAATCAGTGTGACTTGGCTCAGTTAGTGTTCCACCGATGAAGAGGATGGAAGGGGCTATGTTTTTAACTCAGACCAAGTGAGGGAGTTATGATAATAAATGAATTGAAAAATACTTTCGGAAGGGTGACACCGGTTTTACACGAGAAAAGATTCATTTAAAGAGATGGAGTTCTACCAATGTGTCGCCAATGTTTTAGCAACTGCAACCAACCTCCAAATTTTTTCCATTGCCTAGATTTTGGAGCCTAACCTTCTTTTCACAGGAGCTTACCTTGGACTACTATCAGGTATCCATGCTTTGAATCATTTTTATATTTTAGTTATGCTTGTGTTCACTTTCTCTGCCCTTATAATTTTTTTTCTAAGTGACAAGCTAACCTCCTCTCCAGGCCATGTGGAGCATTTTTGGGCTTCCCTCTAGAATCTGCACAATTCATGGATCCAAACTTGACCTTGATGTTTAGAATTGCACAATCATGACTGTCAGTTATCCTTAAGCTCGGAAATTGCGCATAAATTGCGCATTCATGATAGGCAACCCAGAACTGAGCCTAGATAGAATCCTTCATTGAGCTAAGAAAATATTCAGTGCACTGAGCTATGAGCTTCCATTTCTCTGGAACTACGCAATATTTTGTAATATCCCCAAAATGGGACAATTAGCAAGGCATGCCTGAAAAACACATTTTTCAGGAATGGCTGCTACAGCTCTTGAAATCAGCCCTAGGATCCCTTGATCTGATAATCTAAGACCAAAATCCAAGAGGAGATCAGAAACAAATCAAACTAGGTGGGTTAAACAGATCTCCCACACCTAGTATGGCTTGAAACTGCCCAAAGAAGGGACTGCAGCAATACAAAAGAACAATGCCCATAAAATAATGCAGTTTTAAGTAGCAACAGTAAGAGACCAATATGACAGCTCAAAATTATCTTATAAAACAGTAAATAAGATTTACAATGTGTCCCATTTAGTGTACAAGAGAAATATAGAAGACTTCAATGAGAAAAACCCTCTAAAAGAGGTGCTGCAACAATTGTATTTCACTACAAAGTCTTGACAGTGCTATTTTTATGAGTAAATAGAAGTTGTAGGTTACAACTCAGATCTAGAAAAAATATGTTTACTAAAGGTCAGATCTATATCATATCTGTACACTAGACTGTCTCTATTTTACATACCCCTTGGGGTTTTCAGCAAAACATGAAGCATATGGAGTAGATCTGAGATCTCATGAAGCAGATCTACAGATTTTTGCAGAATTCCTAAAGCTTATATAGGAGTATTCAGATCAGATCTGAATATGACATGGATAAGAACAGAAATCCATGGATCACCACTGTGAGAGACAAGTTCTCATCACTAGAGATCACTCCTCAAATGTTGCTAAAAATCCCTGCAACTTTCCTCTTGCAGATAACGTAGTCCTAGAAGAAAAACTGTGCTGTAGACTTGATGAACAGTTTGGCCTGATGCCAAGGTATGGATCTGGAGCTCTGATGATCCAATACACTCTTTCCAGGGGGATAGTAGGATTTCCCACTGAAAAGAGGCACTAGAATGGCTTAGATATGAATAGATCTAGCCTCCACTTGCTGTAGCTTACAAAGACAACCAAACCCTTAACAAGATCTGCATTGTAGTTGGAAGTAGAAGCTTGGAAAAATGCCTGATAGTGGACAAGAAATGCAAGAATCTTCCAAGAGGCCTCTCAAGGAAAGAGGTGGGATTCCCGATCAGGAACACCCAAGTGATAAACAACACTATTCTCAGCTAAATAGCCAGAGAATGAGAAGTGTATAAATAGAAAAATCTTTCCAAGACAATATGTTCAGCAACCCCTCTCATGATGCTCTCCTCTTTCATTTATAGGATGAAAGCCTTGAAAAACCCTAAACCATCTAAAAGGTTTATCTCCTTTCACATGTGTAGCCTCCAACTAGAACTGCGCTGTGCATCTAGGAGGTACATTGCATCTGGACAACGCTGTGGATTTGGTCCTGTTGACCCAGTCAATTGTCACAATCCCTTTCACACATAAGGGAGTTTTATTAAGGAAACCCAAATTTAGCCTTGTTCACATGGGCATTGATATATTCTGTTGTTTTAGGAGTTTAATTTTATCCTCCTTTACAATTTATTCTTGCAACAAGAAAATGAAAACAAAATAGTATATTCTTATTAGCTTGGGCTATTTAGGAATATTACAGTCCTCCCCTCCAAAATGTTGCTTGTCCTCAAGCAACTGATGAGGTGAGTGTTGCAACTCATCTCCTCCTCCATTGGTGTCACAAAAAAAGGATAAGATTCTCTCATAAGCTAAGTGATCACCAACCCATCCATCCATGACTTGTTCCAACAATGTTCTCATGAGATGCAAATAGCTCATCCCATAAGGAAACAATAAATCACATGAAACAACCATGGCTTTCCCAATTCCCTCCTTGAAATATAAGACATAAAGTACAGGGAGTGTAGTCATCCCATAGGGCACATGCATGCCTTCCATCCTTCCTCCATACATCCCTATGAAAAGTACAAGTACATCATCCAAATAGGGAATCATAACAATGTACATAGAAACATAAATGTGTGCACATGGAGGTGGATCATAGTCCCACATGTGGAACTAGCACAGATCATCCCCTGCCTGCATCAAACCAAGATGTGGTAAGTGGTTTTCCCACCACTTACTTGCTGCCCAAGTCATCTCACTATTGCAGAAAATGTGAGATAAATTTAGTGCCTTTGAGAAACACCCATCATGAAAATAAATCTCCCTTTGCACATCAAGGGAGTGGCCAAATTTAGCATTTTTAGTGGCCCAACAATTGCCATGAGATTTACATGATACATTGCTCCTTTTAGGAGTCATGGCCTGCATAAAAATGGTAAAATAACATGTATAATCAGAAAATAAGACTTGTTTTACATGAACACATCCTTTACCATCAATGTTTCTCATACACATGGAGTTGTGCATGGATCTTTCCCCTCTTTCCAAAGAAGGAAGAGATGGTTGAAATGACTCTTGCGTAGAGTCCCATGGTTGCCCCAACTCCAAATAACTAATGCATTCTTGAAAATGCTGATATAGTTTCTCTTGCAAGCCTTCCCAATCAAAGCTACTCATGATGAAGTTGTAGATCCTCATGGAATATAGATGGCTGAAACAGAACTCCTTGTAGGCTCCTTGTAGGATCTTATGCTTGAGCTTAGAAGCTCTAGGAAAAAATATTCTACCATGATGATAGATGACTTCTCCTTGGACTAAGTAGCCCTCTTCTTGCAGCTGGTCATCAAGTATCATACATGTGTGAAGATCCTTGGAATAATCCACTAACAGTTGGGATTTCCAATATAGATCTACACTGATCAACAATGATAGCATTGATGATGCATCAACCAAAGTATCTGTCATGTTATTGATCCTTCCCTTGAGATCTCCTATGCCAAAGGTGTGTCTTGGAAGGATTTTCCTTCCATTCTTCCCCTCCCACAGCGCAAGATAAGAAAGGAGAGTGGGTGATGATGATAAGGGAAGAATATTTCCCTCCTCCTTGAGCTTACCCAAGTCTCCCAGCATTGTAGCTTTGTCTCCAAGTTCTCCAAACCCTCTCGGATCTAAGTTTGGAGCAGAAAGTTGTGAGGTATTTCCCACAAAATCTGAATTAGGTGGCCTCCTAGGTGGTTCTCCACTAGATAATGAGGCTTCAGGGACCATCCTCATATGAAGAATAGATGGTATCCTCATGTCCCTGCTTCCACTATGCAATTTCAACTATGTTTTATGTGTGGAAGTCTAGTGAAATTTGGATACACCTCATAGTGGTGTAAGAGTGCCTCTGACTGGAGCATTTGCCCCATCTTCTGATAGTGTATAAGCTTTGTGATCCCTCCTTTGTTCTGTCTCATTGTTTTTTAGCAAAGACACATGCTGCTCATGCCCTCCATATGGAATATCCTTAGGAATCCCTTGCAAGGGTGCAAGAACCCCTCTAGTGGAAGCCAATGCTTCATCTCCATCTCCAAATGAAAATAGATCTCCTCCTACTATCACAGTGCTGGAGGATATTCTCTGCCCTTTCTCTCCCTTCTCCTCATCATTGGAGGATGCTTCAACATTAAGAGATCCTTTTTCTTGATCTCTTACTGAAGAAAGAACCCTCATGTCTTGTCTTTGAGAAAAGAGACCTTGCTGTAGTGGGGCTTTTTCCTCTGGAAAATTGTGCAACAACTCTTCAACCCCCTCAACAATGTTTAAGACTAGAGTTGGCTCCATGGAATATTTGAACTTATGCAAAGATTAAAATTTCTTGGGCTTGATTTTATTTTCCCAAGAAGTCTCAGAATTTCTCACATCAAATATTTTCACTAGTATCCTAGTGAACTCTGCATAAGAAAAGATATTTATCTCTTTCAAGGAAGAGGACTCAAACAACCACCAATCATAAGCCTTTCCTTGAAGATGCAGCACTGCTACTCTCAAGGCTTCTTCTTCTGACACTTGATGCAGATGAAAATATGTGTCACGGTTCCTTACCCAAGACTTGGCTGGGTCTTTAGGTGATCCATCAAAAGAAGGTAGAGAGAATCTACCCAAAGTGTGCTAAAGGCACCATCTTCTTCTATTTTAGGTGCTGTATCTTGATTATTTAAGTTGACAGAACTCTGGGAAACTAAGATGCTCTTTGAATCTCTCTAATAGAGACTCATATTCTTGGAAATAATGACCAAGAGATTCCTCCTTTGGTGTTCCTCCTTTCCCTTCTTTCTTTGACAAGAAAGTAGGCATATTCCAATGTTGCAGATTAGGTTGTGTGGTTGAGTGCTCAGACACATGGTAAGAATTACTGGGGGTTTCTTGATGTAAGAATCCTCCAGAGGGATCTGCATGTCTCTCCCTCTTCATTCCCCAAATTTCTTCCTTCAATACATACATAGGTTGAGAAAGAGTTTTTGAAAACTCTAACTTCCAGTAAAAGGGATCTTTCCCTTTTCTTCTGTGTCTTCAGTGTAACCACACTTCTTCATCAGTATTTTCTTCCCATGAAAAGACACATTGGCTCTTCAATAAGAAAAGCATAGGCTGTGCCAAGATAGTTTCTCTGATATCACTGTAATATCCCCAAAATTTGACAGCTAGCAAGGCATGCCTGAAAAATGCATTTTTAGGAATGACTACTACAGCTCTTGAAATCAGCCCTTGGATCCCTTAGATCTGATAATCTAATACCCAAATCCAAGAGGATATCGAAAAAAATCAAAATAGGTGGGTTAAACAGATCTCCCACACCCAGTATGGCTCGAAACTACCCAAAGAAGGGACTGCAGCAATACAAAAGAACACTGCCCAGAAAATAATGCAGTTTTAAATAGAAGTAGTAAGAGACCAATATGACAGCTCAAAAATATCTTATACAATACTAAATCAGATTTACAATGTCGCCCATTCATTGTACAAGATAAATATAGAATACTTTAATGAGAAAAACTCTCTAAAAGAGGTGCTGCAACAATTGTATTTCACTGCAAAGTCTTGAAAACGTTATTTTTATGAATAAAAAACAGTTGTAGGTTACAACTCAGATCTTGAACAGATATGTGTACAAAAGGTTAGATTTATATCAGATCTGTACAATAGACTGTCTCTATTTTACATACCCCTTGGGGTTTTCAACAAAACATGAAGCATATGGAGTAGATCTGAGATCTCATGCAGCAGATCTACAGATTTTTGCAAAATTCTTGAAGCTTATATAGGAGCATTTAGATCAGATCTGAATATGACATGGATAAGAACAGAAATCCATGGATCACCATAGTGAGAGACAAGTTCTCATCACTAAAGATCACTCCTCAAATGTTGCAAAAACTCCCTTCAACTTTCCTCTTGCAGATAATGCAGTCTTGGAAGACAAACTGTACTGTAGAATTGATGAGCAGTTTGGCCTAATGCCAAGGTATGGATCTGGATCTCTGATGATCCAATACACTCTTTCTAGGGGGATAGGAGGCTTTCCCACTGAAAAGAGGCACTAGAATGGCTTAGATCTGAACAGATCTAGCCTCCACTTGCTGCAGCTTACAAAGACAACCAAACCCTCAACAAGATCTGCGTTGTAGTTGGAAGTAGAAGCTTGGCCAAATGCCTAATGGTGGACAAGAAATGCAAGACTCTTCCAAGAGACCTCTCAAGGAAAGAGGTGGGATTCCCGATCAGGAACACCCAAGTGCTAAACAACACTATTCTAAAATAAACATCCAGAGAATGAGAAGTGTCTAAACAGACAAATCTTTCCAAGACAATATGTTAAACAACCCCTCTCATGTTTCTCTCCTCTTTCATTTATAGGATGAAAGCCTTGCAAAACCCTAAACCATCTCAAATTTTTAGCTCCTTTAACATATGTAGCCTCCAACTAGATCTGCGATGTGCATCTAGGAGGTACATTTCATCTGGACAACACTGTGGATTTGGTCTTGTTGACCCAGTCAATTGTCACAATCCCTTTCACACATAAGGGAGTTTTATTAAGGCAATCCAGATTTAGCCTTGTTCACATGGGCATTGATTTATTCTGTTGTTTTAGGAGTTTAATTTTATCCTCTACAATTTATTCTTGCAACAAGAAAATGAAAACAAAATAGTATATTCCTATTAGGTTGGGCTAATTAGGAATATTACATATTTCCTGGTGATTTTCATGGCAATTTTTCACGGAAAAACATAAAAGATAAAAGAAATACAAAAAATCATACCTAAAATTTAGGGATCTATTTTTAGTAACCCGAATGAAGCACACTTGTTATTTTTGGAAACTATCACCATGTGTCACTTTTCCCTTGATTTTTGTCATGCATGTCAAAAACCCTAAATTATCAAATATATTTAATCGATGCCCCTAGAGGTCATTCTCACACTCGATCCTCTAGCTCTAGAATTCCCGAGGGATCAAGAACCTTCGATATGATTGTCGTCGCTTTTCTAGGTGAGTTTTGAATTTATTGCCTTTAGTCGACTTTTTAGTCACTTTTTTTTTCGTTTGTCTTGCATGAGTGTTTTTTTTTCTTGTTTCTTTACATGCATGCTAGCATTTGAACTTGATTTAGCCTCGAGAAGTTTTGTTTCAAGTTATCATTGCATTTTACAAGTGTCACATATGTTTCTTCATTTTTCACCGACGGTCGTCATTGCGGCAACTCTCCTCACTGATCTCATTCACTTCTCATTTGTTCATTTTATGCACTTGATTTATATTTTTTCAATCGCTCTTAGTAATATTGAAACTCAAGGCTTCACTATCTCTCATATGTGCTCATTTTTCACACTTCCCCTGGGTAGATCTTCCTTTCCCTTGGAGAGAGTTCACTTTTCCCAATTGGACATTGCGCAATCTTGAGGCCCAAGCCCGAAGCTTGTCCTCTGGAACTGCGTAATGCACAATAAAGGATGGCCCCACTATTCACTGCACCATCCCAGGCCTCAACCTACATCCTTCACCATCGAGACCGCGTAATGCGCAGTCTCTCCCAAATCATTTCCGAGGTTGAAATTTGTATTGCGCAATCTCAAGCCTCAAGCTTTGACACTGGATGATAGGATTGTGTAGTGCGTAGTCCCCTTAGCTAGTCAAACCCTCTTCCTAGAAATAATTTCACAATCCTTTTAGTTAGTTTCTCGATGTGCTACATGAACATGGCCTGAAATATTTTTTTATTATAATTGATATTTTTTTGTCATCAATGTATCTTCTGTCCCACGTGTATAGCAGTTTTTAATAATATCTCTAGGGTTCACTTTTACAATGGTGCCTAATATAGCTACCTCAAAGGAAATGAATGAAAGCAGTACTGGGGAAGTAGTTAAACAAGTTCTAGTAAAATTTCCAGTTTATGGAGATAGTTTTTTCTAGAGAAGGGATCAAGGCTGACATGGTAACAGATCAAAGATGAGTTCACATAGGAGTTTCACATAGACTTAGAGAAGTAACGGTTCGATGTAGGATAAAGGAAAGAGGAAGATAGTTGATAGTGCAGAAGAGGAACAAAGTTAGAATAAGAATGCAGGTCCTCTCACTGATGAAAAAACTTTTGAAATTGAAGCAAAGAGGAGCCAGAGGCAACAAAGAGCAAAACGAAGGAAGAGAGAGAATAAGTACTCGGAAGAATCAGTGCAGAGAGCACAGAAGAGAACAAGAGGAGATAAAAAAGTAAGAAGAGGAAAGAAGGGAAGGTGCCATGTCAGAAGAGATGGCACCCATACAGATTGAAGAGTCAGTACAATATTAGCCAACAACAAAAGGAGCGAGCGAGCAAGTGTAGGAACGAGAGTTTGTTAAAAACCATGAACAATTAATTGATTTCACGAACATGGAAGTGGGGCTGGAGCTGCAAGATGAAGATGTGGACCTGATGCCTAGTGCACCTCAAACCACCATTCAGACTCTGCCACCTTCAGCCTTAGACCAAGCCTCGATCGAGGAAGGGGAGGTAGTTCCCCTTGATGATGATCCGATGACGAATGTGTACACTTTGTCATTTGATGAACTACATAACAATATTTTACAAGAAAGAATAAAGCACTTCTCGGATGACCATGTGTCTCCCACATTCATGAGAGAAAGGGTAATTATGGCTAACACCAGCAAGAATCCAAATTTTTTTGCCAAAGCCAACTTGGCCTTCGCAGGTTCAGGGAAATAAAAAACTCAATAATTTATAGCCGAGAATAAATAGTTGGTACAAAACCTAAAGGCTACTTGGCAAGATATTGAACAACTCTACACAACAGCGCAAAGTGAATCTTCCACATAGTTCTACCATAAAGAAACGAGAGCAACGATACTTGTTTAAGTATCCACATTTGGAGACATTATGTGGGACTTATATGAGGATTTAATGACCCTGCATAAGGCAGTTGTCCAATTGCACAACTTTAAACTTCAGTGAAAATATTTTGTCACTATGTTGTGGCCCTGTAATTTATAATATTGGAAAGAATAAACGAAAGAGGACAACATCAAACCACTTTGGAGTCTAGGACAACGCCTTCCTAGACTCAGAGAGGGATCTCTCTATTTTATGATTTAGATAGATAGTTATAAATGTTGATATTAGGCTAGTTATAGAAATTATGAGGGTTGTTTATTTTGATTGATTGGGTGGTTGGATAGACAGAGCTGTGAAACTTAATCCATTGGGCTATTGAGTCATAAAAGGCTGAATTGTGCATCAAATTTTAAAGGGAATTCATAGGGCAAGCTAACTTTGCAGACTGGATCTTACTCGCAGTGTGAATATGAGATGAAGGAAAGCAGTGATCTCAGTAATAGCTAAACAATAGTTAAGAATTATTGAACTATACTTTAGAATAAAACATTAAGATAATAAACACAGATAGAATTAAGGTGCTCTCTCAGCAAATTTTAATCTAAATTTTTTGTGTTACAGTCAGATAAATTGATGCACAGCATGATAAATAGAGAAAAAAAATTTAAAATAGAAAAATAAACATCACCATTAACATAGATCGAGAATCTTGTGAATGGTCTCTTATTATTGATGCTCAACAAAAACTACAGTGCTCCAATAAAATGATATTTTACATCGCAGAGCCTTACAAGGTCCAACCCTTGATAATGAAAATACAAGCAGTATTTAATTGCGACTATGGTGGCTGCCCTAATCTACTTTGGTAGTCTACATTAACTACAAATTTAATTAAAATTTGACAAATTTGGCCATGCAACGCCCAAACCAAAAAAATATCTCTAGAAAACCGACTGTAACATTAACTTCTGAATGTAAAATTAATTTCGGTAATTCTTTGTAAACAAAAAAGGAGGATGAAGGTGGCTAAGGTGGTCACGAAAAGGAAACACTGGTGGCCTTGACATCTGGCTCTGCTTTTTTGGGTCATCACTTCTGAATTATTAAATGTGACTCGACACTGGCCTTTTAGATTGATCGGTGGCTGCACTGACATGTCCATCGTGCTCTCTCAGTCCTAGTACATGCACATTTTCCCCACTCCTTCTTGTCGGGAATCCTTGTACATATGGCCTGTCTGTACACTTCATCCACCTACGTTTTTTTTCTAAAAGTGGGCCTGGTAAGGAAGACATGCTTCAGTTCATGTTGAATGAAGATATTGTTGCTCAGGAGATCCAGAACAACCTTCCCAGTCATGTTTCCTTTAATGTTGGAAAACTTGGTGGTATCCTTAGCCACTTCCCTAAGCTTGGTCATGTAATATCCCTTTTGGACCAGCTTATTGTTGATCACATATAGTGAGGGAAGTCCTTTGGCCCTCAGGGGCTCAATCTTGTTCAAGAATCTGCCAATGTCCAAGTCCAATTCATGACATTTCTCTTCCAATTACCTCATTAAATTCCTTTTAGTGAGGACTTTTCTTACCTCTAGGATGGTTTCTGTCATGTCCTGTACATCAATATATTGTAGCTCAAAACTAGTTTTTGAGTTTAGAAATTTTATTATCTTGGGGACTATTGTTGGCATATTTACCAACCCCTGATTGGATTTCTTGATAGCCACCTTACATCTGTCAAGTAGCTCCTCCTGTTCAAAAATAATGTGGGTGGAATGCCACATTCCATCCACTATCTCTAAGATGCTTTCCCAAACTATATGTTTCATTTGACCCAATATACTGCTGGCAGAGAAATCCTTTTCTGCATTCTCCAACCTTTCTATATGTTTCTTGGCTATCTCACGAGTAATCTCTGATCTGGCCTTTTGATCCCTTGAGATACCAATTTGTGCCTCCAATTTCTTGATCTCCTGTGTTTGTAGGGTCATGCTTTTCATTGCTTTGGACAACTGATTTGTCCCACTGGATTTTCCAGCGGTTGCTGGAACAGCTGATGGAATGGATGAGATGGGGACAACTTCTAAAGGGATGAGTGTCCCTAGGGCTGCTTCTTTTTTTTCCCTTCAATAATTTCTCCATCTCAGTCTCCATTTGTTTGATTTGGGTAGACTGTTCAATGAATAGCTTCATCAATTCTGTCTTTTGTGGCTCATCTTCCTCAATGCCCTTAGCTAAGGGGTCTTCTATCATTGGCATCTTTAGCTGTTTCCTGAGAGCTTCTATGTCAGCGTTATTTTTCTTTATCAGCTCTTCCACAACATGAATATTTTTTGGGTCATGCCCAAGCTTCACTATTATTTATTCCAAAGTGTTGACTCTTTATTCTTTTGCCATGTCAGATATCCTCACCATATTGAGCTATGATTGGGTGTTGGATAAAGACACCTGCAGTTTGGACAAGCTCATAGTAGTAATTTTCAATGTCGAGGCTACAATCTCACCGATCTGCTTATGTAATTCCATCTGGTGAATTGGATGGATGTCCTTAGCACTAAAATTAAATGACGCTTTCTTATAATCCTATTCTCGTTGAGGTTGTGGGACCAGGGCTTCTAGGAATGCCATCTGCATCCACCCTTTTTCAGTGCCAAAAGAAGATAGTAGCCTGCTTTGTGAGCTTGAAGTCTGCTTCTAGAATTGGTTGTAGGTATTGGTCTTCAACACTTCATTCCTCATATTTATCTCTTTGAATGTCTCAAAAACAAACTTCTCTTGTCCTTCTATGGCAGGTATGGAAGCATATGCTTATAGACCTTGTTGCTGAGAAGACACTGTGGCTGATGATGTAGGTGTGGCCATTGTCTCTCCACCTAGTGATGAGGAATTAGGGTGTCCATGATGTGAATCATATTTTTCTCTCCTGAATCATCCTCCTAGTCAATCTCCATATGAGCTCAAGTTATTTTTCTATATTTCAAGTTGAAATCTTTGCTATAGGTATCAGTTACCGAAGGTGACTAATCCTCTCTAGGCCTCTTGCTCCTTATCTCCTTGTTTGGTTCTTTACCTTTGTCATATATTTCTTCTACATTCCTCCTTTCTTGTGGTGTTGGAGTCTAAATACCTAAAGTGGAGATTACTTTCTCCTCTTCTTCTTGGAGGGTGTTGGCCACCCACTCTGTTTGGTTGGCATACTGCTCAATGGCAGCTCTATGTGTATGAACATAAAGTTTGGATATGTTTTCCATCTTTTTCTTGGAGATAATCCCTACATGGTCATATGACCAGGTGAAAGTATGATTGAAACCCATTTCCTTTAGTATTTTATCTGCCTCTTATCTTGCTTCTCTGTTGTTACAGATGAAAGGCCCAACTTGAGTCTTGATCTTGAACTGAGCCTTCTTCTTTGCATAAATGAAATGGAGTTCATCCGCATCTATCATCTACCTTATGTATTCCAATGCGAAGACCCTCATGGAGAGGAAATTTGGAAATTTGTAAGGGGCTAGCTCACTTCCATAAACTTGAATTTCTGTATAATTTTGGTACAAGTACTAATATGTTGTCTTCACGTGCTCTGTCAACTGCATGGTTTTCCTAATCTCTTAACTTATCTTGGGATCTACTGTACTGCTAAGTGTGTTGATGGCTAGGTGCACAAAAAAATATACAAAGTTCTTATATGTATAGATCTTCTGCTCTTTAAACATCAAGGTGGTCCAGAAGATGATGGACTGAGGCTCTACATATTCATTCAACTTGGCCATATGGAACTAAAACCTATTGGACTGGAAATACACAAACATATATACTAACGCAGAGGTGTGTTCGAATACCTCCTCTGTGTGAAACCTTAAGAATTGTTCATATATGGCCTCTGTCAGGAACTACGAAAAATTAAACATGATGGAGGGCTTAGCTTCAGATGAGAGAATGGGAAAAAAGCCTATCACAACTTCATCAAACCACTGATCAGAATGGTAGCCTAATAAATAGGATAAGACAATGACAATTTTCTTGGTTCTCTCAGGAAAATTAGATGTAGGATAGGATGGATTTTTGACAGGAATTGGTGCATCGGTTGCCATGAAAAGTTGCAAAGTTTTCGCTCTGTTGGTGAAATCAATCCTTTGGTAAACTTCCCTCAGGAATTCATAAGAAGAGGGGACTTATTGTTCAAGTGTAGGGGCCTGCATCATTTGCTGAATAGACTAGGCATTGATGGTGAACGAGATTTGTCCTGTTGTGGTGACTATGGTCCTCTGATTTCTATGAAAGCAGGCATGATATTTTTTGATGAATTCGGGGCAACTGTGAGTCCTTGAGAAAATATACAGAGGCAATTGGGTCTCCCATAGGTTGATATCACTGGCTTCATCAAGAAATTTGTCCTCAAGCCAACAGTAGACATCGAACAAGTTGAAGTCTGACTCTGTCTCGTGGATTTTGTAGTCTCGATCTGCCAAGGTTGTATGGTATAAGTCCAATTGTGGGTATGCCATGGGGTTGAATGGTTTCTAGTCCTTATTAGGAGGCACAATTAATTATTTTTTAATTTGTTTGCAGTCTGTAATGGAGAAAGAGATATAATAAAAAGGGAGCAACGGGGGGAAAATTTGATACTGGGGAGGGGAAAAGAAAAGACAGGACCACGATCAGAATGCTTTGACTACACAATTTATGACCTAGTTGGTGGAGAGTAGTTGATGCCTTTGGTGGACACAGGTTCCCCTACCACAGTTCTTTAATCTTGTGATATTTTCCTACAAATCCTCTACAATTTCAATCTCTTCAAATTTTCAATTAGAATGACACAATAAAACTCTGTAGAAGTTATGAGTTTATCTTTTAACTTGGTGATTGGTGAGATGTTGGGGTGGTGTGGGTCTGTTGGACAACGACTCGAAAATTCCTGGTGCAATGGCCACCTTGGCGGGAATGAATGTGATTGGACGAGGGATAGGTCAACATGGACGTGGCATGGTGGGATCAGGCAACGGAAAGTCCTACAGTCCGACGGGGAGGTGGTTTTTTTATTGGAGGTGGAAACCGTTTTTGGAGGGGGGGGGGAGGGAGGTGGAAACAACCTTGGGGCAAGACACGTAGCGGGCTGGGCGGTATTGGTTACCACCAATTTCAGACCACCCCCCCCCCCCCCCCCCCAAATTGTTAACGTTTGGAGGTTGAGGGGGGGCTGGAATGAAATGTGCATTGTTAGATGAATGGAAGATGCGCGAAGATGAGGGAAGTTTCCGGGCACTTTAACGCAGGCGGGGATACGGAATGTGGGGTATGATGGGACAAGTGATGTGATAGTGGGGTCAGAGTATGATCATCGGGGGTAAGGTAAAACCTTAGGATAAAAATAATATGCGAGGGGTGGCGTGAAAGTAAAATACATGTAGTCAGGACTTAGGGATAAATGATATATCATAAGGTTCCAATCTTTTATAAAAAACACACCCCTTCGAAACTTTGAAGCATCATTTTTCCTTGAAATTTGGTTTTTCTTTGTTTGATTTATCCTATATTATCATAGGAGACAATGAAGAAGTTTTAGGTTGCGTATTTACATAATTAACCTTAAATTGTTTCCCCTTTCATTTTCCACCAGCTCTACCTACCCAAACTACAACTCTAACCATTGTTCTTCTTTTTAGGGTGTATTTAGGCTTGCAAACCCTGAAATCACTTTTCCTTTGAATTTCTAACCTATCACCTATCCCTTATTTCTCCTATTGTTTCCGATTAAGCTGTTTAACCATTATCATTTTCTACCTATCTACTAATAAACCAAGATTAAATGGATTGGAAAATCTTCATTTCTAACCTATCAGCAGAAAATTCAAAATTTTACAATCATGCTTAAACTATATGATTGCACAAACTTTCTTCAATAGTAGTGGCATTTTGATTTGCAACACTTTAAGAAATATTTATTTTTCTTTTGTGTGGGGCTTTCTTTCTTCCTTTTTTTTTTTGAACAACCTCTTTTATTTTTTCTCTTTTTGTTTATTTTTCTCTTCCTTGGAAATAAATTTGAATATTGAAATATATGTACAATATGAAAATTTGCAAATAAGACATACACAATCACCTTGTGATACTGTAAATTATAGGACTCTAACAGTGGCTCCAGCTGGGGATGGCACTTCTGTTTAAGGAATTTTCAAGAACATCTAGACTAGTAGCCTTGTATCTTCTTCTCTGGCATGTCCTTCATGAATTTTCCCTTACTATTTTTTGAATCTATCCTGCTATCTGAACCAAAAATATGGTATTTACAATGGAGGGTTAAATTATTTTATCTTTATGAGAAGTAATGTTTCAACATCCTGCCATTTACATGACCTCCAGGTAGCTCTATTCCATCCATCTCTTGTAGAAAAAATGCATTATTTCCCTTGAAAGAATGGACAATATATGGGCCTTTCCATAGGTTGTCAAACTTGCCATGCTTACCTTTATCCTGCCTTCTGGAATCCCATTTCAGAACTTTATATCCAATCTTGAAATCATTTTCTTTCTTTTGTCAAATATCTTCTTTATGTTTTCTTGCACCAACTAAGTTCTATTGTAAACCTCGTCTCTAGACTGTTGCAGCTGAATGGTCTCATTGACTCTCCTTTGTACATCATTTTATTCAGCTTGTACCTCTTGAATGATTTTCATGGTTGGCACTCCCAAGGATGTTGGGAAAACTACATCCATCCCATATACCAATTGGTATGGTGACATGCCGATTGATTTCTTAGTTGTCAATCTTTCAGCCGACAATGCATGCACCAATTTGTTATGCCATGACTTCTTATTTTTTTCCAGTGACTTCTTGATGATGTTAACCAAAATCTTATCAGAGGATTCGGCTAGTCCATTACCTTGAGGGTAATAAACTATTGAACGCCCCAAAGAGATATGATATTTGTGGAAAAAATCCACCATTTTCTTGGATTTAAAGGAAGCAACGTTATCAGTAATGATTTTCCTAAGACAACCAAATCTAGACATGATGTTGGCTTTAAGGAATTTGATGATGACTAAGTCAATAGCATTTCTCGAAGGGATGGCTTCTATCCATTTGGTAAAATAGTCTGTAGCAGTAAGGATCCCTTTATGTTGGGCAGAGGAGGAAGGATGTATTTCATCAATGAAGTCTAAACCCCATTGTTGTAAAGGAGCCTCAACAGAGATTGGTTGTAAGGGAAAAGGAAGTAACTTTATTTTCCCCTCTAATATTTGGCATTTGTGATAGGTGGCCACAATTTTGTGAATGTCTGGGAAAAGAGTAGGCCAATAGAAACAAGCCCTAAGGATCTTGTTAGCAATGGTTTTATAGTAGACATGGCCTCCACAATCCCCTTCATGACATTCTTGTATAACCCTATCTGCATCTTCTTTAAGCAAACATTTAAGCAATATTCTCCCAGAATCTTTCCAGTGCAAGGAATTTTCTAGAATGCAGAATTTTACAGCTTTCAATTTCAAGAATGTAGCTTTTGTTTTGGACAAGCCAAGAGGAGCATTTAAATTAAATAGAACATGTAATATATTTCCATACCAGGGAGAATTCAAGAATTATTCCTCAATAGGTGGATTCACCAGCTCCTCTTGTTCATCCAGTGAATGAATCATGTTGATATATAATGCTTGAAAATTGGTTTCAGCCATCAATTTGGCTAGTCCCTATCCCTTGATCAATTTGGTGGGTCTCATTTCCAAATCACACTCCAAGATGACAACAATACACTTTCCTCTTTTTCCATCAGGATCCTGCATTAGGATGTCTTTGACAACTGTATTGGGCACAAAGGCAATGATGTGCGAATGTGGAATGTAAACTCTGAAATCCTTTAGTGCTTTAATCAAAGAAAAGGCCCAATTTTCCATGATATTGTAATTTAAAGGTGCATCTCTTGAAGCCTGGCTGAAAAAATGCTATGGGCTTCTCTTGTCCTTCCCTATTATTTTTCAGCAAGAAAACAACAATAGTGTTCACTGATGCGAAGGAAAAAATAATGAAATCCTTGGTGAAATCAGGGTTGATCAAAACCAGTGCTTTAGTGAGTGCCTACTTTACCAAGTCGAAGCATTGTTTATCTTCCATGGTCCACTTAACCCCTGAATCTCTCTTGAGCATATTGGTGATGTTTCTCAATAATTCTACAAGGTTTGGTATAAATCTTCTTAAAAAAATTATCTGTCCATTGAAGGATTGAAGCTCTTTGATATTCCTAGGATGATTGATTTTGAGTATGCCTTCAATCCTGCTGGGATCAATTTTGATTCCTTATTTATATATAATATGGCTAGTAGATTTACTTCTTCAAGACCAAATAAGGATTTTTTCGGATTCAGAGATAATCCAAACCTTCTACACCTTTCAAAAACTGTCCTCAAATGGTCCAAATGCTCTTCATTAGTTTTTGAATATACTTGTATGTCATCAATATAGATTACAATGAAAAGATAAATCTCTTCTAAAAAAGAAATGTCAATTTCTCTTTGGAAAGTGGCACCAACATTTATTAATCCAAAGGGCACTTTTACATACATGAAGGTTTGCCAAGGAGTGGTAAAATCTATTTTGTGTTGATCATCAGGATGCACCAACACTTGATTATACCTTGAAAAAACATCTAGCGAAGAGATCCTCCTTGAGCCCACTATGTTTTGCAATATATGGTCCATCTTTGGTAGACGGTAGTTATCTTTAAGTGATACCTTGTTTATATTTCTGAAGTCAATGAAGAGCCTGTTATCTCATGTTTTCTTTCTTACAGGTACATTGTTTGAAACCCATTCGGAGTACCTAATTGGGACTATTATTTTATCACCATACATCTTCTTTATCGCCTTCTCCACCAAGGACATTAGAACTGGATTTATCCTCTGCAACCTTAGTTTGAAAGGCTTCTGGTTATCTTTGACTGGAATCTTGTGCTGGATGATATTGGTACCATAAGATTTCGGGTCTTCATAGCTCCAAGGAAACACATCAATGAATTCCTTAAAAAAAGAAATGTATTTCTTTTTTGTGGACGTTGGCAGTGTGTTTGACAACTTTATCATCTTAGGCTCCTGCTCACTGCCCAGATTTCACTCCTCAATATTTGTTTATGTAGGTTTCATCTTTGGTTTCTTGGCCACATCATTGAAATCAAATAGTTCCTCTAGAGGGACAAGTCCTCTAGGTATGATGTTGTCTCTGAATTGTAGTACCTCAAACTCTTCTTTTTCTAGGTCTTCATGTATCTCTATTCTATGTAGATATTTATTTGCTAAAATATTTATATCAGAATTATGAGTAGTTTCATACATGTATGCCTATTCTTCAGTGGGACCATCTTCTTCACAATCTAGATACAAAATGGAATCTTCAAAATCACCTTTAGATGGAAAAAAAGTTTCAATCTATTTGTCATTTCCAAAGACTTGTCAATATCTCATATTATCATGGACTGCTGGATGATGTTTAATCTGCACTATATATTTTTTATTAGGGTGAGGTAGTTGACATGTGCTGGCTAAAAATGCTATCCCATTGACAAGGATGTTTTGATTTCTGGGAACTACAACAAGGTCATACTCTTCAAATGTTTTCAGGAGGTCAAGGGAAACATTCCTGTATTCTCAATCTGGGATGCTTGGTTGAATAATCTCCCTTGATTTGTCTAATAACTAGTTCGGAGTCCCCATGCAAAAAAATTCTTTTGGCTCCTAATCTCTTAGTAGTTGTAATCCCAAAAGGAGTCCCTCATATTCTGCTATATTTTTGGTGCATTGAAAATTAATTTTGTAGGAATGACCATCTGTGTGGTTATTTTCAGTATTACATACCCACACCCCTACTCCTGAGCCAACTTTTCCACATGAGCCATCAAAACTCATGTTCCAAAAAGGTTCAGCTTCAGACTTGTGTTGTACAATTTCCCTTTGATCTGCTTGTCCTCTATTCTGGTCCTATTCTTCTCCACCTACTTTTTCACTAATTTCTTCATCATTATAAAGAATGAATGAGTCAAGGTTAGAATGAACAAAGTAAAGGGAGTAGTTATGTGGTTTTTCTTGACTGCTCACCATGTATTTCATTAAGGTCTCCATATACAATCTTCTTTACTGACCAAATATTGGTATGGTAGCATAAGTCATATCCATTTGGAGGGTCCCTTGAAGCTTGGCTCCCCATGAGCATGATAAAAGAATGCCATATTTGGGAGGGATGTCAGCCACTACTATGTCCATTACTAAACTCTTTGCTGGTATTTGGGCTAAAGTATCACAGAGATATTTTATGATGTCTAGGCATTTTACCTTGCTGGAATCAAATGAATACAAGTCTTTGTAGGGTTTGGTTATCTCAAGGCCAAGTTTCTCCATGTCTGCCTTTGGCATATTATTATGAAAGGCTCCTGAATCTAACATGGCATTGTGGAGGATTTTATCATGAATATTCAAACTAATATAAAATGGGGGAACACCTCCCTCTTGAGCTTTACCTTCTACTTTTGGCCCAAAACATAGTTCAAGTTTATTATCATTTAGGTTGAAAGTGTCAGTAATTTCTCCTATTTTTAGTGTCTTTAGGACCTAAGATCTGTATAAACCTTTGGTTACCAATTCAGTGAGGGGGATGAAAATTTTTATTTTGGCAATTTCATTCTCAATGCTGAATGGTGTTTGCATTTTTGGAAGATTTAAATCAGTCTTCTCAGGCATTATTTTAGTAGCAACTTTAGTTTGTTGACCTATAGTGGGGATATCAACTTGAACAGTTTTGTTAGAGCTGACAGCTGGTTTGCTAGTGCTACTTTATGGATCATTCTTTTCAGCAATATTAACAACTTTATTAGAGTTTTATGTTGTTTTCCTGGGATCGCCTTCAGGGACCTTTTTAGCAAAATTTTCAGAGTTCTTTCTCTTGGGGACATCAAAGTTCTTATTACTTATGATATTATACTTTCTATTTACCTCCATTATGGAATTCTAAAACCCTTGTATATAATCTTCAAAATCTTCATATTCTACTTCAGTTTGGTTCAGAGAAAATAAAACTTGTTCTTCTTTAGTGAGGAAAACATAATCCTCATCATTAATTCCCATTAGATTAATTTGATTTTATTATAGTTCTTCAACCACTCCCTCATCTTTATTAGCATAATTTTCTTGGAATGGAGGCCTAATTTTCTGGTCAGGGCCTCTTTGTTCTCTTTGTCTTATTTGAGGGGGGTTTCTTGTAAAGTTTTGGTTTCTATTTTGAAGAGCTGGTTTATTTTCCATAGGGATAGCTCTCTCATTGAGGTTGATCCTCTCCATCATTCTCTCCATATTCCTCACCAAATTATCAATCTTAGTATCAAATGTGGAAGATGCAGACTGCTCCCTTACAGTGACTCTCTTCTCATTTCTCATTCTAGCCCTCTTTGCAATTAGGTTGGCTTCTACACTTATTTCACCTCTCTACATGCCTTCTAATGTAGTAGGATCTCTTTCTCTAAGCTGGTAAACCATCTCTGGATTGAAACCATCTGGGAATTTCATCAGGGCTAAAACTTGTGGGGGTTTCATATGAGGAGGGAGTGTGTTGTATACATTATTAAACCTAGTACAATAGTCTTGGACACTCTCTCCAACATTTCTCTTGATGTTTTCATATTATGACAAGATTTGAAGAGGATTTTTCTTAACTTCCCATTTATTTATGAATAGCTAATGAAGGACAGGGATGCCATGGACACTATTCGGGGGCAATCTTTTGAACCATTTTTTCACCCCCCCCCCAAAAAAACTTTGAGAAAACATTCTTAATTTGATGGTTTCATCCTCTATCTCTTGGTAATAAAACGAGTCATTAATTCTTTCCACATGTTGTTGAGCAGTCTCATGGCCAGTTCCATCAAAATGTGGAATTTTACACTGATAATCCTATGGCATAGGAACCATAGGTTGTGGTAGCACTTATCGAGTATACCAGGCTGTCATAATTGGTGGTGGGAGAACTCAAGGGGGATTAAGAAGAGGAGGGTTGACCAAAGGAGGGGAAGGATTAAATGGAGGAGGGTGGAAAATGGGTGTATGAGTGGGGGTTTGGAAACTTTGGTGGGAAAGGTTCAAGGAAATAGTAGGGGTTGCAGATGCACCGGGAAAAATTGGATGAGGATGACAATGAGAAGAATTGAAAATAATAGAGGGAGTTGCTGTAGCCAGAGAAAATAATTCTACAGACTACTGAAGGTAAGAATCATCAATAGCTGAGGTGAGTTCTGCTACTAAACCTTGAAGGGAGTCAAAGTGTTGAATAAGCTGAAGGTCAGCTTATGTGGAGGTGGAGGCTTCCCCAACTAGACTTTGCTGTAAGATAGAAGGGTCAAACATTGTCTGGGTTGTCCAATTCTGAGATTTGGTCCTGAATAAGCTTTGTTCAAAATGTAATTTGAATTGGATGTCCTGCAAGGTTGCAAGGTTTTCAGGGAGGGAACTTTCTCTGTGAAAAAGCTTGCTAATAGTTAGACTCACTATTCTTGGGGTTTTTCTCAGAATTTTCTTTGTATTATCAACTATTTCAGGAGGATTTGCGTTAGGATGAGATCTGGTAAAAATTCTTCTGGGAACTAGAATTTGGACCCAAAGCACAGATAGGCCGAATGTTTTACGAAGGCTGAAAAAACAATCTGTGAAAAATATGCAAATCACACAATATTCTGACTGGGGCTTATGAGTTCTTATGAAATACTAACTTCTTCAATGATTCCCCAGTATGCTCACCATTATGTTGTGGCCCTGTAATTTATAATATTGGCAAGAATAAATGATAGAGGACAACATCAAACCGCTTTGTAGTCCAGGACCTAGCCTTCCTAGACTCAGAGAGGGCTCTCTCTGTTTTATGATTTAGCTGGATGGTTATAAATGTTGATGTTAGGACAATTATAGAAATTACGAGGGTTTATTTTTTTGATTGATTGGGTGGTTGGAAAGACAGAGCTATGAAACTTAATCCATTGGGCCATGGAGTCATAAAATGTTGAATTGTGCATCAAATTTTCAAGGGAATTCACAGGGCAAGCTAACTATGCATACTGAATCTTACTAGCAGTGTGAATATGAGACGAAGGAAATTAGTGAGCTCAATAATAGCTAAAGAGTATTTAATAATTATTTAACTATACTTCAGAAGAAAACATTAAGACAGTAAACAAAGACATAATTAAGGTGCTCTCTCAGCAAATCTTAATCTAAATTTTCTATTTTACAGTCAAATAAATTAATGCACAACATGATAGACAAAGAAAAAACATTTAAAACAGAAGAAGAAACATCACCATTAACATAGCTCAAGAATCTTGTGAATGGTCCCTTATTATTGACGCTCAGCAAAAACTACAGTGCTCTAATACAATGATATTTTACAACGAGAGTCTTACAAGGTCCAACCCTTGATAATTAAAATACAAGCAATGTTTAACTGTGACTATGATGGCTGCCCTAATCTACTTTGGTAGTCTAAATTAACTACAAATTTAATTAAAATTTGAAAACTCTGGCCATGCAAGGCCCAAACCAAAAAAATATTTCTCGCAAACCGACTGTAACATTAACTTCTGAATGTAACATTAATTTCCGTAACTCTTCGTAAACAAAAATGTAGGCTGAAGGTGGCTGAGGTGGTCACAAAAAGTAAAAAATGGTGGCTTTGACATCTGGCTCTCCTTTTTTGGGTCACTGCTACTGAATTATTAAATGTGACTCGGAACTGGCCTTTTAGATCGATCGGTGGCTACGCTGACATGTCCATTGTGCTCCCTCAGTCCTGGTACATGCACCATTTTCCCCACTCCTTCTTGCTAGGAATCCTTGTACCTATGAACTATCTGTACACTTCATCCACCTCTGTATATTTGCTAAAAGTGGGCCTGGTAAGGAAGACATGCTTCAATTCATGTTGAATGAAGATATCGTTGCTCTGGAGATCCAGGACAACCTTCCCTATCATGTTTCCTTTAATGTTGGCAAAATTGGTGGTATCCTTAGCCACTTCCCTAAGCTTGTACATGTAATCTCCCTTTTGGACCAGCTTATTGTTGATCACATATAGTGAGGGCAGTCCTTTGGCCCTCAGGGGCTTAATCTTGTTAAGGAATCTGCCAATGGCCAAGTCCAATTCATGACATTTCTCTTCTAATTGCCTCACTAAATTCCTTGTAGTGAGGACTTTTCTTACCTCTAGGATGGTTTTTGTCCTGTCCTATACATCAATATCTTCCAGCTCAAAACTGGTTTTTGAGTTCAGAAATTTTATGATCTTGGGGGCTATTGTTGGCATATTTCCCAATTCCAGATTGGCTTTCCTGATAGCCACCTTGCATCTGTCAAGTAGCTCGTCTTGTTCAAAAATAACGTGGATGGAATGCCACATTCCATCCACTATCTATATGATGCTTCCCCAAAATATAAGTTTCATTTGACCTAATATGCTGCAGGCAGAGAAATCCTTTTCTGCCTTCTCCAACTTTTCTATCTGTTTCTTGGCTACCTTATGGGTAGTCTTTGATCTGGTATTTTGACCCCGTAAGATGCCAATTTGTGCCTCCAATTTCTTGATCTCCTATGTTTTTAGGGTCATGCTCTCCATTGCTTTGGAAAACTGATCTGTCCCACTAGATGCTCCAGCAGTTGCTGGAACAACTGACGGAATGGATGAGATGGGGACAACTTCTAAAGGGATGAGTGTCCCTTGGGCCACTTCTTATTTTTCCTTCAGTAATTTCTCCATCTCTGTCTCCATTTTTTTATTTGGTTAGACTATTCAATGACTATATTCATCAATTTTTCTTTTTGTGCCTCATCTTCCTCAATGCCCTTAGCTAAGGGGTCTTTTGTCACTGGCATCTTTAGCTATTTCCTGAGGGTTTCTATGTCAGCATTCTTTTTCTTTATCGGCTCTTCCATAGCCTGAATAATGTTTGGGTCATGCCCAAGCTTCACTATTATGTCTTCCAAAGTCTTGATTCTTGAGTCTATGGCCATGGCATATATCCTCTCCATCTTGAACTGTGACTCGGTGCTGGATAAAGACACCTACAGTTTAGAGAAGCTCATAGTAGTACTTGTCAATGTCGAGGCTACCATCTCATCAGTCTGTTTATGTAATTCCATATAGTCAATTGGATGGATATCCTTAGCACTAAATTAAAACGATGATTTCTTATAATCCCCTTCTCCTTGAGGCTATGGGACCAGGGATTCTAGGAATGCCATCTGCATCCTCCCTTTTTTAGTGTCAAAAGCAGACAGTATCCTGCTTTGTGAGGTTGAAGTCTGCTTCCAGAATTGGTTGTAGGTATCGGTATTCAACACTTCATTCCTCATCTTTATCTCTTTGAATGTCTCAGAGAAATACTTCTCTTGTCCTTCTATGGCAGGTTTGGAAGCAGATGCTTGTAGACCTTGCTGCTGAGTAGATACTGTGGCTGATGATGTAGGTGAAGCCATTGTCTCTCTACCTATTGATGAGGACTTAGGGGTGTCCATGATGTGAATCACAGTTTTCTGTCTTGACTCATCCTCCTGATAAATATCCATATGAACTCGGGCCCTTTTTCTATATTTCAGCTTGAAATATTTTCTAGAGGTATCAATCACCGAAGGTGACTGATCCTCTCTAGGCCTCTTGCTCCCTATCTTCTTGTTTGGATCTTTCCCTTTGTCTTATTTTTCTTCTACATTCCTCCTTTCGTGTGGTGTTGGAGTCTGAATACACGAAGTGGAGATTACTTGCTCCTCTTCTTTTTGGAGGGTGTTGGCCACTCTGTTTGGTTGGTATACTTCTCAATGGCAGGTCTACGTCTATGAACATAAGTTGTGGATCTATTTTCCACCCTTTTTTTGGAGATAATCCATGCAGGGTCATAGGACTAGGTGAAACTATGATTGAAACCCATTCCCTTTAGTATTTTATCTGAATCTTCTCCTGTTGCTCTATTGTTGTAGATGAAAGGCCCAACTTGAGTCTTAATCTTGAAAAGAGCCTTCTTCTTAGCATAAATGAAATGGAGCTCATCTGCATCGATCATTTGCCTTATGTATTCCAATGCAAAGACCATTATGGAGAGGGAATTTCGAAATTTGTAAGGGGCTAGCTCACTTACATAAACTTGAATTTCTGTACAATTTTGGTACAAGTACCAATCTGTTGTCTTCACCTTCTCTGTCAACTACATGGTTTTACTAATCTCTTCACTTATCATGGGCTCTATTGTACTGCTAAGTGTGTTGATGGTTGGGTGCACAAAGAAATCTACAAAGTCCTTACATGTATAGTTCTTCTGTTCTTTAAACATCAGGGTGGTCTAGAAGATGATGGACTGAGGCTTTACATCTTCATTCACCTTGGCCATCTGGAACTGAAACTTGTTAGACTGGAAATACACAAACATATATACTAACAATGAGGTGTATTTGAAAACCTCCTCTGTGTGAAACTTTAAGAATTGTTCATGTATGGCATATACTAGGAATTGGGCAAAATTAAACATGATGGAGGGCTTAGCTTCATATGAGAGAATGGAAAAAAATCCTATCACAGCTTCATCAACCCACTGATCGAAATGGTAGCCTAATAAATAGGATAAGACAATGAAAATTTGTTTAGTCCTTTCAAGAAAACTAGATGTAGGATAGGGTGGGTTTTTGATAGGCATTGGTGCATCAGTTGCCGTGAAAAGTTGCAGAGTTTTGGATCTGCTGGAGAAATCAATCCTTTGGTAAATTTCCTTAAGGGATTCATAAGAAAAGGGGACTAATTTTTCAGGTGTGGGGGCTTGTATCATTTGTTGAATAGACTGGGCATTGATGGTGGACAATATTTCTCATGTTGGGGTGACTATGGTCCTCTAATTTTTGTCATATCAGGCATGACATTTTTTGATGAATTCAGGGCAACTGTGATTCCTCAAGAGAATATACAGAGGTAATTGGGTCCTCCATAGGTTGATATCATCTTCTTCATCGAGAAATTTTTCCTCAAGCCAGCAGTAGACATCAAACAGGTTGAAGTATGACTCTGTCTCGTGGATTTTGTAGTCTCGGTCTGCTAAGGCTGTATGGTATAAGTCTAATTGTGGGTATACCATGGGGTTAAATAGTTCCTGGTCCTTCTTAGGAGGCATGGTTACTTCTTTTGTAATTTTTTTGTAGTCTGTAATGGAGAAAGGGATATAAAAGAAAAAAGGAGTTGAGGGGGGGAAATTTGATACTGAGGAGGGGAAAAGAAAAGACAGAATCATGATCAGAATGCTTTGACTGTGCAATTTGTGACCTGGTTGGAAGAGAGTAGTTGATGCCTTTGGTGGACATGGGTTCCCTTTCCATAGTTCTTTAATCATGTGATCTTTTCCTGCAAATCCTTGGCAAATTCGATCTCTGCAGATTTTCAATCAGAATAACACAGTAAAACTCTATAGCAGTTATTAGTTGGGCTTTTAACTTGGTGATTGGTGAGACGTTAGGGTGGCGTGAGTCCATTGGAAAATGACCATTCATGGTGCAATGGCCACCTTGGTGGGAATGAATGTGATTGGACGGGGGACAGGTCAGCATGGACGTGGCGTGGCGGGATCGGGCAACAGATAGTTCAACGAACTGACAGGGAGGTGGTTTTGTATTGGAGGCAGAAATTGTTTTCGGAGGGGGTGGTAGGGGGTAAGTTGTATTGGCGGGTGGTGTGAACAGCTTCGGGCCATGACACATAGCGCGTTTGGCGGTATTAGTTACCACCCATTTCGTACACCCCTCCCCCGTTGTTAATGTTCAGAGGGTGGGGGGGGGGCTGGAATGAAATGTGGAAAGTTAGATGAATGGAAGATGCATGAAGATGAGGGGAGATGCGGGGTGCTTTAACGTAGCCGAGGATACAGAATGTGGGGTGTGACGGGACAAGTGATGTGATAGTGGAGTTGGGGTATAAGCGTCGGGGGTAAGGTAAAACCTTAGGACAAAACAAATATACGAGGGGCGGGGTGAAAGAAAAATACATGTGGTCGAGACTTAGGGATAAACAATATACCATAAGGTTCCAATATTTTATAAAAAACACACCTCTTCGAAACTTTGAAGCATCATTTTTCCTTGAAATTTGGTTTTTCTTTGTTTGATTTCTCCTCTGTTACCATAGGAGACAATGAAGTAGTTTTAGGCTGCTTATTTACATAATGAACCTTACATTGTTTCCCCTTTCATTTGCCACCAGATCTACCTACCCAAACTACAACTCTAACCATTGTTCTTCTTTTTAGGGTGCATTTAGACTTGCAGACCCTGAAATCATTTTTCCTTTGAATTTATAACCTATCACCTATCCCTTATTTCTCCTATTGGTTCAGATTAAGCTGTTGAGCCAATGTCATTTTCTACCTATCTATTGATAATCCAAGATTAACTGGTTTGGAAAATCTTCATTTCTAACCTATCAGTAGAAAATTTAAAATTGTACAATCATGCTTAAACTGTATTATTGCACAAACTTTCTTAAATAGTAGTGGCATTTTGAATTGCAGCACTTTCAGAAATAATTTTTTTTTTCTTTTGTGTGGGGCTATTTTTCCTCCTTTTTTTTAACAACCTCTTTTCTTTTTTCTCTTCCTTGGAAATACATTTGAATATTGAAATATATGTACAATATGAAAATTTGCAAATAATACATATGCAGTCACCTTGTGATACTGTAAATTACAGGACTCTAACACACCATCCTTAAGTATATGCAATATGCCATCACTCATATGCATGATTTGACAATGTGGTTCAAGGTGACGCCACTCATGATGGTAAAGATGATGAAGCCGCATGAAAATTTAGAGAAAGAAAAGATTCGAATAATGATCCAAAAAACCAAGCAACTCGCCACATCCATCACAAAACTTCAGGCTGCATATGCATGGTTGTACAACAGTTTGGACTTCATGGTGAGAACCTGTAAGATCCCATAAGTCGGTTCACTCACCTAAGCTAAGAGCAAGCGCCAAGTGTGACAGGATATTGATGAGTACTTGGAGCAGCTGAAGCAGATCTCCACCAAGGAGGACTTGGAGTTGAACAAATAGAACTTGCAAAACTACATTGGTGGCCATGTTGAGATTTGAATTATGTTGTTCCTGATTGAGCAAGAGGTTCATATCGTCTCCAAGACATTGTACCTGAATGCTATGGAGGTAAGAGTTTGCTTCCAACCTGACACCATCTCGCGGCTTGGGGAGATAATCACAGAATACCAAGCTTAGTATGAGTATGTGACTGAGAGACATCAAGTTTAGGTTGCCCAACTTGAGTTCAGCCAAAATCTAGCATCATAGTGTTTTATCTTGTTAGGCTGTCAAGTTGTCTCTATCGTATTTTTTCTTATATGGGTACAAGTGGAAAATGTATATTATTTGTAATTAAGTGAAAATACATGTTTCCATGATGAAATGTGAAGATTCAGATGTAATGTGAGGAGTCATGAGGGGAGTCTAAGAGTTGCCAAGGGGGCATGTCAAGAGTCACCCCCCTTTGGTTATAAATACATCCTCACAACTCTTGTAGTTGGCTTTTGGGAGAAAATAATGTTTCTAGGCTTAGGCTTAGAAAGGGTTTGGGAGTTTTATGCCAGCCTTGGCTTCTCCGTAGCATATAGGGAGTATACTTATTTGGGAGGAGCAAGTGTTCTTGACTTCATGTTCCACTATTGGAGAAAGTGGTTTGTCATGTTGTATGTATGAATGGAACTTTTACTTATAATAAAATCAGAGCCAACACATCTTCATGCACATATTGTAAATGTAGTAGGAATATTATTCTTATATTTGTGATGTATGTTGTTTAACTTACAGATATTCTTATGAACTATTTCATTTTCATTTCTATGAATCTTGTTTAATGCATGCTCATGTTTTAACCCACCAACTTTAACTTGTGGACTATTGTGCTTGTTAGTTTGTGCGATGTATTTTCATCTTGTGTGTTCCTTTCAAGATGTGTACTATTACAAGCTTCCAAGGAGCGCACTTCCTTTTCCCTTCGCTTGTTAGAACTGCTCATGCATCATATTGAATTTCTTCAGATTCACACACTTGCTTTAACCAAATACACTATGCACCACTCTATGTGTTTTGCAATCCAAGGCACATCATTGAACACCCCATTGTTGGGACTCCTACTCCAAACAGTGTGAGGTCTAGTTGGAAATTAATATCAAGGAGATCCCCTGAATGTTGACGGGTACAACACTGTCAACAGGGTGTTACATTGTCATTTTACCATGATTTTATTTCTAAGTCTTTCAAAACACATGATAATTGTTCTATTATTTATTATTACTTTTTAATACGTTTTTGCACATAAATCGTCACACACTTGTCGTAGTCCACTTGGATTTTCTATGTGTTTTTGAAATAAAAATATTTATTTGTTTATTTCACCTGTCACATCTAACTACATGTAATTAGTATTTTCAAGTGTTTCAACCAATCAAAAATTTGGAATTTCATTTTGCAAAAAAAATTCAATTATTTTACTTACAATATTCTCATAATTATTGCATTTTATAGAACATTATAATAAAATATGGAAAATTCGACAACTTTTTAAAAGTGAACTATGTTTACTACAAGTGTTGATGGAAAATCAATTTCTATAATCCCTGCTATGGAAGTGACTAATAACATATATATTAATCAATATTAACATTTATTACTTTATTTTATTTTATTTCTTGAAAAAAAGTCGTAATTTTATTCATTGAGATAAAATTACATTATGTAGAGACACCAATTGAAGTTAGATTATATGCTTATTGCATTCTCTCATATAAGCCTTTCAAGTTATGAAACAATTAAAAAGAAAATATAGTAAAAAATACATAAAAAATCCAGAGTTACTTGTGGAAAAAATCAGTAAGCTTCTTCTTCTTATTTTGCTTCTTCTAAAAGATTTTCCAACCCCCAGGATTGGGTTCATCCATTACCATTACCATTTCTTTACCGCCAATCTACAAGGACACTTATTTATCTGAATCTAAACTCTTAGAGGCATGTGTTTTTTGTGCCATATGTGCCCTCTGTGTTATGTATTCCTTCCGTCTATTTCTCTAGTCCTTGGATCAATTCCAGTTTGGCGGCTGCCTTGGAGGGAATTCTAGTGTGATATGGATTGAATCATTATATTTTTTTCATCCATATCAATGCATTAAGAGGGGAAAAAGTGGAGGAATCATCTCATGGGACTATTTTATCGATAGGACCCAGTTTGGCGAAATGGGGTCTGAAACCTTCCAGGAGCGTTTTTAGGCATCAAATGATGTTTTTTGGGGTAAAAATTTCACTCTTTTGTGCAACATATTTTCATGTTATTCAAAAAACATAGATATTTTTAATGATACAAGAAGTGTGCCAATCAGAGTTTGTATGCAAAAGTTATGCCACTCAGAAGTTGACGTTCTTGTTTTCACATCTATAGTTCAAGAGGATGCAATGCCAATCCCCATTATTCATGGAAAAGGGGCTAGCCACGTGTTTGTGATTTAAAATATTCAAGAAGATTATATTTTGTATCTCTAGTGAAGGGTTGATGAGGTCAAACTTAACCACTAGTAGGCTATCGGGTTGTGTTATAACTGGGTCAGTAGGAGGATGAGGCATTCCATTCTTTCGAGAGAATTTTGTTCCATAGTTTAATAAACATAGCTAGGAGAGATAGGAGGTAGATAAAACAGATAGGATCTGTGCACTGTAGTAGCCCACGAGCCATAGGAATTACTTCTTTGTATATGAAGCCTTATTTTTTTGACAAATGAAGAGCGAAGCAACCTCACCATCAAATTGGGTTTTCACCCAAAAAGGCTTCCCAGAGCATATTTTGTGTCTTATGTGTGTGTCTGTGACCTTATTTTGTCGTTATCTACTTTTCTGCATAATTTCCATTCACATGCACATACTAATTACAGTGAAATATATAAATATAGAAATTAAACAAAACTATAATGGCATAGAATTTCATAGTTTTTATTTAATTGTCAGATCTGTGTTGACAAACTGTCCAATGGAATAGCAACGGAAGTTTATAGATCACAGTGCCATGTTAATTCTCATCTCCTCATTCCTCTTATGTATCTTGTTTATTTTGTAAGTCCATGTTTGGAGGATTCTCCATCATTTCTTCTTCTTATTCTTCTGAAAGATGTGGATCTCAAACCTACCATACATTTATCTTTTGGGTTTGTCTCTTTTTCCTTTTTAGTACAATCTCTTTTTCTTTTTGGGGCCTTTTTAGCTAGTGGACATGTGTTTTGCAAGTGTCATGTTTGAAAATAAATATGAGGCCTAAATCTTATGTTTTTGTAATCTAATATTTGGGTCTACTGGAAAAAATTATGAGTCACATGAATGTGGTCTGATAGACCTTTGCTAATGTCTATCTCTACACAAATTCTAGCAAGAGTAAAAATATTTTTTTAGTTCTTTCTAGATCCATATTTTTGAACTTTCCCAATGTATTTCCAATGCCTTATAGGACTTGACAGTGTAGGAAAGGAAGTGGGGAATTATGTATTCTCACCCGTACCAACATTGTTGAGACCACCATTTTTGCAACATCGAACTATGGAAATCATGGAGTTATGAAAAGCCCTGCTCTACCCTAAAACCATGGCCCCTTGTTGAGAGAAAAATGTGTATATTTATGTGTATCAAATTGAACAACAAAGAATCCCTTGGAGCATAAGAAAATATCATAGTTTGAAGTCCATGTGGTGAATACCCCGAATGTAGAGCCTTTGATTTGGACCATAACCCATTGAGTTTGTAAATAACAACTCTAGTTTAGAGGACAATAAAAAGACCATTTACTCATGGTAAATTAATTTTCATAGCTTATGCTCCTTCCATATGTTGAGCGATGTAAGGTCTGGGTTATTTTCAATTTGATCAGATGAACTTTGTGCCTTCCCTTACACCGCGTCCTTGAAAGAGCCTGATTCACTAACTTCCTTTTTGGATCAAATAACTTCCTTATATGAGATTATTCCATTGGCATTTCTCGAACTTTGAGCTCCACCCAACAACCTCATATTTGAGATAATGGTGGAATCTTGCACAATGCCATATTCCTTCAACATGATAGAATCTTGTAGCAACTTTCCCTTGAATAATAGGCTTTGAGCAAGTGCAACTATATTAAAGATTTTCTAGATGCATTGTTTTAGTTTTCCAATGAGTTTCGAACCCCTAGTCAAGAGAATGAGAGTTTTCCCCCTGATATTCTTTAAGAAATTTAAAGTGTTCCCTCTTCCACCTTCACTGTCCTTTTGGTTTGATCTAAGGGAGGAAACTGGTGGATGTTCTAGATCATATCCCTCATTTTATGATTAAGAATTTCAATCAGATCTATTCGAATCGAGGGTATAAAGAGTAATTACTTTATTTTAACATACACAACATCTAATTTCAATACTTATCTATAATATTCATTTCCAATCATTATCTATATTATTATAAGATCTAATTTCAATTTTCAAATGTAAACTTCCACACTTATAATTCATGATGAGAAGAAAAAGATTATGGAGAAATTGTGTTAAAATTTGCTGAAACGATTAATATTTAGGTGAACCTTTCACACATTATTAGAGACATGAAGTCAAAAACATCCAAAACTTGAAACATACCAACAATTTTTCACACAATTTCTCCAAAAATATTTTCTTCTGATCTAATTTCAATACATATCCATATATTTATTTTCAATAATTATTCAAACATAGCTTTCAATAATTATCCAAACCACTGGTTTTACATAGCTAGAAACTAGATAACACACCTGGAAACTATACTGCTATTGACATTCTCGACATAAACCATAGGGGATGCCTGGTCAAAACACTTTAATCAAGCATCTTATAAAATAAATGCGGGGTTCGGTAACGATGTAGAAACTTTCGAAACTTTACAACTTGTTAATACGAGTAATCCACGTTGTTAAAGTTGATGTTCACATGGTTCAATAAGCAACAAGCTGTATCACTACTAGTTCCACGTCTATAAAGTTCGTGTTCACATGATGATGCTAATTAGAGTTGTAATTGGTGAAGTTAATTGATTTATATTATTTTATTTAAAATTAATCATATAGTTTATAGAATATATATATTTTTAAATATATAAATAGGTATAGAACTGATAAGAATTTGAAATATATAGTTTATACACATTCAATAAATCCAGTCTACAGTCCAACCATTTTTAATTAAATTTTAATCGAATCGAATGTTGTGCAAAACCCAAAACAAATATGGACAAATATAAACCAGTTTTTCAAAATATTGAAAGAACACCTGTTACCCAAATACCAATAAACAAGAGTGACGTGAAATGACGAGGGGTTCTAGAATCACAATAATTCTAAAAATTGAGACGTTGACGGCATGATGAATATGGGCACAACGGGACAACACATTATTCTCAAAAATTTCTAATAATCAACCGATGTATTTGGATGTTCCGTAACGACATCTTATGAATCACGATCATAAAAGGATAATAATTGCTATGGGTAGTCCAAATCATAAAAAGTTGAAAAATAATGCTCCTTGAAATTGATTGCTTCTCTTAAACGAAAAAGAAATTCACAACCATCAAAATATTAAATTCTAAATACCTATCAATTAACCATATATAATTTTAATAAATTATTATTATTATTATTTAATTTTAAAGTTGTGGGTAAGCCACACAATAAATTGGTGTATGAGACTTTTTTGTTTTTGGGACAAGGGACCTCTAAGTGAATTATTCAAAAATCATGAGAAATTAGTCAGTTACGAGTACCTCTCATGGAAATGGTCATAAATGAATGACTTACTTAACACAGTAGAATTCCAAAAATGATATCTCAGATATAAAGCTATTTAATATTAAAAAAATCATTTATAGGTTAGATTTAGAACCATTTATAAAATAAAGGAAAGTTTTATAATATGTTATATTTATAGTTTTTTAAGTTTTGTGTTTTTATCATCTTTTTTAATATCATTTTATTTTATTTTTATGGAGGTTAGACATGTATGCCTCGTAGACTTAGCAGTAAAATCCCTACGCGGAGGTGGGTCCCTAGTCCCACAAACAAGGGGGTCTCATACACCAATTTGGTGTCGCACTTGGCCGTGACCTTAAAATTGAATAATAATAATAATAATAATAATGTATTTGGAATTTAATATTTTGATGGTTGTGAATTTTCTTTTTGTTGAAGAGGAGCAATCTTAATTTCAAGCACCATTATGATTCATCTTTTTACGATGTGGATTTACCCATAGCAATTATTATCCTTTTATGATTTGGATTTATTAATAATAATTATTATTATTATTAAAGATTTTAGGACACTTACTGCTTTTATTTAGGCTTTTAATTGGTATTTTTCTTGTTTGAATTTGAAAATTATACCTAATTACTCATTATCTATTATCTTTACGTTGTAAGGCATTCCTCTTTGAAAAAACTCCCCCAGCTGCCATTGTGTACCTGTTTGCGGCATAGGATATAATGTTATACGATTAAAGAATCCTCTTCCATTAGATTGAAATGGTTATAGCAAGTTTCATTGGCCGGAGAAAATGATAAGCGACATATCTGCATCGCATAACATCGAAAACTCACAGGATTTATTTATCAAACTACTATGACGCTTATAGGTGGTCCGCTGTGCCGCTCTCCAACTTGTTACCATTCCTTCACCTTCACGTGCACAATGGCCTCACTTCAAGTGTTGAATGCTCAGTTACTTGCCATAGGTAGGGTTCTGTGTTAAGCGAAAACTTCTCTTACGCCGAAAATTGATGATTCTTGTTAATTTTTATCCACTAAGCTTTTTCCATTATATCATTGGATGTTTATCGTATATAGTCATCAGAAGGATTACAAGACTCTTGTCTTTTTATTTACAGGTGATTAGCAACAACCTTGAACGCCTGTAGATATATAATTTTTGTTTTGTTTAATGTGAAATTAAAAGGGTTCTCTCATCGATACATAGGTTTTGGTTGGGTCAATGAAAAATAACTCTTTCACGGGTATTTGTGATCCTTTCAACAATTAAAATTTTCCTTAATTCTACAGGGGTTTGATTGTAGTTAATATTTATATACTTATCAGATCCTGTCTGGATTTCGGGTGTTTACAGGTATGGATTTTCGATGCCCTGGTGGTTCAATCCATTTCAAGTTCAGTTCTTCTTCGAAAAGAGATTAACTAATGATCTTTCTTTACCAGGTACTCTTGGAAACCCTTTTGAAGTTCGACCCGATGGCTCAAAGTATTGTTTTTTTTTATTCATATATGGTCCTAGGTTTTATTCCCTGTACTTAGGGTTTCAACCTTTTAATTATTCCTTTTAGGGTTAAAGGGGTTTTTGAAGCCAATCAACTTTCTGTAGAGGTTAATCTGTGAAGGACCTTACTATTTTCATTTTTGCTACAAGGAATACATAAGCTAAAGTTCCAAATTCATGCATATTAATTGACTAACTGATAGGCAGTCTTTTCACTTTCCACTTTTCCACTGAATTTTATCCCACCAACTAGCGAGAAATGCCCACAAGTCAATTTCCACTTTTCCACTAACTTTTAGCCCACTAGGTAGCAATAAATTCCCACAAGTCCAAGACTAGCAACATAAGTAGTGACAACAAAGTTGTTTCATACCCAGTAGGAGTACTTTCTCCATTAGCACTATTCACTTATCCACCACCCCCTTGTAAAGACGGTGAACTAAAATCCCACAATGTGGTTGTGAGAGAATGTACCTCAAATAGTCTTCTACACCTCACCCGGTTCTCTTACCCTAGAGTTTAGGAATCCCATGGGAACTACACCGGGAATGCGATTCATGGGGGAAGCATCAGTTCCTTGAATCGTACCAGGGAACAATACACTCCCATCACTCGGAAATAGAAGCCCATGAAATAAAAGAGTTTAGGCTATGGTTGATCATGTTTCTTTTCCAGGGATGGCGGCAGGTGGATAGGACTTGCCTCTTGGATTTGATGATTTGATTACATGCATTGTGCAGTGGATTTGATTTGAGTGGTGACTTCGAGGTGAGGTGTGGCATGTCTTTATCTTCTTTGTTTGTCTTCGGTTTTCCTCACCGCTACGACTCTTGGTTTCCTTCATTTGGGAGCTCCGGGTCCTGCTTGTGCTTGTTTTGTGGGTATGCTACTTGTGAGGAGAGTAAAGGAGAGGGCCATACATATCACATTAAGAAAAGGTTAGGTGTGTTTCCCGGTACTTCTTTGGTGAATCAATATATTCATTCTAAAGTGTTTCATTTGCTCAATCTGGGTATGGGGGGGTGTTCAGTTACCCTTACTTCAAAGAGCGGATAGCAGGTGTAAGGTCGGATATGTAAATTACCATGTCACTAAATTTATTTACAATCGTATTCTATTATGTGAAGAAATTATTTTTGTCGCATGAATATTGTTGAAGTATAATTTTCATGTATTAAGATTGACTTCCTTCATGTCGAACCAAGTTCAATATTTGGTTCTATTTATATTTTGATGCCCTAAAATATCTCATTTTTATTTCTTATAAATAGAGAATCAAACCACTACCAATATATTGGGGCTTGGCCATACCTATAATGAGTAGATATTTCCAAAAATATTAGACATGTGAGCATCGATGGGTTGAGCCACTGGTTCCCACCATAAGTGGCCCGGATAGATAATAGCAACACAATAGACAACACCATTGAGTAGGCACCTTCTGGTTCCCAGCAGAGGTGACCCGGACATATAATAACAACAAAAAAACCAACATCATTGAGTAAGAACCTTCTGGTAATGTTTGTCACTTCTTTCATCTTGTTTACTAGGGAGAAGACATGGAATACAAATGGTAAATGTTGATTGATTGTTTCTGTATGTCATTCATTGATACAATGATGATATACTTGAGCATCTTGTAGAAGAAATTCATATTCTTGAAAACTTGAAGATTCAAGACTATATAAGGCTGAGAAATGTGAATTTGTTTGTAGTCAATCTCAACTGTCTAAATATTATTGAATTTGAGGATGAAAACTCAGTGGCAGTGAACTACCAAAAGTTGGTGAATTTCACAGTGCATGATTGTTCCAGGATGTCAATGTTGGAGCTCAAGTCTTGTGGGTCTCTACATTTTTCCACAATGGAGTTTAAGGAGGTTAATGTACTTAAAGGCCTTTCTACCACAAACTCTTTGAAATTTTTTTCCTTTTGTGGGTACATTGGACAAGTGCATTTTTGTAGGTTTTAACCCTATACAGAAATGATCTGCAAACAAAATCTTAAAACATAAAAATAAACAATAGCGAGAGTATAAAACATAAAAGAAATATACAAATAGATTTTCCCTGGATCCCAAAACTCGGACTACCAACTTGATTTTTCATTATATTCCTTTCAATGTTATAACACATATATATACATGTTGAAGCATTCATAACCCCAATCCATTAACCTGGATTAGAATATAACCATTGTTCCCCTGATCGGATCTACAAAATACCATGGACAGAAAACCATCACGCCCAAAACCATGCACACAATCCATGCAAAAAACCATACGTAGGTCTGCCCACCTAATATAGGGTCAAAAAAAAATTTCCCAGGATGCTGACATGGACCCCATCCATGGGGGCTACAACCCCCATGAAAACCCCCTAAAAATGGGAGCTACACCCCCCTTGTGACCACTCTGCTACACCTAACATAAGAAAAAGGGGGGCAACCATCCCCCCCACTTCACGCGTGGGGCTAGTCGTGAAAAGAATATAACACACACCCAAAATTCTCCCACTTGATGTTTTATCTGCACAGGGGGGGCACAAGAGAGATTATTCATTGGTCCAGACCTCCAACGCCCAATGTTTCTCTACACCAAGAGAATTTCTCTGTTCTCACAGACTTCGTCAATGCATTTGCAAAAATTTTCAAAGTGTCCACCTTTACCAGCAACACCATTTCATCCTCAATCATATCTCTCACAAAGTGATACTAAACATAAATGTGCTTGGTATTTGAATGATAAACATGGTTCTTAGCTAATAAAATTTCACTTTAGCTATCACAATATATCATTATAGCTTTCTTCACCAACTCCATACTTGAACACAATATCTGAAACCAAACTGCATCCTTAATTTCATGAATGGTTGCCATGTATTCATCCTTTGTAGTTGGAAGAACCAGTACAGACTGTCTTTTTCTCATCCAAATGGTTTCTCCTCCAAATAGGTTAAACACATACCTACTCATAGATCATCTATGATCTAGATCACCAACCCCGACTGCATGAACAAAGCCACGAATATCCAAAACTATATATAGTCCTGGTCTTCCATGGTAGCAAAAACCATAATCACTAGCGCCACACAAATATCAGAAAACCCGCTTCACTTCTCTTCAATGCTCCTTCCCTAGTTTTGAAATAAACCTGCTCAATACTCCCACTGCATGTGCAATGTCTATTCTAGTAAATACCATTGCATACATTAGGCTACCCACTACACTTGCGTATAGGAACCTTCACCGGTTTACTATCATTCATATTAAACCTTTACAATATTATCTTGATATACTTCCTCGACATAATTTCATCAATCATGGAATCCTTCCAGATTTTTCCATCATATGAATCCACTACCTCCGTGACAGTTATGGGATCATCATCAGTGATAGCTAAAGAAAAAATTGAACAGAAATCATATGGACTATACCTTTCTGTGTTCCTTCTTTCTCGAACTGATCTTGTCACAGCTGGAGTTTGTGGCTCTTCATCTTCTAAATATTGTTCTAGTGTAGAGTCTGATTCTTCTTCTTTTGGCTCAAACTCTATCTCTGAGGTTCCTCTGGTAGGACATAATTTTTAATTACCTGTTTCACCTCTCTAAACACCACATCTTGGTTGTACACGACATTCCTCATTTCTTGGTTCCAAATCTTATAACCTGTTAGCATGGGGTAAATTTTGGTAAAATTTTATGCCCGAGGCATGCATGGTTGTCAATTTTATTGATGAAAGTCGGACAAAGTAGAAAATAGTTTTAGATCTCGCCTTCTCATTTTTTTTATTCAAAGTGAAATTAATTTTATTTAAAGGTATAGAATTAATTAATTCTATATTTTAAATAAATATAATATTTTAATGAAAATCTTAGGCATTTTTCCACTCGTGGGTGATGATCAAAGGTTGAAATAGATAGTTCAAATAAATTTCTTACCCCCCATGTGTTTCAAAGTGTAATGGATGAGGGGGGGTCTAAAATGGGTTGTTTTTATTGTCCACGTGTCATCCGCAGAAGCGTTCGCACCCCCCATCATAATACAACTTACTTTTTGTCGGGCCCTTCGAAATCTGGTTTCAGGTTTTCATGGAAAAATGCAGTAGTGGTGGTTTTTGGGCTTTAGGGCTGAAATTGAATTGGCCTCCACTTTTATTTATTCATAACAGAAGGCGACACAATGGAGGAATGGCACGTTGATCAAATGGATCAAGATGTCGCGTAACAGTGAGACGGGTTAGATATCATCCCGATGATATAATGTCTGAGATGAGAAACCAAAAGCTTGAAAGTGGACCATGTCAGTTGCCTTTTGAAGGGAATGGCGAAACATATAGTACTTCCAATGCACATGGATCCAAATTTTATTTAAATGGAGGCATGGAATTGAATGATGAAAGGCACAAAATGGCATCATATTACGGAAATGGCTTGGATATACTCCATGGGTGGTAAAACAAAGCAAGAATATGCAAATATTGGGAAATACCAGTCCTGAACAGCTGAACGGAGGGTCAAGCTCATTCACATTTGAAATATATAGTTTAGGGGTCCTATTATTGAGATTTCCTATACGTTTACATCATGGGAATAACAAGCGAAGGTTATGTCAAATCTATGCCATCACATTCTTCCTCGTTGCCTTCTGTCGGAGAATCTAGAGGAAGCAGGCTTTCACCTTTAATTGATGCATCGAGATCCCAGTTCGGGACCCAAGGCTTAGGAATTATTCAATCCAAATTCATTAATGGGGTTCCTGATGTATTGGCTAAAATACAAGCTTTAGTAAAGGTTGGTGAAGAAGATCAAGAGACATAAATATTGTTAGATTTTCGTTGTCTTTGAAAACACAAAAGCAAGAAAGAGCCTATAGAGCTTAAGATGTTTATTGTCTTTCATCAGATATAAAGGAGGTGGAAAAAATGGTGCTTTTTCTTGATGTGTTGTGGTAATAATACTATAGGGCGGAGGGATTCAGTCTTTCCTAGTAGAAATCATGAAACTAGGGATACAACAAACAAGTCCCGAAGGTTTATTTATGAAGACAAGGAAAACATGAAGTTTGATAGTAACTCAATAGATTGAGAATCATATGTAGCTGAAACAGTAAAGGTGGTTTCCATCAAGAGAGGATTCCTGATAATTCAAACACTTTCACATCGAGAGGTGGTTGATATGGTCACATTTCGGTTGCAAATGCATTTTCAGATCTTTTACAACATGCATCATATACACGTTTCAAGTAACTAAAATGTTTCCTGAAGCTCAGCACAAAAGGTGTTTAATCCCAGCAAAAAGAAGCCAAGAAGAAGCCTTTGAGAATTTAAAGGCATAGGTGATAGGGCATATTCAAAGATGTTTTACAGGTGTATTATCTGGTCGTCCCAGTATTTACTCGACCTCGAGAAATAAGATGGGAGATTCGATCAAATTGAGTGTTTCAAGGGAATCAAAGCAATGCCAGATGTCGATATGTCCCTTATAACTCCAAATGTTTTATTTACACATGTCAAATTATGTTATCCCTTACCCATTATGTATTTATCAAGAAAGTAACTGTTAGTTACGACATTTATTGTAATCAGTTAGTAGGATTAGCAAATAGACATGATTGTTTGAAGTATTTGGGGGGGCGGGGGATTTTAATGAGAAGCGGTCCACTTCTGGAAATGTTTTCACTGTATTTCAAGTGAATTTTTGTAAAGTAATACAAGATCAGTTGTGAAGGATTCATGAGGTGTGTTAAATGGTCAAGTTCCTTTCTGTTTAAAAGTGTTAGTTCATTGTTCCTCTTTCTCTATATTTTTACAAATCAGGTTGTAAAACAGAAAGTGTGATGAATAGGATTTGTTGATTAGAGCACCCTATTCTGGCTACATTTACGATATGCATGTTTTGCACTAAGGAAATATTAAGGAATTCTTAAATGCTCCTTAGTCTCTGCCAAGTCTTACATCCTCTTCATTTCAAAATCCATTTAAAAGTCTCAAAGATCCAAAGTAGTACACCTAGGTTGCCCTGTTTCACTCATGCTTGATTACTTTTGCTAATTGATCACCTAAGCCGGTTTAATCCATTGCCCAATGGCCTTTTTCCTTTACTTTCCCCACCAAACCAAATTCAAAATCAAAACCCTAAACCCTATAGCTAGCCTAAAATTCCCAATCAACAAAGATATATCTAACAGAGAGATCCCTCTCTGGGTCTAGGAGGGATAGATCCTAGGGCCAAAATGGTTTTGATGTTGCCTCCGGGATTTTGTCTCCAGCCTCAGAATTCCATAGTGATAACATAACCTTTTAAACCATCCTTATACCCAATAAATATGCACCTTTCCTATTTACTATCCAACTTGGTTCTTTTCTCATTTAGAACATGTGCATATGCATCACAGCAAAATACCCTCATATGTGAAAGATAAGTTGTTTTACCATTCGAAACCTCATGTGGATTCTTATCCTCCAACGATGATGAAGGTGATCTATTAACCAGGTAGCATGTAGTCTCCACTACCCCTGCCCAGTATTCTTTTCCTAAACCGATACCATTGAGCATGCTTCTTGCCTTTTCCAGCAACGTCTCATTCATTCTTTCTGCAATTTTGTTTTGTTGAGGTGTGTATGGAGTAGTCCTATGTCGTGCTATACCACACCTCTTAAAAAAATATTCAAATTGCTTCTTGCAAAACTCTCCACCATTATCTGTCCTCAACACCTTTATCTTCTTCTCCGTCTAGTTTTCTACCAAAGCCTTAATATTTCAAAGAATTCATATTTATTCCTATGGTAATATATCCATATATTCCTCGAGTAGTCATCTATAAATGACACATAGTACATAGAATTACCCAGTGATGGAACCGACACAGGTCCAAACACATCACTATGCACAAGATCTAATATCTTGTTTGCCCTCTTAGTTGATTATGCTTCCCATACACACAATGTTCACATAAATCGATATCCAGAGAGAAATTAGACATACCTTATACCATACCATTACCATGTGGTATTTGAAGGCCCTTCTCTCCAATATTTCCAAGCCTTCGATGATAACATCGTCTTTTCTCTAGAGACCACTAGGATTTTTGCTCCACTTTTAGGAACGAAAAAACTATTTCCCCCAACAATAACAATGCTACCCAAAAGCTTGTACCAAATTCCAATTTGAACTGCCCGCATCAATACCAGTGCTCCCGAACTAGCTTGCAGGTGTCTTTCTCAAACACATTTTTTACACATACATCATCCATGTTACTTCCAAAAATAAAAAATTTGGCCAATGCAGGAATATGCAGAACACCAGGGAGGTTTCTAATCCTTCCACCCTGCAGCTTCAACTCTAATTTTCTACGTCTGATGATTTTGGCCTTCCTATCATCCCGTAAGAAGGCATCATTACCATCATACTTCTCATACTCGCAGAACCACTCCCTATGGGGAGTGAAGTGAAAGGATGCACCTCAGTCAACCAACCATGCCTCGTCATATACATTTGTATTTGAAGAAGAAGACAAGTACACATCCCCACCTCCATCTAAGGTGGTTTTGGCCTTTGAAAAAGGAGCATCATCATATCTCTTTCCTTTATTAGGAGCTTTAGATCTATAGTCCATTTTGAATTTCCTTTCCTTTCTGCATTTCCATCACACCTTTACAGAATTTCCTGGAGATTTGGATCTCCCTCTAGATTTATATCTCCCAACTAAGAACTTATTTAGGTTTATGTTTTGAGACCATCCTCGTAGAGATAAGGCATCTATATTTTGGCCCTCAATACTTTTTCGTCTCATTTCCTTTGACAACAAGGTTGAGACAACTTCATCAAACTTCAAGGTAGTTGTATTTTTAATGATTGCAACAACCAAACTATCCCATGAATCTGGTAGAGAAAGAAAAAAACCGATGCACTTATTCTCATTTGAGATTTTAATATCAACATATTAGAACTTAGTTACCATTGCATTGAAGTTTTTCAGATGCTCTGTCATTGAGTTTCCATCCTTCATCCTTAGGTTATACAAATTTTTCCACATAAACAATTTATTCACTAGAGACTTAGAATGGTACAAAGTCCCTAACTTGTCCTACAAAGCCTTCACCGTAGCTTCCACTAATACGTTTAACAATACCAAATCTGAGAAACACAACCATATTGTGCTCTTTTCTTTCCAATCCAACTTTGCCCAACCTTCATCTAACATTGTCGTTGGTTTAGTGCCCGGATCTACCGCGATCCACTGATCTTTATCCACCAGAAGATCCTCCATATTCCACAACTCAAAACTATGACCATTAAATTTCTCGATCTTTATCTTTCCACTGCTCACCATATTCTTTCACCGTAAGAATCAATATCAAAGATCTCCCACTAAACATGGTATACCACAGGCTCGAGCAAATACCCCTCAAAAACAAAGGCGCCCCCTTGAATCCAAAACAAATCTTATACCAAATTTAGGTTTTAAACCTGTACAAAAATTATTAGCAAAGAAACTCTTAAAACAAAAAAATAAACAATAGTGAGAGCATAATACATAAAGCAGATATACATAGAGATTCTCCCCTTGATCCCAAAACTGGGTCTGCCAGCTTGATTTTTCATTATTTTCCTTTCAATGTTACAACACATATATATACATGTCAAAGCATTCATAAACCAGAAACATTAACCTTGGATTAGAACATAACCGTAGTTCCCTTGGCCGTATCTGTAAAATATTATGGACCGAAAACCATCATGCCCAAAACCATGTGCTAAACCCATGCACAAAACCATAGGTAGGTCTGCCCACCTAATATAGGGCCGAAAAAAAAAATCTCTGCGCCTTGCCCTAGACCCTATGTAGGGGGGCTACCACCCCCCTGTAAATCACTCTACAACGGATCTTGTAACCCCCATCTGACCCCCCTGTTGTGCGCTGCACAAGCAAAGGTGGAGCAGTTGCCGTCGTGGAAAGAATATAACACACACCAAACAATTTTCTTTTAGTTTTTAAAAGCTTTGTCTACCTTGAATAACTCTCAATAGAATGTAAATGGTTTAAGGTTTGTCTTTCTTTTAGCATCCATGTTAGAGTGTTTAAACACCATTATTTTATTTAATAGGGAGATTTATCGCATAAATTTTGGATCATAGGACAATGTAGCAAAACTAGAGGCATCAAATATGACCTTAGGAGAGTGCAGTCTGTCACAAGCCATATCTAAGCTTTAACACAGATCTAATTATATATATTTTGAGGCCAAGTGGATTTCCTTGTTAAATTGAAAATGACTATCTCAATTTTAAATTATCACATTTAGTCGGTTCAATAATTATATAACTGAGTCAGTGTTTTTGAAATTCCACATGACCTTCAACACATTGAACCAATAATGTTATCAATGTCTCAAATTTCAATTCCCTTCGAAGAATAGGGCTCCTAGTGAGATAAGTTGAAAATACAAGTTGAAAAAATAGTTTTTTCATTTTTCCCTCTAAAATTTGATGATGTAATCTAATCTTATTCTATTATTTCCACTATTATTTTATAATTTCCTGATGATGCCCATTTTAGACATCAAAATTTCCCTAATGCTTGGATTGTTCCTTCAGAGTCTAAATTTCCCATGTACGACAGTGAGATTCCTTTGAGCCAATTTGAATTGGCTTACCAGGAAGTTCAATCACTTTCCAACCCATCATCAACTGAAACTGATCAAGTGAATGTGATTAGTGATTAATATTCTCATTTGTCACGTTTAGCACCAACATCATTTCCTGATCATTTTGATAACACGTTTCCAACTTGTTAGCCACATATAAAATTTTGGCATAGCAAACATGTGGCTAAAATGGTTTCTAAGTCTTCAAGAGGAACATTTTCCTTGAAAACCTATCACTCTTGAATCCTTCATGTGTTTTTTGTCCTCTGAAGCAGTCCTTAATGCTATGTCCATTAAAAAATCCTCACTGCTTGTGAAAGAAAAGCTTCAAAAAACACCTCCATCTGCTCCATTTTATCCCCTCAAAATCCCCATTTGACCCCTTTTTTCTCTCACAAAATTCCTCCAAGATCCCCTCATTGACCCTCAAATAATCTAAGCCCCTTTTTTAAACCTTATATTATCATTTATTTGGTTTAAAAATCTCTTTTTCTGCCTACCAGAACCCCTCATTTGGCTTAAAAAATGCTAATTTTAGGCCTAGATTAGCCATTTTTACATTAAGGCCTTAAGCCCCTTTCGGCTTAGCCCTTAGCCCATTTTCCACATGTGACCCGCGCTATGACCAAGAGCTAAGGCCTAATTGAAAATTGCAATCAGAGCCTTCGTTTCAACCTTTTCCTTTGTTCTTCAAATATTTCCGATGCGATGAAGTTTTACTCTAACGATCACCGATTAAATTCAGACCATTGATCTCTCTCGATCCAACGGCTAGGATCGCATCACGCTCCATCGCAAGCCATACATCATTCCCCCTCCAAATTAATCCTGACCGTCGATCCTTTCCAGATCTGACGGCTAGCGCTCAATCGCATCGTGCTAATCTAGTCTTCCCTTTTTTCTGTTCCCCGATGGCCGACTCCCTGATTTAATCCTGGCCGTTGAATCCACAAGAACCAATGATCAGGATTTGATCGCGCTTTTTTCACAGAGCTCGTCACCTGATCTCGCTGATTTAATCCAAACCATCGATCCTTTTCAGATCTGATGGCTGACGCTTAATCACATCGTGTAAATCCAACGCCCCGTTCATTTCCACTCTTCCGATGTCGATCATGCGATTTGATCCCGGCCATTGAATCCACAAGAACCAATGGTCAAGATTTAATTGCGCTTTGATTCATAGCCCCATCATCACATCCACCGATTAGATCTAGATCGTTGAATCCAGAAGAACCAACGACCAGGATCTCATCGCGCTCTACTCATAATGTTTCACCATCCTGACCTCCGATTGAATCTCAGCTGTTGATCAAGCCTAATCGGACGGTCCACATTTCTTCTGATCATTAAACCCTGCCCTGCTCATTTCTTTCCATTGACAGATATTGACCATCCATTTACAAGATCTAATGACCAGGATTTAATCTGCCATTGACCCCATATACTTGTTCTGCTCGTGCATCTTACCTCCTATCGCGTTTCTTCCGCACCGTCCGATCTGAGGTCCCTGATCCAACGGTCACCATTTCATTTTGTGTTTTTTTTGCGCCCAAGGTTTAATGTTTCTAAAAAATGCAAAATGGGCAGTATTGAAAGGGACAGGTGTCAACAAGTGAATTATATCGCGTTTTTTGGCTAAAATCTGAAACCACTTGCAAGCTACGTGAAAACCACCCCGTTTTTCTGCTTTACTGCCCTCTGCATCCTAATTTCCCTTTTAATTATAGCCGTTGATTGATTTGATCTAATGGCCCCCATCATATCTTAACCCCGTCCATTTTTTATTCACCCGATATTTCATATGATTCCATTAAAAGGTCTAGACCGTCGATTATTCTAATTCAACAACCCACGTTATATCGCATTCCCATTTCGCCCTCCATTCATCTGACCCCCTGAACAACTTCATCCACCGATCTCCACCGTTAAACCTTCTAATCCAATGATCCTGATGCATGTTCATCTCCGCTCATTTCCCATTCACTTATCCCCCCCGGTTGATTGCATCGGGTGATCATAGCCGTCCATTGCTATGATCCGATGGCTCTAATATAACTACACCTCCATTCATTATCCACCAGTCTAACTGTCTAAAAAAATTCATTGATTAATCTTGACCGTAGATCACCGGGGGCTATTCTAATCTGACAGTCCAGGACGCATAACGCCATAGACCTTCATCAGACCTGTTTTTCACCATCCTTTCACAATTTCCACCGTTTTCTTCACTGCAGCCACCATTCTCATCGCCGTGCCACCATCTCCCTGGTCCACCAGAGCACTCCCTCCCACTCCCTGAGGATTTTCATAACATGTTTATTGGGTTTTGCAGGGTCATAGATGCTGAAAATCAATCTCTGTCTCATAGTCATAGACATGGAAAATAGAGCACAAAATGCCATGTTTCAGAGCTAGAGATAGCAGGAGAGACATCCTGAAATATTTTAAGCATGTTTTTGTCGAAGATCAGGCTGTAAAACCTTGATTCAAACCCTCCAGTGCCATTAAACCTGCACATTCACAGACAGAACAGAGAAGAAGCGGAAAAGTGTATCAACGACAAATTAAAGGGATTAAATGCCTGTTATTGACAATAAATGCTATAATCCAATGTTGAAAGGACAGAAACACATTTCTAAGACCTCAAAAATGATCAGAAAGCCTAATAAGGCCTAAAGCACATGAAACAAGCCATATCAGTGATTTCACATCAGCAGAATGTTCTTTCCCAAGAAAGGACAAGTTCCCTCAGTATTTTTATTCTCCATCAAGCTCCTGAGAAGATCATCACCCTAACAGAAGTCTTAAGATCGGAAGAGCATTAGTTACAAAGTATGGAAGACCTGAATATCAGATTTTCATTCTTTCTTGTCCCAGAGTACAAACAGGGTACAAACAACCAGAAAGTACTTCAAGAGACATACCTAAAGTTATTATCAGTCTGTCGAAGACCCCTAATCCATCCAAAGGGTACTGAAAGTCAATCTAGTGATGTTAAGATATAATGGGCAGAAAAACACCTTTCCTTTTGTTTTAATGAGCTATTTAAAGTTCTATCTACCTCTACTGCCACTTTCTCAGCTATAAGAACTCATGAAAAATACATTGTAAAGGTTGTTGGTTGGATAACCGTGGATTGTAAGCTATTTCATTGATATAGAGATCTACGTTATCAATTATAAAATAGGCTGGTGAATGATTTCTAGTTGATATCAAGCTGTTGGACAATGATGTATATGATTGGTGTTGCTCTTTAATATGACAAGCATGTTCATTGGATCCTGATCTAAATCAGTGGTGATGTGTTCTATCTTTTATTGCTTTTCCTCTGTTATGCATAATATTTCATTTCTCTGATAGAATCAATAATCTAGCTTAGGTTATGCTGCTGTAAAGTACCCTAATTCTTCCTGCTCTTCTTATCTTTGATGTTTTCTGCTAATTGTGTGATCTAAGAACAAATTCAAGATAATTTAACCAGTATAGTAGTTGGTTCTCCCTGCTTACTGATGTATGAATTTAGAGTTTGTTTTTGGATGTTCTTGTCTGGTTTTAGCTGAAAAAATTGGGAAACTGGAAGATTTAGAGTTGGTTCTATCTCACTAGGGTCATTTTCCAAAATTTAGCCTTTCTAAGATCCCGAATGTCAAAAAAATTGAAAGTTAAAAGTCTTTCTCTGATCTTAGACTTCGCTTTGTGTCAATCTTAAATGTTCTCTATTGTCTGAAGAGTTATTCTCATTAGGAGTTTGGTCATAGATGGTTAAGGCATGCCCTATCCCTAGATTTTCTCCTAAGTGGCCACCTTGGAAGGTTTCCTTGTCATTCACCTTCATTTCCTTATCAATTCATCCCATTACTATCATCTTAAGAGATCCTTTGTTTTATATGACTAGCCCATTTGAAAGCCTTGGATATTGAATTGCAACTAAACCCTTTTATGACCCCATTTCCCAATGGACTTGTGTTTCCTCTGAAATTATCTCCCCATTGCCATAAATCCTTCTTTACTCACCTATTTACCTTACTTTGAACCCTTATTTCATGTTTTCCTAACCAAACAGACAAAACAAAAACAAACAACAAACCTGGTGCCCTATAACTAGCCTAATACCTTAAAATTGAACTTCAAAGATATATTATTCTTTGCCTTTATAGAGAGATCCCTCTCTAGATCTAGGAGGGATAGATCCTAAGATCCTAAAGTAGTTTGATGTGTCTTGTCTTTTGGTATTACCAAACTTTCCAAAACACAGGAACCACAACATAATGGCGACTCTGCTGGGGAGAAGACCATATTAGCCTGAGTTTGGAAGTAAATCACTGTGGTGGACAGTAAATCTCCTTGAAACATTCTAAACCTTCCACCTGGTGACTCCACAGTTCCTAAAGTACCATAAGACTTCACTGATGATCAGTAGGCCTGCTGATTATCTTTTTTTTCACTAGACTCCATTGGGAGACCAATTTTCATCACAACATCATCCATATTAAAAGAAACACATAGGATTAAGATTCCTTGTTGAAGATAGTTTGCCTCTTAAATACTGTCATACTTGGCTAACTTTCTTTGTTGAGTTTGAGGACTTGACATACTGGACTCAAGAACAATCCATACTAGCGCTTATCCTAATCCAAATCCACCTGAAATAGTTGACAACCCTGAGAGTACTCTTAGGAAACCTTATACATATAGGGATCCAACTATTTTCAGACACATTAATAGAGCTAATTCAGCCCCTGAAAACCTTGTAGCTCTATCAGGCACCCAATTTGGCTTAAATTTACCAAAGGATTTACCAAGAACTTATTCATTCAGTGCTATAGAATAGACAGACTTTGAGCCTCCAAGTTCGTCACCACATAGTGGTCAAAACACTAGGGACAGATAAACCCCTCCATCTACACCTCCTGATATTCATTTCATCCAAAATTTGGGTCTCTCTCACCCTAGATCTTCTCAACAGTTTGCTGCTGGTCCTAACATTTCTGTCATTCATATAAATGCTGCTCAAACCAATCCTTTACCTCCACAAAACACTATCATGGCAGCATGGTATGCTCCCTTGGTGTTACCACAGCCTTTGGCTCCACTACCCAATGATTATCAGTCAAAAATCCCTCATTTCACTGGAAAGGAATCCACCACAGCTCAACATCATGTCGATAGGATGGAAGATGCCTTTGACTATATGTAAATTGAAGATGAAACTATCAAAATGAGAATATTCGCTCAGAGTTTAGGAGGAGAGGTAAAGAAGTGGTTTAAAGGCTTGCCTCCCAATAGCATCCATGACCTTACCTCTTTACATCAAAATTTTATAAGCAAATGGGAAGTTAAAATAAATCCTCTCCAGATCTTAGTAGAGTATAAGAATCTCAAAAGAAATATAGGAGAGAGTTTCCATGATTACTCTACTAGATTTAACAGTGTCTATAACGCTCTTCCTCCTCATATGAAACCTCCCCAAGGAATGGCCTTGGTGAAATATCCTGAAGGCTTTGATTCTGACATGGCTTATTAGCTTAGGGAGAGGGAATATAACACATTGGAAGACATGAAGAAAGGAGCAATGAGTGTAGAGGAAAATTTGATTGAAAAGAGAGCTAGAATGAGGGTTGAAAAGAAGGTAACATATAGGGATGACACATCAGCTTCCACATCTGATTCCTAATATGAAAATCTAGCAAAAACATGGAGAGAATGGAAAAAATGATCGAGAAAATTATTGTCCAAGTCATTATTCAGAATATAAACCAAAATCAAAACCAAAACCAAAACTTTAGGAGAAACAATCCTCCCAATAGATAGACGGACTCTGATCAACAAGTCACACCCCCATTTCAAGACAATTTCCTTGATGAAGATGAGGGAATAATAGAAGAATTAGAGGGAACCATCATAAACATGGTGGAAGTAGATAACCTAGATCACACCCTTTCTATAGAAGATAATCAGACCTCATACTCACATAGGGATGAGGAAGGGTTAGAATATGAAGATTATAGGTGAGGATTTGAGAATTCCATCATGCAGGTCTGATAACAATATGATATTAGAAGAAAAAAGAATATAGATACTCCCAAACCAAAATCATCCGAAATCACCATTAAGAAAAGACCTGAGAAAACTCCTAAAGTGACTGCTAAAAGTAGCAAATCAGCAGCTGAGAGTTCTGGCACAAACAAAGAAAGAGACATCCAAACTGCTGATAAATCAAGTCAAGAAACTAGTAGCACTAGAATTGCAGCTAATGCTCTTGATAAAACAGCTTCAAACATTGTACATAATGAGAATCAGCAAGCTGATTCTGCCAATAAAACACTGGCCAACAAAATAGAGTTAAACCTTTCAAAGAGTCAGTCTCCTTTCAATTTGGAGAGTGAAATAGCCAAAATTAAAATTGTTGTCCCTCTCACTGAGTTGGCCACCCAAGATGTATATAAAGGTAAAATTTTGAAAGCTTTAAACTTAGTAGAAAAGAGTGATACTGTCAATTTAAATGATGATCAACCTACCCTCTTGTTTGGCCCAAAAATAGAAGGGAAATTTCAGGAAGGGGTAGTACCTCCTTTTTATGTCAGCCTAAATATCAATGATAAAATCATACACAACACTATGCATGATTCTGGAGCTTGACACAACCTAATTCCAAAAGTGATTATGGAAAAGCTAGGCCTAGAGATAACCAGACCCTATAAGGACTTATATTCTTTTGACTCTAGCAGAGTGAAGTGCCTTGGCCTAATCAAATATCTTTGTGTGAATCTGACTCAAATCCTAGCCAATTGAATGGTAATGGATGTGGTGCAGGAAGATGTGCCTCCTAAGTATGGCATGCTGTTGTCAAGATCATGGGGTGCCAAATTACAAGGCACAATGCAAATGGACATGACTTATGCCACTATCCCTGTCTTTAGCCAGTTTAGAAGATTATATAGAGAGGCACACATGAAGTTTATGGTTAGCAGCCTTGAGAAACCTGAAAATTCACCTCTGTACTCTGTCCATACAAATCTGGAGTCTTTTATCCTTTACGATGATGAATTTATATATAAGCCAGAGCTTGAAGACATAAATTTAAACAACAGAGTAGATCCCACAAACCTAAACACAATGGCAGCTCTAGATATAGAGGAAAACAAGAGAGAAACCTTTGGATAGTGTGCTGAATCAAAAAATTAGAGTGAACAAAACCAAGATTGAAAACAGAAAATTACTCATCACTCTGAAATGCATGAAAATACTAAAGAAAAAAACATTACACAACAAGGTGCAAACCTTAGAATATTACATAATGGTGAACATAGCGTTAGGGATGAAAATGAGGACAAAACTGCGAATAATCCCTTATGGCGCATGAACTTTGATGGGTCTTGCACTAAAAAGAATGCAGGAGCTAGGGTATGGTTGCACAACTCTGAAGATAACTATGTTGATAGTCATGCCTTCAAACTAGACTTTAAGTGCACAAACAACATTGCAGAGTATGAGGCTCTCATCCTATGATTGCATCTCTTGGAAAAACTAGGAGATAAGAGAATATTTGTTCAAGGAGATTCAGAATTAGTCATCAAACAAATCAATGGAGAGTACACTGCAAAGCATCCTAGATTAAGGGAATACAGAAATGATGCCATGGATCTGCTGAAAACATTCATATAATATGAGCTTGTATTTGTCCCTAGGAGTCAAAACATCATTGCAAATGGATTGGCCTATGCTGCTAGTTCATATCAGAAGTCCCCTAGTGACAAATAAATCATTATTCAAACAAAATACAGACCTGCGGTGCCAGATAATGAGAAATATTGGCAGGTATTTGAGGGTGACAAACAGATAGAGGATTTCTTGCTTTGTAGGAATGAGTTTGAATTACCTGATTTAGACTCTAAATCCGAGGAAAAATGTTTGAGCAAGGAGCCCCCTGATGAAGAAAAACCATCCCAAATTGCAGAAATAAACATGTTAACCAAAGAATTTGAAAAACAATCAAAAGAATACATAAACGGAGAAAAAGAAGACATAGAGGTGATGCAGTCCAAAGACAAAAGCATACCCAGAGGACTAGCACCCTTAGAGGAAAATTTCGATTTCAATGGCGTGGCAAAGAAGCCCACTATAGAACATACAAAATCTGATGTTGAAGAATGCAATATAGGTAGTAAAGATAAGCCTAAAATGATTAAATTATCTAAGACTTTGCCTACCCATATCAAACAAAAATACATTGATTTATTCAAAGAGCTTGTTGATGTGTTTGCTTGGAGCTATGAGGACTTAAAATCCTATGACACAGAGATTATCCAACATAAGATCCCATTGAAAGAAAACCAAAAACCCTCTAGGAAAAAACTACGCAAAATTAATCCAGTACAACTGCCTCTGGTGGAAAAGGAAATCAAGAAAATGTATGAGGCAGGAATTCATAGTGCCTATGAGTTTTTCTAACTGGGTATCCAACCTTGTAGCTGTAAGAAAAAAGATAGGAGAAATCAGACAGTGCATTGATTTTAGGAATTTAAACAGAGCCTCCCTAAAAGACAATTACCCCTTACCCAAAATGGAACACATCCTACAAAGGGTAGTTGGCTCAAAAAGGATTTCCCTGTTAGATGGATTTTCAGGCTATAACCAGGTCTTAGTACTCCCAGAAGATCAACTAAAAACATCTTTCACCACTCCATGGGGCACTTTCATGTACGTGAAAATGCCTTTTGGACTAATGAATGCTGGTGCAACCTTCCAAAGAGCTATGGACATTGAATTTTCTAAGGAAATAGCGCACTTCATTGTAATTTATCTTGATGACATAACATTTTATTCCAAAACTGATGAAGAGCACCTTAAACATCTAAGGAAAGTCTTTGAGAAGTGTAGAAGGTTCGGGTTATCTTTAAATCCCAAAAAGACAGTATTTGGCCTCCAAGAAGGTAAGCTTCTTGGCCATATTATATCAGAAAATGGGATTAAAATAGACCCAAGAAGAGTTGAGGGAATACTACAAATTAGCCACCCAAGGAACATCAAGGAGTTGCAGTCCTTTATTGGGAAAATTAACTTCTTAAGGAGGTTTATTCGCAACCTAGTAGAGCTCCTTAGAAATATGCCAAACATGCTAAAAAAAGAAGTGGGAGTCAAATGGACTCTAGAGGCCAAAAAATCCTTCGAATTAGTTAAACATGCACTCACCCGGGCACCAGTCCTAATCAGCCCAGATTTCACAAAATATTTCCTTATTTTCTCCTTTGCATCAGAGCATACCGTGGTTGTTGTCTTATTGTAGAAAAACCCAGAAGGACAGGAGCAACCAATTACTTTCTTTAGCAAAGCATTGAGGGATGCACCCATGAAATATAATATAATGGAAAAATAGGCTTATGCTTTAGTAAAAGCCTTAAAAGACTTCAGGGTGTATATTTTGCATTCTCACATCATTGCCTATGTGCCTAATATAGTGGTAAAAGACATTTTGTCCCAAGATCCAGATGGAAAGAGGGGAAAATGGATTGCTGTAATACTAGAGTATGATTTGGAGATCAAACCCACAAAACTCATCAAGGGTCAAGGCTTAGCTCAATTAATGGTCGAATCTAATTTACAAGCCCTTGACATAAACATGGTAGATGCCTTGGATGAACATGAAGGATTTCCTGCTCCTACTGTTGAAGAAAAATTCCAAAAATCACCTTGGTATGCTGACATCTTGTATGTGCTTACAAATCTTAATGCTCCTTCTGATTTATCAAAGACAAAGGCAAGGTTTTTAAAGTTAAAAGCTAGGAATTATTGCATTTTAAATGAATTTTTATACTGGAAAAATGCAAATGGTTTGTTGCTTAAATGTTTTCTTGAAGTTGATGCAGAGAGGATCAAACATGAGTTCCATGAAGGAGAGTGTGGAGGCCATTTATACTGGAAAAACACAGCCAAAAAAATCCTTAGAGTTGGCTTTTACCAGCCCACCCTCTTCCAATATGTACATAAATGATAGTTGCCTGTCATAAGTGCCAAATCTTTGAGGGAAAAAGAAAACTCCTCCCTTTACCATTACAACCTATCATTGTTGAAGCTCCCTTTCAACAATGGGGCTGAAATTTCATAGGAGAAATCCATCATGCTTCATCTGCCCAACACAAATGGATTCTCACAGCCACAGACTATTTCACAAAATGGATGGAGGCCATACCTTCTAGGAATGCCACAGATTTTGTTATCATTAAATTTCTTGAATACCATATTCTATCCAGATTTGGTTGCCCTAGGAATATTATTACTGATAATGCTGCTACTTTGGGTTCCAAAAAGATGATTGATTTTTGTCACAGGTATCAGATCGCACTTGGTCATTCTACTTCTTATTACCCTCAAGGTAATGGGCTAGAAGAATCATCAAATAAAATTTTGGTGACCATCATCAAGAAGCTGCTTGAAGAGAATAAAAAATCATGGCATAACAAGTTGGTGCATGCCTTGTGGGCAGACATATTAACTACAAAGAAATACATTGGAATGTCACCATACCATCTTGTCTATGGGGCAGATGCAGTGTTCCCTACTAGCCTAGGGGTACCGGTGATAAAATTTTTCCAAGAAATACAGTCATAAGAGAAAAACATGGTGAGGAGGATCAATCAAACAATACATCTCTAGCAGACAAGGGAAGAGGTCTACAACAGAGCTCAAAAAGTGCAAGAGAACATAAAAAAGTTGTTTGATGAGAGAACCAAGGCTTGTGACTTCAAAATTGGAGATAAGGTGCTCAAATGGGACTCTAGAAGAGAAGATAAGGGTAAGCATGGAAAATTTGACAGTTTATGGAAAGGCCCTTATGTCATTCAATCCACCATTGGTGCCCTTATGTCATTCAATCCACCATTGGTTCAGATGCATTCTTTCTGCAAGAGATAGATGGCACATATCTGTTTGGGGGTCCTGTCAATGGAAGGATGCTCAAACATTATTACTGCTGAAGTTCAGAGTTTAAAGATTTCACCTTCCATTTCAAATACCATTTCTTTGTTTAGTTTTAAAGAAAAAGGAAAAATTAAAAAAAAAGAGAAAGAAAGGGTTCAGACAAGCTCAAAACTTGAACCTATGAAGCTCCAAAAGAGTGACTCTAACAAGCTCAAAATCTGAGTCACAAGAAAAAGAAGGATGCTTTAAAGTTTCACAATTTCAAGCCTTCACAATTTTGGTTTCAGTTTCCTGCAAAGTTCATTTCATGTGCAACTATCTTTATGCCATGGACCCACAGCAAATCAGACAGTCTAATCCTGGTTTGAATGTTTTTAAATTCTTGTTTTAGAATGTAGTGAAATAAATCTGCTAGACAGTTTAATCCTAGCAGATATTAGTGTAGGTAGAGAAGCTATGAGGCCAACTATCTAATCTGGTCTCATGGAGGAATAAGGGTAGAATTAGATTAGTTTTTTCTACTTTCAATAAATAAATAAAAAAATGATGAAGAAGATCTGCAAGTCTAAATGCACCTTGAAGAAAAAATGTTAGGATAATAGGATGGGTAGGTAGATTGTTTGAGAGAATATTTACTGCTGATATGATGTTTTTCATGATTTGTAGCAGCTGATCAAAGAAGAAAAATATGGCAAAGGATCAGGCATCTGGCCTACTTCCAAAGAATTAAATTTGAAATTCTTGACACCTTCAAGAAGATGCCATCCCCATGTGAAGCCACTGTTAGCCACCTATACAATTTTGGCATAGCAAACAGGTAGCTAAAATGGTTTCTAAGTCTTCAAGAGGAAAATTTTCCTTGAAAACATATCACTCTTGAATCCTTCATTTGTTTTTTGTCCTCTGAAGTAGTCCTCAATGATGTGTCCATAAAAAAATCCTCACTGTTTGTGAAAGAAAAGCTTCGAAAAAAGCCTCCATCTGCTCCATTTTATCCCCTCAAAATCCCCATTTTCACCCCTTTTGTCTCTCACAAAATTCCTCCAAGATCCCCTCATTGACCCTATAAATCATCCAAGCCCCCTTTTTAAACCTTATATTATCATTTATTTGGTTTAAAAATCTCTTTTTCTACCTACCAGAACCCCTCATTTGGCTTAAAAAACGCTAAGTTTAGGCCTAGAACAACAATTTTTACATTAAGGCCTTAAGCCCCTTTTAGCTTAGCCCTTAGCCCCTTTTCCACATGTGACCCACACTATGACCAAGCGCTAAGGCCTAATCACAAATCGCAATCTGAGCCTTCTTTTCAGCCTTTTCCTTTGTTCTTCAAATATTTCTGATGCGATGAAGTTTTACTCTGACGATCGCCGATTCAATCCGGACCGTTGATATCTCCCTATCCAATGGCCAGGATCGCATCACGCTCCGTTGCAAGCCATACATCATTCCCCCTCCGACTTAATCCTAACCGTCAATCCTTTCCAGATCTGACGGCCAGCGCTCAATCGCATCGCACTAATCCAGTCTTCTATTTTTTCTGTTCCCCGATGGCCGACTCCCCGATTTAATCCTGGCCGTTGAATCCACATGAACCAGCGATCAGGATTCGATCGTGATTTTTTCATAGAGCTCGTCACCTGATCTCACTAATTTAATCCAGGCCATCGATCCTTTCCAGATCTGATGGCCAATGCTTAATTGCATTGCGCAAATCCAACACCCCGTTCATTTCCCCTCCTCCGATGTCGATCATGCGATTTGATCCCGGCCGTTGAATCCACAACAACCAACAGTCAGGATTCAATCGTGCTTTGATTCACAGCCCCCATCATCGCATCTGTCAATTAGATCTGGACCATTGAATCCACAAGAACCAACGGCCAGGATCTCATCGCGATCCTCTCATAACTTTTCACCATCTCGACCTCCGATTGAATCTCAGCCATTGATCGAGCCTGACTGGATGGTCCACATTTCTTCTAATCATCAAACCCCACCTTGCTCATTTCTTTCCATCGATAGATCTTGGCCGTCCATTTACAAGATCTAACAATCGGGATTTAATCCACCATTGACCCCATCTAACTGTTCCGCCCGTGTATCTTACCTCCTATCGTGTTTCTTCTGCACCGTCGAATCTGATGTCCCTGATCCAATGGTCACCATTGCGTTTCATTTTTTTTCTGCACCCAAGGTTTAATGTTTCTAAAAAATGTGAAATGGACGGTATTGAAAGGGACAGGTGTTAGCAAGCAAATGATATCGCGTTTTTTTGGCTAAAATCTGAAACCACTCGCAAAATGCACGAAAACCACCCCTGTTTTCTGCCTTACCACCCTCTGCAGCATAATTTCCCTTTTAATTATGGTCGTTGATTGATTTGATCTAATGGCCCACATCATATCTTAACCCCGTCCATTTGTTATTCACCCAATCTTTCATATGATTGCATCAAAAGATCTGGACCGTCGATTATTCTAATCCAACTGCCCACATTATATCACATTCCCATTTCACCCTCCATTCATCTGACCCCCCGAACAACTTCATCTACCGATCTCCACTATTAAACCTTCTAATCCAATGGTCCTGATGCATGTTCATCTCTGCTCATTTCCAATTCACTTATCCCCCCCGGTTGATTGCATCGGGCGATCATATCCGTCCATTGCTATGATCCGACGACTCTAATATAATTACACCTCCATTCATTATCCACCAATCTAACCGTCTAAACAACTCGATTGATTAATCTCGACCGTATATCACCAAGGGCTGTTTTAATCCAACGGTCTAGGATGCATAATGCCGCAGACCTTCAGCAGACCTATTTTTCACCATCCTTTCACAATTTCCACCGTTTTCTTCGCTGCAGCCACCATTCTCATTGTCGCGCCACCATCTCCCTGGTCCACCAGACCACTCCCTCCCACTCCCCGAGGATTTTCTTAACATGTTTATTGGGTTTTGCAGGGTTGTATAAATTTGCTGAATAATGATTAATTATCCACCAAGACTATCCTGGTCACATACTATTTGAACTTCATACACAACACATAATCTCTTCCACTCAACCAACTCAGATCATCACACATGCGGAAATAAAATCAAGTGATAACACATCAAATCATCATACACATTAACACAGTATGTATGGGGAAAGCTTATAGCTGAAAACCCCGTAGCTATTGTGTATATTATAATGGAGAAATCAAGTAACAAACTCAGTACAATACTCCTCACAAGTACTCAGTACTTTCTCATGAAGTTACTCACAATCTAGCTCATTTTTGAACAGGTTACTGGTTCAAAACTCACCGCCAATTGCCTTGCCTCTATTGCGTGTTTCAATGCTATGGGATGGCCTCTTTATATAGATAAACCACCAACCTGAACTGCACAATCCTCATGGGCTTACTCCACCTATCTGTGTGTTGCAAATAGCAATAGTATAGTCACAACTGATAGCTAACTCCACCCTTTCATCTGCCTCTTTCACTGGTCTCCACTGAACTGATCATACACTGTAGTGAACTGATGTGTTCTTGAGTTGAATAATGAGTTACTAATTAATGAATTAAATAATATTTAATTCACTCCACCCATAACTAATTGATTAGCTAGTTAAACTAATCTCAACTAGTTCAACTAAAATAAACAGAACACAACTCCACTAGCTGTCTCATTAACTCCACCAAACTTCTGCCACTGAAGTCCTAACTGAAGTCAACCATGCATGATGCCATCAAACCCTTGGGAATAGCGTAATTCCTCTGTCAGATGCATGAGCCACTTCCTAGGCTCGAACTGAAGTGCTCCAAGAGAGTAAACTGAAGTTTATAGTATAAATATTATTAAGGGTAAATAATATTTGACTTCCCTATTTTTAGGAGAGGCAGTCTAAAAATAGACTTCGACCTCTTCGACCTATAGGTCACAAAAATAGAGTCCCATCTATTTTTACCAACATGACCAATGCTCCAAGAATCTCAAACTAGAATCCCCGAACCATGCTCCATATGTCTAAAAATAGACATAGTCTAAAAATAGACTTTGCGCCAGAATTTGCCTGCGGGCCCACTTAGTGAAGGCGACTTCATTTCACTAAGCTCCATCATCTTGCTGCATTTTCAACACTCCCTCTCAGCAAGATATGGATTATCCGCAACCCCTATCCTGCCTCTGTGGAATTCGAACTTGCTCCTGGTGAGCGCCTTCGTCAGGATGTCGGCATCCTGATCCTCTGTGGGAACATATGAAAGCATCATGATTCTCCGCTGAACACAATCTCTGATATGATGATACCAATATGTGAAGCCATGCTGCCTCAACTGATCCTCCTGTCTGTACCATGAACCATATCCCGATGTGCCTCTAATATAGCGCAATACATGCTTGCCTGCCTTCCAAAAGAGCTTGGTAGGCTTAACCATAGCTTGCGAAAGCTGGTTAACTGCATAGCATATATCGGGTCGTGTATTGACGAGATACATAAGCGACCCCACCAACTGTCGATAGACAGTGGCATCCACTACCTCCGCTGAAGTAGCATCCTCCTTCCTCCAACCACCAGGAAGAGGAGTGTCAACAGGCTTGCAGCCTTGCATGTTGAACCTCTCCAGAATCTCCCGGGCATACTTGCCCCGAGAAACAAACAGTCCTCCACTGCGCTGCCAAATCTCCAATCCCAGGAAATAATGAAGGATGCCCAGGTCCTTCATCTCAAACTCTCATGCAAGATCCTCCTTGCATGAAAGTATCAACTGCTCGTCGCCAGTCAAAATCAGATCATCTACATACAGTACGATGATCAACAGCTTCCCATCCACCACAATCTGGTACAGGTTTGGATCCGCCTCACTCTTGGAGAATCCAAGCCCGGTGAAGTAGCTGTCTATTCGAGTGTACCAAGCACGAGGTGCTTGCTTCAACCCGTACAGTGCTCTCTTGAGTCGGCACACATGTGACTCACTGTTGAACATCTCGAAACCTTCAGGCTGCTCTATGTACACCTCCTTCTCAATGACTCCGTTGAGGAACGCAGTCTTCACATCCATCTGATGAATGTGCCACCCCATCTGCGCTGAGAGAGCAAGGATTGTCCGTATGGAAGAGTACCTTGCGACAGGTGCAAAAGTCTCCTCATAGTCAATCCCCTCGATCTGTGAAAAGCCATGGGCGACAAATCTCGCCTTGTACTTCTCCACACTCCCGTCAGCCGCCTGCTTCACTTTGTAGATCCATCGCGAACCCACCACTGATTTCCCAACCGGTCTTGGGACAATCTCCCATGCACTGTTCCTAACGATCGAATCATATTCTTCGATCATGGCATCAACCCATGCGGGTTCCTCCACAGTTTCCTCAAAGGAGGATGGCTCCTTCACAACACATTGACTCACAAGAGCCATGTATCCAGTGTACCGATCCGGTGACTGTCTCTGTCTGCGCTGTGCTGTAGGTGGTCCTACAACCTTCTCTGCATCCCGAGCCAGTCGCTCAGCTTCTGTAGTGCGCATGCGCCCTCTGATGGTTGGCGCTGCCTGGGTGGTTTCTTCCACCTCCCGAACCTCCTCTTGTGGCTGATCCACATCCGGAAGCTCCTCCTTAGGAACTAACAGCTCCTCATCTGCATGCAAGTGTAGCTCCCTCTCAAGCGAACACTGCATGGCTTTCTCCTCTTGGAATTTTATATCCCGTCGCACAACAGTCTTGCGACTGTCTGGCACATACACTCGATAGTTATGAGGTGTATCAGTGTACCCCACAAATATTCCAACTTCAGCAGTTGGATCAAGCTTCCTTCTCGGATCCTTCGTCACATGCATGTAGACAGGAGATCCGAAAATCCGCAAATGGGAAATATCAGGCCTCTTGCCAGAATAAGCCTCCTCTGGTGTACTCATGCCAAGAACCTTGTGAGGACAACGGTTCTGCACATACACTGTCGTATTGCATGCCTCAGCCCACAAGTGAAGGGGTAGGCCCTGATCATGCAACATCGCCCGTGCAGCACCCACGATCGTTCTGTTCTTCCGCTCAGCCACCCCGTTCTGCCGTGGGTTATGGGGTGCGATGAGCTCTCTCCGAATCCCTTCTGCGCTGCAGAACTCCTTGAATTCAGCCGAGATGAATTCACCACCGTTATCACTCCTAAGAGCAATCACCTTCTTCCCCGACTCCTTCTCGACCAGTGCTTTAAACTCACAGAACTTCGCGAATGTATCGCTCTTCTTCGACATGAAGAAGATCCAGCACTTTCGAGAGAAATCATCAACAAAGATCACATAATACTTGTGCTTTGCTGTCGAAGCAACAGAGAAAGGACCACACACGTCTGTGTGAACTCTCTCAAGGATCGTCGTGGCGCGACTATCCTTCTCGTGAAAGGTGGCTTTCACATACTTCCCTAAAGTACACCCCTTGCACTGATCTGACTGTGCAAGGGTGCCCTTAGGAAGTCCAGTAGATATCTGTTGCAGAATCTTCAAAGCTCCATGGTGAAGGTGGCCCAATCTTCTATGCCACAGTTCACCCTCATCATCCCAGCTCACCACTTCTCCCACCTTGCATGCCATAGCTACGTAGCCATCTACCTGCAACTGATAAAGGTTCTTGGTTCGAACCCCTATCTTCCGGGTCTCTCCAGTAGTCTTACTGCGCAGGAAGGCTTTTCCTTCGCTGAAGACCACATCATACCCCTTATCCTCCAACATCGCTACTAAAATCAGGTTCTTCTTCAATCCAGGTACATGCATGACATCCTTTAATACAAAGGGTTTACTAGACTCCCTCTGAAAGGATATGGTACCGATACCAGTCACACTGTATCTACCATCATCGCCCATCTCGATGTGCAGACCCAAATATTTGTCCTCCAGATCTGAGAACAATTCCCGATCTCCCGTCATATGAAATGACGCATCGCTGTCCAAGAACCATACCGATCCTAGCACACTTGAAACCAAGCATGTGATCAGTGAAAAGTCAAGCTCGAAATGTGAAGCCAAAGCTTCTCCATCTGCAGATCTTCCCGCTTGCTTGTTCTTCTTCTTCTTTGGAAAATTGGTAGCATAATGTCTGTGATCATGGCAGTGAAAACACTTCACTTTCGCCATATCCTGCTTCTTGCCCTTTGCACCAAAATGAGAGGTTTTCTTACCCTTCCCCTTCTTTGCTTTGGCCACCAAAGCGCAATTTTCTTCATCAGCTCCCTTTGATGAAGATCCATCTCGAGTAGTCCTCCTTATCTCCTCCTGCATGAGATCCGCCCAAAGGTGCTCCCATCCCGGCAGCTTCTCCCGACCATTGACACTATCTTGATATGAGTGCCAAGCCTTCAGAAGACCAAGGAGAGCCAGGTCGACCATGTCCTCTTCATCGACAGTCACCCCCACACTTCCCAGATCATCTCTGCACTCAGTGAACTTCGTGAGGTACTTGGCGATACTGTCGCCTTTCTCCATCTTGTTGTTCCTGAGCTTATCTTTGAGCGCCAGCTTCCTTTGGTTGCTCTTACTCTAGAATAGATCCGTCAAAGCTTTCCACATTAAATATGGAGTAGCCTTTCCATGCAGGCTGGATACAATATGATCCTTGACGCCCTCCAACAAGATCCTTCGACACTTTGCCATCTTCTTTTGCCATGCATCGACTTCAGCAGGATCAGTGGGCTTTTGGACATCCGTATCTAAGAACCCCTTGAGACCATTATCTTATAATACTTCTTCCATGCAATCCTTCCATGCAACATAATTCGAACTGCCTTCAAGAGAATATTCGAGTCGCAAACCGTTGAAAGACATTTTCAACACTGGCACCAAGAAAACAAAACTGCTGCAAAACTTCGAATTCCACCTCAAAGCTCAGCCGCTCTAGATCGTGAGAAAAAATTATTTCTAGCACAGAGATCGACTGCAAGGGGCTTTTACCAGACCTTTCACTTTCCGAAGAAAGATGAATCCGGAGGCTACCTGGCCCGCATGCAGACTCTGTCTACCGAAATAAGTTTGTAATCACTGTGATGATCAATCTCTGCTTCAATAGCTCTGATATCATGTAGAAATTTGCTGAATAATGATTAATTATCCACCGAGACTATCCTGATCACATACAATTCGAATTTATATGCAACACATAATCTCTTCCACTCAGATCATCAAACATGCGGAAATAAATCAAGCGATAACACATCAAATCATCATACACATTAACACAGTATGTATGGGGAAAGCTTATAGCTGAAAACCCCGCAGCTATTGTGTATATTATAATGGAGAAATAAAGTAACAAACTCAGTACAATACTCCTCACAAGTACTCAGTACTTTCTCATGAAGTTACCCACAATCTAGCTCAGTTTTGAACAGGTTACTGGTTCAAAACTCACCGCCAATTGCCTTGCCTCTATTGCGTGTTTCAATGCTATGGGATGGCCTCTTTATATAGATAAACCACCAGCCTAAACTACGCAATCCTCATGGGCTTACTCCACCTATCTGTGTGTTGCAAATAGCAACAGTATAGTCACAACTGATAGCTAACTCCACCCTTTCATCTACCTCTTTCACTGGTCTCCACTGAACCGATCATGCACTGTAGTGAACTGATGTGTTCTTGAGTTGAATAATGAGTTACTAATTAATGAATTAAATAATATTTAATTCACTCCACTCATAACTAATCGATTAGCTAGTTAAACTAATCTCAACTAGTTCAACTAAAATAAACAGAACACAACTCCACTAGCTGTCTCATTAACTCCACCAAACTTCTGCCACTGAAGTCCTAACTGAATTCAACCATGCATGATGCCATAAAACCCTCGGGAATAGTGTAATTCCTCTGTCAGATGCATGAGCCACTTCCAAGGCTCGAACTGAAGTGCTCCAAGAGAGTAAACTGAAGTTTATAGTCCAAATATTATTAAGGGTAAATAATATTTGACTTCCCTATTTTAAGGAGAGGCAATCTAAAAATAGACTTCGACCTCTTCGACCTATAGGTCACAAAAATAGAGTCCCATATATTTTTACCAACATGACCAATGCTCCAAGAATCTCATACTGGAATCCCCGGACCATGCTCCATATGTCTAAAAATAGACATAGTCTAAAAATAGATTTTGCGCCAGAATTTGCCTACGGGCCCACTTAGTGAAGGCGACTTCATTTCACTAAGCTCCATCATCTTGCTGCATTTTCAACAAGGGTCACAGATGGTGAAAATCAATCTCTGTCTCATAGTCACAGACAGGGAAAATAGAGTGCAGAACGCCATGTTTTAGAGCCAGAGATAGCAGAAGAGACATCCAGAAAGATTTTAAGCATGTTTTTGTCAAAGATCAGGCTGTAAAACCCTGATTCAAACCCTCCAGTGCCATTAAACCTGCAAATTCATAGATAGAATAGAAAAGAAGCGGCAAAGTGTATCATCGACAAATTAAAGGGATTAAATGCCTGTTATTGAAGATAAATGCTATGATCCAGTGTTTAAAGGACAGAAACACAGTTCGAAGACCTCAAAAATGATCAAAAACCTAATAAGGCCTAAAGCACATGAAACAATCCATATCAGTGATTTCACATCAGCAGAATGTTCTTTCCCAAGAAAGGACAAGTTCCCCCAGTATTTTTTATTCTCCATCAAGCTCCTGAGAAGATCATCACCTTGACAGAAGTCCTAAGATTGCTAGAGCATTAGTTACGAAGTATGGAAGACCTGAATATCAGATTTTCATTCTTTCTTGTCCGAGATTACAAACAGCCAGAAAGTACGTCAAGAGACATACCTGGAGTTATTATCAGTCTTTCGAAGACCCTTAATCCATCCAAAGTGTACTGAAAGTCAATCCTGTGATGTTAAGACATAATGGGCAAAAAAACACCTCTCCTTCTGTTTTAATGAGCCATTTAAAGTTCTATCGACCTCTACTACCACTTTCTCAGCTATAAGAACTCATGAAAAACACATTGTAAAGGTTGTTGGTTGGATAACCATGGATTGTAAGTTGTTTCATTGAGATAGAGCTCTATGTTATCAGTTGTAAAATAGGCTGGGGAATTATTTCTAATTGATCTCAAGATGTTGGACAATGATGTATATGACTAGTGTTGCTCATTAATATGACAAGCATGTTCATTGGATCTTGATCTAAATCAGTGGTGATGTGTTCTATATTTTATTGCTTTTCCTCTGCTATGCATCATATTTCATTTCTCTGATAAGAATAAATAATCTAGCTTAGGATATACTACTGTAAAGTACTCTAATGCTTCCTGCTCTTCTTGTCTTTGATGTTTTCTGCTAATTGTGTGATCTAAGAAAAAATTCAAGACAATTTAACTAGTATAGTAGTTGGTTCTCCCTGCTTACTGATGTATGAATTTAGAGTTTGTTTTTGGATGTTCTTGTCTGGTTTTAGCTAAAAGAATTGGGAAACTAGGAGATTTAGAGTTGGTTCTGTCTCACTAGGGTCCTTTTCCAAAAGTTAGCCTTTCTAAGATCCCTTAAGTTGAATGTCAAAAGCATTGAAAGTTAAAAGTCTTTCTTTGATCTTAGACTTCGCTTTATGTCAATCTTAAATGTTCTCTATTGTCTGAAGAGTTAGCCTCATTAGGAGTTTGGTCATAGATGGTTAAGGCATGCCCTGTCCCTAGATTTTCTCCTAAGTGGTCACCTTGGAAGGTTTCCTTGTCATTCACCTTCATTTCCTTATCATTTCATCCCATTACTATCATCTTAAGAGATCCTCTATTTTAGATGACTAGTCCATTTGAAAGCCTTGGATATTGAATTGAAAGTAAACACTTTTATGACCCCATTGCCCAATGGACTTGTGTTTCCTCTGAAATTATCTCCCCGTTGCCAAAAATCCTTCTTTACTCACCTCTTTACCTTACTTTGAACCCTTCTTTCATGTTTTCCCAACCAAACAAACAAAACAAAAACAAACAACAAACCTGGTGCCCTATAACTAGCCTAATACCTTAAAACTGAACTTCAAAGATATATTATTCTTTGCCTTTATAGGGAGATCCCTCCTTGGATCCAGGAGGGCTAGATCCTGAGATCCCAAAGTGGTTTGATGTTGTCTTGTCTTTTGGTATTACCAAACTTTCCAAAACATAGGAACCACAACACAACTAGTTAGAGTATCATGGAATTTATGACTTTGGATTCATTTCCATGGAAATATTATCATCATCGTTCATCCTTTCTGCCTGAAATTTATAAAGTAGAGAATGAGTTTTCATCCATATTTTCGATAGTCCTCATTTTCCTATGTCAATCCTTCATTCAGATTTTGAAACGAATCTAGGAAACATATATTCAACAATACTAATTGAAATACCAGTTAAAACTGGAATTACTGAGAACATTCATATAGGTGCTTCGTGCTCCCTTGATGAAATCGAGACATATAAAGCCCTATTTTAGGAATTTCGTGACATGTTTTCCTGTTCCTTTGTGGAAGTGCCAGGAATTGATCCCAATATTGTAGTTCATCAAATTAAGACATATCGGGATGCTAAACCTGTTAGACAAATATTACGTCTAGTTCATTTGCGGAAAGTTGCTGCTATCAAGGATGAAGTTGAAAAATTGTTGAGAGCAAGTTTCATTTACCCTATTCTCTTGACTGATTGGGTATCCAATATTGTTCCAGTGACAAATAAACAAGGGAATATTAGAGTATGTGTCAATTATAAGGATACCAATAAATATTTTCCAAAGGAAAATTATCCTACTCCTTATATCGACCAAATTGTCGACGATTATGCGGGAAACAAGATCTTTTCATTTATGGACAGATTTTCTGGGTACAATAAGATAACCATACTCCTTGATGATCATCCCAAGACTATGTTCATTTTTCTATGGGGGACCTTTGCTTATCACAAACTACTGTTTGGATTGAAGAATGCTGGTGCAACTTTTCAAAGGGTCATATCTTACACATTTCACGATATCAAACATATTGTGCAACCCTACCTCGATGACTTACCAACACATTCATTGAGACGACAAGATCATCCTATGCATTTGAAAGCTATTTTAATTCGATGTAGGCATTATAATATTCATTTGAATCCACCCAATTGCATATTTTGTGTACAATCAGGATGATTATTGGGATTTTCCATTTCAAATGAAGGAATTTGCATCAATCCACTCAAGGTTGAGGCCATTCTCAATCTGCCTCCTCCTTCCAATCTTCACCAACTCCAAATTTTGCAAGAGAAAGAAAATTTAATTAGTACATTCATTCCTAACTATGCCAAGTTAACTAAAGGTTTTACTTGAATTTTTAAAAAGGTCATTCCATTCATTTGGGACAATCTTACTGAGAACGATTTTGATGCACTAAAAAACACATTGACCCATGCACCGTTACTACATCCGCCTGATTATCATCAAGATCACTTTTTGTATTTAGCTGCATTTGATACCACCAATGGAACAATATTAATTTAGCAAGATGAATCTGACACTAAACATGTGATCTACTATTTGAGTAGGAATATCATGAAAATAAAAATCAAATATGCACATGTGGAGAAATTAACCTTAGCAATTGTTTAAGTTATCCAACATTTTTGTCACTACATACTTTTACGCAAAATAACCATGATCTCTAATTGCAACCCTATGATGTAAATTCTTACCAAACAATTGCTAGGGGAAAATACTCTAAATGGATTGTCATCCTGCAAGAGTTTGATTTAGAGTCTGAAAGATCTAAGTCTAAGAATTCATTGGTATTTGTTGAACTACTATGTGACTTTCCCTATACTAAATCTAAAACTGTGGAAGAGGATCGTCTTCCATATGAATCCCTATTTCTTATCAGTATACTAGATCCTTGGTATGGATATATCATTATATATCTTCAAAATCAGAATTTTCAGCCCGATTTGTCATGAACTGATCCTCATAGAATTCCATACCAATCATAAAAATATACTATTGTTTGCAATACTCTCTATCATATTGGTGATGATTCTATCTTTAGACATTGTTTAACACATGAGGAAGCTGAGAAGGAATTAAATGATTTCCATTCTAGAGCATGTAGTGGTCATATGTTAGGGTTTACCAATTCCTAGAAGATATTGCACATTGGCTATTTCTGGTCATCATTGTTTAAGGATTGCATAACTACAATTAGAAAGTGTCGTAATTACCAAATTATTTATCGCAAGATGTGTGCTCCTCTAAATCCTCTTCACCCAATAATATTTTTCTGTCCATTTGCTAAATGGGCCATTAATTTTGTTACATGTAACCCTCACTTGATCAGGGGGCATTGGTATATTATTCTTGCAGTATATTATTTTACGAAATGGGCCAAGGCAATGCCTACATACAAGGACAATGATGAAACCACGACTATTTCATATTCAATCAAGTGATTTCTAGGTTTGACATATGGCAAGCCATCATTATAAACCATGGTAGGCACTTTCAGAATTTTATGATGACCGAGCTTTGTGCTCATCTCGGCTTGCACCATGACAAATCTATTACTTATTATCCACAAGCGAATGGCCAGGTTGAAGTTGTTAACTAGGTTTTGACTAAAATGATAAAAAATATTGTTGTAATTCATAAAAAAAACTGGCATACCATGCTTTTTTTGGCCTTATGGGCATATTGCACCTCTATGAGAACATTGACTAAATTTAATCCCTTCCAAAGTGTTTAGGTTTTGGAGGTATTTCTATCGATTGAGTGTGAAAATTTGTCATTAAAACAAGCCATTGAGTTGTTACCAGATACATTTTCATAGGAAGAACAATTTTTAACTTAGCACAACTAGATGAAACTCGTTGTAATGTTGCACTAGATAGCGAGGCTCATAAGAAACATATTAAGTATCAGTATGATTGAAATGTGAATCCTCACATTTATTCAGAAGGTAACCTAGTATTGGTCTACGATAAAGCACATGATAAGCTAGGCACTAGTAAATTTGAACCTATGTGACATGGTACTTACATCGCCAAACGTGTACTAGCTGAAGGTGCCTATGAATTAGTTGACTGTGATGGTATTTCTTTAGGAGAGCCCATAAATGTTATCTACTTGAAGAGAAATTATGCATGATTTATCTCGTGGATATTTTTGTAAATTACTTATATTTTTATGAGTGTGTGTTGTAGATTTTCATTTTTTACAATTTCCTACTACTTTTCCTGCTTATCTTGAATTACTCTTGATTTTCATATGTCAACGTTCCCTCATACTTACATTGGCTTTCCTAATGGCGCTAGTCGTAGTACTTAGAAATTAGCTTCCATATCTTGGGTCATCTAGTCACCCACTGATGAGTTAGTTTCCATTCATGGGATATTCCTTGGTTGAACAACTAACAACATAGCAGAATATAGTGTAGTCATTGAACTATTATCCGACTCGCCATTGCATTTGGAATTTGATGTTTGATCGTTAGGTTAGATTCGCAACTCATTATATTACATTTAAATGGTGTTTATAAATTTATAAAGTTCATCAATGTTAAGAATGTTTTTACAGGCCCGTCTCTTCGAAAGGTAGTTTGATTATATTGAATATCAACACATTTCAAGAAATTTAAATAGATTAGTTGATTCATTGGCCAAGCATGTGTAAAATAGACATTTGCAACATTTGTAAATAAAAACAATATTCATCCACATATTGAAAAATATACACTGAGAATAAAAGTAGTAGTTGTCATTAGGTAGAATATTATGTAGAAAGTGTGTTACAAAAAAATGATTCAAAGACATAAAGCTTTGTGGCCTTTATTATCCAAATATGTTGATACAAAAATAAAAATGTAGCCCTAAAATACTAGTAAATATCCATGATGATGATCAAGGTAGAAAACTATAACGTGAGCCACTCGGCATAACAGTTGCCTAAGCGGTCTTGGAACCTTGACCACGTGCCTCTAGTACCAGAGATGAAAATCATTAGTCCTGGTCTTTGGTATATATATCGTCAACCTATCCAGGTTGTGCTACAGCTCAGTTAGGGCCTGTGCTACATCTAAATGGGGTAATACAAATGCTACAAGATGGTCCCCTCACCTATCAAAGTATTGTAGCTCTATGGTCAAGTTGGGCCCACATATGCATTATAATTTCATATCATTATCCTTGGATGTTAAAAACAAAATAAAAATTTAAAAACATTAAAACCTCAAAATGAGAAATTTTTACCTAGATCACCCCACTGCATTCCAGTTGGGAGTGGTATATCTGGGCCACCTATAATCCATCCCTGCATATGGGAAGTCCTCAATCATGAAGATATGGATTCTTAGCCACACAAAAAATTGAGTATATCTTACTACCGGGCCACCATCGCCACTATGGTGAACCATCAATGAAACCCACCGTAAAATACATGGATCTCTGGGTCCTGTCTCATCAACGAGAATATGTTGTGAGATGAGTAGTGGCATACTCTATAGGGTGAATTAGATAATAATGGCACCATAATTGAATTTCTTCAGTTTACCATTCTTTTTTGTAGTTAGTTGTCCTTCCATATTGACAATCACTCCTTCACACTAGTTGAAAATGGTGTACTACAAACACTCCACTGCAATCTGCATCTGGACCTTTGTGGCCATGTGACGTGTTGCACTCATGGAAAATTTTAGGCGCTAATATTCGCAGATGAGCTAATTTTCCATGACTTTTCCAAAACAAATGTTCACCAATTTCCATTTTTTATAAAAATGATTCGCCTAAATTTTACAATATTAAATTATTTTACCTTAAAAATCACCAAAATTATATAGAGAGTATATACAAAATCATTATAAATTTGAATAATTTTACAAATACATCAATAAAATTTTTATAGTTTTGATATTAGGGACTAATGAGATTCGCCAATTTTTGTAAACTTCAATATAATTTTCCATCCTTAAAATTTTCCCTAGTTGCACTTCCACATAGTTTGGTGATTGTGAAAGAGATAATCCTCAAATCAAGTCATTGGATGGTTCTGATATCTATTCTACCATCCTTGATCTAAGCTCCAACAACACAATATCACCTCAAGTATCAAGCAGTAGTCTTCCACACCTGGTCTCTAGTCAAATATATAAATGTCAAGTCCTCTACGGAACAACCCAGTGAAAAAGTACATGTCATTGGCATCAATGGTAAGGCGATGATCCCCTATGATGAAACATTTTTCCTAGACATCTTAGGCCCTCACCAACCATGTCATGAGATCTAACTTCCCTTTCATTCCTACAATGACCCAAAATTTGTAGAGACCAGAGTTTTTCAGAGCTGGCAGAGTTGTTGGGTCATCTATAGCTTCTGCATTATAAATTTCATGTTCTCTCTCTCTCTCCACTCCAACATGTCTGCTCAAAAGTACTGAAATTGAAAATTATGAGTGTTATAACATTGATTGAGAGAAATTTGTGACGTCTAGGGTGTGTTCTTATTTATTTTTGAAATCCATCGAAGCCTTGCACAATTTTTTCTTTACAAACAAAGCGCATTTGCATAGTTTATCATCATATAAATCGAGAAAATCAATTTTTTCACTCTGTAAAAAATTTCCGATGTGCACGACCTCGATGAAGGAAAACTGCACACATCTATGGGCGAATTTTAAAAAATTTAACACCCCAAAAAAATCAAACTAATAATTAAAAATGAAATTTGAACGGATGAAAAGAAATATATTGAAATGTTTATTACCTGGGGAAAATGATTCGTGTATTGGTCCACCGATGTTCTTGGAATCGACCTCTGAAGTTTCATGGTAAAAACCCTCTTTTATTCTCTCAAATTGGTTAAAACAAAAATGGTAAAAAATGAATTACTTTTTAAATTTCTATAATTTTTTTGGTCAATAAAATGTTATTTTTTATGCCTTTAACCTTTCAAAAGTCAAATTTTGATGTTTTTGACCATAATTTCAAGCGGTTATGATACATTATCTAGTTTAATGTGTAGAATGTGGGGTTACAACATAAAAATGGACCATTTTGACTATGATTAAACTTGTATCACTTTTTCAAGCTCTCGAAAAATACGAAAAATATAAACCCTGGAGTTATCTTTTAATCCATTTTCAGACTCTCTAAACATGAAAATGTCGTCGAGTACTTGACTATTCAAACTCGTAAAATTAAACGAACAATCGTCTATTTAGTATAAGTTTACCCCTTTTACAGACTAAATTAGACTATTTATGAAAAAGGCATATGTTGAATAAGCATAGTCAATAGACTTCTCTCCTGCATCATTTTACCCTTTTTTGGGCTTAGGGGACTAAATTTACAGAAAAGAAAATTATGGAGTTTAGTTAAATTTTTCCACTAACTCCTTAAAAAGTTTTACTTTCTTCGGGCTTGTTAAAAATCTATGTTGAAAGAACTGATTGAGTTTTATTTTTATGTCTTTTCAAAATATTTAAACATGAAAATGACATCAAGTTAACCCTACACTGGACTTGTAAAATATACAGATTTTAGGACTCATCAATCATGACGAGACCGAACCACTCTTTCCTAGGGTTTGTTAAAAATACTTCGGAGGACTCATCCAAAGGATGAGGTTACAGGACAAGAAAATATTATCCTCCTCAAGCATGACTAAAATAAAGAGGCACTTTCCAATAATGGTGGGGGGAAATTGGGAAAAGGTATTCATTTAGAGGCAATATGTCGCTCTTGAACACAAAAATCCATCACACATGTGTCTGGGTTGGGTGATTCTGTTAAACACACACATGGTGTATGAGAAGAAAAACACACACATATAAAGATAGGCATGAGATGCTTTTATTATTCACCATAGATGTACATTTATAATACAATGAGGTGACCCTTGGATTCATCTTCCAAGGTCACTTGGACTCCTTTGTGACTCTTCACCTCCCACACTTACCCATAGAGGATTAGGTGTTCAACATTCCCCCCCTTAATCCGGAGGGGTATGTGTGAGTCCAAGAAGAGAGTTGTAATACAAATCTGCAAAGTATGCATGGCAGCACTTAGGCTGAATCAACTCTCGGAAATGTTGGCATAAAGAGGTGGTTTAAGTATGACCACCAACACTGGAACGCAACGCTTATTGTAATTCCTGGAACTCTTCCAAAACTGGCAAGAAGCTTAGGGCTTCTGCTAGAGGAAGTGTCCCTCATATTTGAAGAGGGAGACCTTCAACCTAAAAGAAGGGAAGTCTACAACCTGTCATGGTTTAAGGATGACCACCAACACTAGAATGCTTGATGCATTTCCTAGAACTCTTCCAAAGCTGGCAAGAAGCTGAAGTCTTCTGCTAGAGGAAGTGTTCTGAAAGAGGAAGAATATCAACCTCACATGGATGATTTAAGGTTGTCCACCAACCAAAGGCATGCTCATGGGCATCTGTGTCTCTGGCTACAACTCTGGATCTGGAACGATAAGTTGTGGCTTAGGCTCGCTTGAAGTGGTGTCGAAGCTTGTAGATGACCACAATTTCCCCCCCTGTTAGGTACAAGGTGAAATGATGGCGAAAAATCAACTGCAAGATTGTTCAATATTTGAGAACAAGTTCTGACATGCGACTTAAAAATCTTCTTGGTTGTTGATGCCCATTGCTAAGAATCGATCCAGCCAAGATGAATCTTTCTTCTTGTAGGAGGCTTATTTTTGAAGCATCTATGTGAAGAATGGGTGTGCCGACCACAGTGCTTGCATGGGTGAAGATCAAAATAACGATCTTTCATATGGCCAACTCGATCACAGTGTTGGAATTTTACAATCTGTTGTTGTTGTTGTTGTGGAAGAGGAGCAGAATATGGAATAGCTAAAGGTGAACTATCATAAAGAAATCCAGCACTCTGAAATTTGATCGGCTTGGAGTAGTCCAAAATACGAAAGGACAACTCCTTGTCATATCCAAGACTAGTTTTGTGCTTGTTGTGGACAAGCTCTTCCCAAGGTCTAATGATGGGCTTGGGAAGTGCAGAATGAGCTTCTGCATCTGCATGTAAATCTGCTCTTGTACAAGGAACTGAATGTGAACCAACTGCAACTTTATATTCTTGCTATTGATGAGAGTCCTTCTCAATTTTCTGAACAGAAACAGGTTCAGAATGATGACTCTTTTGCTAAAGTTCATTTCGCTGAAGTTGAGACTCCAACAGCAAAAACTAAATCTTGTCTTGTGCATCTTGCAAGCAAGTTTGAATATTAAAAAAAGTGTTCTTGCTCATTTTTACCATATCATGAACAGTGGAATGAATGAGGTTATGCAACAACTCTAATGCATCAATGATTTTAGCCATTTTCTCGACAACTTAGGCTCAAGAAATAAAGGGTGTTGGCTTCAACCGATAATGCACCCATTTATAATGTGATTCAACTTACTTTAAAAAATATAAATGACTTCAAAGACCCCCTTTTTTTTTTTTTGAACTTCCAATTATGGAGTTCCCAAAGAACAAACTCTGGTACTCAAATTATGGAGGGCCTCAAGGTGTAGACTTGGTCGTTTGACTAGCAAGAAACAATGGCTCACATCATAGAAGTATTCAACAATTTCTCAACTAGATCCTGCCTCGAGAATCTGTGGGAACTCATCAATTTTCCTATTTCACTCACAATAAAGATGAAGGAAAATTCCAAAAACTATGAGTAAGTTTTATGATGCCACCAATTTTCAACGTTTTCCTTCACATTGTCAATATCTTTCAGAGATTCACCCTTCTATATATGCCACACGTCTTGGTCATGTTTTCATAATAGAGAAACATACAACAAAAAATTCACTCTTCACTATATAGAAAATCCATATATCTATTTATTCATATACCATCTCCCCTCTCTCTTCTTCTTCTTCTCTTTTTTTTTTGTGAAAACAAATTGGGGGAAAAAACAGAGGTATTATCTAGGGGAGGTGACTACTAGGGGAGGTGAGATCTGGGGGAGGTGATTTTTGGGGGAGGTGACTACTGGGGGAGGTGAAATCTGGGGGAGGCGACTACTGGGGGAGGTGAAACTGTAAAAAATTAAATTTATGGCCAAAAAACAAAAATTAAGTGAACGCAAAGGATCTACGTAGGAGTGCATGTGAAGGGGTGGGGTTGGGAATGGGGATTGTGGGAAGGCAGAGGGCAAGGGTCGAGAGGTGGAGGGGAGATCGGACGAGGGGAGGGGAGGAGAGTGAGCGAGGAGTGCGGGGGGGAGGGCGAGAGGTGAGGGACTAAGGAGTGAGTGTGAGTGGGGAGGGACGCTCTAGTGAGGGAGGATGGGGAGAGTCGTGGGAGGATATGGAAGGGGGCAAGGATGGGAGGGCCATGAGGGCGAGGACGGCTGAGGGAAGTGAGGGCGGGTAAGGTTGAGGGAAGGGAAGGCTGAGAGATAGCGAGGGGGAGTGAGGTGGGTAGCGGAGGTGAGCGGTCGAGAGGGTGAGGGCTATGTGGGAGCAGTGGACAGTGAGGACAGGTGAGGGCCGAGGGCCGAGGGCCAAGGGGAGAGCCGTGGGAAAGCGTGGCTGTGGGAGTGGGGGGGGGGCAAGGTGAGTTAGTGGGAGAGCATGGCTGTAGGGGAGGGGAGCAGAGTGAGGGCTGAGTGCCATGAGGCATGCGCTGTTGGGAGTGGGTAGCGTTGTAAGAGGGAATTTTTTTTTACAGTAAATTTTAAAAACACACCAAATGCAGGGAGGGAGCAGGGTGGGGAGGTGTGAGGGAGGGTGAGGAGCGGGGTGAGCGAGGAGTGGGTTGGGGCCATGAGGAAGGTCGAGAGTTGAGGGAAGTGAGGGGGAGGGGTGAGGGCCGTGAAGAAGGCCGAGGGCCAAGGGAATTGAGGGGATGGGGGAGGGATGGATTTAAAAAAATGCACAGTATCAAGAATGCTAAAATATCTTCAAACAATATTTTTCTAGCAGTGCTCCAATTCAATCCTTTCCAAAATTCAGAGACACAGCAATTCAACACAACACAGAAGATTATGGCTTTGATTGTAGATGATTTCTGAATAGTAAATTTAACTGTAGAATTGCATAATTGCAGTATATAGAGTAGAGGAATATGGCAAAGATTGCACAATAATGTGCAGAAATAAAAATAGGCAGAAATTGCAGGGAAAAATTGTATAATTTGCAGTAAACAAAAACTCAGAATTTTCCAGAATGCTGAATGGTAGGAGCAGTAAAAAAAATTCCAGGAGCAGTAAAAACTGAATGCAGCAGGGAGCATTGAGAAAACCTACAGACTTTAAGATACACATACTTTCAAATGGCAGTACACAACGCTGCTCTTCGCAAAATTAATTTCTGAAAGCTAAAAAAATGATTTTTGAATGTTGTAAAAATGTACAGGATTTTTGCTGGTTTACACAGGCCACAAAAACAAGTGGCTCACTCAATATTGAGCTGGTTATGAATGTATCAGTTCCTATACCATGTTAAACACACACACGGTGTATGAGAAGAATAAACACACACATAGAAAGATAGGCATGAGATGCTTTTGTTATTCACCATAAATGTACATTTATAATACAATGAGGTGACCCAAGGATTCATCTTCCAAGGTCACTTGAACTCCCTTGTGACTCTTCACCTTCCACACCTACCCATAGAGGATTAGGTGTTCAAAAAATTCATTTGTGTTACAGTTAATCAAACTTCATTTAAAGTCTTTAGTTGGTTTTGGATATTATTGGTTGTTGGAACGAGGTCCCTAACCACATTTTTGGTCTAGTTTGTAATAATTTGTAATATTTAGTCTAGCATAGGGGCTTTCGGGTGGGTCAAAGCCCCCAATGAATTGTAAAGGGTCAAAGGGTAGACCAGGAGTCTGAAAACCATGGTTTGTGGACCATAGAGTAGCATAAGCTAAGATGTTATAAATAAATAGATACATCGAGTCTAGGAAGAGGCTAAGTGGTGATTAAGGTGGGATACAAACTTGTTGATATTTTGTGTCGATTGTCTGGGTAAGGGCTCCTGCTTGCTATGTGCGTGGAGGCCTGGAGTCCTGCTATGTGCGGACCCTGCCAGATGTGTGAACGGGCTAGTAAATAGAGTTTGTATATTAGATCTGGATATGAATGAATAAGAAGGTTGTTGATGATATTTAAGTGCTTTTGTGTTATGATTATCGGCTACACTTATGTTTTAAGATTGTGTTGCTCACCGAATACTAATGATATACTGATGCACACATGGATGCAATATTATGAATGCGTAGATTTGGTTTAAATACTTTGCCTAAGTTACCTGTTACTTATGATCTCTGCTCCACCAATATACTGTTGAGAGTTTCTGTATTAGGGCTTCTCCTACATGGGTCTGTTAGATATGAAGGGAACCAATTTAATTAACTTTCTCTCTCTCAGGGTGTGGAACCCTGGTTCCAACACCCTCCCATACTACATCGGATGAGACCTTGATCTGCGCAAGTAGGCTGTTACCAAAAGGGCTAGTAATACAGGTTTTTTTTGGAAAACCTTAAAACTAAACCTGGGTCAAGACCCATAAAGGAAAAAAACGGTTTCTTTTCCAGGACCGAGAGAATTTTGAGAGAGAGATCGGGTAATTCCACAGGGTCATTGCCAGCCATTAAAGCCTGAGCTTGATGATTGGTTCGAAAAACAGATTCAGGATTTTGCCCTAAAAGAGAATAGAAGTAAAAAATAAATTGTTGAAGAGTGGAAAAACAAGTATATTTTTACAGAAGTGCACGAAATATTCTTTGTATCCTTTTCACACGAATTGTAAGAGTGGTTGGCATGATTGGAAAAGTTCTAGACTTGTTGGAAAGACGATCAGGTCACACAGTGGACCCCCGAATTGATCCAACAATTGGAAAAGACTGATAAAAATATTATCAAGACAGTAGACCACTCGATTGACAGTATTTTGGGAGGATTCATGACAAAATTTGCAGTTGCTCAATTTGTGTCATATTCGGAAGCGGAGCGAAGGTTGTTCAAGGGATTTAGAGATAAGTTCCGGAAAACCTTGCCACTATTGATTAAGATGCTATTGAATGAAAAGGGTGTCTTGTGTGGCCACACCGAGTGAATGACCTCCGAACAGAGTGGGAGCGAAACAGGAAGTGGTAAGTACTGCTGAGATAATCAAGAAGGAGACAGATTGGTATACATTCCCTTAAGGGAATCGCCTAATTTTAACTAAGGCGGGGCTATGCAAGTTGGAACCAGCCCCCTGACTACGTCGACATCAAACCCATGCAAGGGTAAGAATTCTCCTACCCCGCCTGCGTTTCCACCTGAGGGCGATATGGCTACGCACATGAAACTAGCTACCTTTTAAGGTGTAGGAGATGAGGATATGGATCGTTTCTGGTTCGTAGCAGAGTCTATATGGATTGCGCAGAATGCAGCCATGCAGAGCATAGATTGTATTCCCTCGTTGGCTACCACTATCGCGCAGCTCTAGGAAACGATGAAGACCCCGCTGATGCTGTGACTCAAGACAAGTCACAAGATTGTGTTGGGGCCTATTGGAATGAGGTCTCCTAACAACATTTTTGGTCTAGTTTTGTAATATTTTGTAATATTTAGTCTAGCACAAGGGCTTTGGGGCAGGTTAAAGCCCCTGATGAATTGTAAAGGGTCAAAGGGCAGACCAGCAGTTTGAAAACCACGGTTTTCGAACCATAGAGTAGCCCAGGCTAAGATGTTATAAATAGATAGATAAATTGATTCTAGGAGGAGGCTATGTGGTGATTCAGCTGGGATATGAACTTGTGGATATTTTGTGTCAATTGCCTAGGTAAGGGCTCCTACTAGCTATGTGCGTGGAGACCCTGAGTCCTGTTGTGTGCGAACCCCACTGGCTATGTGCACGGGCTTGTAAATAGAGTCTGTAAGTCGGATCTGGATATGAATGAATAAGAAGGAAGATGATGATATTTAAGTGCTTTTGTGTTATGATTATCAGCTGCGCTTATGTTCTAAGATTGTGTTGCTCACCGAATACTAATGATATACTGATACACATGTGGATGCGATATTATGAATGCATATATCTAGTTAAAATAATATGCTTAAGTTACCTATTACTTACGATCTGTTCTCTGCTAATATACTGTTGAGAATTTATGTATTAGGGATTCTCTTGTGCAGGTCTGTTAGATCTGAAGGGACCCACTTTAATTAAATTTCTCTCTCTTAGGGTTTGGAAACCTGGTTCCAACACCCTCCCATACTACTTCAGGTGACACCTTGACCTGTGCAAGCAAGCCATTACCAAAAGGGCCAGTAGTACAGGGGTTTGTTGGCAAACCTTAAACTAAACCTCTATCAAGACCCCTAAAGCCAACATCGGCGAGTCAAATATTTCCAAGTTAATTATCACGTCTCCATGTGTTCAATAGAATTCTAAACCTTAGTTCATGTTCCTTTGCAAATATTAGCCCTCAATCACGTCAGCCATCCCTGAGTTATTCCTTGCAAAACAGTTCTTCAAAACTTGACATGAAGTTTTGTTTCCTGGGCCCTCCTATGGTGGATTTCTTCCTATCGACTTCAGCTCACTATCTACGAAGTTTATCTAGAAACCCTTTACAGTACCTTGAGGTCTGCATGCCGTAATGGTAGGTTTCTTGCCTTTGACAAGAGGTTCTCATCATTTACCTTCAATCGAGGGATTCTATGAGTGTTCGATTACAAATTAACTAATCACACTTCATATATTGTACTAATAGTACCTTGATATCCATTTTCATTATTGGTGGTTTCTCTCACACTTGTTAATGGCTCACATCATTAACCGATAATCAAGTGGTATCTACCATGTTTGACTTCAACACATTTTTTCACATGGTCAGATTCATACTTCGGATCAAGAGATGGAGATCAAGACCCTAGATCAAGTTTCATCCATCCATGCTGCGAGGTGTTTGTATTCATGATTATGTAGAAAAATTAATTACATATGGTTGCATCCATATCGCATCTACTATTGATATGATTATAAGCTATTTCTATAATTGTTCATCAAGTTAGTTTTACTATGAGTATGGGAATTCCTACCTTAGTGATGATTATATATATTGCATTGTAATCCTTGAATGTTTGTTTCAGGTTTCCAATAATTATCTCTGATCCAATCTTTGGCATGATAACATGCTTCAATATTTTAATTAATTTCCAAGCTTAACACTTTAGGGGGAAATCTGTTACACTTCGTTTTTTCACCATGACACTCGATTGTTAAGACGGGTCTCTTGCCATCCATGCATATGTTTCAATGCACTCCCTTTCAAGTCAAACATCTAAGATCCATGAAGAAATTATGAACTTTGGGTAACATAGCCTTTTAACCTATTTAGTATGACTCGCATGCTTTTCCTAGTTAGTTTATGCGCATGCGTAGGTTATTCCATTGAAAACTGTGCAGAACTGTGCTCTGTCTTCCATTGTAGACTGTGCACATGCATCAATGAAAAATAAAAATAAAAAGTGAGTTCTAGAAGCCTTGTTGAGTAAATATATCCCAAATAGAAGCTTATTGGTCATATTTATTCGATCCAAACCCCTTAGAACATGGAGGTAATTCCCTTTTATTAAGGAACCCTAATCCCACTATTAGTGGATCTCATCCTTATCTTTTGGTTTTGAAACCTCCTCCATTTTTCCTATAAATTGAGGAGAGGCTAGAGGGTTCAGGTAGTTGACAAAAGGTGGTCTTATGCTGGTGAATTTATATTGGGAAGCTTATCATCCAAGGAGAGGATTTGAGGCATTTGGGAGGAACCTCATGACGTCAAGGCATGGGTGTAAGGCTTTTATTTTATCTCTAAATTAATGCAAATGAATCATTTTTCTCATTGTATTGTCCTATTGAAATGATGAATGATTTATGTTCCTTTATGTATTCATTAATATTATTTCAATTCCTATTCTCCTTGATCATTAAATTAATATTTTTTTGCATTAGGGGAATTTTGAGGTCTAAAATGGGCCTCCTAAGGAAATAAAAAATAATAATGGAAATAATAAAATAGGATTACATTACATCATCAAATTTTGGAGGCAGAAAATAAAAAACTACTTTTTCAACTTATCTTCCTATGGGTTTACTCAATATTCAAGCGAGGACACTCATTGGATGAAAAATTTGATTCCTCATCCAAGGAGTACCCACGTTGCATACTTTCGATGGACTTTACTACATGAAAAATAAGAAATACATGAAAAACATGATTGCAATCACGTTTTTTCATGTATTTCTCATTTTTTGTGTAGCAAGGTCCATCAAAAATATTCAACATGCGTACTCCTTAGATGAGGAATTAAAATTTTCATCCAACAAGTAGTCCCACTTGAAATTTGAGCAAAACATTAGGGAGATAAGTTGAAAATACATGTTGAAAAAATAGTTTTATTATTTTATTATTTTTTAATACTTTTACTTTCTTACCCCAAAAATGGTGAATCATCCCCTATGGCTGACATCATTATCTTGAATCCTATTGGCTCCTATAAATTTTATTTTAGCTGTATATTTTTCTTAGGAGGCCCATCTTAGACCTCAAAAGTTTTGTAGCAGAATCATTAGATCACATATGCATTTGATATCTTATATGTATGTGATTGTAGATCTTATCAAAGCATTAAGGAGCTGCATCGGGATAGATCGGGGATCTCCATCCATAATTTTAGAAATTGGTAACAACACTACTCTCCTTCTCTTGTTTTGATGATTTGAACGAAGTTAGCTTACGGAAAGAGCGAGTCAATTGTCTATTTGTTTCTAGTTTTCCTTTAGGAATATAGGGAGATATCTCTTTTCCACAAGAGGGATTTGTTCGCTTAATAGTAGCGGCATCCCTGGGGTAAGATCGATGGATTTCTTGACCTAACAGTGTAGAGGTACCCATATAGGTGAGGTGAAGATGTCCTTGTGCTCCTCTATGACCTTTTACATATGTTGCTGTCGTGTGGAGGAGCATTGTCTGTAGGCCATGGCTATAATATTCTTCTGGCCTTGAGGGAAAATCATAAGGAAATAAAATTTCCTAGTCCGGGAGATGATCTTATTACATTGCTTTGCAGTGATCAGAGAGATGGAGGTAGGCAGTGCTACCTCTGGTATGTTGTACAACTTATTTCCCAAAGTAATAATAACAGTGCGAGGCCTAGATTCATACACAACATGTCACTTCCACAAGTATGGTTAGTATAATAATACATCAAAAAAATCATGAGGAGAAACATCACACAATACCTCATCTATGAAGGTGTTGATGTTGTAGCTGGGGGGGGGGGGGGGTGACAAGCATGATGATGAGATCCTGCCTGGTGAATCACCTAATGGTGATGGTTGCAAGTGTGTTGTACGTAGCTCAGCCACTTCAACAATTTGCCTAGCATGTCTTTAGCTCCACTGTCTACAATTAAAATACAACGAAGAACTCTTCACTGAAGAACTCTTCACCCACATCTATGAGTGGAAGAGGCGCTTACCCTCTTCTGGATCTTTGGGATCATCCTTTTGGATTTTGGTGGTGGAAACGGTGGAACGGGGTTCTGCATCAATAATATGCTTCCCCTTGTCATTTCACTTATTGGTTTATGACTCAGATTTGGAGCATGCATCTAATTTGGAAGCCTTCATCTTGGACATTAGTGACTGCTTGGCTCAACACTCACTCGTCTAGTGAGTGGAGCTCTTATGGAACTCACACCACTTTCTCATGTCTTTCTTTATCTTCGTGGTGTTTTTCTTTGCTTCTAGTTTCAACAGGTTGTCATGGGTCACCCCACCTTGGCTTTGTCCCTTGTTCTATGGTTTTGGTGTGCCTTTCCCTTGCTTCAGATTCATGGATCCAAAGTTCTGCTTCTTTTGTTTAAACTTCTGCTCGATATTAACAGCATATCGACAGGTAGCACCGAGTGAGGATTTGTCCAGGAAATCCATTCATCTTGGATTTACTTATGCAAAAAACCATGGTAATTGAGTACCAAATTCTGCTTGGAATCCTTGATACCTAGATTCATGTGAAGGGCATGAAAACCATTTATGAACTCCAACACATCTTTCTCCCTTCCCTACCACAGAGTTGTACACTTTATGTATTTATCTTTATAGCTACCTAGACGGTAATATTTTTTCTTAATGGAATATTGAAAGGAATTCCAATTGGTTGTGGCTGAAAATATTTGGGATTACTCTTCTTCATTTTTCTCACATTAGGTTTCCCACTAGTCCTTGACATGGGAACCAACGTTTAGGAATGAAAAATTATTGTTTTCCTGGTTGGAAAAGTCATGAACTAAAAAATATACTTCCAATGGCTCTAACCATATATCAATGACATATGCATCTATCTAGAATTCAAATATAGGAATTTCAAAGTTAAGTTGTACCTTAAAAGGAGTGGCACCTCCAGAGTGGATGTTGGATGAATATGCATCACCTGCGAGTAGTCGTCGAAAGATATGGGCAAAGTTATGCATCATCGCGTTCCTCTATTTCTCAAGGGACTCCTTAAGAAATATTTTGAAAGGATATCATGCTCCCTCATATTTATTTTCTTCTGCCATGGGAGGCCGCCAAGGTTTATGAGGTTGATCTTGCAAAGGTTCAAGCAGATGATGCCCTAACTCCTTAGACCATGACCTTGGTTGGGACATGAAAAAAAAAAAAGAGAAAGAGAAAACCACTCTAATACCACTGATCTGAAATGTTGTAGGAATGAAATAGAATACATATATAAACATAAACACATAAGTGTAGCAAGAATAAAACTTCATTTCATTAATATCAAAGAACTAAAATATGCTTACATATAGAATGAAAATAAACTAGCTCCGGCGATGGTATCTTATCTCTGAGAAGATATGTGGAAAATACATGCCTCTAAATTGTTTTAAAATGAGGCTCAGGGGCATTTATATTATTGAACAACAAGGGAAAACCATAAACAACCAAAACCCTAACCCCAAGAGATGGAACTCCAAGAGTTTGTGGGCCCCATTGGGGTTAGTTGGGCAGCCAACTTCCTGGGGTTGTAACTTGGTCATATTATCTTCGTTTGGTGCGTACGAAAACTTGTCGGAAATAGATCTATGAGTACTAAATGATTTATTACATACCCCTACCTATCACTATGGGCCTACTTCAAACCTCAAAAAACACTGTTTAGGGGGTCAAAACTGCTCCAGAAGTTCAGGCCCTGAAAAACTACTAAATCTAGTAAATGTTGTTATAAACAAGGAAACTGATGAAACTAACTGGAGGTCTAGGTGGAAGAGGTGGGTGGCCACCAATATCCACCTGGATCAATATGGTTAGCTTATGTATGCACTTCTCAAATATGGGCTTCAATGGAATCAAAAGGGGATGGTAGGTCTACATTACCCAACGAACCTCCTTGGGCCATGTCCACTTCTCCTTCCTCCAAAGGTTGATCCTCCTGCAATACCTCTCCCCTTCCCCTTTGACCTTCCCCTCGAAAAGGGTGCCTCTGTAAATTAGTACATGTCTTTCAACAATTACTTGGGCGTTGCTAAGAGAAAAGAAGCATTATGGGTGAATATTTCCTGAGGTAGGGACTGTTGGCCCTCGTTTTTTATCTCTTTTTGTTTATGAAATACACCTTATTTTTCCATATTATCCATATATTCACCATAATATCCACCTTATTTTGAAAAAAATATGCATATACAAGTATTTAAATTATGTTTTTCAATTATTATATGTTTTTTGTAAAAATTAAAATTTAAGTGCATTTTTGGACATCATCAAAAATTCCCATTATGGCCTTATGGTTTGCATATGGGTAGGACACTTGGGCTCGAGATGGATATATTTCTAGAAATATCAGGAACTAAGCATAAGTGTACACCTATTAGTACAGTAAAACTGAGCTTTAATAGTCAAAGGCGGTCAAACATGAGCTGTCTTTATGGAGGATCCCTAGAAATTAGGTCAAAACTCTTATTTTGTCGAATTTTCTAGATTTTGATGGATCTGATGGATGAATTCGACTTGATTTGATAAGATAAGGATATTTATGACTATTTGAGCTATTTTAGATAAGTTTTTTAGATACTTTATCTATTTAGGCCTCAAACTTTGAAGGCATTGATATGTAGAAATTGTATGACTTAATATTATTATTTTTGAGACTTGGAGACATAATTGAAGATTTGTTCTATCATATTTACTATTGTTATATGTTGTTTGATTGATTGAATTCTTAAGTAGTTGAATTCACCTTTTGTGTGTGAGGCAAGGGTGAAGGGCCCCCACACAGAGCTAAGTGAACTTCTTAGTTTATTTTGTAGCTGCAATTTCTGAATTAACTTGCTGATGTTTAATTTTTTTATGCTGATTGTTTCTGAGTATTGATGAATCTAATGATCATTCTTAACTTGCATATGAAAGGAAAAATAAATATTTAAGTTAAACATTCTTTCTATCTAATCAAGATCTTTAGTTAGAATTCATCTTTACATGCTTTTACATGGTTTTACATGGTTGCTAATGGATCTTAATCTTGTTTCTATTCTACATATGAAGAGTCAACCTAGTATTTAAGTTAAATACTTCTTCTATCTGATCAAGAAACTAGAAACTAGAATTCATCTTTCCTGCTTTTTCTGAATTCTGTTTTTAACAATAGCATTACTGATAAATGAATATATGATGAAGGACAATCAGGATCTCTTCAGTGAAGAGCATCTTCAATTATTAATTCATGTATCTTAATCTATTGTTTAGTTAATTAGTTTTGATTTCTAATTCACATGGTAATCTTGTTAGAGAAGGAAAAACAAATCTCTTAAGTTAGGAGATTCTTCTGCTTCTAATTACACATTTGAATTTAGAAATTGTTCAAGTTCAATTTATATTTGTAATATGCATTTCCCTAATCATTAATAAACCATCTTCTTAATTGATCACAACTAAAACCCATATACTCTAGGGATGATTCTAAGTTAAACTAACCCGGATTGATAATAAATACTTGCGTTAGTTTACAACAGTAAATTTACCCAACATTTTGGCGTCGTTGCCGGGGAAGCATATTCAAAACTGTCAAGTAGGGAGACAAAAAGATAAAAATATATAAAATCACCAAAAACAACAAAAACATAGTTTTTATTTCAAGTAATGTTTTCTTATTCCTAGAGATAGAGATCAAAAAGGTAGATTTGTAAAATAAAACCCCCCAATAGTTCATTCATCCACAGGACTAACAACACCAGTTGCTGGAAAACCTACTTTAGAAGAGTTAGAGGAAAAACAGAGATCAAAAAAGAGATTAACTTTTGTTGAAAGACAAATCTTGTTAGCCTTAGAGGTAAAGAAAGAGAAATCCCCTAAAGAACCTCCTTCTGTATGGAAACAAAAAGATACAAGAAAATCAACTATTGAACAGCTAGAGCAACCTTTCCTTGAACTAATCAAAGAAGTTGAAGAAATAGAAAATCAACCTCATATCAAAACACTACAAATCTCTGAACAAGAAATGACTGAAGAAGTAGAAGGATCAACGAGACTAAACATGACTCCTGAACAAAGACTAGAATATGAAATACAACAAAGGGAATGTCAAAGACAATGAGAAGAAGAAAGAAGAATTGAGGCGGAAAGAAAGCCAGAGGAAGACAGAAGAGCAGAAGCACTTAGAAGAATAGAGGAAGAAGCAAGAATAGAAAATCAAAATCAAAGAACACAAGAAAATCAGAAAGAAGTTAATAATGATCAGGAAACTACTTTTGGCTTTCCTATTTTAGATGCAAGTGCAATACTAGGAGAAGAAATAAAAATGAAAAACATTCCACCTTCCGTATTGCCTAATTTCTATGGAATGTCAACAGAATATCCTGATGCATTCATGTTTGAATTTGATATCTTGTGTAGAACCTATGGATATATTGATGACACACACAATCTTTGAATTTTTCCTGCTACTCTGAAAGCAACAACCTTAAAATGGTTCATGGGATTAGGAGAACATACAATTGCTTCTTGGGAGGATATGAAGAAAATTTCTCTTAAAAAGTATCAAGCTTACTACAGGGCTAGAGACTCGAAAGAAGACATTTTCAAAATGACACAACAAGAATATGAATGTTTGGAAGAATATTTGGAAAGATTCCACTACAATTTACAGAATTCCAAAAATCATTCTCTTAGTACTGATACCATCCGCATTATTTTTCTAAAGGGTATTAGAGATGAGTATTTAGGAATTCTTAATGTAATGGGAAAAGGAGATATCTCCAATTTACCATTTGAAGAAATTGATGAACTATGTTATAAATACTCTAGTGGAAGAGAAAAGAGTGGGAAGAGAGATATTTCATCAAAAGCTTCCAAATATTTAGTAAGTGCAGTAACAAGAGCAAAGATAGGAAGCCTGCTAGAAAATTTGAAAACAGATCTCTTAAGCACTTTGGGAACACAAGTAGATGTTTTGAAAGCTAAGAAAAAGAATGAAGAGAAAGATGAAATCTTAGCAATTTTTTGTCTAAAGTGTAGACAAAAACATCCACTCAGGGAATGTCCTTTGCAAGGTATACAAGTGTGTGGACTATGCACAGAAAATCATGCAACAGAAAAATGTCCCAAATTAAAATAATTGCGAGGAGAACAAGTGCAAGAAGTAGATTCTCTCTACTATATGGCACCAAGGAGACCTTAGCAACCAACGATGCCTCAAAAATTCCCTCAAAAAAATCCCCAGAATTTTCAATATCCTCAAAATACATGGAATACACCAATGCCATGGCAGGCTTGGCCACCACAACAATATCAAAACCAACCTACACAAGGTTGGAGGGGATATGGTTATGGAAACCACCCACCACAAAAAATGTATCCTTAGCAGTATTAATATCAAAAACCATACCCTCCACAACCATTTCCTCAATATCAACAATTCCAAAAACATCAACCAATTCCATTAACATCTCAAAACCCACCTATGCTAACTCAACTACAAAAACTTTAGCTGTCCACTAACCAACCACCTCCTAGACCAACACAATTGCCAGCTCATCCATTAGCTAATCCAAGTAACAAGGTGGATAGACTAGCATATCATGTAGAAGAGGCAACATATTATCCTACTTATTCAATTCTTCCCATACAAGATGTCCACCTAAGGTCTGGGAAGGTGTTACAAAAATATTCTCCTTCGATAATTAAAGAAGAAATTGAACAAGTAGAACAAATTCAACAATCTCAACCAAAAAAGAAAAGTTATAAGGGTAAATCTATTATGATACAAACTCCACCATATCTAGAGAGATTGATACAATAGGATATTCCAATACCTCTGCCTGAATTTAATGTTCTGGATGAATTGAAAAAAACATATGTTAAAATTCCTTTGTTGTTGGCAATTAAAGACATTCCGATATATGCAAAAACAATAAAGGAATTATGCATTAAGAAATTTGGCAGAAGAAAGAAGGATCCACCTACAATCTAGGTAATTGGAAGTTTAGCTAGTCTCATGTCCACAAACACAACCATTGAAAAATATGCTGATCCGGGAATTCCTATGGTCACCATTTCGATTAACAAAATTTTTAGTGCCAAATACTTAATAGACTTGGGAGCAGCTATCAATGTTATGACAACAGAGACTATGAAATATTTGAATCTGAACAACATTAGAACTACTACTATAGTTTTAGAACTTTTAGACAGATCTAAAGTTGTCCCAGAAGGCATATTGGAAGATATCATTGTCTCACTAGATTCATGGGAGTATCCTCTAGACGTCTTGATTTTGTAGCCAAAAATAAATTTGGGAGGGAATCCCTTAATTTTAGGCAGACCATGGTTAGCCACTGCAGATGCTTACATTGGATGCAGGTCAGGAAGCATGCTTATTGCACATGGAGATGAAATAAATCATGTTAAATTATATCCCCCCCACTCAATCACCTTCCTTATTATCATGGCTTGATGGAGAGGAACCACAAGAAATTCAATTTGTTCTTAGTCTTAATCAAGTTTATAATTTTAGAGAGGAGGAAGAAAATGAGGACTTATTAGATCTCTTCATCTCAGAACCAAATATTTCAGAGAAGCTTAGAGTAACTCAATATGAAGCTGCTAGTTATCTTTTAAATGAATGTTTTCAGGAAAATTGCACTACACAGTCATTTCAAAATATATTTGAAAGAATTTTTCCAGTAAATTAAATTACCAATTCAAATAGTAAAATCATTGAAATCAATCCTAAGAGACATTTGAATATTGGTAATAACTTACAATCATCACAAGAGGAAAAGATAATAACATTGTTGCAGAAATATTCAAAATCTTTTGCCTGGGATTACAAAGACATGCTAGGAATTCATCCAAAAACATGCCTCCATCACATTTACACTGATAATCAGATAAAACCTGTAAGGCAACCACAAAGAGGGATGAACCCCATGACAAAGGAAATAGTTAAAGAAAAATTACAGAAACTATTACAAGTCAGATTTATCTATCCTATTTTAGATAGTCAATGGGTTTCACCCTTAGTTGTAGTACCTAAGAAAAATGAGAAATGGAGAATTTGTGTGGACTATAGAGAACCGAACAAAGCTACATTAAAGGAAAAACTTCCTTTACCATTTATCGATCCAATGTTAGATTCATTAGCTGGAAAGAAGTTATTTTCATTTTTGGATGGATTTAGTAGATATAATCAGATAAATATAGCATTAGAAGATCAATACAAGACAAAATTCACATGCCCATGAGGAACATATGCATACAATGTACTATCCTTTGGTTTGTGTAATGCACCTGCTACCTTTCAGAGAGAAATTCTTGCAATCTTTGTTGATTTGATTCATGAGTGTGTGGAAGTTTACATGAATGATTTCATTGTGTATGGTACAACATATGATGATTGTTTACAAAATCTTGAAAAAGTGTTAAAAAGATGCATAGAGAAAAATCTATCACTCAGTAGTGAAAAATGTTTTATGATGTTAACTGAAGGGATAGTGTTGGGACACCATATTTCTTCTTCAGTAATTAAGGTGGACCCGAAAAAAATTCAGGTCATTGTGAATTTAAAACCACCCACAACACAAAAATAAGTTAGAATTTTCTTGGGTTATGCAGGCTACTATACGAGATTTATTGAAAATTTCAGTAAAATAGCTTTGCCTTCATTATTCAAGCTACTTGCGAAAGATGTGGAATTCTAATGGACAAAAAATTTTCAGAATGAATTTGATAAATTAAAGGAAAAAATATCAATTGCACCTATTCTTCGAGGACCTAATTGGTCTTTGCCATTTCACATTTCAATTGATGCATTTGACACTACTGTTGGAGCATCACTTGGAAAAAAAGAGAATCAATTCAATTATGCCATATATTTCATCAAAAAAAACTTAACATTGACATAATTGAACTACATTGTTACAGAGAAAGAGATGTTAGTTGTAGCACATGCAGTGAATAAATTTCGACATTATATAAGAGGTTATCAAGTTTATATCCACACGAATCATTTCGCCATAAAATATTTAATGAATAAATCAATCACAAATGGAATAATAACTAGATGGTTGTTATTAATGCAAGAATTTAACATTATAGTACAAGATCGACCACGAAGAGATAACCAAGTTGCAGACTTTCTGTCAAGACTACATTCACCCGATGATCCAAATCCAGTATTAGATAATTTTCCAGATGAGCATCTATTTGCTATTAATGTCAAAAATCCATGGTTTGTGGATATAGCTAACTGTTTATCAACTGGAATCCTATCATCTCATTAAACAAAAAATCAGAAAAGAAGAATAATTAGAGAAAGTGTTAGATATAGTTGGGTCAACGGAGATCTATTTTATACTGGTGTTGATCTAATGATTAGAAAATGTGTCAAATAAGATGAGATTATTGAAATTTTGAAAGCATGTCGTGATGAAACATGTGGTGGTCATTTTGTAGATAAGAGAACAACATAAAAAGTGTTGAAACTTGGCTACTACTGGCCATCCATCTTCAAAGACTCCAGGGCCTATGTGAAAAGATGTGACAACTACCAAAGAATTGGTAGACCAGTGCCATCAGATGAAATGCCATTAAATCCACAAGTATTGATTGAACCACTTGAACAGTGGGCTTTAGATTTTGTGGGACCAATCAACTCTCCATCCAATGGCAATAAGTACATCCTGGTATGTACAGATTATGTAACTAAGTGGGTGGAGGCAAAGGCAGTAGCACGAGAAACAGAAGATATTGTTGTGTCTTTCTTGTTTGAAGATATATTTGTAAAATATGGAGTTCTGAGACAGATAGTAACTGACCAAGGCACAAAATTCACATCAAAACTTGTTTGAGATCTAACAGAGAAATACAAGATGAAACATATAAAATCAACACCATATCATCCGCAGAAAATTGAACAAGTGGAATCAACAAAAAAATTCCTAGAAAACATCATGAAGAAGATTGTAAAAATGAACAGAAATGACTGGTCAGAGAATTTGACAGATGCACTATGGGCATATAGGATAACTTGGAAAAGCATAACTGGGTTTAGTCCATATCAGTTAGTGTATGTAAAAGAAGTCCTATTACCCATAGAATTTCAAATACATACATACAAGCTAGCAGTAGAATTGGGGATGGAATTGTCTAAGGCACAACAACAAAGAATTATGGAATTAAACCAATTGGATGAGATACGATAGTAAGCAGTTGAACACACATCTCTTGTACAAGAACAAAAGATCAAATGGCATGATCGATTCATAAAGAATAATGTGTTTCAGAAAGGAGATTGGGCACTCTTGTTTGACTCCAAATTCAAAGATTTCAAAGAAAAATTCATGACTCATTTGCTTGGGCCATATGAGATTGAAGAAATCTTTGACAGTGGACTTGTCAAGATAAAAACAATTGATGAAACATCTCTTTCGTTTGTCATTAATGGACATAGGCTTAAAATTTACAACAAGCCTATAAAAAATAAGATTTTATTAGAAAATTTTTGATGGATTTAGATCTAGAACTAATGGGGCAGCATAGAAATATGCATTCCATAATTCTAGCAAAAGAAGAATGATAAAAAATAAAAATAAATAATAAATAATAAAAGAGTTTGGTTGTGAAAATCCAGGAAACTGACACAATACAAACTCGAATTCATATCGGAAAACCAACTTCTTTGGCCAATATGAATTCTCTTTTTGTTTTTTATTTTACATTACTAAGATTTTTGCAAATATACCCTCCAAGGCATCACGGACTTGAGGAAAATTCAAATAATCAGCTTGGGGGAAGGTGTGTAGTAAAAAAATATGAAAATAATTTTTAGCAGCTAAATTAAAGACATAATACGAACTACAATTACAAAGGGACCTGGTACATCATTCGACATATACATAAGGGACCTGAATTTTTATTGAGAAAATTATTCAGAAAGTGACCTGTATCATTACGACAAAAGAAATTTTCAAAAATTATTGCAAATACACCAGAAGGGACCTGAGCTATATGAAATGAAGATCATATCAGAAGGGACCTGAAATGTTAGAGTTTAACCTGCAGAAGGGAACAAAACAACATCATTCTAAATAAAATCAGATACAAAGAATAAATAAAAGCTTTACATAGTCTACAAGAGTTGTTGTAACAATAAACACAATGTCGACCATCATGAACATCAAATGGTTGAGGGAATACAAGTATAGTAAGTAAAAATTGCTCTTAAAATTTCAATTTTTTTTCGAAAATATTCTAGAATTGTAAAGATAATTTAGTACTAGTTATGCATTTTTATTACCTACATTTCATCTACATCACCTACATTTCATCTACATTTTATCACCTATATTTTCATCTACATTCCATCATCTATGATTTTTATCCCTATTTTATCCATATTCGTATTCATACCACTATCCTAACTACTCAATAAAACATTACATAATCTATCCTTACCATACCATACCCTATTTTTCTAAACAAGAGAATCATAAAAAAAAGGTTAACATTAAACCCTCAGAAGAACTACAATAAAACAAACAAAGGTTAGTATCATTATAAATATTTAATTTAAAAAATGTGAAAATTTCATTGGTCATTTTAAAAATTAAATAAAAGAGAAAAAACCAAAAGTTCAAAAGTTATGTGATTGCGAAACTTTTTCAAATGACAAAACAAGGCAAAAAGTGCAATCATAAAAGGTGACAAGCTAATGTAACAGAGAAAGTGCGTAATCATAATACAGAGAGTGAATGAAAATTAACCTAAAGTATGATGCGATGATAAACAAAATGCATGACAATGGTGTATGTTATACTATGAAACTATGTTGAGACCGTAATACATGTAGTAGTGGAGGAATGAAGAAATGATAGCATACAGTGATGTGAATACAAACAGTATGATGACACATATGAAAATGGAGATGATGCAGAGTATGGAAGAAGACATGGTCATAAGAATAAAACGTGAAAGGAGCTGCATAATAAGTAAAACAAGGGATGGAATGTACACCAGATTCAGCATGACAGTCAAGGGAAAGCCACACATGAACCAGTCAAGCAGTGGTTTATGAACGGTCAGAATAATTTCAAACGCCATAACACAACACAGTGTAAAACTTATGAGAACATTTCCTCCATTGCTAAGACTTGAAACAACTAATATACGTTGTTTTTTCACCATCATCGCCTTCAAAAGGCTCAGTGAGAGAGGGAGGGAATGCAATCAAAGCACGCATCCATGTTTACAACTCTGTGAAAAACAAATAAATGCAGAAGTGGAGAGAAGACAGTGAAGAAGCCGTGAGGAGAATAGAAGAGACAAAACAAAGTGAAGAAGGTAGATAATATATCAGATAAGAGGAACAAAGTGATAAGGGAGTTAACTGGAGTTTCAAAGCCAACAAATCCAGGAAATGTTTCAAGCAACCACAATATCAGGAGGCGAAATCTCGTGAAGGAGAAGGTAAGAAGTAAAACGCAGATTTGGTTGTTCAAAATAACGATGGTTGCGTGAAAATATTTCGGGATTGTTAAAATGATCTGAGATTTATAAAATGAGTTCTCTAGTTCGATACTTAAATAGTTTCATTGCGTTATATTTTTTTTTGACACCACTCATAAACACTTTGACACCATTCATAAATACTCTTCCATCAGTCAACAATTAAATATTCTGTTGATTAAGTGAGTAAATGAGTGAAGATTTTAATGATATTGGCAATGATTGAAACAAACAGAGACCTCAGTTAAACTAGAAGAAAGATCATGAGGATCACATTAGAAGATCATGAGGATCATTGCAAATATAGGTAAGCTTGAACACGTCCTCACATACAGTCTTCTATTTCAAAATAAATGGAAAACAAAGAATGAAGAATTCTGGTTCGAATTTCACAGTGAGTTTGTTTTAAATTGAGTGGTGTAATAGATTAATTTTATTAACACACTCACTAGAAGAATTCAAAACAGGATTTTTGGAGAAAGATTGGTTTAGAAGACATAGTCAAACATGTTTTTTTTATTTTTACATAGCAGAGGACAAAGTCTGGTGAATGTTTGAAGGAAGACAGTGAACTCATTATGATATTTTGATGAAATGGTTGAGCTATTCTCTTGCATACACAGTGAGTTTAAATTATATACATCATGCTATGTTTTGAAAAATAATTTTATATGAAATTGAAGAGTGTCAAGACACTGTTGTATAATTTTTTTTTTTACACAATTAATTTTTTATTTATTTTTAGAAAACAGAGGCAAAGGATTTTTTTTTTAAAAGGACAGTGAATTAAATGGAAATTATGATAATAGAAACATGAATTTTAATGTTTTATTAAACCTCTCTATCAATTCTTGTGTTTATTTGAAGCAACAAACTCACATTTTTCAAAGGGAAAACATAGGATTGATTGGCAAGAGCAGTAAACAAGAGGTAAGCCTTCCTATTGTGATAACATTCAGTACTTGAATTTTTGTTTACAAAGATGAAGTTAATGACAGTAGATGGGTACACAAAATGGTTTTCAGATAAAATGACTTAAAGAGCAGAACCCAAAGCTTTTCAAATTGAACACTGGAATAGGGAAACAGTTGAAAAACTCTACCAGTCAGGCTTAATAGGCTTTCTTCAAAAATTTAAAGGGCACAATAAGGATGTCACAAGAGAATTTATAAAAAATTACAAACAGGATGAAACCATGGTGGGTATTATACATATTCCTTTGACTCCAGAGTGTATTTTTGAAGCTTTAGAGTTTCCATCATCAGGAGAACTAAGGGAATGGTTTGGGAAATTTTTCTAATTGAAAATAAGTTTGTAGAACAAGTCATTGAAAAAAAACTTAAACCAATACAAGAAACAATAAATATTGTGCATTCACCTCTTTATCCTAAAACCAGGTCAAAGAAACATCAAGAGACATATATGGTAGAGAGGGAGACACCATTTTTAACCATTTCTAGAATACAAAAAAAAATATTTCAGCAGAACCAGAAGTACAAGTCATAGAAACGTATCCTTTAACTAAATAAGAAAATGAAATCCTTGGGAGGTTGCAACAAGAAGTGTATGAAAATACTGTAGACAGAGATTCCTATTTTGAAAATAATGAGGAGGAAACTTCAGTTTCTAAAAATACCTGGAGGAAGATCAAAACCTTTGCAGAGTTAGAGAATTAACAGATACCTGGAGATAAGAAAAATCATGGAGAGGCACTTGAAAGAAGAAAATTAAACTTATAAAATAACTAATGAGAAATTGGTTAAATAAAATGAGAAGATAAGTGAATAAATGGGAAAGTTAAAATCCAAAAACAATCTTCTCTATACACAGGCATTTAGGTAGCTTCAGGAGAAAAATTAATGGAATGCGAAGTATGAGAAACCAAAGATTAAGACATCCATTTACAAGGAAGAACAAGGCAAAGACATGGATTATATTCTATATGTAGCACAACAAGAAGTTTTAGGATCAGGAATGGGATCAACATCAGAGCTCAGAAGGTCAAAGAGGAAAAGGCAAGCATGAGGACATGCTTGATCATCAATTTGGGGGAGATGTTGGCCCTCGTTTTTTATATCTTTTTGTTTTTGAAATACACCTTATTTTTCCATATTATCCATCTATTCACCATCATGTCCACCTTATTTTGACCAAAAGATGCATATACAAGTATTTAAATTATGTTTTTCAATTATTAGATGTTTTTGTAAAAATTGAAATTTAAGTGCATTTTTGGACATTATCATAAATTCTCGTAATGGCCTTGTCGTTTTCATATGTGAAAGACAATTTGGCTTGAGCTAGATATATTTCTAGAAATATCAGGAACTAAGAATAATTATACACATATTGGTACAGTCAAATTGAGCTTTCAAAGGCCTGGTCAAAGGCAGTCAAACATAACCTGTCTTTATGGAGGATCCCTAGAAAGTAGGTCAAAACTCTTATTTTGTGGGATTTTCTAGATTTTGATGGATTTGATGGATGAATTTGACTTAATTTGATAAGATAAGGATAGTTATGACTATTTTAGCTATTTTAGGTGAGTTTGTTAGATACTTTATCTATTTAAGCCTCAAACATTGAAGGCATTGATATGTAGAACTTGTATGACTTAATATTATTATTTCTGAGACTTGGAGACATAATTGAAGATCTGTTCTATCATATTTGTTGCTTTTATATGTTGGTTAATTGATTGAAGTCTTAAGTAGTTGAATTCACCTTCAGTGTGTGAGGCAAGTGTGGCGGGTTCCCACACCGAGCTAAGTGCATTTCTTATTTTATTTTGTAGCTACAATTTCTGAATTAGATTGCTTATGTTTAACTTGTTTATGGTGATTATTTCTGAGTATTGATGAATCTAATGATCATTCTTAACTTTCATATGGAAGGACAAACAAATGTTTAAGTTAAATATTCTTTCTATCTAATCAAGATCTTTAGTTAGAATTTATTTTTACATGCTTTTACATGGTTGTTGATGGATATTAATCTTGTTTCTATTCTGCATATAAAGAGTCAACCCAGTATTTAAGTTAAATACTTCTTCTATCTAATCAAGAAACTAGAAACTAGAATTCATCTTTCCTACTTTTTCTAAATTCATGTTTTTAACAATAGCATTACTGATAAATAAATATATGATGAAGGACAATCATGACCTCTTCAGTGAAGAGCCTCTTCAATTATTACTTCATGTATATTAATCTATTGTTTAGTTAAGTAGTTTTTGATTTCTAATTCACATGGTAATATTGTTAGAGAAGGACAAACAAATCTCTTAAGTTAGGAGATTCTTCTGCTTCTAATTACACGTCTGAATTTAGAAATTGTTTAAGTTAAATTTATATTTGTAATATGCATTTCCCTAATCATTAATAAACCATATTCTGAATTGATCACAACTGAAACCCATGTAATTTGGGGATACTTATAAGTTTCACTAACCCAGATTGATAATAAATACTTGTGTTAGTTTACAACAATAAATTGACCCAACAGGAACCCAAGACCAATGATGCTTGCCTCCCAGGAAAACATAGTGCGACTTCTGTTGAATTATTTTCCTTGGAGTCCAATTTCACCTAGCATGGGATTCCAATCGATAAATGACACTGGGATCCATGGGCCACTAGGCTATGGTTTTATAGACTAGATGAGTGACTAAACAATCCAACAGAATAAGACGCCCCAAAACGAACCAGACACGAATTTGAGACTTATGGACATGACTGCCACTTTGAAACCCCTGACTTTGAATCCAAATCTTCAATCAGCTAATAAGCCCCACACTTGCCTTGAATTATTTTATAAATAGATCATTGAACGGGGGTGTAATGTATAAATTTCTAAGCTAAATAATTAAGAAAAGAAATTCAATCTTATTGCTAGATAGAGCACTTACCTCCCCACCGCATCCTTCCAGAGAGAAATGGTATGGTCATAGTTGGAGGTCCTTCGAGCATGAATGTATAGAGAGAAACAAGCTATCATCCCATACATTTCACCCAATTTTAACCAAAAATCAAATCCTATACCACTATGAGGGATCCCTCCATACACTTAATAAACATCTCGGGCCACTAGGGATTCCATACGTAGAGACAAATATGATATCACATATTGTCTCTATATCTCATTTCCATGCAAAATCCACAGTTCCAGGAGGCCTGAACCTTCTCAATTATATTATAACTTCCTCAAGAAGGTTAACCAGGTAATTTCCATATGTCTAGCACCTACCATGTTGTGTCAAGACCATCACCACGTGGGGGGTTATTACTCTTATACTCTTCACTAATATCCATGATTCTCACCCCCATCAGGGTGTGATTATCATTATTGATCAAGGCTTCTATAGGGGCGAGGTTTCGAGGGAGAATTGATGGAGGAAAATTTGAAGAAAAGCCTTTGTTATCCTCTACAATTTCCCAGTTTGCTAGCCAAACCACCACTTTATTCCCAAACCTCATGGTGTGAGAAACAAGCACATAAGGGAAGGAGAATAAAATATCTTAGACTCCTATGCTCTGTGAGTCCTATTTCCAACTCCTTATCACCTTGAAGGTAAGTATTCCATTGGGAATCCTTTGAGAAAATTCAATTACCAACTTTGAGTCTCCAATAATTTGGATCTTAGGAATTTTGAATCTTCTAGCTAGTTGGAGGCCTTTCTTGGGAGTTGTAAGCTCTTCCACATTGGTGGTTGTAGTAGCGCATGAACCTACATAAATGCATCGTCAAAGTTAAATTTGACAAAACCCTCTAGGGGGTGTGAATATCGAGGGTGATTCCACCCGCTATTGGCCTATTGAACAAGATTATAGTGTGGTCATGGATGGGTCAAGATCTAAGTGAGCAAGGATTGAGGCTTCCAATCTATCATCTTTCCAATCCACCTCTTCCCATTTCTACAACAAAATATTTTCTTGATTTTTTTCCTTTGTGGCCTTCCATATCGTCTAGAGTGAGGGAGCTTGCTCTTTAAATTTGGCCCAATTGTGTCCTTCCCAGATGTTCCAGAGTAAATATCCTATGGCCAAGACCCATGTTGATTCTAGCTTAAACATGAATGAAATAGAATAAAAATATAACCATATATACATATATGCAACAAAAATAACACTTCATTTCATTAATATCAAATAACTGAAATATTTACATATAGAATGGAAATAAACTAGCTCGAGCGATGGTATCTTATCTCTAAGAAGATATGTGGTAGATACATGCTTTTGAACTATGTTAGAATGAGGATCAAGGACCTTTTTATTATTTAAAATAAGGGAAAAACCTAAACAACAAAAACCCTAACCCCGAGAGATGAAACACCAAGAGTTTGTGGGCCCCATTGGGGTTAGTTGGGCAACCAACTTCCCAAGGTTGTAACTTGGTCATATTATATCCATCTGGTGCATACGATACCTCATTGGAAATATATATCCCAGTAATAAATGATTTCTGGTAGGCTATGGGCCTGCTACAAACATTAAAAAAAAAAAAAAAAAAAAAAAAAAACAAACAAACAAACTCTGTTTAGGGGGTCAAAAAGGCTCCACAATTTTAGGACCTGAAAAACTGCTAAAAATAGCAAATGTTGCTATAAAAAAGGAAACTGATAAAACCGACTGGAGGTCTAGGTGGAATAGGCGAGTTGCCACCAATATCCACCTGGATCACATGCTCGGTTGACTATGGGATTTTTAAATAATTTTATGCTCCATTGCGCTATGGTACCTATTAGACTTTCTTCCAAGCGATCTAGTTGTCCGAAGATGTTTCTATCCCATCCCCATAGTGTGTCTGTAATAGAGAAATTATTCAAGATATGCTCCTGATTTTCATCTCATTGTTAGAATACAGGTAATCTCGGAGGTGTTGGAATTTATGTGTGTTAAATGGGTTGTTATTCGACATTCATGTCAGCCTAGTAGTTGCATGGGTTGTAGAAGAGTTGGTTATCACTTGCATGCTTGGTTGTAGGTGGCTTGTACATGGTTGTGTGTTGCATTTTCTTTTTATTTCTACTTGCATGGAGATTGTCAAACCTATGAATCCTAGTCGTTATATTGATGCCATCCTTGTAGTATGGTTGCAATTGGTTGTGTTGGCATTGATGTCAACCTTGATAGTCAGATGATGGTAGTGTGTGGTTGATGGTATTGGCTTATGTATGGTTGTTATGGTAGATGTTTGTGTTGTGGGTGGATTGTGTGTAGATGGTTTTTGGCACGTCTCTAATGAGCTATGATATTTGGCATGTATGGGGTTGATCTATGACATATGGTTCTAGAGTAGATAGGCTTATATCTAGACATTATGTTGTTTATTGATTGGTTTCTTATGTGGATATGTCATGTCCGTGTAGATGAATTTCATGGAAGGTGCTCGGTTTATTACAATAGTTCTGTTGGAAATACTGAGAGGGGGGGGGGTGAATCAATATTCCTTTCAATTAGAGCATTAGTTAATATTCAATTATTATCAGTGTTTGTACAATGATAGTAGCAAACAAGAGGAACACAAATGCACACAGCTTTTAAGGCGGAAACCCAATTCGGGACAAAAGCCACCTAATGCTTTTCTAATAATTCTTTAATATTCAACTCCTATTGAAAATAAAGCTCCAACTTCCTAGAATCTAGAAAATAATTCTTCTCCAGATCCCACTGGATGGACGCTCCAATGCCCGAGATTCTTCAGTAATCAAATGAACATATGCCCCAACACCCAATGAGCTACAACTCACCCTAGCACCACCCTACCACCCTATAGAAGAATAAAAGAAGAATGGTCTCTTGTACCAGGGAAAATGGTCCACTTTACAATGATATAGAATGATGTAGAAGAAGAAGATATACTAGACCATAACCCCAACTTTGACACAACCACCTAATGATGATCCTAGACCTCCTAACACTTCCTCTTCAACCCTTGGTGGATAGATACTAGTACAATTTGTAAAATAATGTATTTACAATGACTAAGTACAATGATACCTTTACAATGATTTTATGCAGTGCTGCCCACTTGAAGACTTCATATGATGAACTTCTTGCTGCTGTTATGCACCTTGGTTGTTGCTCCTGTCATGCTTCCCTCTGCTGCACCTTTATTTTCTTTTCTGCCGTAGAAAGTCTGGTCCTTTGCAATCCTTGACAACACATGATCTAGCTTTTTCTTGCCTTCTAGGAGCTCGATATTGAATCTGGTTTATCTCTGTTATTTCAAATCCTCAATATCTGAGTTTTGGTCCTGTAGTAGTCCTCTGAGTCTTCTTTCCAATGCCATAGGTCTGACCCAATTTGGATTCTTCAAGAGAGAGTTATACCCAATCTCTCACAATGTGCTAATTATGGACTGTTTCAGAAGAGCGCACTTGAAACAATGTTCCACACGTCACTGTTTCTTCATTTGGCTCTGAAATTTATAGAACAAAAAACTACAGACTATGCATTATCTGCCAATTTTTACAAAATTCCAATCTGATACTCAGAGAGAGAGAGTTATGACGATTTTACCAAGGTCACTTCTTTGAGATGAATTTCAGGAGCCTGGAAAAACCATGACTTCCACAGATCATATCTCCAAAAATATTGTGCACCTTGATCTAAAATTTTTACTGCAGCTTCCTCAGGATTTCGAATTCACCTCATAAAGATTTAAGCTTCTGAACCTTCGTAGAAAAACAGTTAGAGCGAAAATGCCAAGATGACCTATTTCAGATGGCGAAATCCCTTACATAAGGAGGAAATGAGGATCACAATTTATATAAATACTTAAGTTGAGAGGGGCTTCAACAAATGAACATGGGAGGGATTTTCAAAGCTTAAAAAAAAATATTAATTATGACTTTTCAATGACCCATGCCCCAACCCCATGGGGTTTTAGCCCACTAACTGGGGGTACAAACTTCAAACATGAATATCTCTCAAACCGTGAAGAATTACATGGCATGCCATATATCAACAGAAACATCTTGACAAGTGGAAACCATCAAAATAATTATTGACCCAGAATATATTAATTGGTAGGTCAAAATTATCATGCAATATTGGGTTAGCCCCTGGTGCTGCTTGGGTTGACATCAATGACAACCGCTGATTAACAAGTTCAGTTATACATTGGTTATGAATATGATTATTTGGTTATACAATATTACCAAGTATGTTTCCCATGGTATTTGGTATGGAATCTAAATAGTTTACCTTGCTATGTTATTGAGAATGAGTAAAATATTACCATGGCACAGGTGCCCTTAGTATTGGTATTACCATGGTATTCACACGTGGTATTTTGGCTTGTTTCTTTGACACTTCTACAGGTGCCCTTGGTATTTTTATTACCATGGTACCTGTGCCCTTGGTATTGTTATTACCATGGTATTCACACGTGGTATTTTGGATTGTTTCATTAACAGTTGTATATGTGCCCTTGGTATTGGTATTACCATGGTATATTTGTATTTGGTATTGGTATTACCATGGTATTTGTGTGTGATATTTTAGCTTGCATGGTATTTACACTTGGTTTTGGTACTACCCTAGTATCTGTCCATGGTATTGGATTTCAGATTGATGATAATAGTTTGGTATATACTTGTGTGTGTCTTGTTGAGTTTGGTTGGTTCTTTTGAGAGCAAGAGCATGCCATTGAGAGGCCTTTGAGAGAGTAGATATTGTAGCAACTTCTCACAAAGTTTTTCGAATCTATATGAGAGTGTTGTATCTGTTGGGGTTCCTGTGATTTGGCAGATTTGGCAATACCAAATGATAAGACAACATCAAACCACTTTGGGATCTCAGGATCTAGAACTCCTGGATCCAGAGAGGGATCTCTTTATAAAGGCAAAGAATAATATATCTTTGTTGTTCAATGTAAGGTATTAGGCTAGTTATAGGGCACAAGGGTTTGTTTTGTTTGTTTGGTTGGGAAACATGAAAGAAGGTTCAATATAAGGTAAAGGGATGAGTGGAGAAATATTTTTGGCAATGGGGAGACAATTCAAAGAGAACACAAGTCCATTGGGAAATGGGGTCATGAAAAGGTTTACTTGCAGTTCAAATATCCAAGGCTTTCAAGGGGCTAGTCATCTATATCAGAGGATCTCTTAAGATGATAGTATGGGATGAAACAATAAGGAAATGAATAAGAATGACAAGGAAAACCTTCCAAGGTGACCACTTCAGAGTAAGTATAGGGACAGGGCATGCCTTATACCTCTATGATCAAAACTCCTGATGAGGCTAACTCCGAAGTCAACAATCTAGTAGTCCTCCTGACCACTTTTAGACAGTAGAAAACACTTAAGTTAACACAGAGTGAAACCTAAGATTAGAGAAAGAATTTAAACCTTCTATGCTTTTGGCACTCAACTCAAAGGGATCTTTGAAAGGCTAACTGTTGGAAAAGGAACCCAGGGGACAGGGCTAACTCTAAATCTCCTTGTTTCCTAATTCTTTCAGCTGAACCAAACAAGAACATCTAAGAAACAAACTCTAAATTCATACATCAGTACGTATGGGCAAGCCAACTCTTTAACTGGTTAAATTATGTTGAATTTGTTCTTAGATACACAAATAGCAGAAAACATTAAAGATAAGAAGTGCAAGAAGCATTAGGGTACTTGCAACAGTATATCGTAAGCTAAAATTACTATTTCTTATCAGAGAAATTGAAACATGATGTAACACAGAGAGAAACAATAATGAAGAAGGGACACATCACCACTGATTTAGATCAGGATCCAATGAACATGCTTGTCATATTAGAAGAGCAAAACCAATCACATACATTCTTGTCCAATAGCTTGATATCATCTAGAAATCATCTCCCAACCTATTTACAACTACTACTCACAGAACTCTAACTCAGTGAAACAACTTACAATCAGTGATTTTCCAACCAAAATTTACAATATATTTCTCATGAGTTCTTATAGGTGAAAGAGTGACAGTAGTGGTAGATAGGATTTAAATGATTCATTAAAACAGAGGGAGAGGTGTTCTTGAATGCCCACTCTACTTAATGGTTTACATTAACTGTGTGTACTCTTTAGATGAATTGGGAGTTTTTGTCAGTTTGACAATAACTTCAGGTATGTTCCTTTGAAGTACTCTCTGGTTGTAGTACTCTGCTTATGCTTCTGTGATAAGTAAAGTAGATAGATGGCTTTCAGATCTTCCATACTTTGTAACTAATGCACTGACAGTTCTTAGGACTCTTTGTTAGAATAGTGGCTACTCTGGAGCTTGATGAAGAATAGAGAATGGGTAGTAGGAATTTGGTCCTTTCTTCAGTAAAAGGAATGTTCTGTTGATATATCCTCTACGCTACTGTGATCAATGATTTGTATTTAACATGTGTTTTAAGCTTTATTAAGCTTCCTTGATCTTCTTTATGGTCTTCAGACTATATACTTTGACTTAACTGTGGATTAGGCATCTTAATATTCACTATTATGCCTTTAACCCTTTAATCTGTTCCTCATACACTTTAAACTTCCGCTGACCTGTTTGTGCGAATATACAGGTTACAGAGGCGCCGGATGGTTTATGTTGGGTAAATAGCCTTGATCTTTAATAAAACATGCCTTTAAACCTTCTCAGAGATTTCTTCCTCTGCGATCTTGGCTCTGTGATTGTCTCTCTGTGCCAGGGGTCACTATGACTGTGACTGTGGAGACAGAATGGATTCATCATGCTTCGAAACCTACAAAAAATTAAAAACTCATTATAAAAACCAGCGAGAGTGGGGAAGACTGCTTCAGAGGCTCGTGAGGATGGAGGAGCAGTAGGGTATAATGTGGATGCAGTGGAAAAATGGGTTGGAATCATGGCGGAAGGTGAAAGCAGGTCTGATGGGAGTTTGGGTGCGGCGTGAGTTATGGACCGTTAGATCATGGTGATCTATGTTTGAGATATTTCGATGAGGTCGTTTGGAGAATTGGATGAAAGGAAAGTGAACGGGGTCGCGATATAATAAGAGTCGTTCGATCTCAGAGATCGACGGCCAAGATTAAAAGTGCAAATGTCATTGAGGTGGGCAAGCGGTATAGCAGAAAACTGGCAGCGGTTTTCACATTGCGCTTGGGGGGTAGGCGTTATCGCCATAAAAAATGCGATTCGATATAGCTTCTGACACGTGTCCCTCCCAATACCTCCCATTTCGCAAAAAAAAATTGGCATTAAACCTCTGGCCGTCGGATCATGATGCGTTGATCAGACGGTTTGGAATGAATGTGATAGTAGGTGAGATGAGCGGGCATAAGGTGTGGTGGGACCCGGTTACGTCAGCATCTTTGTCGCACGGTGGAAAGGTTTCGAGTAATCGAGTTTATTCTTGACCGTTATATCTTAAGGATGAACGGCTAAGATTCAATGATGGGGTAGAAAGTTTGAACGGAGGAAAATGTCGGGTAAAAAAATTACAAAGAAAAATGAAGATTCGCAGAGAATTATGGGGAAAGGAGGGCTTAGGGATAAGCGCTCGGTTGTGGTCCCATGGATGGAAAGGACCGGGGCTAGCGGGTGACTTAAGTCCTCAGGGACTTAATACTTTAATGGAGTGGAAGACTGTTTTAAAGGGAAAAGAAATGTTTTTAAAGCGGAGGTTTGTGTTTCTAAGCGCCCGGTTGTGGGGCTTAGTCATGTGGAGGAAGGGGTTAGAGGAAATAAGCTCTTGGGAGCTTAACACTTTATAAAGCAAAAAGACTATTTTAAGGTCAAAAACAGAGTTTTTAAGGCTCAGTAAGGGGTTCCGACAGGCAAAAGGAGGGATTTTTAAACCAAATATAGGGAAATATAAGGTTTAAAAGGGGTTTAGGATGAAATGGAGGTTGAAATGAAGGATTATAGAGGAGTTTTGTGAAGGGAATAAGGGTGACAGATGGGGATTTTTTGTGGGAGTGAAATGGAGAAAATTGAGGCCTTTTTGTGAACAGCTTCCTTTGCAAATAGCAGGGTTCATTAATGGAAACAGCAGTGAATATTATTTAGAGGATAGAAGACACATGGAGGCTTCAAGAATGATAGATTTTCAAAGGAAATGTTTCTCTTGAAGGCTCAGAAACACATTTAGCCACCTGCTTTCTTTAACAAATTATTATAGGTGGCTAACAGTGGCTCCACATGGGGATGGCATCTTCTTGAAGGTGTCAAGAATCTCATAAATAATCTTTGGAAGTAGGCCAGAGCCTAGTACTTCACCATATTTTTCTTCTTTGATCAGCTGCTACAAACATGATGGATATCAGCAGAAAAAATTCTCCCAAAAAACTACCTACCCATGCTACCGTCCTAACATTTTTCTTTAAGGTGCATTTAGACTTGCAGAACTTTTTCAACATTATTTTTTATTGAAAGAAAAAACTAATCTAATTCTACCCTTATTTCTCCATGAGACCAGATTAAATAGTTGGAATCATAGCTTCTCTACCTAAACTAATATCTGCTAGGATTAAACTGTCTGGCAGATTTTCATTCTCTATATTCTAAAACAGAAATTGAAATACAGAAAAACCAGGACTAGACTGTATGATTTGCTGTGGGTCCATGGCATAAAGACAAGCTGCACATGAACTGAAACTTTGCAGAAAATTGAAACAAAATTGTGAAGGCTTGAAATTCTGAAAATTGAGCATCATTCCTTCTTCTTATGACTCAGATTTTGAGCTTTTAGAGTCACCTTTCTTTCTTCATTTCAGCTCTAGTTTTGATCTTGTTAGAGCTATTTATTCTTCCTTTCTTTGCTGGTTCAAGTTTTGAGCATGTTAGAACCAGCTTTCACTTTCTCTGGCTCAGGTTTTGATCTGATTTGAGCCATTCTTTTGAAACTGCATAGGTTCAAGATTTGAGCTTGTCTAAACCTTTCTTCTTCTTCTTATTACTTTTTTTTCCAAACAAAACAAAGCAATGGTATTTACAATGGAAGTGAAAAATTTAAACTAAACTTTAACAGAAATAATGCTTGAGCATCCTGCCATTGGCAGGACCCCCAAACAAATATGTACCATCCAATTCTTGTAGAAAAAATGCATTGGGACCAATGGCAGATTGAATGATGTAAGGGCCTTGCCATAAATTTTCAAACTTGCCATGCCTACCCTTATCCTCTCTCCTAGAGTCCCATCTGAGAACCTTGTCCCCAATTTTAAAATCACAGGCCTTTGTCCTCTTGTCAAACAACCTTTTTATGTTCTCTTGCACTTTCTGAGCTCTGTTGTAGACTTCTTCCCTTGTCTGCTGGAGATGTAGGGCCTGATTGATCCTCCTTACCATGCTATCTTCCTCTGATTGTCCTTCCTGGACCAATTTTATCATTGGAACTCCCAAACTGGTAGGGAATGCTGCGTATGCTCCATAAAATAATTGATAGGGAGACATTCCAATATATTTTTTTGTTGTCAACCTGTCTCCCCATATAGCATGCACCAACTTGTTATCCCATGATTTTTTATTTTCTTCTAGCAGCTTCTTGATGATGGTCACCAAACTCTTATTTTATGATTCTGCCAGCCCATTACCCCGAGAATAATAAGTAGTAGAATGACCAAGTGCAATCTGATACTTGTGGCAAAAATCAATCATCCTTTTGGAACCAAATGCAGCAGCATTGTCAGTGATAATTTTCCTAGGGCAACCAAATCTAGATAGGATATGGTCCTCAAGGAATTTTATGATAACTAATTCTGTGGCATTCCTAGAAGGGATGGCCTCTATCCATTTGGTGAAATAGTTAGTGGCTGTGAGTATCCATCTATTTTGGGCAGATGAAGCAGGATGGATTTCCCCTATGAATTCTAGGCCCCACTGTTGAAAAGGAGCTTCAACAATGATTGGTTGTAAAGGTAGAGGAAGGATTTTTCTTTTGCCCTCAAATATTTGGCACTTGTGGCAGGAAAATATCATTTTGTAGACATCTTGGAAAAGAGTGGGCCAGTAATAGCCAACTCTAAGGATTTTATTGGTAGTGGTTTTCCAAGAGATGGCCTCCACACTCTCCTTCATGAAACTCATGCTTGATTCTATTTGCATCCACTTCAGGCAAACATTTAAGCAATAAACCATTGGCATTTTTACAATATAAAATTTCATTTAAAATGCAATAATTTCTAGCTTTCAACTTCAAAAATCTTGCCTTTGTCTTAGATAAATCAGGAGGGGCATTGAGATTTGTAAGCACATACAAAATATCAGCATACTAAGGTGAGTTTTGGAACTGTTCTTCAACAATGGGAGCTGGTATTCCTTCCTGTTCACCCAAAGCATCTACCATATTTATGTCAAGGGCTTCTAAGTTTGATTCAACGATTAATTGTGCTAAGCCTTGACCCTTGATGAGTTTAGTGGGTTTGATTTCCAAATCATATTCTAGTATCACAACAATCCACTTGCCTCTTTTACCATCTGGATTTTGTGACAAAATATCTTTCACCACTATGTTAGGCACAAAGGCAATAATATGAGAATGTAAAACATAAAATCTGAAATCTTTCAAGGCTTTTACCAAGGCATAGGTTTGTTTCTCCATGATATTATATTCTAGAGGTGCATCTCTTAATGCCTTGCTGAAAAATGAAATCGGTTGCTCTTGTCCTTCTGGATTTTTCTGCAATAGGACAGTAGCCACAGTGTGTTCTGATGCAAATGAGAAGATGAAGAAGTCCTTAGTAAAATGAGGGCTGATAAGAACTGGTGCTCAGGTGAGTGCAATTTTTACTAGTTCAAAAGACTTTTTGGCTTCTAAAGTCCATTTAACTCATACTTCTTTCTTCAGCATGTTTTTCCTATTTCTAAGGAGTTCTGCTAGGTTGGGTATAAACCTCCTCAAAAAATTAATCTTTCCAATGCAGGACTGCAATTCTTTGATGTTCCTAGGGTGGCTAATCTGCAATATACCCTCAACCCTTTTTGGGTCTACTCTAGTCCCCTTTTCTTATATGATATGACCAATAAGTTTACCTTCTTGGATACCAAACACTGTCTTTTTGTGATTTAAAGATAGCCCATACGTTCTGCATTTCTCAAAGACTTTCCTCAAATGTTTAAGGTGCTCTTCATCAGTTTTGGAATAGACAGTAATGTCATCGAGGTAAATTACAATGAAGTGGCCTATTTCTTTTGAGAATGCAATGTCCATGGCTCTACGAAAGGTGGCACCAGCATTCATTAATTCAAAAGGCACTTTCACATACATGAAAGTGCCCCAAGGAGTTCTAAAGGTTGTTTTGAGTTGATCCTCTGGGAGTACGATGATCTGGTTGTATCTTGAAAAGCCATCTAGCAGAGAAATCTTGCTAGAACCAACTACCCTTTGTAGGATGTGTTCCATTTTGGGTAAGGGGTAATTGTCTTTTAAGGAGGCTTTGTTTAAGTTTCTAAAATCAATGCACAACCTAATTTTTCTTGTCTTTTTTCTCACATCCACAAGGTTATATACCCAATCCAAAAACCTCACAGGGACTATGATTCCCGCCTCATACATTTTCTTAATTTCTTTTTCTACCAGAGACAACTGTACAAGATTAATTCTACGTAGCTTTTGCCTAAAGGGTTTCTGGTTTTCTTTCAATGGAATCTTATGCTGGATGATCTCTGTGTCATAGGCTTTCAATTCTTCATAGCTCCAAGAAAAAACATCAACAAACTCTTTAAATAAATTAATGTATTTCTGTTTGATACGTGCTGGCAAGGTTTTAGATAATTTAATCATTTTAGGCCTCTCCTTGCTGCCTATATTGCATTCTTCAACATCAGATTCAGTGGGTTCTATAGTGAGCTTCTTTGCCACATCATTAAAATCAAAGAGGTCCTCAAGGGGTGCTTGTCCTCTGGGTATCTTTTTGTCTTTGAACTGCAATACCTCTATGTATTCTTTATCTGCGTTCATGTATTCCTTTGTTTGTTTTCCAAATTCTCTGGTTAGCATGTTTATTTCTGTAATAGTGGACGATTTTTCTTCATCAGGGGGCTCTTTATCTAAAATGTCTTCACTGAGCTTAAATTTTGAATCAGGTAATTAGAACTCATTCCTGGAAAGTAGGAAATCCTCTATCTTTTTGTCACCCTCAAAGACCTGCCAATATTTTTAATTATCTGGTACTGCTGGTCTGTATTTTGTTTGAACAATGATCTGTTTGTCACTGAGTGGTTTTTGACATGAACTAGCATCACAAGCCAATCCATTGGCAAGTATGTTTTGACTTCTAGGGACAAACACAAGCTCATATTCTACAAATGTTTTCAAAAGATCCATGGCATCATTCCTATATTCTCTTAACCTAGGATGTTTGGCAGTGTACTCTCCATTTATTTGTTTGATGACCAGTTCTGAGTCTCCACGAACCACTATCCTCTTGGCTCCTAGTTTTTTCAATAGATGCAAGCCTAGGAGGAGAGCTTCATATTCTGCTATGTTGTTTGTGCATTTAAAGTTTAGCTTGAAGGCATGACTCTCAGCATAATTGTTTTCAGTATTGTGCAGCCATACCCTAGCTCTTGCATTCCTTTTAGTGCAAGAACTATCAAAGCTCATGCTCCATAAGGGATTGTTTGTAGAACTGTTATCTGTTTCCTCCCTAATGCTATTTTCACCATTATTTTGTTCTCTAAGGTTGGCACCATGTTGTGTTATGTTTTTTTCTTCAGGATTTTCATGGAGTTTAGAGTGATGGGTAATCTTCTATTTGCAGTCTTGGCTTTGTTCACTCTGGTTTTTTAATTCAGCACACTATTCAAATGTTTCTCCTTGGTTTTCCTCTGTATCCAGAGCTGCCATTATGTTTAGATTTGTGGCCTCTATTCTTATGTTTGAATTTTTATCTTCTAGATCTTGTTCATCTGTAAACTCATCATTGTAAAGGATAAAAGAGTCTAGGTTTGTATGGATAGAGTAAAGAGGGGAATTTTTCGGTTTCTCTGGGTTGCTTACCATAAATTTCATGTGTGCTTCCCTATATAGTATTCTAAGTTGGCTAAAAACAGGGATAGTGGCATATGTAATGTCCATTTGCATTGTACCCTGCAGCTTAGCACCTCATGATCTTGACAGCAACATGCCATACTTGGGGGGTACATCAGCCACTACAACATCCATTACCATGCATTTGGCTGGGATTTGGGTCAAATTCACAGAGAGATCATTGATCATGCCCAAACACTTCACTCTGCTAGAGTCAAAAGAATATAAATCCTTATATGGTCTGGTTATCTCTAGGCCTAATTTTTCCATGATCACTTTTGGCATGAGGTTGTGTGAAGCCCCTAAGTCATGCATAGCATTATGTAGAATTTTGTCATGGATATTTATACTGACATAGAAAGGAGGCACTACTCCTTCCTAAAATTTCCCTTCAATATTTGGGCCAAACAAGAGCGCTGGTTGATCATCATTTAAGTTGACATTGTCACTATTTTCTCCTAAGTTTAAAGCTTTCAAGATTTGACATTTATATACATCTTCGGTGACCAACTCAGTGAGAAGGAAAGAAATTTTGATTTTGGAAATTTCACATTCCATATTGAAAGGAGATTGGTTCTCTGAAAGGTTCAATTCTATTTTGTTGGTCATTATTTTATTGGCAAAATCAGCTTGCTGATTTTCACTATGTACATTGGTTGAAACTATATTTTCAGGAGCATTAGCTGCAATTCTAGTGCTACTATTTTCTTTACTTGGTTTATCAATGGTTTGGATGTCTTTATCCTTGTTATTGCCAGAACTCTCAGTTTTTGTTTTATTTCTTTCAGCAGTTCCTTTAGGAGTTTTTTCAGGTCTTTTCTTAATAGTGATTTCAGAAGTTTTTGGTTTGGGAGTATCTAGGTTCTTTTTGCTTCTGAGATCATATTTATCTCAGACCTACATGATGGCATTCTCGAATCATAACCTATAGTCCTCAGATTCTAACCCCTCCTCATTCCAATATGTGTATGAGGTCTGGTTGTCTTCTATGAAAAAGGTGTGATCTTGGTTATCCACTTCCACCATGTTTATATTAGTTCCCTCTGATTCTTCTATTATTCCCTCATCCTCATCAAGGAAATTTTCTTGGAATGGAGGTATGATTTGTTGGTCAGAATCCCTTTGTCTATTAGTAGGAGTGTTTCTCCTAAAGTTATGGTTTTGGTTTTGAGACTAATTTCTATTCTGATTATTGGCTTGGACAACCATTTTCTCCATCATTATTTCTAGCCTCTATATGTTTTTGGCTAGATTATCAAATTTGGAATCAGATGTAGAAGCTATGGTGTCTTCCCTATAGGTTACCTTATTTTTATCCCTTATCCTAGCTCTTTTTTCAATTAGGTTTGCTTCTACACTCACAGCTCCCTTCTGCATGTCTTCTAGAGTTGAATAGTCTCTCTCCCTTAGTTGATAGGCCATATTAGCATAGAAAACTTTAGGATATTTCAATAAGGCCAATCCTTGGGGAGGCTTCATGTGGGGTGGAAGAGCATTGTAGACACTGTTAAACCTGGTGGAGTAATCATGCACACTCTCTCCCTGATTTCTTTTAAGACCTTTATACTCTGCTAATATTTGTAGAGGGTTGCTTTTGATTTCCCATTTGTTTATGAAATTTTGATGTAAAGAGGGAAGGTCATTGATGCTATTAGGAGTTAAGCCTGCAAACCACCTTTTTACTTCTCCCCCTAAACTTTGAGCAAATATTCTCATCTTAATGGTCTCATCTTCTATTTCCATATAATCAAAAGCATCTTCCATCCTATCTACGTGTTGTTGAGTTGTGGTAGATTATTTTCCAGTGAAATGGGGATTTTTAGACTGATAGTCATTGGGTAGAGGAACCAGAGGCTGTGGCAACACTAGGGGAGCATACCATGTTGCCATGATAGTGTTTTGTGGGGGGAAAGGAGTGGCTTGGACAACAGGTATGTGGATGACAGAAACGCTTGGACCAACCACAGACTATTGAGCAGAATTAGGGTGAGAGAGACCCAAGTTATGAATGAGGTGGATGTCAGGAGGTGTTGATGGAGGGCTTCCTCTGTTACTAATATGTAGACCACTATGTGGTGGTGAACTTGGAGGCTTAAAGTTTGTCTAATATATACCACTGAGTGACTTAGTTCTTGGTAAATCTAAGTCAACTTGAGTATCTGATAGAGCTGCAAGGTTTTCAGGTGCTGAGTTTTCCCTATGAATGGGTATGACAATAGTTGGATCCCTAGATGTGAGAGACTTCCAAAGAATGCTTTCGGGATTGTCAACTATTTTAGGAGAGTTTGGATTAGGATAAGCTCTGGTATGGATTCTTCTTGGAGCCAGTATATTAAGTTTCAGATCCGAAAAGGAAAAATCTAGCCAGATATAACAATCTTAAGAGGCAAACTATCCTTAAACAAAGAATCTTAATCCTATGTTTTTCCTTTAGTATGGATGATGTTGTGATGAAACTGGTCTCCCAGTGGAGTCTTGTGAAAATAGTGATAATCAGTAGGCCTACTGATCACCAGTGGAGTCACCAGGTGGAGGGTTTAAAATGTTTTGAAGTAAGTTGTTGTCCACCATCAGCAATTTATACCAAATCGAGGCTAATTGGTCTTCTGAGCTCTCAATTATGTCTAAAATAACTATCTACTCAGAGTTTTCCCCAACGGAGTCGCCAATATGTTGGGGTTCCTGTGATTTGGCAGATTTGGCAATACCAAATGACAAGACAACATCAAACCACTTTGGGATCTCAGGATCTAGCCCTCCTAGATCCAGAGAGGGATCTCTATAAAGGAAAAGAATAATATATCTTTGAAGTTCAATGTAAGGTATTAGGCTAGTTATAGGGCACAAGGTTTTTTTTTTGTTTGTTTGGTTGGGAAACATGAAAGAAGGGTTCAATATAAGGTAAAGGGATGAGTGGAGAAAGATTTTTGGCAATGGGGAGACAATTCAAAGAGAACACAAGTCCATTGGACAATGGGGTCATGAAAGGGTTTACTTGCAATTCAAATATCCATGGCTTTCAAGGGGCTAGTCATCTATATCAGAGGATCTCTTAAGATGATAGTATGGGATGAAATAATAAGGAAATGAATAAGAATGACAAGGAAAACCTTCCAAGGTGACCACTTCAGAGTAAGTCTAGGGATAGGGCATGCCTTATACCTCTATGATCAAAACTCCTGATGTTGCTAACTCTGAATAAAACAATCTAGAAGTCCTCCTAACCACTTTCAGATAGTAGAAAACACTTAAGTTTAACACTGAGTGAAACCTAAGATCAGAGAAAGACTTTTAACCTTCTATGCTTTTGGCACTCAACTCAAAGGGATATTCGAAAGGCTAAATGTTGGAAAATGAAGCCACTGGACATGGCTAACTCTAAATCTCCTTGTTTCCTAATTCTTTCAACTGAACCAAACAAGAAAATCTAAGAAACAAACTCTAAATTCATACATCAGTAAGTATGGGAAAACCAACTCTTTAACTGGTTAACTTATGTTGAATTTTTTCTTAGATACAGAAATAATAGAAAAAACTAAAGATAAGAAGTGTAGGAAGCATTAGGGTACTTGCAGCAGTATATCCTAAGCTAAAATTATTGTTTCTTATCAGAGAAATTGAAACATGATGTAAAACAGAGAGAAACAATAACAAAGAAGGGACACATCACCACTGATTTAGATTAGGATCCAATGAACATGCTTGTCATATTAGAAGAGCAAAACCAATCACATACATTCTTGTCCAATAGCTTGATATGATCGAGAAATCATCTCCCAACCTATTTACAACTACTACTCAAAGAACTCTAACTTAGTGAAACAACTTACAATAAGTGATTTTCCAACCAAAATTTACAATGTATTTCTCATGAGTTCTTATAGGTGAAAGAGTGACAACAGTGGTATATGGGATTTAAATGATTCATTAAAATAGAGGGAGAGGTGTTCTTGAATGCCCACTCTACTTAATGGTTTACATTAACTGTGTGTACTCTTTAGATGAATTGGGAGTTTTTGTCAGTTTGACAATAACTTCAGGTATGTTCCTTTGAAGTACTCTCTGGTTGTAGTAATCTTCTTATACTTCTATGACAAGTAAAGCAGATAGATGGCTTTCAGGTCTTCCATAATTTGTAACTAATGCACTGACAGTTCTTAGGACTCTTTATCAGAATAGTAGCTGCTCTAGAGCTTGAAGAAGAATAGAGAATGGGTAGTAGGAATTTGGTCCTTTCTTCAGCAAAAGGAATGTTCTGATGATATATCCTCTACGCTGCTGTGATCAATGATTTCTATCTAACCTGTGTTTTAAGCTTTATTAAGCTTCCTTGATCTTCTTTATGGTCTTCGGACTGTATCCTTTGACTTAACTGTGGATTAGGCATCTTAATCTTCACTATGATGCCTTTAATCCTTTAATCTCTTCCTGATACACTTTAAACTTCCGCTGACATGTTTGTGTGAATATACAGGTTACAGAGGCGTCGGAGGGTTTCTTTCAGGTCAATAGCCTTGATTTTTAATAAAACATGCCTTTAAACCTTCTCAAAGATTTCTTCCTCTACGATCTTGGCTCTGTGACTGTCTTTCTGTGCCAGGGGTCACTATGAGGAGTGGGGAAGACTGCTTCAGAGGCTTGTGAGGATGGAGGAGCAGTGGGGTATAATGTGGATGCAGTGGAAAAATGGGTCAGAATCATGGCGGAAGGCGAAAGCAGGTCTGATGGTAGTTTGGGTGCGACATGATTTGTGGACCATTAGATCATGGTGATCTACGGTTGAGATCTTTCGATGAGGTCATTTGGAGAATTGGATGAAAGGGAAGTGAACAGGGTCAGGATATAACAAGAGTCGTTCAATCTTAGAGATCAATGGCCAAGATTAAAAGCACAAATTTCATTTAGGTGGGCAGGCGGTATAACGGAAAACCGACAACGGTTTTCGCATTGCACTTGGGGGGTAGGCGGTATCGCCATAAAAAATGTGATTCGATACAGCTTCTAACACGTGTCCATCTCAATACCGCCCATTTCGCAAAAATTTTCGGCATTAAATCTCTGGCGCAAAGATTTTGCGAAACGGAACGTCAGCCATCGGATCATGATGCATTGATCATATGGTGTGGAATGAATGCGATAGTAGGTGAGATGCATGGGTGGAAGGTGTGGTGGGACCTGGTTACGTCAGCATCTTTGTCGCGCGGTGGAAAGGTTTTGGGTAATCTGGTTTATTCTCGGCCGTTAGATCTTAAGGACGAACGGCTAAGATTCAACGACGGGGTGGAAAGTTTGAACGGGGTAAAACATTGGGTAAAAAAATTATAAAGAAAAATGCAGATTCGCAGAGAATTATCGGGAAAGGAGGGCTTACATATAAGCACTTGGGTGTGGTCCCATGGATAGAAAGGACTGGGGCTAGCGGGTGACTTAAGCCATCGGGGGCTTAATACTTTGATGGAGCAGAACACTGTTTTAAAGGGAAAGAAAGGTTTTTAAAGCAGAGGTTTGTGTTTTTAAGCGCCCGGTTGCGAGGCTTAGTCATGTGGAGGAAGGGGTTAGAGGAATTAAGCCCTTGGGAGCTTAACACTTTATAAAGCAAAAATACTGTTTTAAGGTCGAAAACAAAGTTTTTAAGGCTCAGTAAGGGGTTCTGGTAGGCAAAAGGAGGGATTTTAAAACCAAATACAGGGAAATATAAGGTTTAAAAGGGGTTTAGGATGAGATGGAGGTTGAAATGAAGGAATATAGAGGATTTTTTTGAAGGGAATAAGGGTGACAGATGGGGATTTTTTGTGTGAGTGAAATGGAGAAAATGGAGGCCTTTTTGAGAACAGCTTCCTTTGCAAATAGCAGGGTTCATTAATGGAAACAGTAGTGAAGATTCTTTAGATGATAGAAGACACATGGAGGCTTCAAGAATGATATATTTTCAAAGGAAATGTTTCTCTTGAAGGCTCAAAAACACATTTAGCCACCTACTTGCTTTGAAAAATTATTATAGGTGGCTAACAGTGTCCCAAAATAAGTGATTTTTTTGAGTAGAGAATTCATAGTTTGGTCTTGCAGGTGTAAGTAGTCAGAGTGGAGAAGAATTGGTAGCTTGTGGTGTATTAGTGTTCACAAATTTGATGTGAAATTTCCTCCCTCCGGGTCATTTTCTTATTCATATTTTATATTATGGAATGATGGTGTTGTTGGGTTGCTCATGTTGAGAAAATTGAGAACCTAGTGTGAAATATTATGAAATGTGGTTCACATGGAGGAAGTGAAGGCATGGATGCTTTAGAGTAGATAGTGATTTGGTGGATTCAGTAGAAGGAACAAGTTTCTCCATCTAATAGGAGTTGGATAGTCCAATGGGAGTTGGGAAAGGATTGTTGGTAATGAGGGCTTCTGATGCAGGAGCATCAAAGCTAAATTTTCATTATTCAATTGTGTAATTAAGGGGGTGAGATATTTTAATTATTTTATTAATTAATTTGCTCATTTTTAATAAATTAGGAGAGAAATTATAAATGTAAGGATTATTGTAGATATTCCTTAAATAATTAAGGATGTGAGTGGAGTGAATTAGGTAGATAATCTAGGGATGAGGAATTCCATAAACGGGACTTAGTTGAGTCCAAAAAAAAGATAAATCTAAAATAGATTTTAGTTGAGATTTGTGTGGAGGAATTTATGGAGTGAAATAAATCCATTATGTATGTATAAATAGGAGGGTTTTGTGAGGATGAAAAAGAGCTGAGAGCAGTAAGGAGTACAATGAGAGTGAGAGATGATTTTAAGGGCCGAGAGATAAGAGGTCGCCCAATGTAATATTTGGCCAAAGATTTTTTATGTTTTTATATCAGTATTTCATTTGAATGGCTCTCCTTCCCTCATATGTATTTTTAGCTGAATATTTTTATTGTTTTAATGAAGAATTATTGAGATTTTTCATGCTGAGTGAAGGAGTGTGTGTTTTATATGCTCGGATCTATTCTATAATAGAATCCCTGCATCATTTGGTATCATAGCAAGAAACGATTTCCTGCGAGAGCTTGGGAGAGAGTTGATTGATATATTATACTTTTTGTTTAAGTCTGAAATTTATGCATGCACTGTGAGAAAAACTTGAATGCAGGTGATTGATTGGAAAATTTGTAGTAGTGCTTCCCACAAATGGACATCGCACTTGATGGTGTAGCAGTATACTATCTCGCAAGCAGACCTGTAGCATCGAGCAATCGAAGGTGGCATGAATTGGTTTATGGAGCTGTGTCCATGCAACAATAAGGAGGAGTCTTCTTGAGTCATGGAGATCATCAAAAGGGAGTGTTGCACAGTGGCTTGAAGCACCGTGATCAGGCTTTGCAAGGCTAACGAAGGTCGAAATGCTGTGAACAAGCTTGCAGCAAGGAGTCTACCAACCAGTGGCTCAACGCTCTCGTGGACAATCGAGGGTTGTAGCTATAGTTTTAAGATGCATAGCAGTGATATTAAAATGTAAGTAACAGTCATATCACACAACATTGAAGCCCGATTCTAATATATCATACCAGTGCTAAACCCATAACGTGAATTGTTAAGTCTTTGCATGAAGATTGAATGGTAACGGTGTGTTGTGAAACTAGCTCCAAAAAGAGAAGAAAATAGATATCAATGCCTTAGAAATAAGCCACTTCGAGGGGGAAACCTCCAATACATTACATGAATGAAAAATTCTTGGATGATACAAATGACCAAAACCTCCTTCTATATATAGGAGTCCATGGGGCCACAATGTAATCCTAGTGGGGCCACAATGTAATCCTAGCTGACCTAACAATAATAAGTTAAGGGCACAATAATAACAATATTGGGGTTACAGGGGTACAAAAATAACAATAAGGGGGGCTACAATAACATAATAAGGGACTACACTAGTAATATAGGGACCTAACATGCCCCTCTCCTGCAAACAAGTGTTGTCCTCAATGCTTGATTATTTCTTGATGCTTCCTTATAAAATTCTCATCCTCCCATGTGGAATCTTCTACAATAAAGTTCTTCCACTTGTTGAGATACTCTAAAATTGATCGTACTTGTCGAGTTCTTGTTTCTGTGGCTACTTCAGAACTTCTTTCAATGTGATGTTGATCTTCCTGTTGCTTCATTTGATTCTGCACCAAATTTAGGTTATCCTTTGAGAGTTGGAGAACTTGTTATTGATGCTCGATGTGATCTTCCACTACATTATCATCCATATTAGATTTTATTTGATTCTTCAAACCATCCATCTTAGCCTCCATTTATTCTTTTAAACCATCTATGTCATCTTCAGTTGCTCATCATAAGATTGAAATTTGTTGCACTTGGTACCGTAATTTTGATATCTCATACTGCAATTTTTCCTCTTCATGCGTCATAGTATAAATTTTTGAGGGCTTAATGAATATGGAATTATTTTTGGGAGCCATTATAAAACCCATTACTGATAAAAATTCTTCAATATGCACTTGGAATCACTTCAAACTTCTTTTTCAAACAAGACTTATACAATTTGAAAACAAATACACACCTTTTTCTTGATTTTGAGGAGCTAGATATTGAAATTGACTTATCTATATACTTGCAGATCCTCAATATCTGAAATTCAGCCCTGTAGTAGTCCTCTGATGCATCTTTCAAATTCCATAGGTCTGAATTGATTTTTATTCTTCAAGGCAAAGTTATGTTCAATCTCCCACAATGACCTAATTATGGACTGGTTCAGTAGAGTGAACTTGTACGACTTGCCACGTGTCATAGTTTCCTCCTTTGGCTCTGAAATTCATAGACCGAAACCTACCATTCGTGTTCTTGTGGCCACTTTTTACAGCATTCCAATCTGATGCTCAGAGAGAGAGCTATGGAGATTTTCCCACAATCACCTCTTTGAGATGAAATTTACAAGCCTCAAAAAGCCCTAACTTCCACAGATCATATCTCTAAAAATATTGCGAACCAATATCTAAAATTTTGCGACAATGTTCCTCCAGATTGCGGCTGTGCACTTTAAAAATTTCAGCTTCTGAACCTTCGTAGAAAAAAAGTTATTACGAAAATACCACGATGACCTGTTTAGGTTAAATTCAAGAGCCTGCAAAATGACCTAACTTACACATATCATATCTCTGAAAATATTGTGAACCATGCTCTAAAATTTTGGGATGATGTTCCTCCGGAGTTGGGCTTTGTACTCTAAAAATTTCAGATTTTGAACCTTCGTAGAAAAAATGTTATAGCGAAAATTCCACGATTACCTATTTGGAGCAGCAAAACGCTAGAATCTCAAAGCTCTGATACCAAATGTTGTGAAACCAACTCCAAAAAGAGAAGAAAAGAGATATACCCACCTTAGAAATAAGCCACTTCGAGGGGGAAACCTCCAATACATTACATGAATGAACAATTCTTGGATGATACAAATGACCAAAACCTCCTTCTATAAATAGGAGTCCATGGGGCCACACTGTAATCCTAGTGGGGCCACAATGTAAACATAGCCGACCTAACAATAATAATTTAAGGGCACAATAATAACAATATTTGGGTTACAAGGGTACATCCATAACAATAAGGGGGCTACACTAACATAATAAGGGACTACACTAGTAATATAGGGACCCAACACGGTGCCATTGTGATGAACTAACAGTTGGCTTGCATTCAGACGTAGGTCGAACCCACAATGTTAAAGCACTGTTGCATTGGTTGTAACATACCGGTGCCAAAACGTTAACACAACATTGTTAAAGTGTTTGCATTAACGTTTATGTAACGGTGGTGGATCAATGTGGTTTTTCATTGTATAATATAAAACAATGTGGTTTTAAACGCAATGATAATGGTGATGTATAATCACAACAATCCCTTGCGTATTTAACGAATATGGTAGTGGAGTTTTCTTGCGTAAGGTAATATTTATAATGGAATTGCATGCTAATTTTAGAAATTGATAAATTACATGTTGTATGAAGGATAAGCCCGGGCCTTAAATCAGTGCGATGATTTATATTTTCCGCAGCTTCAAAAACAATGCAGCATTGTCTTCCAGATTAATGACTTGTATGAAGGTGGAGTTGGGCATGAATTTAATCGTATAAAAAAAAATATGAATTGAAGTGGCACAACAGAATTGTGAAGTGTAAATTGTTTTTTCTACATCAATTTTTGGGAAGCCGTATCAACGCACTTAAAAAAGCATGTGTGGGGTTTGTGAAAGAGGTGTAGCTCCAACAGAATATTCAAGGTATGAATCCAGTATTTCCATGATAACACCTTCTAACATAATAAAAGGTCACTGGGATTGATCGAGGTAAATTCCTTGAAAATTTCATGTATGTTTTTTTTGGGGGGAATGTAATATTGAAAGGATATTCGGTTATATTAAGATTGCATGTTTTCAAAGCAAGAAATTGAAATTGAAGAGATTGAGATGAGGGAATTTGGCTTAAGATAAGAGGGGAGATTGTGCATACTTTGAAGGTTTCTAACATTTGTTTTCTGGGAAAAGATTTATGTTAGAAATTTGCTGCGAATAGATTTATTTGCTGAGGAGAGAATCAACCTTACACATTCAACATAAATATGTAGAGTCTTGAATACATTCATAAAACAATACACGAGAAAAGGGTTGAATCATTTCAACCACGAGAATATTCAAGGTAAGTGCTCATTGAATGAATCAATATTCATTGAGTAGAGGTATTTTAAAAATATGGATGATTAAATTTCATTTCCATACCTCAGAAGATGATCTTTTGTAAATGTTATGAAAGAGTTGCAAATGCGGAGGTGTGCTAATTCTGGTTGATATAAAGAGAAACATGCATTTTTATGTGAGTGGGTTTATTGTGCATAATGTGGGTTCTTGCAGTTTTGGTTAAGTCATTTTGGACCAAAGCTTGTAGTTTGGAAAAATAAGAATTATTTTGATTGGTGATTGAAAGAATAATTGCTTGATGTTGTAAAATCTTTGTTTTACCATCATATGGTGGTATCTAAGGAGGTGATATTCAGTATGGACACAATGTACGAGTTGTACATCATTCATCGAAGAGGGTGAAATATGAATAAGATTGTTCTCTGTATATAGGTCAAGAGATGTGAATTGATGTTGTATGGTGCATATAAGTGCAAGGAAATTTTTGCATTAAGCTTATGGACATGCGAGTATTTACAGTGATGAAGATGGCACAGAAGAATGGAAACTAGAGAATTGAGATTGCAGAGAGAAAGGTTTGTTAATAACCTTAACAGGACATGATGTATGATAATTCAGGAATGTATTTTTGAACATTGAAGATTTAATGGTTTATTTATTTTCACCTTAAAATAAATCTTGAAGAACTTGAATAGAATTTTGACTAAAGACTTCAGTATCATGTGAAATAATAAGGGAAAAATGATGATTTTTCATAAGAATGAAAGATTAAAGAAAGTGAGTATTTTACATCCTAAAAATGCATTAGGGGTGTATGATTGTTGGAGGATTTTATAGCTTGAATTAAGTCAAAATATCCATTGCCATAGTTATTGGGTCAAGTCTTGAAGTCAAAACAGATGTTAGAGTCAAATGAAAGTTTGGATATTTTGAGTTGAGATTGAGTATTTTCATCCAAGATGAAGAATTGGTGTAAGTCTGAAGTCAAAGAGTCGTAAGATAAGCCAAAATTTTTAATGTAATTGGGTGCATGATCGGCGGAGTCTGACACCCAAATAATTGGTTATTATAACACATGGGTTACTAAAGTGTTGTTTGTAGAAAAGTGAAGAAAGAGGGTTGCCACAGATTGGTTCCAAGACAGAGAACCAAGAGAAGCCATGCGTAGGAGGAGAAATTGCTTTTCGATGAAAGTCAAGTGTGAAGGATTTTTGAGAAGTGGACTAAATTAAATCCACACGTGAACAGATGAAGTTCAAAAAGAAGAGGAAGATGACTGTTGATTGTCATTTCCGAAGATCTGATGAAGACCACAGTAAAGGGAAGAAGAAGGAAAATTCCAAGGCAAGTGGCATATGTGAGTAGTTGACGGATGAAGATTATGAGCGGGAGAAGGCTGAGATAAAAATTCACCTTGAATTGTTAATGGAGTTGTTGCAGGAAAATGTGAAAGAGCGGACACATGGTTGGACCATGAGAAAGAAGGTAAAGTTGCAGAGGCTACACACAAAGAGGGAAAATCAGGTAAACATACAGTTGGCAGAAGATCTAACGAAGCTTGAGAAGATGTTGAGGTGTGAAGAACTCAGAGAGGCTGAGTTAAAAATGGATGTTTCCATTTGTGGCCCAGAACAGGTTCAAATTCTGGGTGAAGAGATCAATGAGGAAGATCTCATGAACTATTGGGATAGTTCAGAAGAATCTGAATATGTGTTGACAAGAGTAGAAGATGAGGCTATGAAGCCTTGCATTTTTAAATCTCACAGTTTATGTATGTTTACAGGATGTGCGAAAGATGGTGAACAGTCTGGTGAAATTGTCACAGAGGAGAATGAAACTCTTGAGGTGGAGTTTGATGAAGAATGCCTTTTAGAGGAGAAAGGTATTGATTTGTTACAATAGGAATAAATCAAAAATAAATTTTTTTTGGGGTAAGAAAGCAAGTTGAATGACAAAAGTTTACAATGTAATGATGTTGAAACCAGGACAACTCAGGAAGATTACCAAAGGCAGCATGAAGTTGGGAAGGAAAGTTGTGATGAAGTGTTGAAAATATTTCATAAGGAAAGTTGTGATGAAGTGTTGGAACGATGGCTTAAGGAACCTGATGGAGAAGTAAAACTTGCAGAACCTTATCCACAGGAAATTATAGTTACTATGCATGATAGAGATGAAATGTTTATAGAGTTGAATTAATGTTATAAATTTTCAGATAATGATGTAAGTGTATGTATAGAAAGTGACATTAACATGTATGATGTCGAAGTCAGAGAAGTTGAGTGGAAATTATTTGGAGTTGAGATGAAATATCAGGAGCAGCAAGGGAGTTGTGTCCGTAGAGACATAAAGGAGACAGAAATATTGATCCATTAGGATGAAGATGGAACCAACCAGCAGTTCGAAACAGAATCTATTGAAGTCCAAAAATTTGATGATGGGAGATTGATTAAAGAGGCCGAAAGGTCTTATATTTTTAAAACTTATTGTTTGTTGGTGAATGCAGGTACAACACTGCATGAGAGAGTTGTTGCTATAAAAGAAATCAAAGACTATAATTGTGATCAAGGAGGAGTTCTTGATTATTCTCCATTGCATAAAGTTGAGAGTTCAGCTCAGTTGGAGATGAAAGAGTTTGAAAAAGAGGAATTAACCCAAGGAATTGGCAGATGAAAGTGTTAGAGAAGCTGATGGAATCCGATCGACAAAGTGAGCAATGAGTTACCAATTCGAGTTGATACTTTGAAGGACCAGTAGCAGAACAGAGTTTGGAATCGTGGAGGGAGAAAGTCATCAGGACTTTTGGTTTTAGCATTGTTACATAAAAGTGACAGACCTCATAGACAGGAGTCTATGGAAACTTCTCTACATGGGGAGTCTGATGAAGGAGCATCAAAGCTTAATTTTCATTATTCAGTTGTGTAATTAAGGGGGTGAGATATTTTAATTATTTTATTAATTAATTTGCTCATTTTTAATAAATTAGGAGAGAAATTATAAATGTGAGGATTATTGTAAATATTCCTTAAATAATTAAGGATATGAGTGGAGTGAATTAGGTAGATAATCTAGGGATGAGGAATTCCATAAACGGGACTTAGTTGAGTCCAAGAAAAAGATAAATCAAAATTAGATTTTTTTTGAGATTTATGTGGAGGAATATATGGAGTGAAATAAATCCATTATTTATGTATCAAGGAGGGTTTTGTGAGGATGAAAAAGAAATGAGAGCAATACGGAGTACAATGAGAGTGAGAGATGATTTGAAGGGCCGAGAGCCAAGAGGTCACCTAATGTAATATTTGGCCAAAGAGTTTTTATGTTTTTATATCAGTATTTCATTTGAATGGCTCTCCTTCCTTCATATGTATTTTTAGTTGAATATTTTTATGGTTTTAATGAAGAATTTTTGAGAGTTTTCATGTTGAGTGAAGGAGTATGTGTTTTATATGCTCGGATTTGTTCTATAGCAGAATCCCTGCATCAGCTTCCAACCGATAGTTTTTCCTAGATCCATGAGAGAAAAAAAATTCCTAACTGATAGGTGCTAGCATACTATGAAGGAATCCAAGTCTTCCAGATTATGGTTTTAAGCTAATCCATGTATAATTTTTTTAGAATATTAATAGAAGAATTGCGTAGCACAACAACAATAGGGTGTATTTTCTCCTAAAAGGGTCTCCACCAAAAATACTTGTGCCCTTATGTGTGCATGCTTGTTTTGATTCTTTCCATGGTTGTTATGCTTTTATTTTATTAATTGTTTCATGTTTTGATAAGCTAATATTGTGTATTTTTGTTGCAAATTGATAATCCGAGTAAAAGCTATAAAATTGATATAAATTCCATCATGATTGATTCACCCCCCCCCCCCCCAAGTAGTGATCTAGTTTCCAAAAATTGGTGTGAGAGTTGGTGCTATTCATTGAAGCTTGACCATTTGGAGAGTAGATCATGGATCATGGATAGAAGAAAAAAGATTATGTCTCAAAATAAAAAGAGTTTTAATAGGGAAAATAATAATTCCATTGCAAATGAAGTAGAAAAATGCGAAATTTCATCCAAAATAGTCGTGTCATAAGGTAATATGTTGAAAGAATTTTTGAATTATGATTCTCATAGTTCTGTTCATTTACATAGTGAAAAATAAAATGATGTTTATCTTTTTAAGGCTGAGAATCAATCAACAATGGTTGTAATAAAATAATTTGATGTTGATTTGGATCAACTAACCTTTGAATGTAAGAATCAGATAAAAAATTAAAAAATAAAAAAAAATTGCAGACTTCTGGTGATAAGGAAAATGGCCTAAGAGAATAGATCAATGGATTGAAAATTTAGCTTGAGGAGGAAAAAAATATTGAGGAATAAATGAGGAAGGAGTGCAGAGAAAAGGAGGAGGAATGTGAGAGATTGGAATTAGAAGTGGTGTCTATAAGAAGTGATTTAGAGGAGAAAACCACATCCTCATCTATCAACACATATTTTAGCATACACAAAGGAGAAACCAGTTTAATTGTAGCTACAAGTATGATTATGACAGCATTAGATAAAGAAACAAGAAGGAGATCCATAAAAAAAAATAGCAACCAAAAAAGGAACTCAAGGAAGAAAAGCTAAAGGTGATTCCAAGAAAAGCACCTAGAAGATCATTCTCACCTTTGGGAGATGTGAGATGTTTCAACTACCAAAAGCTAGGACATATTACAAAAAATTGTAGATCCATTAATATGAATGGGAAAAATATTTTTTACTGTGCTTGATTTGAATGGGAAAATTGTAGATCCATTGATCTGAATGGGAAAAGTGCTTGAGGATTATGAGGTAAATTGCAAGTTAACCATGAGTTTTTTTTATGTGTTTTTATGTGAATTTATTGAGAAAATTAACATAAAAAAAAAACACTGAACAAAATCATATAAAAGGCATTAACCTCAACCAAAAGTATCATAATAGTACATTATGAAGGAGTTGACCCCGCCTGGGCTACGTCTCCTTGGTCCAACTTATAATGGCTTGGCCCTCTTCTATTATGCTCAAAAGTGTGAATACATTCATTTACAATGCTCAAACAACTCAGAAACCTACTTCAATGGCTCTAGAATTCCCAAAACTGACTCTATAGCCTCTTTTTGCCTCGAATTAGGTAAAAAAATGAATTAGTTATGGCTTCCCCAAGTTTTGGCACTAAACGCACCACAAACTCCACCAAATTCAGCACCGTCCTATAAGTTTACTCCTTTTTCGGCTAACTAGGCAATGATTTCCTGGAATTCCAAGAAAAAATGTTGGACAGTTAAAACGCCCAATGACACCTTAAATCTAGAAATCCAAACTATATGGTTTGATGCACCTTATAATTTTTTTAATAAAATTTTCGCCACACAATTAACTAACCATTGGTGGTTAGTCCAACAGTGGTCACATCGGCGGTGACGGTGGTAGTAAATGTTGGTAGCGACACCAACTGGCGGTCTCGGCAGCTATTTTGGTGGTGGTCACAAGCCGTGGTTACCATGGCGGTCCGACCAACTAGCTCGATGCCCCTGGTCTCCATCGTGAGGTTGTATGCAAAGCATAACGTGGGGGCTGGCCCCCTCCACCCCCAATTCCGGCAACCATAAAATTAACATAAATTTTTGAACCAATATATAATAAGTAATATGTGTGGCTTAGTGGCAATTCTCAACGACGTGGACTGTGAGGTCGTGGGTTGAACTCCCACTCACTCCACTCGGACCTCGACCAAAACTATGGTGGCCATTGGGTTGCCACATGGTGGATCCTAGCCATGCCATGTGGCAAATTATGATTGGTCACCTATAACCCAATCAAAATCTCCCACTACCAAACACTAACATGGTGTCGCTTGGCACCACCTTAGTCGCCAAAGAATATACCCTTTCACCAGTCAACCTGCCACATGGGCATGCCCAGTCAGTAGCACATACTACTGACTGGGCTGTCCCTACACTTTTTGTTTAAATTTTCCTATTGGACAAAGTGTAAAGAACATTTTTCTTGCAGAATACGATGTCAATTTTATGCGAAACAAGTTTTTTTGGATTCCACACCATTTTAAAAATTTTCATTTTTTAGAATAATTTTGAGCACCTGATCACACCTCCCCACTGGAAGCTTTTGGACCCCAAAATATCTTTCATTATTAAACATGTGGATAAGGGTACATTTCCCTCACCCTTCCAGTCTCAAACCATTGGAATTTTCTTGAATTCAACAATTTGAGCATTTCATGAAAACTGATATTTTTCCTTGATTCTAGAGACCATGTCTTGCTATTGGAGATACCATCTTGCTACAATTTCTTAAAATTTGCAGAACAACAAAATGTTCCTGAAGAAACAAACTTTTTCCCACCTCGATCATTAATTAAAGGAAACTTAAACAACTTGAAATTATTCTCACCTCGAACATTGTCGACATGACAATGTTTAGCTTGTCTTTCCTTGTACTTGCGTTGAATTTTGACTAAGTTTTTTCGCCATTTCCATATACTATTTTGAAACCCAAAAGAAGTAATTGTGGAACCTATACCTTCTTTTTCATCTTTCTATGGCTCTTGTTCTTTTATTTTTGCACCATTCAACACCGTCATCTTGTTCCCATCGCTGTTCAACAATGATGTGGACTGCTGCAAATATTTCACATCTTCTTTACCTCTTTTCAAAGGTAACATGTTAGAGCCGTGAAAAATATTATTAAAACCATTATAAACTTCAATGAAATCATCTTTTTTATTTTCTGCATGTTCTTGAAAGGTCTCATTCAAAACATCATTATGCTTGAACATTAACAAATAAATTTTTTTACTTGCATTCACTATCCTTTTCATTTTTCCTACATGCATAAGAGACAAACTCATCTTCTTCTTATGCACTCTAACTATGTACTCAATTCCATTCTTTAACAAGTAGGTATTGATTCTCATGGAGATGAAATACTGCCCTCCTATCATAAAGATATGGACTTCCCAAAACAAGACCTGAAATCTCAAGAGGAACTACATCAAGTTCAAATTCGTCAAGAAAGTTTGAATTGCTTGCAAACCTTAGGATGCACTTCCTTTTTACCTAAAATTTTTCATTCTTGCATATCCAGCCTAAAGGATAAGATATTGGATGTGCAACAGTTTCTAGATTTAACCTCTTAACTAAGTCTTCAGAAATGAAATTGGCTTGAGAACCACTATCAAATAGTGTGTCTATTTTGGTATGCTTTGAAACAACTCTAATATGAAAGAGTTAAATTCTTGTATCATCATCTTGACTTACATAAGAACAAATTTAAGAACTAGTGATTTCTATGTTCCTACCTTTCAAAACCATTGTTTTAATCTTGGTTTCATCTCCTGAATTCGAACCTAAGTTATGTTCAATGATTGCAGTTGTTTTCTCCTTATCTTTGGTTTTAAGTTTGTTGGGCTTCAACACTGGATAGAGTTGCCAAAAATGGTATTCATCATTGCCATTTTTCAAACAATGTTTACTTGTGATTTTCTCTTTTTCTAACTTAATAGAACCATTTTTCTTTCCTTTTCCCTCAAACTTACCCTTTCCTTTTCCTTCATACTCAAGGGAGTTATCACTTTTCTCATCTGCATCATGTATCCCTCTTTCTTCTAGATGTGTTTCTTGAACACAAACCTCATCTAATTTTGTGGGATTGAACATGAGAATAGTATGTCTGAGATAACTATGCAAACCCACAATATACTTTAAAAAAGTGTCTTGAGAAGATAATTTGACACCCAAAACTAATGCTCTTCTCCTAAACTCTTGAGTATAATTTTGAACACTTTGTCCCTTTAGTTGTCTAAACTTCTGCCAGTCCATAATATATTTCTGTGTATAAGCTAGAGGGTAAAATTGTCTTTTAATTGCAGCAATAAAATCATACCAAGAGATTGAAATCTTACCATGGTTTTTCATCTTTTCTTGTGTCTTGGCTTCCCACCATACTAGTGTTGCATCCTCCAGTCTCAAGGAAGATAGTTGAATATTTGTATCATAATATTGAAAGTTTTGAATCCTACCATAGACCTCCAATTAACGAACCCAATTTTCAAGCTTCTCTACATTCACTTCATCATTATACATAGGCAACTCAAATTTATTATCAAGTTTTAACAGGGGTGTTTTGTCAATTCCTTTTGAGGTATGTTGATGAGTATGAGTAAGGGTTGTAGTAGTGGAAGAGGATAAAGGTGAATGTTAATATGGTGGTGGGGATGATGGTGTAATATATGGTGGCTTGTCATCATTTCCATTACCTCCTCCTCCTGGAGAACCCTCTGCTCTTGGAGGCCTAGAGATTTCACCCTGCAACCTTGTATTCCTCTCTCCATAGAGGACTTTCACCATACCAGTCATGTCAATGAAAGCCTTCCTAAAATCCTTCTCATTCTCTGTCACGTTATCATTTCCTCCTTCATGATACATTCTTACTGAAACCTCAGGTACAACAGGAGGTGATGCTTATGGTGGAGATTGTGGAAATTGTGCCCTCCTTCTCCTTGCTCCAACTTGAGAACCTGCACCCATAAGCTTTCCTTCTCCTCTTTTGAGCTTCAATCTTGTACGTATTTAAAAAATTGAAAAACAATTAAATCATCCTTGCACAAGTAAACCTATTGCTATAATATCAAATTGATCTGAATGGGAAAATTAGTGTTTTTTGCACTAAATTCCAATTCAAATTATAAACAAAATTCTTGAGGAATATGAGGTAAATTCCAAGTTAATCATGAGTTTTTTTATGCGTTTTTATGTGAATTTATTGAGAAAATAAACATAATTATTTTTTGAAAATAAGCATATAATAGATATGAACATCAACCAAATTGTATCACAACAACACATGATGAAGGATTTAACCCCACCAGGGATATGTATCCTTGGTCAAACTTCCAATGGCTTGGCCCTCTTATATTATGCTCAAAATTCTGAATACATTCATTTACAATGCTCAAGCACCTCTAAAACCTGCTCCAATGGCTCCAAAATGCCCAAAAAGTCCTGTCTAACCTCTTTCTACCTCAAATTTGGTCAAAAAATGAATTAGTTATGGCTTCCCCAAGTTTTGGCACTAAATGCTCCACAAACTCCACCCAATTCGGCACTGTCCTACAATTTCACCCCTTTTTCGGCTAACTGGGTGAAAATTTCCCAGAATTATGAGTGAAATTGTCGGACAGTTAAAATGCCCAATGAAGCCTTAAATCTAGAAATCCAAACTATATGGTTTGGCGCATTTTATACTTTTCCCAATAAAATTTCTGTTGGGTAGTTAACTAACTGCCAACTGTTAGTCCAACATTGGTCACATTGGTGGTGATAGTGGCAGTAAATACTAGCGGCTACACCAACTGGCCATCTCGAAAACTATTTTGGTGAAGGTCACAAGTCATGGTTACTCTGGCAATTCGGGCGGCTAGCTCCGCACCCCTGGTCTCCACCGTGAGGTTGTATGCAAAACATAACGTGGGGGCTAGCCCCCTCCACCCCCAACTATGCCAACCATAATAACATAAATTTTCGAATGAAATTCAATATGTAACTATACATTCCAAAAAAAACCTAAAAAATGATTATTTCAGTATTATAGTGATATGTGTTATCCATATCGAGAACTGATTACTAAATGCACTAGCAGAATTTTTTTTAGTGTGTTATAGAGGTATGCTATACATGAAAAGTTAAGTCTTCAACTAAAGTAAATGTGTGCTCTACTTATTAACCATCGATTCTCATTGTAGTTATTCTTCATAACGTATTTTACCCAGGCGTAAGCCTACTCTCATTTTGGGTAATATATTAACATTGAATTTAACTCTATATAAATGCGATCAAAGGATATAACCCTAAAGATTCTAATCAACTCTGTAACTATAAGAATCCACTAATGCAATAAATAAGTGTTTACGGAAGTATAACCTTTCAGCTAATCTATAACAACCTTTGAATCCATATCACTTATAAGATTATATTGCTAAAGTGACATAATTAAAATGACTAACATAAACAAATAATTGATAAATTGTAGTACTGGTTAGGTAGTCATATTTTTGTTCCTATACTAAATTAGTCATTCATTTTAGTGATTTTTAGTTGGTTCACTTAATATTTCTCATTTTTGGTAGTATTTCACTTGGAAAAATTGTGGTGACTAATGTTTTTAGTCACCTGGTCACTAATTTCATCATTTTCTACTAGTGTAAGAGTCTGAAACTTATTTTAGAATCACCAAGAAGGTTTAATTCCCTCTCTGAATAGCTGCAATAACACTTTTTATCTAGTTAATTTATCAACCATTCATCAAATAATCAAAACATAACAAGATTCATAGATAGAACATGTTATGGAACCATGCTTATAAACAACATATAACCAAAATATTAACCATGAAATAAAAACCATCTAAGCCACATAATAACACGTACTAGTACTCATGAATGACACGAGGAAAATATCTCTTGCTAACTTATGCAAAATCCAACCAAGTGAGGGGCTTCCACATACCACCTGACCATAGATTGAGCTTAACCAAATATTTCTTTCATCCAATCAACCTTGTGTTTTATTCCAAGCATGAATGTGAGATATCAAGACAAAAAAACGAGGGCTTCCTTCGTATTAAACCACCTCCAACATCATGCTACCGCGATCTCTCCAAAAATTTTCAAGATATCATAAAACCAAAAAAATCTTGGATACCTCAGATTTTCTTCACCATTACCTTGAGAAATTTTCCTGTATCCACCCACCTATTAAGGGATTCTTAGAGATTAAACCACCTCCATCCATAACCCTTGCGATTTTACCTAAGACCACCTCACCTTGTTCCAAAACCTTCTAGAAATTCAAAGCTCAACCAGAAAAGGATCTCATCACAGCATGGATATCTAGGAAATTGAAAGGAAAGGTTGAAGCCACTATCAAACCCAGAAAAACACATGCCAATGACAAAAAATAAACCAAATAAACCAATGCATGTACTATGCATTCACACATCAACTAGGAAATCACACATGTAACCTGTGTTTTGAAACCAGCTCCAAAAATAGAAGAAAAGAGAGATCAATGCCTTAGAATTCAACCACTTTGAGGGGGAAACCTCCTTTACATTACATAAATGAACAATTCTTGGATGATACAAATGAAAAAACCTCCTTCTATATATAGGAGTCCATGGGGTCACAATATAATCCTAGCCGACCTAACAATAATAATGTAAGGGCACAATAATAACAATATGGGGGTTACAAGGGTACAAAAATAACAATAAGGGGGTTACACTAACAACAATAAGGGACTACACTAGTAATCTAGGTACCTAAAATGCCCCTCTCCTTCAGAAAAATGTTTTCCTCAATTCTTGAGTAGCTTTGGATGCTTCTGTATAATATTCTCATCCTCCCATGTAGAACCTTTAGTGGGTAAGTTCTTCCACTTGATGAGATACTCTGAAATTGGTCGATTTTATAGTTGTCGAGTTCTTGTTTCTGTGACTGCTTTAGGTTCCAATATGATTTTTCCTTCCTCATCAAGTTCTAGCAATATTGTTTGAACTAAATTTTTGTCACCTATAACCTTATTTAAGCATGAAACATGTAAAACTAGATGCACTCACAAAGAAGCAAGAAGCTCCAATTTCTATGCCACAGTACCAATCTTTTGCAACACCTTATAAGGAGCATAGTACTTTGGCGATAATTTATTATCCTTCTTAGCTTTCTTGAGGGAAATTTGTTTGTATGGTTGTAGCCATAAAAATAACCAGTCTCCTACATCAAAACTTCTCTCACTACGATGTTGATCTACCTGTTGTTTCATTCAATTTTGTGCCAACTTTAGGTTATCCTTTAATATTTGGAGAACTTGTTGTTGATGCTCGATGTGATATTCCACTGCTTGAACCTTAGAATTTTCTCTTAAATATGATGTGATAGATGATGGATGATATCCATAAAGTGCCATAAATGGGGTCATTTTTGTTGCAATATGGAAGGAAGTGTTATACCACCATTCAGTTACAGGTAACCACTTGAACCATTGTGTTTGTTTATCAAATACAAAACAAAGAAGATATCCTTCCAAAAATTTGTTCACTATCTCAATTTTACCATCGGATTGGGGATGATAAGATGAGCTATGAGCTAGTTGAGTACCCAAACAAGAAAATAATTCCATCAAAAAATTTCCAGTAAAAATGGGATCTCTGTCACTTACAATAATCTTTGGGTTTCCATATAGCTTTTGAATTGTTTCCATAAATGCAGTACCAATTGTGCTTTCTTTAAATGGACGAGATAATGCACAAAAGTGTGCATACTTGGTAAGTCTATCAACTACCACCATGATGACACTCTTTCCTTCAGACTTCGGTAAAAATGTGATAAAATCCATTGAAATCTCCTCCCAATGTTGACTTGGAATGGATAAAGGTTGTAGAAGACCCGTGGTCTTAATTGTCTCAACTTTATTTTGTTGGAAAACCAAACATTCCGCCACAAACTTTTTAATATCGAATTTAAGGCCATCCCAAAGAAATTCTTTCTTCACCCCATGGTAAGTTTTTTAAAATCCCGAGTGTCCTCCTAAAGGAGAAGTGTGCAATTCCGAAAGAATATTTTGTTTTAGTTGGGAATTCTTACAAAGATATAAATGATCTTTGTACCATAAGGAATCATTTTTCTAACTAAATGTATCATACGTACTAGGATCTTGCTGCAAAATTTGAATGAGTGTCCACACTTCTTCGTCCTTCTTCGATTCATCCCTTGCTTTGGTTATCCAATATGGTTGGATAATGGAAATGGCACAAAGAAATGATTCCACCTCTTCATCCTTTCTTGAGAGTGCATCTGCAACAACATTTAGCTTCCCTTTTTTGCAGATGATTTCAATGTCACAACCTAACATCTTTGTGACCCATTTTTTCTGCTCTTTTGAAGAAAGTCTTTGTTCCATAAAGTGTTTAAGACTACCATGATAAATTTTTACCTTGAAGTGTCTTCCCATTAGGTAGGGTCGCCATTTCTTTAGTGCATGTAGTATTTCAACATTTCCTTCTCATAAATAGCTTTCTCTAAATACTTTCCTTTGATTGGACAACTTTCAAAAGAATTGGGTCTTCCTTCTTGCATTAAAACAACACCAATTCCATTTCCTGAGGCATCACATTCCAGAATAAAGGTTTTTGTGAAGTTTAGCATAGCTGAGACCAATGCTAGGCACATTGCTTCTTTAAGATGTGCAAAGGCCTTAATTGCTTCAGGAGTTCATGAAAATGCATCTTTCTTCAATAATGTTGTTAGAGGTGCTGCTATTCTCCAATAATTCTTAACAAAATTTCGATAATATCCTATTAACCCAAGAAATACTCGCAACTTCTTTATGGCTGTGGGGACTTTCCATTCCTTAATGGCTTTAATTTTTTTAGGGTCTCTCTTAAAACCCTCGTGAGATACAATATGACCGAGATATTCCACCTCTTGTACTTCATAGAAACATTTGGAGGTTTTTGCATATAATTTTTTCTCCTCCAATAGTTTGAGCACCCTTTCAACATGTTGAACATGATCCTTCCAAGACCTGCTGTATATTAGTATTGCACAATATGGTTAGACTCATTTCTTCTCTCTCTAGGGTTGGTTCCTGGTGTATATCCTCTTCTTTTGAATTTTCTTGTTCATTTTGTTCCTCCTCTTCACAATCTATGTAAAATAATTTCTTCTCAGCACACTTATGACCTTTAGTGTGTTTCCTATCACAACTGTAGCAAAGCCCTTTTTCTCTTTTTTCTTCCAATTGTTGTTGTGTCAACCTTGTAAGTTGTGGAAGTCTAGGAGTAGCAATATTTCCATCTTTATAGATGTGAGTGGTAGGCTTCCTTGTCACCATAATTTTACATTAAATTTTTCTTGCCAACCTAAATGCCTTCTCCAATGAATCATATTCCCAAATGCGAACCTCATGTTGGATGTTATCCTTAAAGTCCCTATGAAGACATCAATCATGTGTTCCTCTGGAATATCAGTTACCCTTATATTCAATTTTTGGAAGTCCTCAATGTGCTCCACCACTTAACCCTTTTGTTTTAGATTTATCAATTAGATAAAAAATGTGTTTCTCTTTGTATCCTCATAATGTGCTATCATTTCCTCTATAAAAGTTGACCAAGTGACAATTTTTTTACGGGATCAAAGCCATCGATACCATACAAATGTATTTTTTTCTAAATATAAGGTTGCAATGCGTACCTTTTGTGTGTTTTGCACATTATTGAGATCAAAATATTGCTCCATATGTAGTATTCATGTTATGATATCCTTTCCATCAAACTTCATCATATCAATCTTTGGAATATGGTGGGTCTTCCATCCAAAATTAGATTTTATGAAACCATGATTGACATTTATTTTTCTCTCATCATGAGTTTCCTCTACTATCTTTTCGCCATTAGGAATAATTTCTTGTATCAACTTTGCCAAACCTTCCTTCAAACCTTCCATGTCTTCCTTCAAGCTTTCCATTTTTTCTTCCATGCCATCCGTATTAGCTTCCACACCTTTCCTCAAAACTTCCATTTCATTTTTTGTTGCTCTTTGCGAGAGCGAAATTTGGTGCACTTGCTCTTGTAATTTTGATATATCATGTTGCACTTATTCATCTTCATCAGTCATAATAGAGTATTTGGAGGGCTTGATGGGCGTTGAATTCTTTTTAGGGGTGATTTTAGAAACCAATACTGAAATCTATGCTTCAATGTGCCCTTGGAATCACTTCAAACTTATTTTTCAAACAAGACTTATGAAAAATAAATACACACCTTTTTCTTTCTTTTGAGGAGCTCGATATTGAAATTGAATTGTCTATGTGATTTCGGATATTCAATATCTGAATTTTAGTCATATTGTAGCCCTATGAATCTTCTTTCGAATGACAGAGGTCTAACCTGATTTGGACGCTTCAAGGCAAAGTTATACCCAATCTCCCACAATGACCTAATTATGGACTAGTTCAGTAGAGAGAACTTGTATGACGTGCCACATGTCACTGTTTCCTCCTTTGTCTCTGAGATTGATATACAAGAAACCAAAGTCCATGTAATTTCCAAATATTTGTATAGAATTCCAATCTGATTCTCAGAGAGATAGCTATGACGATTTTCCCAAGGTCACATCTTTTAGATGAAATTCGAGAGCCTAAAAAAACCCTACCTTCCACAGATCATATCTCCAAAAATATTGTGAACCAAGATTTGATATTTTTACACAATGTTCCTCAAGAGTTCTTCTCTCCGTGATAACAATTTCAGCTTCTTAACATTTGTAGAAAAAAATACATTTCAAAAACGCCACGATGTCATGTTTGGAGCAGCAAAACCCTAGAATCCAAAGCTCTGAGACCAAATGTTATGAAACCAACTCCAGAAATAGAATAAAGGAGAGATCAACGCCTTAGAATTCACCCACTTCGAGGGGGAAACCTCCTTTACATTACATAAATTAATAATTCTTGGATGATACAAATGAAAAAACCTCCTTCTATATATAGGAGCTCATGGGGTCATAATATAACCCTAGCTGACCTAACAATAATAATGTAGGGGCACAATAATAACAATATGGAGGTTATAGGGGTACAAAAATAACAATAAGGGGCTACACTAGTAATATAGGGACCTAAAAACTTGTTACCTACAAAATATTCTTGTTGAGTTGTTGATCCAACCTTCTCCTTGCTTCCTTTCTTGTCCTTGATTGTCATTTTTCCTTCCTTTCTTGTCCTTGATTGTCATTTTTCCTTCCTTTCTCATCCTTGTCTTTAATTTTCTTGCTTTTTTTTACACTTGGTGATATGCTCTCTCTCTCTCTCTGAAACTAATTCCAAATAAAAACTTAGAAAAGGATAAAGAAGCCAAAAACTATAAACTGGTTCTCTGGAGCCTTTTTATTATTGATGCCTCTAATTTCTTCATTTTCCTTCATTTTTCCTTCAATTTATTTCTCATGCCAATGTGTGACCCTTCATCTCCCTTTTCTCATATTTTCCTTGATTTTCATAAATAAAATACAAAATAATTCCTCTTTACCTTTTCTGATGTCTATAATGAAAAAGGTTCGTATACACAACAATAATATTAGAATACTTGGGAGACATATACATCCATTGTAGGACAAGTAATTGTATATTGAATAGTTATAAAAGAATTGATGAGATTTTTACAATTGAGGGTGAGGGCTTGTTTATATACTTAGGCAGATACCTCTTCTCGGACAGTCATGTCATTAGGGACATACCTCTTAATTGACTAATTACTACTTAATTAATTATTATTTATTATTATTATTGTCTAAATTATTTATATTATTTTATATATCTTTTATTCATAACATTGCCTTCCTCTTCAAAAAACTTTGTCCTCATCTCTGATTACTGATAAGGAATATAATATATTTCTTTGTCTTTTGTATCTTGTGGAGTTCTTCGAATTGTCATATTTGTTGATACATGATGATAGGATCCTTTAAGTTATAAACAAAATTGTCACACTGAGAAAGTATTTTACCATCTTAAATCAATCTTCTTTGGAATCTTGAGGTGACTAGAAACTTGTGATGAATTGTTATCACATGAGTGGATTGTAAAAACTTCAATATTCCTTGGAACATAAGTTTGATTTTTTATTTTATGAGTGATACTGGTACATATATATATATATATATTGAAAAGTATCCTCTTGTGATTCAGATGTCAATAAGGAGTTCTTATTATGGTTTTCAAGCTGCTGTGGTTATCTTTTATTGAAGAAATTTCTGGATTATCCACATTGTTATAAGACAATGTTCGATGTTTCGAATCCCAATGGGGATCCATCTTCAGGACAAGAGTGGTTTCAACATCTTGACCCTTGTTTTATAACACTGTGGATAATCTGGAAATTTCTTCAATAAAGGAGTTCTTATGTTTTGACTTTACCTTATCATGTGTGTGTAAATTTCCTCATTTACTTTAGGTACTGATGTTGATAAATTGGTTTAAAAACCTTCACTTGGAATTTACATTGTCTGAACTACAAAATTTGAATATGTTTTCCTTGTAATTGGTTTGTCATTTTATTTCGTTGCGATATTTATTGGCTCGATGTTCATATCTTTTTCTTCAACATGGACTAAAGACTTTGACACTTCTTTCGTGATAAATTCTTCTAATTTTTTGTTCAATAATTTCTTATCATTTTTAAGTTTCTTAATTTGAGTGAGTAGACTCTAATTATGACTTTTGATACGTAAGAGTTCCTCATTTTTTGAGTTAACTTTACCTTGGTATTCAAACTTCTCATCTTTTAAACACTTAATTTGTTCTAATAAAAATTTATTAGGTTATTTATGAAAAAAATTTCCTCTTCTTTCTCTGATATAATTTCATTGAGCTTCTTGTTGGAACTTTCCTTTTCTTGTTCTAACTTGTTCTTCTTAGTTTTATACTTTTTGACTTATGTAATTAGTTTTTCGATATGATCTTTTAAACGAGAATTTTCTTCGTTTTTAATGGATATGACATCCTCAAACTCTTTTTTCTTCTCCGATATATTTTTTTATATTCTTTTGAGGTATTAATTTCATAATATGTTAAAGGTTTTTTGAATATGGAATTATTGATTCTGAATTCATTGTCATGTCTCGGAATGTGATCATTCTTCCCTTATAAGAAAACATCATTTTTTTTCTCTATCTTTAACATCAACATACCCAATTCTTTAAACCATGGTCAACCAAGACTTATGTCAACCTCTCTGTCATATGTTTTTACAACACAAATTTGAGATATGTACTCATAATGATCTACTGTTATTGTAAATCATTAATTTCATATTTTTTTCCAAAAATATCTGTTGTTTCAACTACATTGGCATATGAAATTAATAGTCGATTTTCCAGATTAATATTTATGTAATTTTCATCGTTTCTTTTACTTATAGCGATATTAATTTTTTTCCCTTGGATGCTCCCTCTTAATGTAATTAACTCGTGATGTGGGATTAAAATACCCTTATAGAAAAATATTCCACTGTTGACTTCCATTTTTACTTTTTTTTTTTAACGATTTTAGGGTTTTAAGGTAATCCCTCTATTTTTTTCAAACTTCTATTTATTACTATTATTATTTTCATAAATATATGTTACTAATGAATCATTAACTATCCTTTTTCTTCACACAAATTTTCCTTCAGATATTCTGTATGGTTTCTCTCCACTTATTAAATCCGAACATGACTAATACTTCTCTTTCATTTATGCAAAGTTGCATCAGTAGGGAATGGTGTGGTATTCACTTCAATAGTTGATTACTCCTCTCGAATGTGGACCAAATAATGTATGGTGATGATCGGAATGTTGTACGATGATATTTGGATGCAAGCACTATTACAATTTCTATACCATTCATTGAAAAAAAGAACCTTTGCAATATGCAACCCTATGGCTTAGGAAATCTACCTAATTTTCTTATGAGGTTTTGTACAGATGTATGAAATTTCTTGTGGCTATATGACCTTTCTTGTGGATCGTTGTATGGCTATTTACAGTTTGTATGATATTTCATGTGGCTTGTTGTTGTATGACTCTATATGTTTCTTGAAAATATTGTTGGAGCAACAACAAAGAGTAAGGATTAGAGAAAGAAATGAATTGGCATCAACAGCGGATGATAACGGACACAGAGATGAATTTTGAGCAGTGGCATTATATGACGGTGGTGGCAAGGAATTGGAAGGCTACAGAGGCAGAGGTGGGGATTGTGACAGCAAAGGAAGAAGTGACAATGTCAATGTTCGTTGACTTCTAGTTGGCAGCAATAGGAGCAAGTAGAGGTACTGTGGACCGTGGATGTTGGGCAATGGTGAATGAGCGGTTGACATTGGTAGGTTTATTTTTTTTGTTTTTAATTTCTTTTAATAATATTTATTATTTTATTTTACTTTTTTTAATATAAATACAATTTTTTTCATATATATATATATATATATATATATATATATATATTAATCTTGCTTTTTTCTTTTTTTAAATATTTTGAATTTTTTTGTAAGTTGAAGATTTTTTATTAATAAAAAATCATATACAGAGATATAAAAATGCATGTGGTCTCATCCCTACCATGTTTGTTGACCAATGCTATAACCATGCAACATACAAAAAGAAAAATTCCTAACTAAGAAGTCCATAACCTTAGAGGCATAACATACCAAAACACAGAAGGAACTAGAAAGACACAAGTTAACATAATCAGTCATCAGAGGTGATTGAGGCAGGGTTATCTAGACTTGTTCTAGGAGGAGGAGGAGGGAAATACATGCAATTTACATGATTCTTGAAGTGTGTAAGCATGGTGTAAGCCAAGCTTCCAAATTTTCAACTCTCTTCGTTAACAGATTTTTCCCATGCTAGAAAACTACAGTTATTTCATGAACACGGCATTGGAAGTAATGGATATGATCTAGCTTGGACATAAGTGCCTCATTCTCCTCGCTTCGGGCTCTACCATGAGAATCCATAAGGTAAATGACATATTTCACCAACTCCCGAAGCATCGAGGAACACCTAGTCCGCCTGGAAGGAGAGCGACCAGCTGACCCTGCACAACCCTAGATGTTGTGTTGTCCCTGTGGGGCCTTGACTTGGCCACGACCTAATCCTATGCATCCTCCAATAGCACCATGTTTGAATTAAAACTCTACTATCTTTTCTCGCCGCAAAGCCGAATGAGGACCTTTTCGCTCTGTGAGCTCCACGTCCCCTACATAGAGCACCACGCAATGAACCAATGCCCCAGTTGTTGCTGCCACCACCTGCATTAATTATATCACTCTGAACACCTTCTTGGAAAATTAACTCTTCTCCAAGGCACGACGCTTCTGCATTTTTCCGAACTAGCGCACATGAGGAGCAAGTGCTTGGCTTCATGTTGAGGTCCATAAATAATCCCAAACTGCAAAGGCTATTCCCAATCCACGCGAAGAACCACCAAAATGAACCAAGAAACACCCAGTAAATAACTACATACTCAATCAATAAGCCATCCTCCACTAGAGGCCCTACAATCCACACAACATATAGTGTAGGAAAGGGATATAGACCTCACAAATCCCCCCACCTTAACTTCACCACTAGAAAAAAATCGAACCAGACTAGAGCATGTAGACAAACCCTCAGTTGAAAAGGCCAAAGAGTGATCTTCAAACTGCGCATAGGAACAATTCGAAAGGTGGGTTCCCAGAGTCCAGAGCTATGCTAGAGCCATAATGTTACACTAAAATAGGGTCTATTTTCCACAACACCAAAAGGGAAGAACTAAGGGATACCTACACTAGAATTCCAACACCACCCCAACAACAATTCCACCACCCAAACGAGACCAACACCACCAGAAGTCCTAGTGTCGATTAAACATGCAACATACTCTTTATACAGATGATCGAAGAGCCACAAACCATAATGCCAAAGCTAGAAACCATGCAAACCCAGAGCTAGTAGATCCAAAACCATTCAAAACCTCAAACAACACGCCCTTTGACTTAGGAAGGAGTTGGAAATTTTCACAAGGTGCAATAAGGAAAGAAATATTACCGAATTGAGCCAGCGGGAGGAGTGATAGATAGACGACCACCGCCCTAACCAAATGACCCAGAGATATAAGAACATAGAGGTATTCACATCCCTCATAGAGCCAAAGAAAAACCAAATAAATTCGTGCAAAAATCCACTTAAACAGATAAGTGTCTACACCATTGAAGCTAAAGACAATACAAATTTGTTACACACAGGCGAGGGAGGATGTTCACAAAACTGAACTTAGGAGTATTAACTACCGCAAGGAGCTACCATCCCCAAGTTGAGCCACTTTTAGCCATCAGTAAAAAAATTTCAGAGAAAATGATGGCTAAAACAAATCCTAAGTCTTCAAGAGATTGTTTTCATACAAAACTGCTCATTCTTGAAGCCTTCTTGTGCTGCCTAAACTCAAAAAATAATCTTCACTGTTGTTTCATTGAAGAAATCCACCAAGAAAGCATGCTGATGTCCAAAGAGACTTTTTTTTCAAGCCATTTCCCAGCATTTTCTAAGCCCTTTTTCATTTCCCCATTTTCCCATTTTTTGATCTTATCCTAACAAGCCTTCCTCCCCTTCTAAAAAGATCATTTCCCCTCATTTAAACCTTCATCTCCTCTTAAAAGGCCTCCCAAACCATTATAACTCCTTTATATGGTTTAAAAATTTCCTCTTTCACCCCATCGAAACCTTAAAAAGGCTTTAAAACTTTTTTTTAGGCCTTTTTTCCTAAATAACCCCAAACCCCTCTTTTTAAGGCCTGTTGGGACTTGAAAAACCCACTTATTCCACTTTTATTAATACCACATGCCTTAAACCCCTGAGGGATTAAGGCTCCAGCCCCCTATCCATCATGTGCCCAAGCCCCTCAACCAAGCACTTAAAATGTTTTCTCTCGGCCCCCAGGTCTTTCTCTGCCACATAACTAAGAGCCTGCGACCTGGCGCTAAGTCCTTGACCCCCTAGACCTACATTCATCCACCCCTGATTCTCTACCACTCCACAGGACTGCGCCCCTACCTAATCCCTAGCCCCTTCCCTTTTTGTCTTTTCTCATCCTCCCAACTATAGATCCCCCACCATTGATCTGGGAGATCCAACGGCAGCAATTCACCCTACCATCCCTCTTTTCTTCCCCGTCTTTCTCCCTTCCCCTGCCTTATCACTCCATCATGCGATCTCTACCGTTGGTTTATCAAACTCTGACGATCCTTGCTTATCCCGACGCCCAACCCCGTCGGGGGCCTACCATCCACTATAAAAAGGACCCACCCTATCACATGTTGCCACCTGGTTTCTACTTTCTCTCCGCCCGAGCAACTTTTCCATCGCGCTCATCCCTCCACCGTTGGATCTGCTTTGATTGATCCAACGGTGCGAATCGTGTATCACGTAATTTCTTTGTCCAACATTTAACACTCCAAAATCACATGATATTGGCGATATGGAAAAGGGACACATGACACGTTTCGATTGCATCGCGTTCCCTCTGGGAAAAACCACTTATCGCCTGAGGGTCGTATGAAAACCACCAGTGGTTTTCCAGAAACCGTCAGGCCAAATTCACGCCAAAATCCATTTTGAATCAGATTTTCCCCTTTTTCTTCATTAAAGCCTCTCCTTCCTGCATAAATCACCCCTCTGCACCGCTCCTCCGCTCCGGTAGCCTCCTAAGAAATTTCGCCAACACCGCAGGGTTTTTTATAACATTTTTTATCGTATTTTGCAAGTTTTATCATGATTTTAAAGCGGAATCTGTGTCTGTGACTCACAAAGCGATAGATCCAAATTTTGTTATCTCCAGGGCTAAAAACGAAAGAGAAGGCTGTCAGTTCTCATCCAATGATTTGATCAATGCTGTGTAAGTGTTGGTCATGCCATAGAAACCCTCCACGCATAAAAACTCTCTGACCATAGAAAAAAAGGAAAAAACAGTAAAGGCAGAGGATGAAGATCAAAGAATTAAAGAAAAATTGAAAGTTAAAGGTTGAATCCGACATTTTGGTGGTTAATACATAGTTCGAAGATTAATACAAAGGATTAAAGGGAAATTAGAAAAATGATTAAAGTTAAAATGGTTTTGTACAAAATTTTTGAAGGATTAGAAACTTAATCTTGTTGTTTTAACGTTAAAGCACAATGTAAAGGTGGATACAGTCAGCTCGAAAGACTCAAAGCTTCGAGAATGATTAATCAAGGCCCTAAAGAAAGAATCAGGGCTTAAGCAGTGTTTAAAGCCACCAGGATAGGCAAATTAATAAAGGAAGCCTCTGAATGCCACATCATTGAGGCTATAACTCCTCAAACTGCCACCTGCAAAATTATTTCATCAAAAGAGTGGATATTAATTACACAGTTAGGGATATTTTTAAAGACAGCTCAAAATTAACTACCAACCTACCAAAAACCCTTAAAGTAAAAAAAAGTGACTAAAGGTGATGAAATTTAATGTAAAATTGATTAAAACAGAGACAAGCATTTGAAAACTTCTCCCTTAGGCCTCCCAAAGGTCAATAAACCATTACCCTATATTAATTGAACAAATGAACCCTTCTTACACTCCACCTTCTCATTCTTCTATAAATATTTTTGTAGAAGACAGTATACAAGTTGGTCTTTGGATACTTGTTGAAGGTAAATAGTTGTTGAAGCATGTTATAGCTCTGTTAGGAATTGAAGATACATAAGCTGAGATGAGAAGTTTGAAGCTGTAACGATGCACTAGACTTGAAGATTGTAACTTGTTTGAACATCAAATACAAATAGTTTATTTATGGGATCCTGGTCTATGTCAGTGGTGATATGTTTCTCACTGTAAATTGTTATTTTTTTTATGTTTACACTCTGTCCACTTTTCTCTGATAAAGAACAACAAATATAGATTAGGATTTACTTCTAAAGTACCCTAAATCTCACTGATAAATCTTTATCCTTTGTGTTTTCTACTGATGGTTTATTTGAAGGTAATTCAATAGAGTATAACCAGTGAAGTGTTGGTAAGCCCATGTTTCTTGAGTAAAACTTGAGATATTTTCTTTGAATGTTCTTGAAAATTCTGCTAATTAAAGCTGAGCTAGAGAAGTTTATGGTTAGCCTTGTCCCCTAGTTTCTTCTCCAACAGTTGCTTTTAAAAGTCCCCTTAAGAGTGTTACACAGCAATTTGTCATCATCCCTGCAATTCCCCATCCCGCACAATTGGAGGGCTCATTCCGTGACCTGTGATCAGTAACATAACTTGAAAACACTTTCATGACATTCCCCTAAACATGTACTTTCATTACCCTGAAACAACTCCTTGTGGAAAACCCTAAAATCACCCCTTTTTGCATTGGCACGGGAATCTAGTTCAGTACCCGTGCCAATGGGGGAAATCCTTCAAAGAGGGCACGCCAATTGGCGCTCTGTCTCAGAGTCGCACTCATGCCAACAATTTTAAGGAGTTTTTTTTTAAAATAAATGGTGGAAGTTTCGTCCTAACCAATCCATAAACTGGTATCTAATTTGAGTTGGGAGGTTTGGCTCCAGATCTCCATGTAGAGGAAGTGGTTTGCCACCTCTCATGGAAGCTTCCTTGAGGATAGGGCCAATCCCGTGATTATAGAGATCCCAAATCCCCTTCCTCCATCTATAAAAGCTTGCTCATCTCCTTTGCAAGCTAATCTCCAAGTTCCCAAGAGCCATCAGAGCCTTATGCTGCAAGAGCCTTGATTCATTCCCTTAAGGCTGAATCCAAGCAAGGAGATTATTGTCGAGACATTCGAAGAGAGAGGTTTGTCCCATCCCCGACAAGATTTTTTGAGACGTGTTCCGCTGGCGACCCTCCGAAGGATAATTCAGCGATAGAGCCAGGTTGTATCCTCCTTTGATTGATTAATGATAAACGACTATTGGTTATGGTTCCACTCTTGTTGTTGATTATGATGATGAGTTATGTCTTCTCTGACTGACATATAGTTGCATATACTGGATTTTACGCTTGCGTTTGTTTTGTTTCTTGTGTGTGCAGGTGTCCGATCACGGAGATCGTGAGGATTGTGATCTGCCGGAGGTAAGGAACGGGAGCACTACTTTCTCTATGAGCGACAGCGTTGGATTCCAGGTAAGCCTTCATCGCTAGTTGGTTTATTTTCAATTAGGAACCTGCACTATAGCGTGAACAATTTTTGCTAGACCCGATCTGGGCTAGTAGGGATCGCCTCTGTCCGCAGAGGGGATTTACCTCCACAAACATTTGGCGACCATACTGGGGATCGTCTAGCTTGTTGTTGTTTGTTTTATAAGCTATAGACAGAGCCTGAAGTTAGCCAGATAGCCTTCGAAACGCTCTTGCTCTGCAATTGCGAAGTAGATCAAAGCTACTTCAGTCAATCTTTGGTTTAGTTTGTAAACCGAACACTTGGAGTATTGTCTTGTCTTTTTGGTTGTTTCTCGATTCTGCTTGCTTGATCAGCTCTTTTGGCTGGCTCTTTTTGAGATTTTGGCTTTTGGTCAGCTTGATCATCACTGGTCTGCTTGTTGGATTGCCTTTTTTTTTATTTTTCCATAGCAAACTCGACTGGCACGCTTTACAGCCTGACAATCGCGCCCATTGGCGCAGGTTGCTAGAGTATTACCCGCGCCAATTCATTTCTAGCGCTAGTTTCAGCCTCACAGTCGCGCCAATCCTGTGAGGTACTAGGGTTTGCTCTGGTCTGAGCTTCCTGAGCTTGATCAGTGTGTTTGGTCTTGTTTTTTCGACTGCTTGAGTGTTCTGGAGCCTTGTTTGACTGGCTGTGACCTTCATCCTTTGGTTGTTTGCCGTTTCCATCGATTTCACATTCTAGCCCTAGGGCATCTAGGTGCTCTTGTGTGTCGAGCCTCCCTTGGGATTTTTTGGTTTCTATTTGTTCAGTCAACCTTTTGATTGCTCCTCTGCATTCGTTTAGCAGTTGTTTATCATTTTATTGCGTTATTTGAGTGATTTTTCTCTTCTTCATTCGAATTTCGCTTTGTCTCGCTTTAGGCCTAGATTACATGGTCCATTTGAGTCTTTGAGATTCTCTTGGTTTTGAGGGACTGTTTTGTAAATTTGGAGATCTGATTGTGTGTTTGCATTGAGTGAAATTTGTTTGTTTTTCTCTTTCCTCATCACTTCTCAAATTTCTCTTCTCACTAGTTTTCATTTTGTTTATTGCACTTTGCTCTTAAACATTGAAAATACAAAAAAAAATCTCTTTTTCTTTTGATTAGTTAGTGTGAATTAAATCTTTTCGGTGTTATTAGTGATTAGTAACTTTGAACGAAAAGATTTTTGTTTTCATTAGCTGCATTAGAGACGCTATTGGTTGTTTTCTGATCATTTTGTTTGTGTGGAAAGCTCTTAACTCTCTTGTAATTAGCTTTCATCGAATGAAATGATATACTGTGGCATATAGTGTGCATTTAAGAGATTTCGAGACATTACATTCGCTAGGGCCTGAAAATTGAAACGTAATTGAAGATAAACATTAAAATTTATTCAATTTACACTAAGGCAGCATTGAAACATTAACGCAACATTTAGTGGTCTAGGCTAGAGACGTGTTCCAGCGTCTTTAAAACTAGTAGTTGTCGTTCGCCTCTTGGCTTTAGATAGCACTAGTACAGACTTGTGCTCCCCGTATCGTCGTGTATATAAAGGGAGACCCCACTAGGTTTTCATCCTTTATCCATAGGAAGCCGATTCTGCCGCCCTATACCCGTGATACACCGGACACAGCATTTGGGGAGATTTCCTGCACATACATTAAGTCCTTGGTTGATTTCTCTTTCATTTTGAAACCAAGGTGTATATTGCAGTTCACGGTTATTTGGTACACCCTTTTCCTAGTATTCCTGAGCAGTCATTTTTTATCTTATCTGAATCCTTCAATTTGAAAAGATCACCAAGCACTTTTCCTTCCACGCTTGCTTCAAAACTGAAAGAGATAGAGTCATCTTTCATCCGTTTATCGACTCTTAAAACATGAAACGGTGAATTTTCTAAGTTTAAATGTCGTAAAATAAATCACCCACGATCACACGCCCCGTTAGATTTTTCTTGTTGGCCGTTTGATTGTGTGCCTTGGTTTTTAGCCTGTGTGCGGTTTTCAGTTGTTGATGGCAACTTTTCCAGAGTTCACTAACCAAGGAATCCCCTCTGATGGGAATCCTAGTCATTTTCCTCCTTTTAGGAATGTTGGTGCTCCTTACATGGCAACGTTGTCCCTTCCTGGGTTAACTATTGGGTTTCCTGTTTGGTTGTTCTCAACCTCTGTGGTCCCGAATGTCCCGGCTACTGTTCAATCAGTTCCTCTCCCTGAACAAAATCATGTTGATTCTAAGGTGGACCTCTCCCATTCTTCACATGTTTCTGCGTCCTCCTATTCTACTTCGCCTGGTGAAAGTCTCGATTCGAGTAACTAGGTGGTTAATACGAAGAAGAAGAAGACAGAGAAGAAGTCCGATAAAAGAGAGGCTAAAGTTGCCGCTACTGTTTCTGACACACCTCCTCTTGATAAACCTTCCAAAACTCCACGGAAATTCAAGTTCCCTTGCATGTTGTGCGCGGGAGACCATCTTCTTCGAGACTATCCTAGCATTCCCAAGGTGCTCGAAGTATGGTCCAATGGTTGCCCACCGTTGCCTTTGACTTTTGGGAGTCAGGTTGGGGGCATGTCCTTAGCTGTTGTTGGTAAGGCTCCTAAGAAATAGGGTAAGCTCACCAATCCCTGTAATTTGTGTGAAGGGCACCATGCCATTCACCTTTGTCCATATATGGATGAAGCCAAAAGAGTTTTGGACAATGCAACCATTTCTACACCATGCCTCCCTGTTGGTTACCAATGGCTTTCTTTGAGCCCTCCACCAGTTGATCCTACGATTGGTCAAGAGTCATCCTTGGTCGATCACGCCCCCCCGGAAATTCAAATTCAGAAATCCGTTCCCAACCAACCATTGGTCGTGGGATTGGTTGAGCTAGCCCCGTCCACAGTGCACCAGGTCTTTTCCATTGAGAGTGGATCTCACACCTCTCATGTCCTTCTGGTTTCTTCAGATTCTTCAGACTTGGAGAAAGATTCTCCTGTCCCCATACCTCAAGAAGAAGCTCCTTCACCTCCCATGATGGAGGTCCTAGAAGATACCCCTCCCACCTTCGAGATGGAGGTCATGGATGATTCTCCTTCTTCTTCCATAACATTAGGGGAAGACCTTCACGGTTCGATGGTAGCCCATCCGAGTAGTTTAGTCGCTTCCTTTGATTGGAATCGATTTGCAGGATACCGCCTTCTATCTTATGTGCCTTTCGAGATAACGGTACAGGCCTTTGGTCTGGTTGTACCCAACACCATTATAGATGAAGGTGCCTCTATTATTTTTCTATCCTCAAATACTTGGCAAGCTTTCGGTTCACCGCCGCTTGCGCCTGTTATGCAAAATATGTTGACATTCAAGAAAAGGACTAGTCAACCGTTAGGGATCCTTCCACATTTACCTATTACTTTGGGAGGTAAAACTGTCCATATGGACGTGATGATTGTTCCAAGCCCCTTTGATTTTAATCTGCTTTTGGGGCGCGATTACACCTATGCCATGGGAGCGCTTGTTTCCTCCCTCTTTCCCGTGATGTGTTTTCCACATGAAGGACAAATCGTGACCATTGATCAGCTTTCCTTCTTTGGTCCTGATGTGGCAACTGGCCCACCATAATCCCTTCCTGTTTTTTATCCACCTGTTTTATCTGCCCCACCGCAAGTCAACTACGTGGCTACTTATCCCATGCCTATACTCATTGATGATGTTGTCGTGCATAGTGTGATGGGGGCATTGGGTCCCGACTTCCAAGATTTTTTCCTTCCATCGGGAGTGGAACTCTTGGAAGCGATGACTTCTTGTTCATTATGATGAGGTTGTTGGAGCAGAGTTCATTGTCTTGTGTCAAGCTCCTTAAAAAATGAAACAAGGTCTTCGGAGCAGAGTTCATTGTCTTGTGTCAAGCTCCTTAAAAAATGAAACAAGGTCGTCAGAGCAGAGTTCTTTTACTTGTGTCAGGCTCCTTAAAAAATGAAACAAGCTGGTCGGAGCAGAGTTCTTTTACTTGTGTCAATCTCCTTAAAAAATTAAACAAGCAGGTCGGAGTAGAGTTCCTTGTCTTGTGTCAAGCTCCTTAAACCATGAAACAAGGTGTCCTGAGGATAGTTCTTTTAATGTGTCAACCTTGTTTAGATCTCGTAAAATCCCAGTCGAGTCTTTCTCTTGATCTCATAAATTTAACCTTCACTCCATCTGCCTTTCATATGGACTGAAGCTTGGGGGGCATGCACCTCGAATTGAGTCACCATGCTGGGGGCATGCTTACTTTTTCAAGCATAGTTTGTTTCTGTTTCAAGCTTGTGTAAAAATGAACCGGTTTCAAGCATAGTTTATCTTTGTTTCCTGTTTAAAAAATGAAACCAACTTCAAGCAAAGCTTTGATTTTTGCTTCGTAAAGACCCAACCTTTCCCATTTTACTCCTTGTGATTGCCATTTTATCAGCCCGTTTTTGCCAGATGAGCCTTGGTTTTCTCACTCCATCGTCACTATCTGCTTGTCGATCATATGCCTTCACTTGGTTGTTTTACCCATTCCTGAGGAACGGCTGCGATGAGTGGTCTTGTTAGCCAGCCTCTTGACCTTTATCTTGTTTTGAGTAGTTCCACCATTACCGGAACCCGCAGGGCTACTCCTTTTTTATACCACTGCCCCTCCGAGGAGTCATCTTTCACTTTTCTCGACTCCCCTAAACATGAAAATATTTTCGAGTCATTTGTCGTTGATCCTTTAAGTAGTATGGTTACGAAACGACATCTACCCAGTATACGTTTACCCCTTTTTCGGGCTGGGATAGATTATTTACGAAAAAGGAATACCCTAGCTTATCGCGACTAGGAGGTTTTCTCAGACATAGTTTTCTACCTTTTCGGATCTAAGGAACTATTTACAAAAAGGGACCACTGGATTTTACTTTTCTGCGGTCTTTTCAAACTCTCTAAACATGAAAGGATGCCGAGTTCTTCCTTTTTCAGGCTCGTTAAACCCTGATGACATTGGATTCATTCGTAATGACGTTATCTGAGTTACTCCTTCCTAGGGCTCATTAAATGTACTAGGATGGATTCGTCCAAAGGACGGACTTATATTACAAGCATATGCTATCCCCTTCAAGCTTGTTATAAAAAATAATTGGGGTACTCGCCAGAAATGGTGGGGAAAAATGGAACAACAATCATTGTCGTGTCAGCAGTATGTCGCTCTTAAACATGGCACTTGTCTAGATTCGTGTCGGGTTGGGGATATCTCATCTCATTTGTTCACTTGCCTTCGTGGGTTTGGGTAATCCTTTTTGACCTCTCTTCTTCTTTTTGCCTCGTCACCATGACCTATGATCCGTTGATGTCAAATACTGCCAAACTCACTATCGTGCTGCCACATGTTCAAGAGAAGTTGACCTCTACAGAATTCCAACCTTCCTCTGATTCTCATCTTATCCTGATTCACAAAAAAATTATGTTCCTCTGTCTCACGTCAATGATGTGGGAAACACTATGGCCCACCTTCGATCAAGGTCACTTCATGTCAACTTCAGCTCATTATCCAGGAAGCTGATCTAGAAACTCCCTTCTGGTACCTTGGAGCCTGCATGCCTCAATGGCAGGTTCTTCGCATTCGACGTGAGGTTTTCATCATTGGCCTCCAATCGAGTGATTCCACGGGTGTTCGACGCCAGCTCACTGATTCACATGCCATGGATTGTACTTGTAGTACCCTGAGGACCATTGGCATTAATGGTGGTACCTCTCGCGTCTGTTAACAACTTTCATCATTAGCTGGTAATTAGACGATGTTCTTACATGTTCGACTTCAGCTCACTTACTCGCATACTTGAACTTGTACTTTGTTCGGGTCGAGATGGAGCGTAAGACCCTGGATTTTGTCTGTTGGAATCCAGGCTGCGATTTTTTGGATTATTATGATTGGTTACATGACTCATTCAATTTATGGCTGCGACCATACCTGAGTCTATTTATCGATCCTCACTAGATGGCTGCGTCCATGCCTCGGATCTAGATTATTACATACTCTATTATGGATGGTTGCGCCCATACCACATATATATCATGTATTTTAGATGTCAGTTTTACTTCTCTACGCAGGTTTTCTGACAGCGGTGTTTTCGATTGGACACGTTCTCGTAAATCATTTCACCCCTCTCTCTATTTCGGGCCTCATGCTTTAGGGGGCATCTGCTACACAAAAATTTGTCACCATCCCTGCAATTCCCCATCCCACACAATTGTAGGGCTCATTCTGTGACCTGTGAGCAGTGACATAACTTGAAAACACTTTCATGGCATTCCCCTAAACATGTACTTTCATTGCCCTGAAGACAACTCCTTGTGGAAAACCCTAAAAACACCCCTTTTTGCATTGGTGTGGGAATCCAGTTCAGTACTCACGCCAATGGGGGAAATCCTTCAAAGAGGGCACGCCAATTGGTGCTCTGTCTCAGAGTCGCACTCACGCCAGCCATTTTAAGGAGTGTTTTTTAAAAATAAATGGCGAAATTTTCATCCTAACCAATCCATAAACTGGTATCTAATTTTAGTTGGGAGGTTTGGCTTCGGATCTCCATGTATAGGAAGTGGTTTGCCACCTCTCATGGAAGCTTCCTTGAGGATAGGGAAAATCCCATGATTATAGGGATCCCAACTCCCCTTCCTCCATCTATAAAAGCTTGCTCATCTCCTTTGCAAGCTAATCTCCAAGTTCCCAAGAGCCATCAGAGCCTTATGCTGCAAGAGCCTTGATTCACTCCCTTAAGGCCGAATCCAAGCAAGGAGATTATTGTCAAGACATCCGAAGGGAGAGGTTTGTCCCATCCCTGACAGGCTTTTTCGAGACGTGTTCCGCTGGTGACCCTCCGAAGGAGAATTCAACGTCATAGCTAGGTTGTATCCTCCTTTGATTGATTAATGATAAACGACTATTGGTTATGGTTCCACTCCTGTTGTTGATTATGATGATGAGTTATGTCTTCTCTGACTGACATATAGTTGCATATATTGGATTTTATGCTTGCGTTTGTTTTGTTTCTTGCGTGTGCAGGTGTCTGATGACGGAGATTGTGAGGATTGTGATTTGTTGGAGGTAAGGAACGGGAGTGCTACTTTCTCTACGAGCGACAGCGTTGGATTCCAGGTAAGCCTTCATCGCTAGTTGGTTTATTTGCAATTAGGAACCTGTACTATAGCATGAACGATTGTTTCTAGACCCGATCTGGGCTAGTAGGGATCGCCTCTGTCTGTAAAGGGGATTTACCTCCACAACAAAGAGTATGTTGAAAGAAGGCTAGTTTAAAAGTACTTACTTGATCTTAGACTTTTCTTTGTTTCTTCATGTGTTTTACTTCCTTCACTTCATTTCTTACTCTTTCATTCCATAAAATCAACTTAAAGAGATCCTTTGACATATATGAATTTCCCCATGGACCACTCTTGAAACTTGTTGTGCAATTAAATCCTATTATGAATCCATAGCCCAATGGATTGATGTTGTTCCTTGATTTTCTTATCAAATGAAACATTCTTTCACTTACTTACACCATCACCCTTCATACAAACTTCCTTAATCTTCATGTTATCCTGCCCAACCAAAACAAAACAAGCAACCTTGTTCTTCATAACTAGCCTAATATCATATCATAAGCCTTAAAGATCATATCTTTGAAAAAATTCATATAGAGATATCCCTCTCTGAATCTAGGATGGCTAGATCCTCAGATTCCAAAGTGGTTTTGATGTAGGCTCTGCAGCGTTTTTACTTGCCAATCTTGCAAACTACGGAGACCTAATAGAGTGGCAACCATACTGGGGAGTTTCTGAGTAAAAATCCTTAAAACAAAACATTCAATATTCAGTCAAGAATGAGTAGCTTTCTTCAAGTACTACCAAGCATATTGGTGATCATTATAGGACTTGTCTGAATCAGTGGCAATCTAGGTACTTCTTAGGATTCTAAAAAACCCTTATCAAAAATTTCAGAAATTAGTTAGTAAGCCCCAGAGTAAACTCTGTTTGTCTCATCACTGTAGCTAAGTGTTGAAACAGATATAGGACACTGTCATAACCCACAGGACTATAAAAAACTTAGAAAACCCAAAAAAAATTCAGATTGGTATTCAAACCTATTAGTGGTGGTTTACCATAAAACATTTTTCCTTCTAAAAAGCTAAAAATTTCCACCTGGTGACTCCACAATCCTGAATAGACCTAAAGACTCCACTAGGAACCCATTTCTATCATTTCATCTTACAAACTCAGTTAAGGAACTTCGAGGATTAAGTTTTCTTGTTAAAATATCAGTTAGCCTATTAAAGATTGTCATACTTGGTTAATTTTTTATTATCATTTGGGTCTGAAAACATAACATAGTGGCTTCTAGAATAATTTATAATAGAGCCTATCTTGACCCATATCTGCCTAGGACAGTTGATAATTTAGAAAGTATACTTAGGAAATATCCTAAGTCTAAAACACCAACTGTTATCAGATTGATTCATAAAGCTAATTCTGTCCCTGAAAACCTCTTAGCTCTACAAAATACACAAGTTGACTTAAGAAACCCATCCAAAACTAGGTCACTTGATGATATTGATTAGATATACTTTGAGCCTTCACACTCACCCCAACATAGTGGTGAGAAATCTGTTAGCAGAGAAAATACACCACCTGATTTACATTTCCTTCATAATTTTGGTTTCTCTCATCCAAGATCTTCTCAACGGTCTCTTGTTGGTCCATCTACTTCTGTTACCCATACTCCCACTGTTCAAAGTGCTCCATTCCATCAACCACCTCCTATCTTACATCCTCCACCTGTAAACCCCCATTTTTTCCACAACCTCCTATCATGGAAACATGGTATGCTCCTCTAGTCCTTCCTTTACCTTTAGTCAATCTACCACAGGAATATCAGTCCAAGATTACATTATATGATGCCAGTGGTTCTACTATTGCTTCACAACATGTGGAAAAGATGAATGAATATTTTTATAGAAACGAGATTGATGATGAAACTGTCAAACTCAGATTGTTTGCTCAAAGCTTAGGGGGAGAAGCGAGAAAGTGGTTCAAAGGCTCAACCCCTCATAGTATTAATGACCTCCAAGCTCTTCATCAGTCATTCCTAAACAAATGGGAAGTCAGAAAAAACCCTCTCGAAATACTCTTAGATTACAACAACCTCAAAAGCAATACTGGGGAAAGTGTTCAAACTTATTGCACTAGATTCAATAGTGTTTATAATGCATTACCCCATGATTTGAAACCTTCACAAGGATCAACTTTGGAAATTTTCTTGAAGGATTTGATCCTGAAATGGCATATCAGCTAAGAGAAAGAGATCCCTTGTCTTTCGAAGATATGCAGAAGGGATCTCTAGCTGTAGAAGTAAATTTGATTGAAAAAAGAGCTAGGATGAGGAGTGAAAAGAAAGTATCTTTTAGGGAGGAAACTGCACCTTCCACATCTAGCTCAAAAATGGAGAAAATGATGGAGGAAATGATGAATAAAATGAGCATACTTGAGAGAGCACAATCTAGAGAAAATCAATCAGCTCCCTAAAACAGAAATCAATCTCAAAGTCAGAATCATAACTTTAGGAGAAATCAACCTCAAAATAGACAAAGAGAGGATGATCATAAAATCAGACCTCCTTTCCAAGAAAATTATGTTAATGAGGATGAAGAGACAAATGAACAAATAGAGGATGACAACATGAACATGCTGGGAGTAAGAAATGAGGATCCTGATTTCCTCCATGAAAGAAAACAAGGTCTATATACACCTTATGATGACAGAAGACCACAAACTAATTATTATGAACAATACTCTGAAAATGCCATCATAGGATCACCTAAACAATATGACCTGAGAAATAAAAAGAATCAAGAAACTCCCAGGAGAAAAACCTTTGATAAATCTGCTAAAAACAACCCTGAAAGTGTTTCCAAAAAGATAGCAGAAAGTAAATTTTGATCCAAACAAAGGGAAAAACACCCAAACCAATGAAAAATGGAGTGTTAACCCTAGTAGCCCTAGCAGCTCAGCTAATGCTCCTGAAAAAACTATTTTAACTATTGTAAATAATAAAAATCAGCAAGCTGATTTTGCTGAACAAGGAGTGACTAACAAGGCTGAATCAAACATTTTAAAAAATCAGATTCCTTTTAGCCTAGAGAATGAAATTTCCAAAATCAAAATCTTTGTCCCACTTACTGAGTTAGCCACTCAAAATGTATATAGAGGTCAAATTTTGAAAGCTTTGAACATAGAAGATGTTCATGACACATTTAACTTAAATGATGATACCCTAGAGCTCATTTTTGGACCAAAAATTGAAGGAAAATTTCAAGAAGCAACTACCCCTCCATTTTACATCAGTTTGAACATCCATGATAATATTTTTCATAATCCCATGCTTGATTCTGGAGCATCACACAACCTCATGCCCAAGGTAATAATGGAAAGATTAGGCTTAGAGGTAACTAGACCCTACAAAGATTTATATTCCTTTGATTCAAGTAGGGTAAGATGCCTAGGCTTAATAAAGGATCTGTGTGTTAACTTAGCTGAAATACCAGTCAAGAGCTTAGTGATGGACATTGTAGTGGCTGATATACCCCCCAAATATGGCATGCTCCTTTCAAGGTCATGGGGTGCTAAGCTACAAGGTACTATGCAGATGGATATGACTTATGCCACCATCCTTGTCTTCAGTCAACCTAGAAGACTCTATAGGGAAACACACATGAAATACATGATGAGTAACCAAGAAAGACTGGAGAATTATCCTCTTTATTCCATACACACTGACCTTGACTCATTCATTCTTTACAATGATGATATTCCTACTGAGCAAGAGTTAGTCAATAACATACTATCCAATGATGTAATCACTTCACATTCAAACATAGTTATAGCCATAGATGAGGATGAAAATAAAGAGAAAAACAAAAGGCAGTTTGCCGATTCAAAAATTTACAACAAACTGATCACATGTTTTAAGGTTCAAAATAGTCATAAAAATAATGCAGATCATGGAGGTAAGAGCATAAAACCTCAAAACATGGAACATCTTGAGGAAGAAAACAAAATTCAGCATATTACAGTCCTGCAAGAACAACACAGTGATAGATTAGGCAAACAAAACAAAGAGGACAACAATGAAATAAATGACAAATCTGAAAACAGTAATCTTTGGAGCATGAATTTTGATGGGTCTTGCACTAAAAATGATGCAAGACCTGGCATATGGTTACACAACAATGAAAAAAATCATGCTGAGGGGCATTCCTATTGATTAAAATTTCAATGTACAAACAACATAGCTGAGTATGAAGCTCTCCTTTTAGGCCTACATTTATTGAAAAAACTAGGGGCCAAAAGAATAAAAGTCCATGGAGATTCAAAGTTGATTATCAGGCAAGTAAATGGGGAATACAGTGCTAAACATCCCAGACTTAGAGCCTATAGAGATGATGCCATGGACTTGTTAAAAACATTTTATGAATTCCAACTTATCCTTGTCCCAAGAAACCAAAATGTCCTTGCCAATGGTTTAGCCTTCGCTGCTAGAACTTGTTTGACACATTATGAAACCAAGAAATGCACCACCGAAGTCAAATTTAGACCAGCTGTCCTAGATAATGAAAGGTATTCGCAAGTTTTTGATGGAGATAACCAAATAGAAGACTTCCTACAGTGCAACAATGAATTTGAAACATCAAACTCAGATTCAAAGTATGAACAAGACTGTCCTATTGAAGAAAACCCATTTTTTAAAGAAGAAAAGTCTCCAGAAATTGCTGAAATAAATCTGTTAACAAATGAACTCAAACAGATAACAAAAATTAGCACAAATTTAGAAGATTAAGACTTAGAAGTATTGCAATCTAAATACCAAAGCTTTCCAAGAGAACTGTTCCCATTAGAGGAATTGTTTGACTTGAATTATGCTGCTAAAAATCCAAAACTGGAACCTATAGAAACTGAGGTGGAAGAATGCCACATAGGTAGTGAGGAAAAGCCCAAAATGATCCAACTATCTAAAACATTGTCAGCTCATATAAAACTGAAATATATTGAGCTGTTTATAGAATTTTATGATGTGTTTTCATGGAGTTATGAAGATTTGAAATCATATGATACAGAAATAATTCAGCATAAGATACCTCTCAAAGAAAACCAGAAACCTTTTAAACAAAAATTGCGCAGAATCAACCCTGTTCAATTACCTCTGGTAGAGAAAGAAATTAGAAAAATGTGTCATGCTAGAATTATAGTCCTTGTTAGATACTCAAAGTAGGTGTCTAATCTTGTATATGTTAGGAAGAAAACATGAGAAATAAGGCTTTTCATTGATTTTAGAAACTTAAACAAAGCCTCATTAAAGGAAAATTATCCCTTACCCAAAATGGATCATATCTTACAGAGGGTAGTTGGTTCTAGAATAATTTCTTTGCTAGATGGCTTCTTAGGTTACAATCAAATATTGGTACACCTTGATGATCAACCTAAAACAACCTTTACTACACCTTGGGGTACTTTCATGTATTTAAAAATTCCCTTTGGTTTAATGAATGTTGGTGTCACATTCTAGAGAGCCATGGACATAGCATTCTCAAAATAAATAGGTTACTTCATAGTGATTTACTTAGATTATATCACTATCTCTTCAAAAACAGATGAAGAGCACGTAATACACTTGAGAAAAGTCTTTGAGAAATGTAGAAAATTTGGGTTATCTTTAAATCCAAAGAAAACACTATTTGGTCTCCAAGAAGGAAAACTTCTTGGGCATATCATATCAGAAGAAGGAATAATGATAAACCCAAAGTGGATTGATGGTATTTTGTAAATCATCCATCCTAGAAACATCAGGGAACTTCAATATTTCATTGGAAAGATTAATTTCTTGAGAAGGTTCATACCTAATCTAGCTGAACTCCTTAGAAACATGACAAGCATGCTTAAAAGAGAAGAAGGAGTTAAATGGATCTTAGAAGCAAAGAAATCATTTGAGCTGGTAAAACAAGCACTTACCAAAACAGCAGTTCTCATTAGTCCTGATTTTACAAAATATTTCTTCATTTTTTCATTTGCATTCGAACACACTATAGCTGCTGTCCTATTACAAAAGAACTTGAATGGACAAGAGCAGCCCATTGCTTTTTTCAGCAAGGCATTGAGAGATGCACCACTGAAGTATAACATAATGGAAAAACAAGCCTTTTCCTTAGTCAAAGCCTTAAAGGACTTCAGATTTTACATTTTACACTCTCACATAATAGCATTTGTGCCTCATTTAGTTGTAAAAGACATATTGACCCATGATCCAGATGGCAAAAGAGGAAAGTGGATTACTGTAATTTTAGAGTATGACTTATAAATCAAGCCCACTAATCTCATAAAAGGTCAAGGACTAGCAAAACTTATGGTTGAATCCAACTTTCAAGCTCTTGATATAAACATGTTTAATGCATTAGATGAAGAAGAGGAGTTTTCAACTCCAATTATTGAAGATCATTTTCTAAATTCATCTTGGTATGCTGATATTTTGTATGTTTTGCTCAATCTTAATGTTCCTCCTGGTTTTTCTAAAACAAAGGCAAGATTCTTGAAATTGAAAGATGTAAATTACTGCATTTTAAATAAATGTTTATATTGGAAAAATGCTAGTGGATTATTGCTTAAATGTTTTCCTGAGAATGATGCAGATAAAATCCAGCACGAGTTTCATGAAGGAGAATGTAGGGGCCATCTCTACTCAAAATCAACTGCTAAAAAAATCCTTAGAGCTAGCTATTACTGGCCCACCCTCTTTCAAGATGTCCATAATATGATTATTGCCTGTCACAAATGCCAAATCTTTGAAGGCAAAAGAAAGTTGCTTCCCTTACTTCTGAAACCAATCACTGTTGAAGCTCCTTTTCAGCAGTGGGGTCTAAACTTCATTGGGGAAATCCATCCTCCCTCATCTACCCAACATAAATGGATTCTCACAGCAATAGACTATTTTACCAAGTGGATAGAAGCCATCCCCTCTAGGAATGCCATAGACTCAATCATCATTTCATTTCTTGAAAACCATATATTATCCATATTTGGTTGTCCTAGAAAGATCATAACTGATAATGCTGCTGCATTTGGGTCTAAAAATATGGTGGAATTCTGTCACAAGTATCAGATCATATTGGATCATTCCACAGCTTATTACCCTCAAGGGAATGGGCTGGCATAATCCTCAAATAAAAGATTGGTAAACATTATCAAGAAGTTGCTGGAAGACAACAAGAAATCATGGCACAATAAGCTAGTACATACTTTATGGGCAGACAGACTAACCATTAAAAAATCTATTCGAATGTCTCCCTACCAGTTATTTTATGGAACTGATGCAATATTTCCAAACAGTTTAGGAGTTCCAGTAATGAAGCTGATCTAGGAAGTAAAATCTAAAGATGATGATGTAACAAGAAGAATAAAGCAGACTATAGATCTATAACAAACCAGGGAGGAAGTATACATTAGAGCACAACAACTACAAGAAAACATCAAGAAGTTATTTGACAAAAGAACCAAGGCAAGTGATTTCAAGATTGGTGATAAAGTTTTGAAATGGGATTCAAGAAGAGAAGATAAGGGTAGACATGGAAAATTTGATAACTTATGGCAAGGCCCTTATCTTATCCAATCTGCTATTGGGAACAATGCATTTTTTCTACAAGAATTAGATGGAGCTGAGTACTTTTGAGGCCCTGTCAATGGCAGGGTTCTCAAACATTATTTCTGTTAACTAATACTTTTTTCAAAGCTTTGTTCATTGTATATATCACTGTTTTTGAAATTGAAAAAAAAGAAAGAGACAAAAAACAATAGAAAAGAGAAAAGAGGGTAGAAATAAAACAAGAAAGTTATAGCCCCATACCAAAAAAAGAAATTCTGAAAGTGTGCAAGATTAACTGCCGCTACCAAAAACAACACTGCTATTTTAGTCATACAACCTAACCATAACTAAAATAGATTTCAATTTTCTGTTGATCGATTAGTGAAGAAAGATTTTCCAAACTATTCAATCTTGGCTTATCAGTTTAATAAAATAGGATAGAAAAACAAAGGTTCAAACAAGCTTAAAACCTAAACCTATATGTTTGATGAAGAATTGGTTCTAATATGCTCAATATCTGAATCAAGAAAAGAAGGAGACAACTCTAAAAAGATCAAAAGTAGAGCTAAAGAAAGAATGAAGGATGTCTTTATTTTTCAGATCTTAAGCCTTTACAGTTTTGTTTCAAATTTCTGCAAATAAAGTCTATGAGCAGCTTGTATATACTGCCATAGACACCATGGAAAATCAAACAGTCTACTCCTGATTTGACTATGTTTAAATTTCTGTTTTAGAAAATAGAGAATAAGGTCTGCCAGATAGTCTAATCCTGGTAGATAGTAGCTTAGGTAGAGAATTTATGAGTTCAACAGACTAATCTGAACTCATGGAAGAAATAAGGGTAGATTTAGATTATTTTTTCCTGTTTTCATAAGAATAAAAGATTGATGTTTAAGGTTTGCAAGTCCAAGTGCACCTTATGAAGAAAAAATGATAGGAAGTAGGATATGTAGGTATAATGTTTGGGAGAAATTTTTTTGCTAACATCAGATACTGATCATCTTCTGAAAGCATCATGATCAAAGAAGAAGAGGTGTTCAATGGATAAGGCACAGGTCTGCATCCAAAATATGAAATTCTGAAGTTCTTGACACCTCCAAGGAGCTGTCATCCCCAAGTGGAGCCACTGTTAGCCATCAGTAGATTTTTGTCAGAGCAAATGATGGCTAAAACAAATCCTGAGCTTTCAAGAGATTATTTTCATACAAAACTGCTCATTCTTGAAGCCTTCTTATGCTACCTAAACTCATAAAATAATCTTCACTGTTGTTTCATTGAATAAATCCACCAAGAAAGCATGCTGATGTCCAAAGAGACAGTTTTTTCATGCAATTTCCCAACATTTTTTAAGCCCTTTTTCATTTCCCCATTTTCCCATTTTTTGATCTTATCCTAACAAGCCTTCCTCCCCTTCTGAAAAGTCCATTTCCCCACATTTAAACCTTCATCTCCTCCTAAAATGCCTCCCAAACCATTATAACTCCTTTAGATGGTTTAAAAATTTCCTCTTTCACCCCATCAAAACCTTAAAAAGGCTTAAAAACTTTTGTTTAGGCCTTTTTTCCTAAATAACCCCAAAAACCCTCTTTTTAAGGCCTATCGGGACTTGAAAAACCCACTTATTTTTCTTTTATTAATACCATAAGCCTTAAGCCCCTGAGGGCTTAAGGCTCCAGCCCCCTATCCATCATGTGCCAAAGCCTCGCAACCAGGCGCTTAAAAATTTTTCTCTCGGCCCGCCAGGTCTTTCTCCACCACATAATTAAGTGCCTACGACCTGGCGCTAAGTCCTTGACCCCCTAGCCCTACTTTCCTCCGCCCCTAGTTCTCTACCACTCCACAGGACCACGCCCCTACCTAATCCCCAGCCCCTTCCCTTTTTGTCTTTTCTCATCCTCCCGATGACAGATCTCCCACCATCGATCCGGGAGATCCAACGGCGGTAGTTCACCTTGTCATCCTTCTTTTCTTCCCCTTTTTTCTCCCTTCCCATGCCTTATCACTCCATCATGCGATCTCCACCATCGGTTTATCAAAATCTGACGGTCCTCTCTCATCCTGACACCCAACCCCGTCGAGGGCCTACCATCCACTATGTAAAGGACCCACCCTATCACACATTGCCACCTGGTTTCCACTTTCTCTCCGCCTGAGAAATTTTTCCATTGTGCTCATCCCTCCACCATTGGATCTGCTCTGCTTGATCCAACGGAAGATCCAACAGTGCGAATCACATATCGCGCAATTTCTCTATCCAATGTTTAACACTCCAAAATCATGTGATACCAGTGGTATGGCAAAGAGCCACGTGGCATGTTTTAGTTGGATCGCGTTCCCTCTGGGCAAAACCACTTACCGCCAGAGGGTTGCGCAAAAACCACCAGTGGTTTTCCGTAAACCATCAGGCCAAATTCACGCCAAAATCTATTTTGAATTGGATTTTCCCTTTTTTCTTCATTAAAGCCTCTCCTGCCTACATAAATCACCCCTCTGCACTGCTCCTCCGCTTCGCTAGCCTCCTAAGAAATTTTTCCAACACCGCAGGGTTTTTTATAACATTTTTTATCGTATTTTGCAGGTTTTATCATGATTTTAAAGTGGAATCTCTGTCCATGACTCACAACGCAATATATCCAAAGTTTCTTATCTCCAGGGCTAAAACACGAAAGAGAAGGCTGCTAGTTCTCGTCAGATGATTTGGTCAGTGCTGTGTAAGCACTGGTCATGCCATAGAAACCCTCCATGCATTAAAAGTCCCTGACCACAGAAAAAAAGGAAAAAACAGTAAAGGCAGAGGATGAAGATCAAAGAATTAAAGAAAAAATGAAATTTAAAGGTTGAATCCGATAGTTTGGTGGTTAGTACACAGTTCGAATATTAATACAGAGGATTAAAGGAAAATCAACAAAATGATTAAAGTTAAAAAGGTTTTGTACAAAATTTTTGAAGGATTAAAAGCTTAATCCTGTTGTTTTAAGGTTAAAGCACAATTTAAAGGTGGATAAAGTCAGCTCGAAAGACTCAAAGCTTCAAGGATGATTAATCAAGGCCCTAAAGCAAGAATCAGGGCTTAAGCAATGTTTAAAGCCACTAGGATAGGAAAATTAATAAAGGAAGCCTCTGAATGCCACATCATTGAGGCTATAACTCCTCAAACTACCACCTGCAAGATTATTTCATCAAAAGAGTGCATATTAATTACACAGTCAGGGATATTTTTAAAGACAACTCAAAATTAACTACCAAAATACCAAAAAACTGTTAAGTCAACAAAAGTGACTAAAGGTGATGAAATGTAATGTAAAATTCATTAAAACAGAGATGAGCATACGAAATATTCTCCCTTAGGCCTCCCAAAGGTCAATAAACCATTACTCTGTATTAATTGAACAAATGAACCCTTCTTACACTCCACCTCTCATTCTTCTATAAACACTTCAATAGAAGACATTATACAGGTTGGTCTTTGGATACTTGTTGAATGTAAATAGTTGTTGAAGCATGTTGTAGCTCTGTTAGGAATTGAAGATACATAAGCTGAGATGAGAAGTTTGAAGCTGTAAAGACCCACTGGACTTGAAGATTGTAACTGGTTTGAACATAAAATACAAATAGCTGATTTATGGGAGCCTGGTCTATGTCAATGGTGATGTGTTTCTCACTGTAAATTGTTTTTTTTTTTATGTTTTCATTATGTCCACTTTTCTCTGATAAAGAACAAAAAATATAGATTAGGATTTACTTCTAAAGTACCCTAAATCTCACTAATAAATCTTTATCCTTTTTGTTTTCTGCTGATGGTTTATTTGAAAGTAATTCAATAGAGTATAACCAGTGAAGTGTTGGTAAGCCCATTTTTCCTGCGTAAAACTTGAGATATTGTCTTTGAATGTTCTTGAAAATTTTGCTAATTAAAGTTGAGCTAGAGAAGTTTATGGTTAGCCCTGTCCTCTAGTTTCTTCTCCAATAGTTGCTTTGAAAAGTCCCCTTAAGAGTATGTTGAAAGCAGGCTAGTTTAAAAGTACTTACCTGATCTTAGACTACTTTTTATGTTTATCATGAATTTTTTCCCTTTGAGGATATGCTGAAAGCAGGCTAAGTTAAAAGCATTTACTTGATCTCAAGTTGTTCTCCGTTTTTAAATGTTCTCTTGAAATTATATCAAAAGCATGCTAGTTTAAAAGTACTTACCTAATCTTAGGTTACTTTTGTGTTTTTCCATTAAGTGCATGTCAAAAGCAAGCTAGTTTAAAAGTACTTACCTAATCTTATACTGTTCTTTGTTTCTTCATGTGTTTTACTTCCTTCACTTCATTTCTTACTGTTTCATTCCATAAAATCAACTTAAAGAGATCCCTTGACATAGATGACTTGCCCCATGGACCACTCTTGAAACTTGTTGTGCAATTAAATCCTATTATGAATCCATAGCCCAATGGATTGATGTTGTTCCTTGCTTATCTTATCAAATGAAACATTCTTTCAATTACTTACACCTTCACCCTTCATACAGACTTCCTTCATCTTCATGTTATCCTGCCCAACCAAAACAAAACAAACAACCTTATTCTTCATAACTAGCCTAATATCATATCATAAGCCTTCAAGATCATATCTATGAAAACATTCATATAAAGAGATCCCTCTCTGAATCTAGGATGACTAGATCCTTAGATTCCAAAGCGGTTTTGATGTAGGCTCTGTAGCGTTTGTATTTTCCAATCTTGCAAACTACGGAGACCTAAGAGATTAGTCATAAATTAGAGATAGGAAGAATTTATTTTAATATATTTTGTTGCAAAGTCATAGGAGTAATTGCGACAAATGGATAAGCTCTATTGTAATAATAAATTCAATTGTAAGCTCGAAGGAAGGAAGAGACCAATTAAAAATAATTAAAATCAGGTCAGAGAGGAGAGGCGAATTTAACAAAGAAATTAGGCCAAGAATAGAGTAGAGAGATGAGATCCGAGAGACAGAGAGGATTCTATATAAGATAGAAGGCCATGTAAAAGGCACATCAGGCTAAAGTCAGATTTTGAAAAGGTTAATTTATTTGTATCTGTACAATTTATTGATTAATGAAAATTGAGAATTCACTATGACTGTGTGTTTTTGTTTCTCTTTTATGTGTTGAGCGATCCGTAAGAGAACAAATCTGATTCTCTGTGATAAACCATTGTGAATGAATTCTAATTGAATGTATAAGTATTTCTAAGAGATAAAAGACTTAATGGCTAGGTATAATTTGTGTGATTTCAGTCTGGAGCAAGTGGATGTGAGTGCAGGTCGATAAAGAAATAAAATCAGAATTATGGATTCAGAGAAGTAATATAGAATGGTGTTCTATATTTTGGCTTGAGACAACATGCAAGGTGTGCAGTAGCAGATAATCATGGATCTAAGTGAAAACCAGAAGAGAAAGCTCAAGAAGGAGTAGCCATGGAGGAGACGGAGTTGTAGAGCTGCGACAATTGAATAAACAGGGGAAATGATTAAGGCATAAAACCCCAAAGAAAAATTTCAAAGGAGAGAATGGACGGTTCTATTTAAGTCGCAAATACTAGCTTGAAGATCGACGGTTCAAATCTCATCACAAATTAAATTGTGAAAGTGTCGAAGTGTGATAAGTTAAGATTTGTGCGATGCGATAAATATCGCATATCACATGCGATATGGTATAACAATTAATTGTGGCGTTAAAAGTTGCAAAGTGCGGCGAGGTAAGTTTGTGATTTGCCAAAGTGTGCCAGGAGTTAAAGGTGCGAAAAGCTTATATTCCATATTATATGTTTTTCGAAGTGCGATATCATTAGGGGAATTTTGAGGTCTAAAATGGACCTCCTAAGGAAATTATAAAATAATAGTGGAAATAATAAAATAAGATTTGATTACGTCATCAAATTTTAGAGGGAAAAAAGAAAAAACCACTTTTTCAACTCATATTTTCAACTTATCTCCCCAAAGTTTTTACTCCAATTTTGAGCGAGACTACTCATTGGATGTGTTAGCCCCCCTATGAAATTTTTGACAAGAAAATAGGGGGCTAAATCATTGTTGAGTCTTCAAGGAATGCATTTCCTCTGAAAACACAGTCTCCTTGAAGCCTCCATGTGCCTTTTGTCCTTTGATAAATTCCCCTCTGCTGATTCCTATTATGAAGCCTCTCTGTTGGTGAAGAAATGCCCAAAGGCCCTCTTTTCCCTCTTATTTCAGCCTTTGTTTTCTATCCCCTTTCTCTCCCCTTCTATTTCCCTTCTTACCCTTCAAATTCCCCCAAAATCCCCTTTAATTTCTTCCCCCTGCCCTTTGTTGGCCACTTTCCCCCCTTATCCCTCTATCGTTTCCCTTTAAAACCTCCAAAATCCATTAAAAGGGTTAAAAAACCCACTTTCCGACCTTATTATAGGGCTTAGCCCCTTTTCCGCCAGCCTCTTAACCACTTCCCCACATATGTCCGTCACCCAAGACCAACCGCTTAAGCCTTGGGGGCCAATCGCAATCGGAACCGTCAGGCGGGTGCATTTCCTTTGTTATAGCCGAAAACCCCGACGCGATTGTAATTTGTTCAAAGTATTGCGACGTGTTTTGATCCGTTGATATGTCGTAAAGATCGACGGCGGAGCGCTAATCGCAGGCCCCCCGCCCATCGCAATCACAACCTGTTACGTGCGCCCTCCGATCGGTCCATCGCAAGTAATTGTGATGCGATTGATCGCAAGACCTTTCCTCCGATCCCCGATCAATCGCAAGTGTTTCCACCCGATCCCCGATTGCGATCCTCCGATCATTTCCTGACCGTTGATCCGTCCCGCCGATCCGACGGCCAGCGCTCCATCGTAACTCCTCATCCGATCGCAATCGCAACTCCTTCCCTCCATCTCCTGATTCAATCATGTCCGTCTATTTCCCCGCCGATCCCACGGCCACCGCTCAATCGCAAGCCCCCTTCCGATCAAAATCGCAAGCCTTCCCCACTGTCTCCCGATTTAATCCTAACCGTCCATCCCCCCCTCGATCCAATGGTCAGTGCTCTCTCCGCCCAATCGCAATCGGAACTTTCAATGTGTGTCACCCTTGTCCCCCTCCGATTGCGATTGCCTGATTGCATCATAGTCGTCCGTTCCCCTCGCAGATCCAACGACCCAACGCTAATCGCTTCGTTTCCTTCGCGCCTCCTGTTTCTCCCTCCAATGGATTGTGAGCTGTTGATCTGGCCTTCAGATCTAACGGTCAGCGCACAATCGCACCCTCCGCCCGATCGCAATCGCAAGACCCAGTTGTGCCCCTCCGATTGTGATTGTTCCGATCGAATCTCCACCATCTGTTGGGTTTTAAGATCTAACGGTTCGAAATGAATCACCCCCCGCCACGGTCGGCCCCACATCCAAAGCTCCGCTCCCTCGTTTGTTGGTGATTTCCTTTGTAATTCGCCCAAAGTTAGTTGTTGGGCTTTTTCGCTATTAATTATTTCTCCGCCGCTATGTGTTCTTTCCACCATTCTCCACTGCTCTGCCACCTCTCCTCCTGCCTCCACAGCATTTCTCTGCCACCACCGCCTGGGTTTGTAACAGGTTTATTTCATCGTGCAGACGACACAGATGGCCATTTCAGCACTGCCAGCAGATCAGCAGATGGTTTCAAAGGGGTTAGTGGTTTCTGTTGACATAATTAATGTTAACCCCACAAGTCAAAGGATCAAGGCACAGTTCGAAGACCAAGAACACGCTGTAAAAGTCTTATCTGTGTTAAATATCAGCAGAGCGCGTTTACTCCAGAATTACACCTTCCCACAGCGTCCTCCATGCCTTCTCGAGCCCTAAGACAATTAAATACACTGACTAAAGCTCATTTCAGACAGTCAGGCAACAGTTATGAGGTATGGGGAGCCTTGCAGACTTGTCACCCAGTTCATTTATTCAGAATGGCAACAGAGAGCTCGAAACACCAGAAAGGACTCCAAGGAACATATCAGAGGTCAAAATCGACCTGACAGAGATATCCGAACCATTTTTAGAGTACCTACAGCATTGTAGATGGCCATTAAGCAGTATGGGAGTGGACACTTCTGCCGATTCTGTCTTAATGAAATCAATTAATCGTCTATCTACCTCTGTTTCTTCCACTTCTCCTATAAGAAATCCTCGGGAACATATTGAAAAGGTTGTTGTTCAGTTGTTGGGCAGTTGATGTTAGTGGGATTCAGTTTGACTATTAGAACAGTCGTGGGAGGGAGTAGTAGAGTAGTTGTATGTAATAGGCTGGGAGGAGAAAGTCTGGATTGTATCAGCCATTGAGCTCAAATGTACATGACTGGTTTTGCATTATTAATCAAGCATATTTCACAGGATCCTGGTCTATTACTATTGGTGATGTTTTTCCTAACTCTGTTATTTACATTTTCATATTGTTTCATGTTCTTCTGGTAGGCAACAGAAGTATAACATAGGATTCACCCTTGTTAGGTGCCCTATGTTTCTGCTCTCCCTACCTTTAATGTTTTCTGCTTCATGTGTATCTAAGAGTGAATTCGTGGAGTTTAACCAGTGCAGTGGATGTTATTGCCTGCTGGCTGATGTATGAACTTGGGGGTTTGCTACTTGGATGTTTCATTGTCAAATTTATCTCTGTTTTTCCCTTGGAGTTGCTAAATCAGACCTGGAGTTAAATGACCTCTGGTCTGATCTATAAGCAGCCCCTTTATCCCTTTGAGAGCTGCCCTAGAGTATGTCCAAGCAGGTCTGGAGTTAAATGACCTCTGACCTGATCTATAGACAGAAATTGGGTTGTCTTTCCTTCTTTCACCTTCTTCCTTAATGTTTCATTCCATCATCTATCTAAAATATCCTTTGGTATTAGATGACTTGCCCTTTGAAAGCCTTGGCTAGTGGATGCAAGTAATTTCCTTTCATGACTCCATAGCCCAATGGATGGCACTGTCTAGGCCTATCCTCTTTGCTGAAATGTCCTGCTGCCTTGTTCCCTTTCTCCCATTGTTTTCCCAATCTGTGATCTCCTAAACAACCCAGTGACCCTTCAACCAAATTATTCTAAACCCCCTTTGTGCTTCATAACTAGCCTAACATCTCAATTTTAGATTTCAAAGATTTATCATTCTTTGCTCTATTTGGAGAGATCCCTCTCCGGGTCCAGGAGGGCTAGATCCTTGGGCCCAAAAGTGGTTCTGATGTTGTCTCATCTTTTGGTATTGCCAAATCTACCAAAACATGGGAACCCCAACATAATGGCGACTCCACTGGGGACAGACCAGTTAGCTTTGATTTGGTCAACCACTATGGTGGATAGTAAGTTGTAAATCATCCACCTGGCGACTCCACAATTCCTGAATGATTAAAAGACTCCGCGGGTAATCAGTTGGCCACTGATTATCTTGGTTTCACGTGACTCCACTGGGAGACCAGTCGCAGTAAAACATCATCCCCACCAATTGAAGACTCTGAGTTGAGCCCCCTTGAAGAGTTTCATCATGGAATATCAGGTATACTGGCCCAACTCAGAAGCAGGGACCTTCCATAGGTTTTCCATTCCAGCTCAAAATTCAATGACCGACCTGAGCTGAAGAAAGTTTTTTTAGAAGTGCTGGCGGAGAGGTATGAGGCTGAGATTGAACTTTTGAACTCACAAGAAATATCATACGAGTTCAGAGACCCAAGAGCATTCTTGGAAAGTCTCCCGCCCCCTAAAAGAGAAGAAATTCCGCTGCTGTTTGATGTGCAAGAAGAAGACGATCCGAATCCCAAGAGTCACTCTGAAGACACGGCGGAAAATGTAATAATCAAAGCAGCCCAGGATAAAGACGACCTACCAATCATGGCAGGCCAGAAAGAAGAAAGCGTGCATCAGGTGTTCGTTGATCCTGTGGCAGAGTACATGGAGGCCCTGATATGCTCGAATGCTCCAGCATTAATCCTTAGCATGGGCCAGATTCATCAGGAATGGTCACTACTGATGGTGACCACGGTCTTGAAGGACCACACGTAGAGCACCCTGTGGTTATCTCTGACAGGCAGCCAGTGCTCATATCCTTTTTTGCTATTACTTGACTGGCTGCATTGGCATTATTGTATCACCTAAAGTATCAGAGATTTCCAGTTAGAGTAGGGTAGGTAGGAAGCTCAATAAAGCTCAGCCTATGAGAAAGTATATTAGTTGTTTAAATTTCTGTCTTAGAGTGTAGAGAAGGAACCTGCTAGATATTTTAATCCTAGCAGGTAGTAGTGTAGGTAGAGAAACATGTGAGACCAACAGTCTAATCTGGTCTCCATGTACTCAAAGACTAATATACTTTGACTAATATAGAGAGATCCCTCTAGTCTAATCGTTCGAGCTTCAAAGACTAATATACTTTGACTATTATAGAGAGATCCCTCTCTGGACCCAGGAGGGCTAGATCCTAAGGTCTGAAAGTGGTTCTATGTTGTCTCATCTTTTGGTATTGCCAACCTTGCCAAAACATGGGAACCCCAACATGATGAAAGATTTAATTCTTCATCCAATGAGTACCCATGTTGCATACTTTTTATGGGTCTTGCTACACAAAAAATGAAAAATACATGAAAAACGTGATTGCAATCACGTTTTTTTATGTATTTCTGATTTTTCGTATAGCACGGTCCATCCAAAATATGCAACATGGGTACGCCTTGGATGAGGAATTAATTTTTGCATCCAACGAGTACTCCCACTCGAAATTTGAGTAAAAACTTTGGGAGATAAGTTGAAAATACGAGTTGAAAAAGTAGTTTTATTATTTTATTATTTTTTAATCTTTTTACCCTTTTACTTAAAAAATGGTGAGTCATCCCCCATGGTTGACATAATCATCTTGAATCCTATTGGTTCTTAAAAAAATTATTTTTGTTGTACATTTTTCTTAGGAGGCCCATTTTAGACTTCAAAATTCCCCTAATGGTTATATGTTCCGATGTGCGAAATGTTATGTTTGCCAATTTGCGAAATCGGTAGATTAGTGATATTGCGCTAAGTTTTTGGAATGCATTTGTGATGCCACATATGCATTGGTTAATTTAAAGAAGGAAGGTAATGCATGAATCAAGAACCACTTATTATTAAGCTTCCACATGCACATGTTTAAAAAGGTTAATGTTTTAAAATTATAAAGTAGTTCTGTTTATTTATGAAGGGGTTAATAAAACTCACAAAGTTATTTGGGAACCCATTCTGTTGGGTGAAAATAGAGAAGCATGACTCCATAATGTTAATGTGTGGGTAATTAGTGGCATTTATTCTGCAAACCCTCTATCATTTTGTATCAGAACACGAGATTTAGAAAGATGCAGTTTTTGCTGCGTCATTTTTGGTATCAGAGTAAGTTAAAGTTAGAGGATGGTGAAAGCTCTTTTTAATTAAAGCAGAGTTGTGAAGAATGAAAGTGTGATTGTGGAAGAAAGAGGTGGTCAAATAAAGAAAATGTGCTTTGGAGAAAATTGACAGAGATATTGCAAAGAGGAGATCAGGTTGTTTGAATCTGATAAGCAGAAGGCATGGCAGAAGATGGGAGTAAGTGATACTCTTAAAAATAAACTGCAGAAGCATAAAGAAATCACGTCAATGGTTTTTTTCTTGTGGAGAATGGATATTCACTCGAATGTGAAGAGTGGATGGAGACTGCTTGTGAAGTCATGCAAGTATTATTTTATTTAACTCTAATTTGAGTTTTGCAAGATAAAAGAAAGATTGAAGATTGATAGTTGCAGCTAATGAAGTATCTCAACAAAAGAAGATCAAGCCTTAAGAAGCAATGATGAAGGAAGCTAGTAAAAGTTTTTGAAAGAAAGAATAGTGTGGCTAGAACCTAGTATTTAATTTGTGATTGAAATTGAAGAGGACAATTGTGTTCTCAAAAGTAATATGAGTTGAAGCCTACAAGGAGCATAGGAATGCTCAAAGAAAGTTCCAGAGAGGGGACTAGTGGCCAAGTACAGAGGAAAGCTTGGTGAGGTAAATGTATTAGGGAGGAATTGCTATTTCAGAGGCTTAAGTACAACTCATAGTGAGTGAGGAACTCATAGAGATAGAGGAGAAGATGACTACTGATAGTCATAGTAGAGGTTATGAGAGAGACTGCAATAGAAGAAGAGTGAAGAAAGATGTCAAAGTAGATGGCATGGATGAAGAATATGACAGAGAAAAGGCTGAGATAAGAATGCAATTTAATTTGTTGATGAAGTTGTTCCGGAGGAGTAAAGAAGGCTAAAGGTATGGTTACATAATGATAAATAAAGTGAAATGGAAAAAGCTACAAGAGAAGAGAGAGAATCAAGTGAATATGCAGTTAATAGAGGATTTGAGCAAGCTTGAGCAGATTATAGATGTTCAAATGAGGATAGAGAATCTTAAAGGAGTTGAGCTACAACAAGACAAAGTTGTTGTAGAAGAACAAGTTCCTTCTGAACTTGAAGACATAGTGATGATGTTTGAATCATCAGTTGAGGCAATTGAGCCTCATTATTTTGAAATTAATAATTTGTGGATGTTTGTAGGTGATTTCAGAGGAGATAAAGAAGAGAGACTAATTTTGAGTTCTCAGACAATTAGATCTCATGAGGAAGTTCATACACAATTGGAGGCAATATTGTTTTTCAACACACTGCTAAAGTTGGAAATATGGGAATTTTTGCTCACAATGATGACCTTAAGTAAGAAGAATAAGCAAAATATACCAAGTACTCAAATGCTATGCTTGAGAAAGTTGAGATGAAGACCATTGAAGATTTTGTGGGTCATGTAGAAGACTTGGAACAAAAAAAGGATTTGATGATAGAATCTGATGCCAGGATATTGGGTTAAACAATTCCTAGCATATAAAAACTCAATTGCTACCTTCAACATTAAAATTCTTCATTAAAACCACAAATGTGTTCAGCTCAAAAATACATATGAAGGAAAGAGAGCCGAATAAATACAATACTGATATAAAAACATAAAAAAAAAATCTTTGGCCAAATATTACAATGGGTGGCCTCTTGGCTCTCAGCCTTTCAAGCCATTTCTCTTACTCTCTCTGTATTCCTTACTTCCTCAATTCCTCACCTGTTCCTTCACATTCTCACAAGTTACATATTTATACATAAATATGAATTTATTCCACTCCATAATTTCCTCCACACAAATCTCAACTTAAAATCTAATTTAGATTTATCTTTTGGACTCAACTAAGTCCTGTTTATGGAATTCCTCATCACTAGATTATCTACCTAATTCAAATCCACTCATGTCCTTAATTATTTAAGGAATATTTACAATAATCCTCACATTTATATTTTCTCTCCTAATTTATTAAAGCTGAGAAAATTAATTAATAAAATAATTAAAATATCTCACCCCCTAAATCACACAAATGATTAATGAAAATTTAGCTTTGATGCTCCTGCATTACACTTCCCATGTAGAGAAGTTTCCATAGACTCCTGTCTATGAGGTCCGTCACTTTTCTGTAACAATGAAACACCCACAAGTCCTGATGACTTGCTCCCTCCAAGATTCCAAACTCTGTTCTATCACTGGTCCTTCGAAGTATCAACTCGCTTTGATAACTCATCACTCACTTCGTTGATCGGATTCCATCGACTTCTCCAACACTTTCTTTCGCCAATTTCTCAGAGTAATTCCTCTTTTTCAAACTCTTTCGTTTCCAACTGAGCTAAATTCTCAACTTCCTTCAATGGAAAAAAATCAATAATTTCTTCTTGACCATAACTATAGTCATTGATTGTTTTTATAGCAACAATTTCTTCGTCCGGTGTTGTAACTGCATTCACCAAAAAACTGTTAGTTTTAAAAAGATAAGACCTTTCGGTCTCTTCTTCTTCTAGCAAAATTTTAATTTGTTGCTCTGACATTTTCTCCTTTATCAACACATTAGTATGCTGATTCAACTTCTTCAACGAATTCTCAAGACTATCAGTTAGTCTTTCTTCCACATCATCTATTTCAAGGATGTCTCTTTGCTCTAGTTCATAATAATGAACTTTTTCATTCTCATTCAGCTTTGACTTTGAGACCTGAACACTTATCCTCTATTTTTCTAGCCTCTTCTCCAGAATACTCAATTCTTGCCACAAATCTGTCATTTCATTTGAAAAAATCTTTGTACATTCTTCACTATCTTCTTCTTTGTCACGAGTCAAGTTTCCTATTGTTACTATCTCTTCATTCTTCATCAGAATAGAATTTTGATCCTCTATCTCTGCAATATTTTTATTTTTCTATCCATAATTCTCCCTTTGGCCTTATAAGAAAATCAATTTCTCACTGTCATTATCAATAACAAATTATTCATCATAAGAAATAATTGTCTCACCTCCACTGAAACAATTTCTTTCACAAAACAAAGAATTTATGAACTCCTTTTGTTGTAATAATTCAATTTGATCTTCATGTGAAAGATAGTCATCATCATATTTTGCTTGGCAACTTTCAGCCTCACTCAATACAGTTTCATCCTTTCTCTGGAAATCCTCCTGAGTTTCCCTGGTTTCAGCATCATTACATTGTAAACTTATGTCAGTAAATTCACTACAAAAATACATTTGTTTACCTCCTTGGAATATCTCTTCGGCATTTCCATTTTGCTTCTTCTCCATAATAGCTTTAGCTGGCTATCTTACCCCAAACAAGAATTCATTTTTGATTTCTTCCTGCTGCAAAAAATCGGTACCTTCCTCCTCTGAAGGCATTCTCCATCAAACTCCATCTCAAGAGTTTCATTCTTCCCTGTGACAGTTCCATCAGACTGCTCACCCTCTTTCGCACATCTTGCAAACATACATAAATTGTTAGAGTTAAAAATGTAAGGCTTCATAGCCTCGTCTGCTTCTCTCACCAACACATCTTTAGGCTCTTCTAAACTATCCCAATAGTTCATGAGATCTTCCCCATTGATCTCTTCACCCAGAATTTCACCCTGTTCTGGGCCACAAATGGAAACACCCATTTCTAACTCAGCCTCTCTGAGTTCTTCACACCTCAGCATCTGCTCGAGCTTCCTCAGCTCTTTTACCAACTGTATGTTTACCTTCTTTTACCTCTTTGCATGTAGTCGTTGCCACTTTACCTTCTTTCTCATGGTCCAACCATGTGTCTGGTCTTTCACATTTTCCTGCAACAATTCCATTAACAATTCAAGGTGAACTATCATCTCAGCCTTCTCCCGCTCGTAATATTCATCTGTCAATTGCTCACATATGCCACTTACCTTGGCATTTTCCTTCTTCTTCCCTCTGTTTTGGTCTTCATCAGATCTTCGGAAATGACTATCAATAGTCATCTTCTCCTCCTTTCTGAACTTCATTTGTTCACGTGTGGATTTCGTTCAATCCCCTTTTCAACAATCCTTCACACTTTCCATTCATCAATGCAAGCTTACCTCCTGCGCTTGGCTTTTCTTGGTTCTCTGTCTTGGAAGCAATCTCTGGACAATTATCTTGCTTCACTTTGCTGGAAACAACACTTTAGTAATGCATGTGTTACAATTACCAATTCTTTTGGGTGTCGGGCTCTGCCGATCATGCACCCAATTACATTCAGTATTTTTACTTAGCTTTCAACTCTTTGACTTCAGACTTACACAAATTCTTCATCTTGGATGAAAATACTCAATCTGAACTCAAACTATCCAAACTTTCATTTGACTCTAACATCTGTTTTGATTTCAAGCTTGCTCCAATAATTATGATAGTGGATATTTTGAATTAATTCAAGTTTACAATTCTTCGACAAAATACACCCCTAATAAATTTTAAGGATGTAAAATCTTCATTCTCTTGCATACTTCATTCTTATGAAAAAACATCAGTTTGCCCTTATAATTTCACATGATACTGAATTCTTTAGTCGAAATGAAATTCATGTTTTTCAAGATTTATTTTAAGGTGAAAATAAATAAACCATTCAATATTCAACGTTCAAATATACCTTCCTGAATTATCATACCTCATGCTCCTGTTACGGTTATTAATAAAACTTTCTCTCTGAAATCTCAACTCTCTGGTTTCCATTCTTCTGTGCCGTCTTTGTCACTATAAATACTCGCATGCCCATAAGCTCATCATCTTAATGCAAACATTTCCCTGCACTCTTATGCACCATACAACATCAATTCACATCCTTCGCCCAAAACTGTGAAGAATCCACATTATGTATATATATAATTATTCATATCACCCAAATTCTCATTCAGAAGCTTGTTCATCTCCACCTTCAATCGGACATTTCCTCTCTTTTTAAATCATGGTTATAAAAACCCAAATAGTAGAATTATTTAATTAGAATCAAATTCCTTTATCAAAATTATGTTCTAAACCATAATTTTATATCGCTTTATTTGATCCATATATATGACTCCTCATAGTGTCACCAAATACATATTTCCACCCATTAATATCCTGAATTGAATTTTCGAGAGACAATTCATTTAACAATTCGACTTTGGATAATAACCCAAAGATGCCAACCACACAAATATGACCACATTATATTTCAAATGTACCCGTTTTTCCGTCGATCATTATACATCCAATGGTCATCGCTTTATCGTGCTCCAAACTCCACCTTTCAAACCAGTACCAATCACTTGAAGCAAAATTCTTTCAACAACAATTTCTTTGAATCCTCATGCTTTTGATATGAAAAAACCATAAAGGATGGTCTGAAATTCAAAACCTCATTCTCAAAGGCTTCAATTTATCAACCAAGAATAAAATCCCAGCAAAGCTTATAATTTTCTAGAGTCTTTAATCCATCGCTTTTTCCTTCGTAAATTTGAAGCAGTAAAATCACCATGACTCCAAGGTTCTGTGTTTAGTGTCTTACACAAACTCCAAGAAATTTGGAACCGCACACTACTTACACCATCATATAGGAATCGGTTAATAAGAAAGTGGATATCGTCTTGCAAGCCTGCGTTATGGTTAATGCAAATAGAAATTTATATTACTGTTATACAAACAGAATCCAATGCAAATGAGAACTTGAAATTGCTATTATATAGTCATAACCTAATTTTATGCAAATTACATTTTTCCTTTCACCAAGTGATGAATCCGGAGCTTAAGGGAGTCGTTCAAGGCAGTAAATATTTTTCTGCTTAAAATGGAAGGCCTGTCTCCAGCTGTCGTTCTAGGGTCAAACCAAAGTTGCAACTACCCTTGCGATCCTTGACAACAATCTAAAATCTCTAGAAAAATTTTCTGATAATAACAAACAATTTACTGAAGAAAGTCCAGAAGGAGAGCAGATAGATAGATAAAGAAGATGTTCATCACAAATTCAGAAGGAAAAATGGGCAATTCACCTCAATTGACAATTCCTGCCTCCTTAGCTTCATGTATAGTACTGTCACTTGTGGTTTCCAAGAAGAATGTTTGTGATATTCGATGACTTGACCGAGGAGCCATTGTTGCACGTTGTGCTATCGATGTCTGCATCTACAGACTTGGCCACACTACTTATTGCTGCTCCTTCACACAGACTCAAAAAAAACAAAATCTGCACACTGTCACTGCCTTCATGATTCTGCAGAGATGAGTTGTATCAACTCAGTTTATGCTCATCGCACAACATATCCAGCCATAAACCACGCCACCTGTGGTATCTATTCTTGCATCCACCACTTGACACTACCTCCACACCGTGCATTTAGGCTGAGGCCTTGAAAAATACGCCCCTTCCACCTATGTTGTCATGACTCCATGGTTCTGTAAAAATGTCCATGCAGCCTCCAAAAAATGTTAAACTACACTTTGTTTATTGCATACCACATAGCTTCAATGTGTCACTGAGCAGATATGCTCCCACACTCGACACACGCAGGGAAACAGAAGTTGAAGGTTCTTGATAGGTTCCATCACTTCGTATTCTCTCCAAAAAATTCAGTTTCTAGCATTCAATAACTGTATGGAACTCATCACAAGGAGTTACCCAGTATCAATCAATGAACTAGGTAGGCTCATCCTCAATCTCAATTTTATCCTTCAACGCCCACATATCTCTTTGGAAATCTACAAACAATCTTCTCAAAACACTTTTCCACGATCAAAAAATGCAAACGGTCAGCAAATTACTCCATAACAAACACTCTTCCACTATCATCAAATTGCAGTCTTCCATAGCTCTCATAAGAAGTTTCTATTCCATTGAGCAGGCTCTGATATCAAAATGATGCCAAGATACTAGGTTAAACAGGTCCTAGCATATAAAAACTCAAGTTCTACCTTCAACATTAAAATTCTTCATTAAAACCACAAATGTGTTCAGCTCAAAAATACATATGAAGGAAAGAGAGCCACATAAATAAAATACTAATATAAAAATATAAAAAAACTCTTTGGCCAAATATTTCAATCGACGGCCTCTTGGCTCTCGGCCCTTCAAACCATTTCTCTTACTCTCTCTGTATTCCTTACTCCCTCAATTCCTCGCATGTTCCTTCACATTCTCACGTTACATATTTATACATAAATATGAATTTATTCCACTCCATAATTTCCTCCACACAAATCTCAACTTAAAATCTAATTTAGATTTATCTTTTTTTAAACTCAACTAAGTCCCATTTATGGAATTCGTCATCCCTAGATTATCTACCTAATTCAACTCCACTCATATCCTTAATTATTTAAGGAATATTTACAATAATCCTCACATTTATATTTTCTATCTTAATTTATTAAAATTGAGAAAATTAATTAATAAAATAATTAAAATATCTCACCCCCTAAATCAAACAAATGATTAATGAAAATTTAGCTTTGATGCTCCTGCATCATAATCATCAAATAAGACTATTGGGTCTTGCGGTTTTAAAACTGAAAATTTGTGTGTCATTGCAATTTTTTCAGGTGATATACAGTCACTGAAAACTGTCATATATATGAAGGAAAAAAAATAAATGTACAAAAAAATTTCAAAGAAGCAAGATCATAATTGTATTCTGATGGAGGATGAGGCTATATTAGCTTATGAAGATAGCCAAGGAAAAGCACATGTACAATTGGTTAGTAAATGGGAGAAAGAATTGGAGTGACTGGAGAATTGGTTGAAAGCACTAGTAGAGAAGAAAGAACGTGATGAAGACTAAAAAGGATCTGTAGTAGAGGAAGAAAATGTTACTGCAGTAAGGGAATTGAAGAGAAATTTACTTTTTGAAAGTAAATTTGCAGAACAACAATTGGATATTACAGAGGGAGATATATTCAAAGATATTCAGGATGTTTGGGGGCAACAATATCTACAACAGTATTTGGAGCAATCTCAAAAGTAATAGTATAAGTTGAAGAAAAAGAAACTAAAGAAAGTAATCGACAGCTTAAATATGTTTATATTCCAAAGAATAAAAATAAAGTGCAACAGCAAAATAGATTGGACAGAGAGAGAAATTTTTATGAAGATTACGAGGAAGAAACATAAATGAACAAGTTGCATAAAGAGAAGAAAAATAGTTGGTAGTATGAAAGGCTGGACTGTGACAGATGTTGTAGGTAAATTCAATGGAGTGTTACAAATGAAGGTGTGGAAACTAGGAGAAGCAAGGAAGAATAGAAGAGTGCGTGGACAACAGTTGAAAGGAGCAAAGAGATCACTGAAGAATAACGTATGGGATCTAGGAGGATGATGATTGGAACACATGATCTGGACATCATGATTCCTTTTTACTTTGGGAGTATGATGCAGGAGCATTAGCACTCAAATTAAATTTAATTATTTAATTAGCCCAAGGAGGGGTCAAGTTGTAAATAGTGTAATATTCTCTTGTAAAATGTTTAAATTCCTAGAAAACATAGATAATGGATATTGTAGTTGACTTTTGTAAACATATCCTTAGAAAAAAGGGATATTAGAGAGGATAATTGTGTTTTATGCTAAAGAGATTAGATTAGTCATAAATTAGAGATAGGAAGGATTTCCTTTAATAGAGTTCGTTGCAAAGTCATAGGAGTCGATTTTGAGAGCTGTATAAGCTCTATTGTAATTATAAATTCAATTGTTTGCTCGAAGGAAGGCAGAGACCAATTAAAAATAATGAAAATCATGTCAGGGAGGAGAGGCCAATTTAATAAAGAACTTAGGCCAACGACAGAGTAGAGAGATGAGAGCCAAGAGACAGAGAGGATTCTGTAGAAGATATAAGGCCATGCAAAAGGCACATCAGGCCGACGTCAGGTTGTAAACATGTTAACTTATTTGTATCTATATAATTTATTGATTAATGAAAATTGAGAATTCATTGTGACTGTGTGTTTTTGTTTCTCTTTTACGTGCTAAGCGATCCGTAAGAGAACAAATTTGAGTCTCTATGATAAACCATTGTGAATGAATTCTAATTCAATGTATAATTCTTTCTGAGAGATAAAAGAATTAATGGCTGGGTAGAATCTGTGTGATTCTAGTCTAGAGCAAGTGGATGTGAGCGTAGGTAGATAAAGAAATAAAATCAGAATTATGTATTCGGAGAAGTAATACAGAATGGCGTTATGTATTCTGTTTTGAGACAACATGCAAGGTGTGTAGTAGCAGATAATCATGGATCTAAGTGAAAACTAGAAGAGAAATATCAAGATGGTGTATCCGTGGAGGAGACGGAGTTGCAGAGCAGCGACAATTGAACAAACAGGTGAAATCATTAAGGTATAAAACCCCTAAGAAAAATTCCAAAGGAGAGAATGGACGGTTCTGATTAAGTCGCAAAGACAATCTTGAAGATCGACAGTTCAGGTGTCATCACAGATTAAATTGTGAAAGTGTCAAAGTGCAATAAGTTAAGATTTGTGGGATGTGATAAATATCGCACATCACATGCGACATGGTATAATATTTAATGGTGGAGTTAAAATTTGTGAATTACGATGAGGTAATTTTGTGATTTTCCGAAGTGTGACAGGAGTTAAAGGTGCGAAAAGCTGATATGTGATATTATATATTTGCCGAAGTGCAATATATTATATGTTCCAATATGTGAAATGTTATGTTTGCCGATTTACGAAATCGGTAGGTTATCGATATTGTACTAAGTTTTTGGAATGCATATGTGATTCCACATATGAATTGGTTAATGTAAAGAAGGAAGGTAATGTATGAATCGAGAACTACTTATTATTAAGCTTCCATATGCATATGTTTAAAAAGGTTAATGTTTTAAAATTATAAAGTGGTTCTATTTATTTATGAAGGGGTTAATAAAAACTCACAAAGTCAATTGGGAACCCATTCTGTTAGGTGAAAATAGAGAAGCATGACTCCATAATGTTAATGTGTGGGTAATTATTGCGGTTTATTCCACAAACCATGTATCATTTAGTATCAGAACATGAGATTTATGAAGATGCAGTTTTTGTTGCGTCATTTTCGGTATTAGAGCAGGTTAAACCTCTTTTGAAGGTTAAAGTCAGAGGTTGGTGAAAGATCTTTTTAATTACAGCATAATTGTGTAAAATGCAAGTGTGATTACGGAAGAAATAGGAGATGAGTAAAACAAATGTGATTTGCAAAAAATTGAGAGAGATATTGCAAAGAGGAGATCAGGTTATTTGAATCTGATAAGCAGAAGGCATGGCAGAAGATGGGAGTAAGTCATACTCTTAAGAAGAAATTGCAGAAGCATAAAGAAAGCACGTAGATGGTTATTTTCTTGTGGAGAATGGAGATTCACTCGAATGTGAAGAGTGGATGGAGACTGCTTGTGAAATCATGCAGGTATTGTTTTATTTAACTTTGATTTTAGTTTTGCAGGATAAAAGACAGATTGAAGATTGATAGTTGCAGCTAATGAAGTATCTCAAAAAAATAATATCAAGCCTTAAGAAGTAGTGATGAAGGAAGCCAGTAAGAGTTTATAAAAGAAAGAGGAGTGTGACCAGAACCTAGTATTTCATTTGCGATTGAAATACAAGAGGACAATTTTGTTCTCAAAAGTACATATAAGTTGAAACCTAGAAGGAGAAAAGGAATGCTCAAATAAAGTTCTAGAGAGGGGACTAGTGGCCAAGTACAGAGGAAATCTTGGTGCGGTAAATGTAGCAGGGAGTACTTGCTATTGCAGAGGCTTATTTACAGCTCATAGTGAGTGAGGAACTCATAGAGATAGAGGAGAATATGACTAGTGATAGTCATACCAAAGGCTCTGAGAGAGACCACAATAGAAGAAGAGTGAAGAATATGTCAAAGAAGATGGCATGGATGAAGAATATGGCAGAGAAAAGGTTGAGATAAGAATACAATTTAATTTTTTGATGAAGTATTTCCAGAGGAGTAAATAATACTAGACGTATGGTTACATAATTAAAAATAAGGTGAAATGGCACAAGCTACAAGAGAAGAGAGAGCATCAAGTGAATATGCAATTAATAGAGGAGCTGAGGAAGCTTGAGCAGATTATAGATGTTCAATTGAGGACAGAGAAGCTCGAAGGAGTTGAGCTACTACAAGACAAAGTTGTTGGAGAAGAACAAGCTCCTTTTGAACTTGAAAATGGAGCGATGATGTTTGAATCATTAGTTGAGGCAATTGAGCCTTATGATTTTGAAATTAATAATTTGTGGATGTTTGCAGGTGATGTCAGAGAAAATAAAGAAGAGAGACATAATTTGAGTTCTGAGATAGTTAGATATCCTAAGGAATTTCATACACAATTGGAGGGAAATATTGTTTTTCAACATACTGCTGAAGTTGGAAACAGAGGAAGTTTGGCTCACAATGATTACCAAAATAAAGAAGAAGAAGAAAAATATACCAAGTACTCAAATTCTATGCTTGAGGAAGTTGAGATAAATACAATTGAATATTTTCTGAGTCATGCAGAAGACTTGGAACAGAAAAAGGATTTGATGATAGAATCATCAGATAAGACCATTGGATCTTCTTGTTTTAAAGCTAAAAATTTGTGTGTGATTGCAGGTTTTGCAGGTGATAGACAATCACTGGAAGCTGTCATGAAGATGAAGGAAGAAAAATCAATGTACAAAAACATTTCAAAGAAGAAAGATCAGAATTGTATTCTGATAGAGGATGAGGCTATGTTATCTTATGAAGATAGCTAAGGGAAAGCATGTCTACAATTATTTAGCAAATGGGAGAAAGACTTGGACACACTGGAGAATTGGTTGAAAGCACTAGTAGAGAAGAAAGAACTCGATGAAGACTACAAAGGATCTGCAGCAGAGGAAGAAAATGTTAATGTAGTCAGGGAATTGAAGAGGAGTGTACTTTTTGAAAGTAAATTTGTAGAACAACAATTGGATATTGCAGAGGGAGATATCGTCAAAGATATTCAGGAAGTTTGGGGGGCAGAAATTTCTACAAAATTATTTGGAGCAATCTCAAAAATAATATTAGAAGTTGAAGAAAAAGAAACGGAAGAAAGTAATCAACAACTTAAATATTTTTATATTCCAGAGAATGAAAATAAAGTGCAATACAAAATAAATTGGACAGGAAGATAGAAAAATTTATGAAGCTTATCAGGAAGAAACATAAAGGAAGGAGTTGCATAAAGAGAAGAAAAATAGATGGTAGTATGAAACGCTGGACTGTGACTAATGTTGAAGGTAAATTCAATGGAGTGTTGCAAACGAAGGTGTGGAAACCAGGATAAGCAAGGAATAATAGAAGAGTACGTGGACAACAATTGAAAGGAGCAAAGAGATCACTGAAGAATAAAGTATGGGATCCAGGAGGACGATGATTGGAACACATGATCTGGAGATCATGATTCTTTCTTCCTTTGGGATTCTGATGCAGGAGCATTAGCACTCAAATTAAATTTAATTGTTTGATTAGCCCAAGGAGGGGTCAAGTTGTAAATATTGTAATATTATCTTGTAAAATGTTTAAATTCCTAGAAAACATAGATAGGGGATATTCTAGTTCACTTTTGTAAACATATCCATAGAAAAAAGGGATATTAGAGAGGATAATTGTTTTCTATGTTCAAGATATTAGATTAATCATAATTTAGAGATAGGAAGAATTTCTTTTAATAGAGTTTGTTGCAAAGTCATAGGAGTTGATTGTGAGAGCTGGATAAGCTCTATTGTAATTATAAATTCAATTGTAAGCTCGAAGGAAGGAAGAGATCAATTAAAAATAATGAAAATCAGGTCAGAGAGGAGAGGCCAATTTAACAAATAAATTAGGCCAAGGATAGAGTAGAGAGGTGAGAGTCGAGAGATAGAGAGGATTATGTAGAGGATAGAAGGCCATGTAAAAGGTGCATCAGGCCAAAGCCAGATTATAAACAAGTTTTTTTTATTTGTATATGTACAATTTATTGATTAATGAAAATTGAGAATTCATTGTGACTGTGTGTTTTTGTTTCTCTTTTACTTGTTGAGTGATCCATAAGAGAACAAATTTGATTATGTGTTCTAAACCATTGTGAATGAATTATAATTGAATGTATAATTCTTTCTAAGAGATAAAATACTTAATGACTAGGTAGAGTCTGTGTGATTCCAGTCTAGAGCAAGTGGATGTGAGTGCAGGTCGATAAAGAAATAAAATCAGAATTTTGGATTCGGAGAAGTAATACAGAATGGTTTTCTATATTCTGGCTTGAGACAACATGCAAGGTGTTAGTGCTAGCCTTTGCAGCCTTCCTCCAATGATCAAACATGCTCTTACAAGGTGATTTTAAGGTGTCAAGGTCAAATTTTGTCATTTCAGTGAGTCTTCAAGAAAAATTTGGTCACTAGGTATTAGGTCTAGGGTTTTCTTTTACTCCTGTAAAAGTTGCCCAAATTTTGGTCCACGTCACCATTCAGCTGAGTGTACCATCAGTCAGATGTTTTTCATCATCATTTTAGGTTCCAAAGGGTCATGTTACACCTTGTTCATGCTTCAGTTGTGCCTAGGTAAGGTTCATTTTCCTCTCCTAGGGTTTTAGAGGTAATTTATCTTGGATGGTAAAATCATCAGCAAAAAATTTATCCTGATGTTCATACACATTCCCCTATCCATAATGTACATTATTAAACACTTCCCATCACTTAGATCCCCCAAATTCCTCATTTTTGCACAAAACCTAGTTTCTTGCTACAACTTGGCAATTTTCTAGGCTAGGCCTGTGTTTTTCCCTATTGGACCCCTTCCCCTCACTCAATCTCTGAAATTCCACTTTCCCCTACTTCCTAACATCCCTCCCTACTTCCAAAAATTTTCTCAATAATTTAGAAGCCCCTTATCCCCTTCATTTCGCTGCATTTCGACAAATCCCTTGTTCCACACATCGAGATAAGTTTTGCTCCAATGATGTTTCTGAGCAATAAATGATGAATTTTGGAAAATTGAGAGAGGTTTTTGTCCAAAAAAGTCCAATGAAGAAAAAAATCTTTCACTTTTTACACAGGTTTCATGGTTTTAGAGAAATGTTAAAAATACTGTTGAATCAGGAGAATTGATGCACCTCTGAAGTGACCTTGGGAAAATCAGGATTTCTCCCCGCTTGGTTGGCCAAATAACTTTCTTGATGAGTCAAATGATACCTAGACACAAATATATTTCCAATGAGCTATCACGAGCTCAATTTGGAGTTGAGGAAGACCTTCAAACATTGACTTCAACAACACTCTGCCTTGAGGCAGCCTCATTCTGCTCATTTTGACTAGTCTTGGGAGATTTGATGTTTAACAAGGAAAATGAACTCCAAATTGAAAAATTATAGTTTTTTTGGAAATTAGACTCAATAAGCTTTCCAACGAGCTATGCCGCACCCAATTTGGACATCGAGAAGGCCTCCAAACGCCTCCTGTAAAACGGCGCTACGCATTGGGTTTGTGGCGCAGCGCATAGAGCTGCAAGTCCAACTTCACCATAAACTTCTCCAAATTTTCCAAATGTGCTCAAATATGTGGTGTGCAAGTAAGTTAAGATTTTTTCCATTGCAAGTGAAGAGTTTTTCTCAGAATTTATGGTGGTTTAGTGTGCAAAAGCTCATCATCAGTCCAAAAGGCCAAAGGTAGCAAAACAAAGTTCATTTGAAAAGTGCCAAAGTTTTCAAACTTTACAAAATGGGTTTTTCAAATCAAAAATCAAAATTCATTGGTACAAATATGATTTTTTTGTTTCAAAAATTTATTGGCATGCCAAGGAACAACATTGAGCAAAGAAAATCATGGAGGAGTGAAGGAATTAGTTTGCAGGCCGAATTGTGGTGAAATTGAGGTGCGTGGCGCATAGGCTGGGTGTCACGATGCACTGGGCAGGCACGACGCATTGGGCCTACCTCCGCAGTGTAAAAAATACACTGGCGCGGTGCATTGGGGAGGCGCAACGCGTTGGGTTGGGCACACGATGCACATGGAAGAAAGCAATTTTTTTGCTATTTTTTCCAACTCATCAAATCGACTTGGTCCCTTTTTGTCCAAGTGAGTCCATGCAATCACTCCATTGCTCATGACATGTGTTTGGTGTTGTGTGTGAATATTTGAATACAAAAAATCCAAACCCTATTATCTTGTTTGAGGATTCTCTTCCTTTAGGGTTTTGAAATTGTTTTTGTGCCAAATATTCCCATTTCTCCACCTAGTTTTTTCCCCTCCTCATTGTTTGTATCCTCACAACAGCCCGTTTCACTATTTATCCTATATCCCTAGTTACTCATTCCTACCCATTTCCATTCCCTCCCCATCCCAATTGTGAAATTTCTCCAAACTTAAGTGGTTGTCCCTAAATCACAGATTTCAAATGGCAAGTTGTACTTGACAAAACTTCATTGTTCCTACTGCCCCATTCCTCCATATTCCCTCCCATGTGACACATATTTGGTGATCCAATAAAAAACACCAAATTCTCATAAAAGACAACAGAAACCTTGCAAATTCTCATGGAGACGGATACTTCTTATGACCAAGACAGTGATTCCATCACTGAACTGCATGCACAAGGAGGGCACTGAAACGATGCAAAAGGCATGATCGACTCCAAATCTTGGCCGAAGCTTCTTTGGCTAAGCATAGTACTTGATGAGAGACCTTCAGCCAAAATTTCAAGGAATTTGGAAAAAAATTTGTCATTTTTGAATTTTTTGGTCACAAAACAGATTTTTCTGCCCGACGTGTAGCGCCACCTTGCGCGCGCTTACAATTGGGAGATCCTCTGTAGGAAAACTTGATATTTTTGGATTTTTTATGAAAATTTATGCATGCTCAGGAATTTCATAAGGATTTCATCAAGTTCTGGGTTGCCTAAAGGGTCAAAAACACCTTGAAAATGGCCTTTCTGCCACTTTTTGCACACACGGGAACCAGTCTTGGGAGATTGACGTTTTGGAGGGGCAAATGACATCCAAATCCAGAAATTCCACTTGGGTTGGAAATTAGACAGGCAGGGATTTCCAACGAGCTATCATGAGCTCAATTTGGACTTCAGAAAGTGCCTCAAAATCAGCTCCAAACTTGTGCTATGCATAGAGATTTTGGACGGAGCGCATAGAGAATTTTGGTCTATTTTTCACTCTTCAGCTCAGAATTTCGCCCAGTTTTGACTAGTTTCACTTTTTCATGTAACTATTGATCTACCTTGATGTAATTTTATGACCATGACGTAATTTTAGCACATATTTACTTGTTCTAGTAGATTCATTCACTAAAAAGTGAAAATTAAATGAATGAATCAGTTTCCTACCATATAGAGACAAGTTGTTTGATTGCCTAGATTTCAGTTCCTAGTTTAGAATTGGTTGAAACAACTCCTAGAATGATGAGCTCGACCCCTAGAGGCTTGGCAAAGGGTTAGGCTTGTCTATATCATGTATTTTCTGAGACATTTTCAGGGTTGGATACTTGGGAATTGTTTGGCACTTCATTGTACATCACTTCTGCATTTTTGGCAAAGGAAAGACCAGGGTTTTGCAACACTTTTTGGGATCCTTGTGGCTCTGAGTTTTGATGGTGTTTCTTCTCTATGTATTTTTAAGTTCATTAATGTTGATGTGTATCATTTACCTTCTCTGTTCTTCTTAAATTAAACAAATCAGTGCTAAAGGTGGAATTCAATAGCTTGCTTCGCTCTGCCTTTAGTTTTGTTTAATTTTACATGTTTTCATCTATTTGGAGAGGATCCTTGAGATCTCTTTCCCTCTTCAGCTCCTCAGCGGTGTAAACCATCCATCCATTAAATTCGAAGCATTAAAACCATTGCTTTCCCTGCCCCAATTAGAATTTTGAAAAAACTAGGCCTAATCCCCGGACCCAAAACTGCCTTTCCCTTTGTTTTCAACAAAAACCCCCAAAATCATTTCAAACTCCTTGATTTATATACCTAGCCTAAAATTAGTTTTTATTTCAGTCATCTCAAGCCCTATTGATACATTTTTCCTGAGATTGACCCGGAGAGAGCCCTCTCCTGTTATGGTAGGGCTAGCTACCAGACTGAGCGTGGTTTTGTGTTACCCTGAACTCTGCCTTCCTTCAGCTTGAGGTGGATTTAGGCAATAACATAGTGGCAACCATACTGGGGAATAAATGGTTTTCTTTTTAGTGTTATTTGTTTTATAAGCTACAGACGGAGCCTGAAGTTATGCCAGGTAGCCTTCGAAACGCTCTTGCTTTGCATTAGCGAAAGTAGATAAATGCTGCTTTAGTCAATCCCCGGTCTAGTTTCTAAACATAACATTTGACTTGCAAGTTGCCCCAGTACGTGTATCAAGTTTAGATCTGATCGTTGATGGTGGACAACAATCAGACATATGAAGGCTGAAACATTCACCTGGTGACTACAACTCAATCCAGAGATCCCAGTGCTCACTGATCCATTCATGCAATGGTATGGTATGTGGCAAACCCTGCGCTTTGTGAAGCTTCAAAATAAGTTAGAGATCAGTTAGTGGATATTGAAATTGATGAAGTATTTTTCGTTGTCATGCTTCAATGTTTGAGATCTCTGAAGTTTCCTCCTGAAGCTAAAACTGGTTTCTTTGAGTTAGTTGTGGAAAAATTTGAGAAGGAGATTCAATATTTAAATGATCAGATCCAATCATATGAATTTCGAGATCCTAAAAATTTCTTGGAAACTCTCCCCCCTTCAAAAAAAGAAACAATACAGCTGCCCATGGATGTTTGCATTGACAGTTTGCAGCTGGAAGCAGGTATTGTGGAGTTGGGGCAGCAAACAAAGTCTGGTTTTTGTGATCCTATTGCAACGTACATGGAAATTTTTTTCAGTTTGAATGATAGATCAAATTGTATTTTACATAACCAGACTCGTTATGTCCATGTATGGCTGTCAGCATTTACATTTGTGTCCTGGTTGAAGCACTTTCAAGCAGCATCCTTGTCACAGTTACTTGATTGGTTGATCTGGCATTACAACGTTACTTGATCTATTGGTTTTGCAGCAAAGTAGGGGAGATTTGCAAATAAATAAGCTGCCAAAGGCAACATTTCAGTTTCCGGTATTTTTTTATGTACAGGTTGCAGTATGTATATGTTTTTGGATTGGTATGAGTTGTTTTGGGTTTGCAGTTATTGACTCCATTACCCAATGGATAAGGCACTGGTCTGCTCTCCCAAAGATCTGTAGTTCTTGGCACCTCCAAGGAGCTACCATCCCCATTGGAGCCAATGTTAGTGTCAGCCTTTGCAGCCTTCCTCCAGTGATCAAAAATGCTCTTACAAGGTGATTTTAAGGTGTCAAGGTCAAATTTTGTCATTTCAGTGAGTCTTCACGAAAAAATTGGTCACTAGGTATTAGGTCTAGGGTTTGCTTTTACTCCTGTCAAAGTTGCCCAAATGTCAGTTCATGTCACCATTCAACTGATTGTACCATCATTCAGAGGGTTTTCATCATCATTTCAGGTTCCAAAGGGTCATTTTACACCTTGTTCATGCTTCAGTTGTGCCTAGGTAAGGTTCATTTTCCTCTCCTAGGGTTTTGGAGGTAATTTCTCTTGGATGGTCAAATCATCAGCAAAAATTGTATCCTGATGTTCATACACATTCCCCTATAGATAATGTACCTTATTAAACACTTCCCATCACTGAGATCCCCCAAATTCCTCATTTTTTCACAAACCCTAGTTTCTTGCTACAACTTGGCAATTTTCTAGGCTAGGCCTGCGTTTTTCCCTTTTGGACCGCTTCCCCCCACTCAATATCTGAAATTCCACTTTCCACTGCTTCCTAACATCCCTCCCTACATCCCAAAATTTTCTCAAGAATTTAGAAGCCCCTTATCCCCTTCATTTCGCTTTATTTCGACAAATCCCTTGTTCCACACATCGAGATAAGTTTTACTCCAATGATGTTTCTGAGCAATAAAAGATGAATTTTGGAAAAATGAGAGAGGTGTTTGTCCACAATAGGCCAAGGAAGAAAAAAATCCTTCACGTTTTACACAGGTTTCATGGTTTTAGAGAAATGTTAAAAATACAGTTGCCTCAGGAGAATTGATGCACCTCTGAAGTGACCTTGGGAAAATCAGGATTTCTCCCTGTTTGGTTGGCCAAATGACTTGCTTGATGAGTCAAATTATAACTAGACACAAATATATTTCCAATGAGCTATCATGAGCTCAATTTGGATTTGAGGAAGACCTTCAAAAGTTAACTTCAACAACACTCTGCCTTGAGGCAGCCTCATTCTGCTCATTTTGACCAGTCTTGGGAGATTTGATGTTTGACAAGTCAAATGAACTCCAAATTGACAAATTCCATTTTTTTTGGAAATTATACTCAATACTCTTTCCAACGAGCTATTCCGTGTCCAATTTGGACACCGAGAAGGCCTCCAAAAGCCTCTTTCAAAACGGCGCTACGCATTGGGTTTGTGGCGTGGCGCATAGAGCTGCAAGTCCAACTTCACCATAAACTTCTCCAAATTTTCCAAATGTGCTCAAATCTGTGGTGTGAAAGTAAGTTAAGAGTTTTTCCATTGCAAGTGAAGAGTTTTTCTCAGAATTTATGGTGGTTTAGTGTGCAAAAGCTCATCATCAGTCCAAAAGGCCAAAGGTAGAAAAACAAAGTTCATTTGAAAAGTGCCAAAGTTTTTAGACCTTACAAAATGGGTTTTTCAAATCAAAAATCAAAATTCGTTGGTACAAATATGATTTTTGTGTTTCAAAAATTTATTGGCATGCCAAGGAACAACATTGAGCAAATAAAATCATGGAGGAGTGAAGGAATTAGTTTGCAGGCCGAACTGTGGTGAAATTGAGGTGCGCAGCGCATAGGCTGGGTGTCGCGATGCACTGGGAAAGCGCAGCGCATTGGGCCTACCTCCGTGGTGTAAAAAATACACTGGTGCGGCGCATTGGGGAGGCGCAGCGCGCTGGGTTAGGTGCGCGACTCACATGGCAGAAAGCAAATTTTTTGCTATTTTTTCCAACTCATCCAATCGACTTGGTCCCTTTTTTTCCAAGTGAGTCCATGCAATCACTCCATTGCTCATGACATGTGTTTGGTGTTGTGTCTGAAGATTTTAATACAAAAAATCAAAACCCTATTATCTTTTTTTAGGATTTTCTTCCTTTAGGGTTTTGAAATTGTTTTTGTGCCAAATATTCCCATTTCTCCACCTAGTTTTTTCCCCTCCTCATTGTTTGTATCCTCACAACAACCCATTTCACTGTTTATCCTATATCCCTAGTTACTCATTCCTACCCATTTCCATTCCCTCCCCATCCCAATTGTGAAATTTCTCCAAACTTAAGTGGTTGTCCCTAAATCACAGATTTCAAATGGCAAGTTGCACTTGACAAAACTTCATTGTTCCTACTGCCCCATTCCTCGATATTCCCTCCCATGTGACACATATTTGGAGATCCAATAAAAAACACCAAATTCTCATACAAGACAACACAGACCTTGCAAATTCTCATGGAGACGGATACTTCTTATGACTGAGGGCACTGAAACGGTGCAAAAGGCATGATCCACTCCAAATCTTGGCTGAAGCTTCTTTGGCTAAGCATAGTACTTGATGAGGTACCTTTAGACCAAATTTCAAGGAATTTGGAAAAAATTTTGTCATTTTTGAATTTTTTGGTCACAAAACAGATTTTCCTACCCGACGCATAGCGCCACCTTGCACGCGCTTACAATTGGGAGATCCTCTGTAGGAAAACTTGATATTTTTGGATTTTTTATGAAAATTTATGCATGCTCAGGAATGGCCTAAGGATTTCATCAAGTTCTGGGTTGCCTAAAGGGTCAAAAACACCTTGAAAATGGCCTTTCTGCCACTTTTTTCACACACAGGAACCAATCTTTGGAGATTAAATTTTTGGAGGGGCAAATGACATCCAAATCTAGAAATTCCACTTGGGTTGAAAATTATACAGGCAGGGCTTTCCAACGAGCTATCATGAGCTCCATTTTGACTTTGGGAAGTGCCTCAAAATCAACCCAAACTTGTGCTACACATAGAGATTTTGGGTGCGGCGCATAGAGAATTTTGGCCTATTTTTCACTCTTCAGCTCAGAATTTCACCCAGTTTTGACTAGTTTCACTTTTTCATGTAACTATTGATCTACCTTGATGTAATTTCATGACCATGATTTAATTTTGGCACATATTTACTTGTTCTAGTAGATTCATTCACTAAAAAGTGAAAATTAAATGAATGAATCAGTTTCCTACCATATAGAGGCAAGTTGTTTGATTGCCTAGATTTTAGTTCCTAGTTTAGAATTGGTTGAAACAACTCCTAGAATGATGAGCTCAACCCATAGAGGCTTGGGAAAGGGTTAGGCTTGTCTATATCATGTATTTTCTGAGACATTTTCCGGGTTGGATACTTGGGAATTGTTTGGCACTTCATTGTACATCACATCTGCATTTTTGGCAAAGGAAAGACCAGGGTTTTGCAGCACTTTTTGGGATCCTTGTGGCTCTGATTTTTTATGGTGTTTATTATCTATGTATTTTTAAGTTCATTAATGTTTATGTGTATCATTTCCCTTCTCCGTTCTTCTTAAATTAAACAAATCAGTGCTAAAGGTGGAATTCAATAGCTTGCTTCGCTCTGCCTTTAGTTTTGTTTAATTTTACATGTTTTCATCTGTTTGGAGGGATCCTTTAGATCTCTTGCCCTCTTCAGCTCCTCAGCGGTCTAAACCATCCATCCATTCAATTCTAAGCATCAAAACCATTGCTTTCCCTGCCCCAATTAGAATTCTGCAAAAACTAGGCCTAATCCCCGGACCCAAAACTGCCTTTCCCTTTGTTTCCGACAAAAACCCCCAAAATCATTTCAAACTCTTTTATTTATATACCTAGCCTAAAATTAGTTTTTATTTCAGTCATCTCAAGCCCTATTGATACATTTTTCCTGAGATTGACCCAAAGAGAGCCCTCTCCTGTTCTGGTAGGGCTAGCTACTAGACTGAGCGTGGTTTGATGTTACCCTGAACTCTGCCTTCCTTCAGCCTGAGGTGGATTTAGGCAATAACACAAGGTTTGCACTAGCGGATAATAATGGATCTAAGTGAAAACCATAAGAGAAAGCTCAAGAAGGAGCATTCGTGGAGGAGACGGAGTTGCAGAGCAGCGACAGTTGAACCAATAGGCGAAATGATTAAGGCGTAAAAGCCCTAAGAAATATTCCAAAGGAGAGAATGGGTGATTCTAATTAAGTTGCAAAGATCAACTTGAAGAACGACGGTTCAGATCTCATCGCAGAATAAATTTTGAAAATTCCAAAGTGCGATAATTTAAGATTTGCGCGATGTGATAAATATCACACATCGCATGTGATATGGTATAACAGTTAACGGTGGAGTTAAAAGTTGAAAAATGTGACGAGGTAAGTTTTTGATTTGCCGAAGTGTGATAGGAGTTAAAGGTGCGAAAATACGATATGTGATATTATATATTTTCCAAAGTGCGATATGTTATATGTTTTGATATGTGATATGTTATGTTTTTTTATTTGCGAAATCAGTAGATTAGTGATATTGCGCAAAGTTTTGGGAATGCATATGTGATGCCACGTATCCATTGGTTAATGTAAAGAAGGAAGGTAATGTAAGAACTGAGAACCACTTATTATTAAGCTTCTGCATGCATAAGTTTAAAAATTTTAATGTTTTAAAATTATAAAATGGTTTTGTTTATTTATGAAGGGGTTAATAAAAACTCACGAAGTTATTTGGGAACCCATTATGTTGGGTGAAAATAGAGAAGCATGAATCCATAAAGTTAATGTGTGGGTAATTAGTGGGGTTTATTTCGCAAACCCTGTATTATTTGGTATCAGAACACAAGATTTATGAAGATGCAATTTTTTTTGCATTAGCAATTTTTACCTGTGGGACCCAGTTTGCCAAAACGGGGTCTAAAACCTTATGGGAGCGTTTTGAGACATCAAAGGAATTTTTTTGGCTAAAATTTTGACACTTTAGAACAACATATTTTCTTGATACTCTACACACATAGTTATTTGCACGGTGCAAGAAGCACCTCACTCAGAGTCCATATGCAAAAGCTATGCCACTCGGAAATTGGCCTTCCTCTTTTCACACCTATATTTCGAGAGGATGTTGGGTGAGTACCCATTATTGATGGAAAATGGGATATCCACGTTTTTTTGATGTAAAATAGTCTATAAGAGTCTATTTTGTAACTCGAGTTAAGAGTTAATGTAGTCAAACTTAACCACTAGTAAGATATTGGGTTGTGTATAACCGAGCCACTAGGAGGATGAGGCATTCTATTTTTTAGAGAGGATTTTGTTCCATAGCTAATAAAATATAACTAGGAGAGGCAGGAGGTAGATAACACTGAGATGATATGTGCATTATAGTTTCCCACAAGCCACATGAATTACTTCTTTGTACGTGCAACCTTATTTTCTAACAGAGAAAGGGAGTGAAGCAACCTCACCTTTAACCTAGGTTTTCTCCTGAAAGTGTTTCTGAGAGGATATTTTGTGGCTTATGTGTGTGTGAGATTATTTTTTCGTTCTCTACTTTTCTACATAATTTCCATTCGCACACGTGCACTAATTACTGTAAAATCTACAAATATAGAAGTTAAATAAAACTGCAAGAGCATACAATTTCATATTTTTTATATAATGTTGTCATATTTGTGTTGACGAAGTGTCTAGTGGAATATCCACGACATTTTACGGATGATAGTGTCATGTTAATTCCTAGCTCCCTCGTCCTCTTATGTCTTTTTTTGATTTTGTACATCCATGTTTGAAGGATTCTCCATCATTTCTTCTTCTTCTTCTAAAAGATGTGGATCTTGAACCTACCATACCTTTAGCTTTTGGGGTTGTTTCTTTTTCCTTCTTGGGACAAACTCTTTTTAATTTTTTGGGCTTTTTTAGCATGTGGACATGTGTTTTGCAAGTGTCATGTTTGAAAACAAATATTTCACCTAAATGCTACATTTTCATATATAATATTTAGGTCCACTGAAAAAATTTATGATTCACATGAATGTGATCTTATAGACCTTTGCTAATGTCTGTCTCTACACAAATTCTAGAAAAAGTAAAAATATTTTTTAGTTTTTTCTAGATCCATCTTTTTGAACTTTCCCAATGTATTTCCAATGCCTTGCCGGACTTGACAGTGTCAGAAAGGAAGACGGGGATTGTGTATTCTCACCCATACCAACATTGTAGAGACCACCATTGTTGTAGCATTGAACTCTGGAAATCATGGAGTTATAGAAAGCCCTATTGTACCCTAAAACCATGGCCCCTTGTTGAGATTAAAATGCATATATTTTTGTGTATCAAATTGAAAAAATAAAGGAATCGCTTAGAGCATAAGTAAATACCATAGTTTGGAGTCCATGTGGTGAATACCCACCAATGTAGAGCCTATGATTTGGGCCATAACCCATTGATTTTGCAAATAACTACTCTAGTTTAGAGGATGATAAAAATACAATTTATCTGTGATAAAATAATTGTCATCACTTATGCTCATTTCATCTTTTGAATGATGTAAGGTCCTGGGTTAATTTGAATTTGATCAGTTGAACTATGTGTCTTCCCTTGCATTGCGTCCTTGAAAGGGCTTGATTCACTATGGTTTTTGGATCAAATAACTTCCTTATATCAGACTAATCCATTGGGGTTTCTGGAACTTTGAGCTCCACCTAGCAACCTCATATTTGAGATAATGGTGGAATCTTGCATAATATCATATTCCTTTAACTTGATAGATACTTGTAGCAAATTTCCCTTGAATAATGTTGAGAAAGTGCAATTATACTAAGGATTTCCTAGATACTTTGTTTTAGGTTTCCAACCATTTTCGAACCTTGGTCAATAGAATGGGGGTTTCTCCCCTGAGATTCTTTAAGAAAATTTAAAGTGTTCCCTCTTCCACCTTCACTGTCCTTTTGGTTAGATCTAAGGGATGAAAGTGGTGGATGTTCTAGATCATGCCCCTCATTTTATGATTAAGAACTTCAATTAGATCTATTCAAATATAAGGTTTAAGGAGTAATTACTTTATTTTAATATACATAACATCTAATTTCAATATTTATTCATAATAGTTATTTCTAGTAATTATCCATGTTATTATAACATCTAATTTCAATTTTCAAATGCATGCTTCTATTGTTGTAATTCATGATGAGAAGAAAATGTTTATGAAGAAACTCTGTTAAAAATTTTCAGGTTAACCCCTGTTGGAATATGTAATTCTGACTTGTCTCTAGTTGTGACTTTATATGCATAGAGTTTGTTCTTATTCCATAGGAGTTAGCTAAATCTAAGTTCCTAGTTTGGTGTGAGGTTGAGATATTCTCTCAACCAACTTATTGTGCATCCAAGATAGCTTCCTTATTTTGAGACTATACTTCATGTATATATCTATCTGTAAGCTCTGATTTTAATAATATAGTGTGTATCTCAGGATCGGTGTTGTAACCAAGGTGGTGCATGTGTTTATTGTTAGTGATTATATGTGTGGAGGAGAGTCAATCTTCATTATTGTGTTGGACTGTGTAGGTACGAGTTCAACTTCGTGAATTTAAGAGACCACGCCCTCGAATCTCTTGATCCATTCCCACGAGCTGAATCCTCCATGATATGAATCAATTTTTATGTGCGCAGTGAGGCAAGGGCCTATGTGTGGAGGATTGTAAAAACATAGTGATCTACCAAGATCTCAATTTGTAACAATCATGGACAGCTTTGTTTCACTATGTGTTGTCTGAGTGAGGAATTACCATAGCCGACCCCTCTGCTCAGATCGATTTCATGCTATCATGGGCTTTGTTGCTAAATAAATCCATGAAGCAACATAAGATCTCGTACATGGTCAACGATTCCATCTTGTGTGACGCGGTGGTGATGGTGAAGAGAGATTTTTCCATGCGAAATGGCAGACCTCCACCGGTGGGAGACAGAATATGAAGGAAATCCTAATCACTGAAATTAATTGGCATCCACATTAGAGACTATTGTGACTAGAGACGATGCATGCTGAGAATGTCTGCGGTATATGGACCTGTTTTCAGACTGAGGAGATCTATGATTGTGTTGAATCTTTGATTTTTTTTTTATTTGCACAGTTCCAATCTGACCAGTGACTGGTGCACTGTGGACACTATCTATTTTGTGTTTTAAGAGCGAATTTTTTGGAGAGTCGTTTGTGTTGTTGGAGAGCACATACCTTGATATCTCTTTCGGGTGATTGGATGCGGGAGAGATACGAATCGGTGCAGACTGAGCGTGGAGTCGTTGGCTACCCACTATTTTTGTAGCGCTATGGATTCGTTGTTGTGGCATTTCAACGTTGTGAAATCTCCACCAATGTCTCTATGTGTTGAAGATCGTGGTGAATTTGCATCGTTCTTTCGCTATGGCATAGTTAATTTGATTCCATTTGTTGTAGAGGTCAAAGAACCGAACCAACGTGTTTAAGGACTCCATGCTTAGAGAGGCCTGAATCATGCCTTCCTCTAATGGTTGTGGATCTGCTAATGAATTGAGGTAGCTTAGCGTGGTGTTTGATGTTTACAGGTGAATCGGGCCACAGTTTCTTGGACAATGGAGACAATGAGTCAAGCTATCCATAGTGCTACCGCTGCCCAAGAGCTAAGCTGTCTATAAGCTCGCTTTGTTTGAGAGATGGTGACTGCATAACCGGGGTTGAAGGAAATAGAGGTATGTGAGAAAGCATACATTGGAGGTGTGACAATGACTCCTAGTCAATAAGATTTCTACCGAGTGTTGCAGTGGACCAGTAATAAGAGGGATTGATTAAGTAACTTGTTCCTAGTGTTGTAGATTGACCTCAATCTGGACTTGAGTGCAACCTCCTTCCTGGTGTCAACATCTTCTCTTATTTTTGCAGTGTGGAGGACTTACATTGTGAAAAATTCCGAGTCAAATTTAGCATTATGGAGACCAACGTGAGACTTGTGTGTGGAGGCATCATGATCAGCTGTGTGAGGAAGCAATGTGAGCAGTGTGGAAAGCCAACAAGATGAACCAATCTAATCTAATCTTCGCACATACACCTGCGTTTCAAGAAGATCATCTTGCTTGCGACCTGATTTTGATAAAGTGATCATGTTGACTCAATGACTTAATTCAAAGGCTTCCAAGATCAATTTCTCTTAATCCCACAGATATCCAACACACAACTGCATAAGCAACCCTTGCAATCTGCCAACAATATGACTCTGAAAGACCCCGCCATTACTCTACTACACTCAGTAACATTGGTGAATCGATGGAAGCTAGAGGACTTGATGGTGCTGATGAAATTAATGAATCGGCCCAAATTATTATTAATATCGAAGAAGCTGATGATGGGTTACCTAATTTTTGTTATTACAGGTACGAGATTGATGACAATTAGGGTTCTTCAGTCAATTTGCGAATCGGGACGAGCTGTGATCAATGTTCATTCTTGATCTATGAATAGTTACAACAATTAGATTCCCCAAATTTGGTAATGAATATGGTAGAGGCTCTCCTCCTCAGGCCTCCTCGTCTGGATGATCAGCTTGAAATGGATGGTTATTATGGTTTTGACAACAGTGATCACAGATTATAACCAATTGTGTTGGGATCGATTCGTCAATGTGAAGTGTGGTACAACATATCTACTGTAGTGGCTGAGGGCAGTGTGGTGAGCTGCCTAGACATGCCTTTGTTCATATACCAGAACGACCTCTAGTAAGCTGCAGCAAAGGCATGGTGAGTTGTAGCTGGGGAGACAAGGTGAAAACGAAACCAAAACTTCCAACATATTTGTTTTGATGAAACAAATTGTCGTCATGAATTATTTTGTTCCAATCAACTTAACATGTAAATGCATTCATGTAAATCTGGTTAAAAGAATTAGATGTTGTATTGTTGTGACATTTATTCTGACCAACTATTGTCACAATTATGAGTGTGTGTTGGAACTGGTCATTCCAACAATACACAAATTTACAGGGAAATTATTAACTACCAGATGTGATGAAGACATGATAGTGAAAATGGCATCAAAGGTATGCTTGGAAGAAATCACTAGCCTTGATATTGTGAACAGGGAAAGTGGTGTTACGCTGCGATGCTAGGGGAATTGGATACTGAAACGAGAAATTTTTTGTGTAAAATCATTGAATTTTATGCATGTTGACAGTGAATTTGTGGATGACGGAGGATCGGACCGTGGAGTCCTGGATTCTTGTTTTGAGAGGGACAATTTGTTTCTCATCGTGTGGCTGTGAGTGCCTATGTCTGGATCATTTGTGCTGGAATGCACTGCATTGAGACCAGTTGAAAATCTGTCGATCCATTTCTTTATCAGTGGACCCCTCAGAGGTATCGTTGGAGAAAAATGGTTGTTGTTATGTTTGGGAAATAGTCATCTTTGGGCAAGAGAGAGAGAAATTTTATGTTCTTGTTAATATGAAAAGTTTATTTTTTTTATTTTGTTTCTTGGAATCATGTTTAAAATTATTTAGCCTTATTGAGCCCAGCTAACTCAATGTAGGTAAAGTTACTTTGTTAGAATTCCAGACTCTAACAAATGACAGGTTAAGCATGGAGTTCCAAGATTTAATTGACAAAGACAAAGATGCCCAAGATGTGAACATTTCAAAATATGATGTAAAGGAGTAGCAACAACATCTAAAGGATGATGGAAAATGAAAGTGAAAGTTTGTTTTGTGAGAGTTTCTTGGAATAGACTTAATAGCATGTTGTATAATGAGTCACACAGTTGAATGGTAAGCAAGTGTAGGATGGTTTTGTAGTGGTCATTGTATGTACCCGATAACTCCAAGAGTTGGAATATGTAAGCCTTGTAAAGGCATGTGTATCCCCATAAAGTTCGTGGTAATCTCAAAACCACTTTGTAATTACAGGTTCATGGTCAGCCAGAAACCATTTTACAGTGTCGATTTGTGGTCAGCCAGAAACCACGTGTAACAGTGAAGTGGACTGGAAACATGTCTGTGCTAGTGTTTTCCCACTGATAAAGAGATTCGGTGCAAGGTTTCCGATGAAGAAATCCGGTGCAAGGTCATTGATGAAGAAATCCAGTGAAAGGTCACCGATGAAGAAATTCGGTGAAAGGTCGCCGATGAAGAGATCTGGTGAAAGGTCGTCGATGAAGGGATCCGGTAAAAGTTTTCCGAAGAGATCTAAGACAGATCTATTGCTGGTTAGAGTTCACCGATGAAGGGAGAGCATTCTACAGAAGCCAGACTCTCCTGGTTCAGATTCTTTTTCGTAAAGCTGACCAGTGGGATTTATATTAATCCATTCAAACATCTTTTTTAAGATGGTTACAGGTCATCTGATAAAACCCACGTTGGAGGGGGATCTGTAGATATAGGTACATGTATGCAGTGATAATGGTTGACAGAACCATGTATGTGAAGGACGTCCTACGAGACTAGCGGTTGCAGCAGTTTGTACCCATGCATTCTGATGGATGGTTGCTCCTTTATATGGACGCCGACATATCTTTTTCTTATGTTTGACCACAACTAGACTTTGCAGACCAGCATGGCAAAGTAAAAAATGAAGATGCCAAAGACTCAAAGTATAAAGCCAAAGTAGTGGTGTGTTCTAGCATATGAATGATGTAGTCAAAGATTGTTATGTTTGTAGAATAGACTCATGACCATGGTAGAGTATGAATCAAAATTTATAATTAGAGCAAATCTACATGTCATTTATTGTTTGTACATGCTATAAGACCCAAAGAGGCATGCATACTCCTTTGTTATATGTTCCCTTAGTCAAAGAGTTTTAACACCCTGAAAGAGTGTGTCATGCAGGATGGATATATTTGGGTGGGCCGTATTGGATTTAGACTCCATGAGGTGAAATTTTATATCTAGGGGGAGTTCATCAAGAGGTTGGATGAACCATGTATGTGAAGGATTTCGTAGTAGACTGGTGATTGCAACGGTTGGGAACCCATGCATTTCGGTAGATGGTTGCTCCTTTATATGACATCGACAATAGCATGAACAAGATACAGAACATGACCAGATGTAGATTTTGCGGATGGATATTGAGACAAGTAGTCATTAAGGGGGTGTGTTGGAATATGTAATTCCTACTTGTCTCCAGTTGTGACTTTCTATGTATAGAGTTTGTTCCTGTTCCATAAGAGTTAGCTAAATATAAGTTCCTAGTTTGGTGTGAAGTTGAGATATTCTCTCAACCAACTTATTGTGCGTCCAAGATAGCTTCCCTATCTTGAGACTATACTTCATGTATATATCTATGTGTAATCTCTGATGTTAAAAAATTAGTGTGTATCTCAGTTTTTATCTACCCCTGACCGATTCATAAAGCAAAAAATATCTGAAACGTCCAAATTCCAACCATTTTTAACACAATTTTTCCAAAAACATTTTATTCTCTTCTAATCTCAATACTTATCCATATATTTATTTTCAATAATTATCCGAGCATTGAATCATTGATTTTACATAGCTAGGAACTAGATAACACACTAGTGACACATTCTCGACATCAATCATAGGCGATGCTTGGTCAAATCACTTTAAACAAGCATCGTATTATATAAATTCGGGGTTCGGTAACGACAGAAACTTCAGGAACTTTACAACTTGTTAATACGAGTAATCCACGTTGTTAAAGTTCGTGTTCACATGGTTCAATGAACAAGTTGTATCACTCCTAGTTCCACGTTTATAAAGTTTGTGTTCACATGTATGATGTTAATTAGAGTTATAATTGGTGAAAGTTGGTTTATATTATTTCAGTTGAATTTAATCATATTACTTTCGGTAATATATATTTTTAAATATATGAAAATATATAGAACTGAAAAGAAATTGAAATTACAAGTTTATACGCATTTAATAAATCCAGTCTACAGTCCAACCATTTTTAATTTAATTTTAATCGAATCGAATGTTGTGCAAAATCCAAAACAAATATTGACAAATATAAAGCAGTTTTTCCAAATATTGAAAGAACACCTGTTACACAAATACCAATAAACAAAAGTGACGTGAAATGACGAGGGGTTCTAGAATCACAATAATTCTAAAAATTGAGACGTTGACGCCATGATGAATATGGGCTCAACGGGACAACACATTATTGTCAAAACTTTATAATAATCAAGCGATGTATTGGTCAATATTCATACCTCTAAGCATTAAAGCTAACATGGTTGTAACAATGTAATATATTATTATTAGGAGTAGAGTAATCTTTGAGTGGGATTGAAGTTTTATTATAATGGTGTAATAAAACATTCTAGTAATGGATAATTAGAAAATACATTTATGTTTAAAAATTAATGTGAGTATTATTGATATTAAACATTAATTTATATTTATTGAGTGTCATTCTATATTTTTGTAATTTTATTTTGGAGAGTCTAATTTATAAATGAAATAGTTATTTTTACTGGAATTTATTAGAATTAGGCAATATAATTTCAAGTAAAAATGTGATATTTTTTGGTTTAAAATAAATTTTTGAATGTATAAATGGATTTAATACTTTGAAAAATATTTGGAGTATTGGAATTGTACATATTAAACAATTTAAACCTAAATTTGTAATCATGAAAAAAGTCATTTCTTCTATAAGTTAGACTACGCTCTTTTTTTTAGTGTTAAATTTAATAAAAAAATTTGCATCTCCAAATTTATCTTCTTTGACACTTACAAATATAGAGTTAAAGTAGATTTAGTCTCTTCCAAATTTCTTTTGTTTAGTATAAAATTTGAGAAAAAACTTACATTGCTAAAAATTGTCCTTTCTCATATATCATTAATTAAAATAAATCTAAACTAATATAAATATATATCATTTTTATTTTATTTTATTTTTATTATAAATCTTATATCATTAATTAAAGTAGATCTAAACTAGTTTAAATATATATTATTTTTATTATAAATTTAAACTATTTTAAATATATATCAGTTTTATTTTATTTTTATTTTTATTTTTTCTTCGCTTAATCAATATATTTACATAACATAATATAAAATTATATTTACATAACATAATATAAAATTACGTTACAACATTTCGTGAATCGATACAATTATATATAATTTAATATGTAAATAAATATGATAATAAAAATATCGTATTTCCAATGCTATTTAGAATATCCAATTTGTGGTTGTTTTAGCCTGCGGTTTCGACAGCTGGTTGTTTTAGTCCACAGTTTCTATTCTATAAAATATACTTCCTAATTACAAATTTGAATCTAAAAAGATATGTCAATTTGAAGCACAAAAAATTTATTCTTATAATTATGATATATGAGAAAAATAAATTTATCGATCCAAAGCAACCATCTAGAAAGACTATAATAAAATATTAAAATAAATTAGTGGCAAGTTTAGTTAGTGGGTAAAAAGATTTGGAAAATTTGGACAGTTTTCCGTTTATACGATACCGACTGGTGGCTTTGTAAAGTTTGTTCTAGAAAGTCCAGGCTTTGAGTTGGTTTCTTATCATTATTGGTCACAAACGGGATTATATCTTTGGAACAATTCAAACTTGATGTCGACATGAATATATTTATGAAAACTATATTAGATTTTAGGGCAGAGGTGTCATAATTATCAGACACAATTGTTGACTCTTATAAGCGATTTCTTGTGGAGGAGTTTCAGTCAGAATGAGTGAAGAAAATGGCGGATTGCTGAAGTTTTCAGCGACTGGTTAAAGCTGTGAACCGTTGAATTCATGTTTTTTTGATTTGGGTTTTTTGTTTTGTTGGTTGTAGGATCAATTGTTGAGGTGTATATTACAGAGAAAGAGATTAATGCGCTGTGGAAGGATTTTAGTGGAAGGGGAAGGAGAAGAAATCTCGGACTCGCCCAGGCCGAGATCGTGGCAGAGAAATGGAAAGAAGTCGAATCCATTTTCCATGAGAGGGCTTGACAAGTTCCAGAGCGTCTATGCCGAGCTCTCTGCCAGAAGAAAATGTATTGCCAAGGAGACTGGTGTGCCGGAGGCCATGTTGAGATTCGAATATTCGAAGAAGGGATGGACTCCGCTTGTGGTGAGAGCCGGAGAGAGAATCGTGAAGACAAAAACTGACCGGGAAATTCTGGGACCGGCGCAGAATAACAGTGGCGAGAAGGACGGGGAAATGACCAGAAAAGCTGATGGGAATCATATTAATGGCGAGTCTGAGGGTATTTCGATTTCTATGTTGGATGAGCGGAGCCATAGCCTGGTCATGCCGTGGTTTTTTATTTCTAGGGTTTTTGGTTTCAGTGCAATGTCTGTGAGAAGATCTGCTATTCCCGCATCCGCGGCCATGGCTGTGGGTGGTGTGCAGTGCATGAAGAAGTTTATTTTGAGCGGGCTTTTATTCTCTTCACTGCTTTTCAGAAACCCTGGAAACCCTAACCCTAATCAGAATGGACTCAGTCTTGAAGCAACTGCACCGAACAGCGCTCTGAGATCTGCTGTTCAGCCAATTGGGTTGTTGGCTTCGGCTTCCCCGAGGGCTGTGAAGCCCAAAAAGGTCAATGATAAACACAATCGTCACCATCGAAATAAATCTAAAGCTAAAATATTCAGAGTTGTTTCCATGGACAATCGGCCCATGAGAACTCCGAGAACACAGGGATCTGATAGCTTTTACAGGAGAACCAGGCCATCCATGGTTTATGGTGCCAGGGCGGTTGCAACTGCTATGATCGTCACGCTGTTCTGTCTGGCATTCTATGGCCGTCTCTCTGCAATCTTCTTTACATCGGCATGGTGGTATATCCTTCCAATGTTCTGCCACCATTCAGAAAGAAAGGATGAATAACAATAATATGGCCACCATTCAGAAAGGATAATAATAGTAATAATTCTCTCACCTTGATGTTCCTGTGTAGGGTTCCTGATCTTCAATCCAGTGAAAACAGGATCAAGGCGATAACACAATAATGGAGGAACATGCAGGCAACAATGCGATAATGGACGCATTGCTGGAGAGGAAGCAAAATGAATAAGGTTGGTTTGGCACTTGCAGGAGCCATATAGCTTTTTTGTCGACCTCGTTGTTGTGGCGAATCCAATTGTGTAATACTGTTGTTTCTTTATTTGAGTGAATAGTAAGTTAGGGTGTGGGTTAGTTAAAACTGTTGAATGCTTTGAATTGCATGGATGAAACTTTGAATCCATTTTTGAGTTTTTCTTGTGTACATTTATGCTGGATCTTGTTGTATTTGGTATTAGATTTATATTCAATATCGTGATATTTGGATTGGCTATTTTCAGCCAGCTCGTTATTGGAGAATCAAGTTTAAACACAAAAATATGTTTTATACAGTTCGAAACTCAAGTTGCATTGATGCACGAATTTACGTTCCTTGTCATGATTTTTTTGGATTGGCTGTTTGTATTATGATATCGATACAATTCAGAACACAGTTCTATAGTTACATTAACCAGCCCCACAATTCATGATGTTAGCTGCCCCATGAATTGTAATGACTGCTAAGTTTGTAAATGACCAGTTTTTGTGTTGATTATAGATTTTGGAAATTTGATGTATAGAAATAAGGTCGATTGTTTAACTTTGTATCGGTGCATCAAATTTTCAAATCTTCCAAAACTATACTCAAATCTCGATATGATGTCAAAAACGCAGTTATTTTGGCCACTTTCTTTAGGAATTCAGTGATGTTGATTTTCTTAGGATGCTATGAGCTAATTTTTAAATGTATTTAATGGAATTCAAAAATTTTGATTTGTGAGGAATCATGAGGATTAAAATTAGCAAATGTTTAGTCTATTTTATTGGGCGGAATCCAACCATTTTGATTTTGCATTTGAGTGTATTTATTTAACAGGAATTCAACCATTTTAATTTTGTTTTCATGAATCAAAATGAATAACAATTTTTTTTTGTCAATTGAAATTCAAGTGATTATATTTTGCTTTTTAATTTGATGAATTGAAAAGGGGATATAGGTTATATTTTAAACTGAGGAAATTTTTATAATACGTTATATTTGTAGTTTTGTGAGTGTTGTGTTTTTATCAATTTCTTTAATATAATTTTATTTTTATGATATGTTTTAAAATTATTTTTATTTGAATTATTTTTTTGATTCAGAGGTATTAGTAGGTAGTAGTGAGAGATAACTATCTATTGGTTTGATAATTTATTTTTGATTAATTTTGTTTTTATGGAGATCACATATGTATATATTATTTATTTATTAAAGTTATAAATAGTTAATGGTTGGGTATTTGGAATTTAATATTTTAATGGTTGTGAATTCTTTTCTTGTTAAAGAGAAGCAATCTCAATTTAAGTCAGCATTATGATTCATCCTTTTACTACTTGGATTTACCAATAGTAACTATTAAAGTTTTCAGAACTATGTATGTTTGAATTTAATAAATATATCAGGTAAGTTTATCATCTTTTCTATTGTGTATATTTTTCTACATAATCCATGTTTTGTGAATAATAGCTAATCCTATATGTAACTTGATTTAATTGATTTTATAGTTATAATAATTTAACTGATTGCTTCAATTAGGATTATTTCGGGTGGTTGGAAGGAAAGAATGAAATCTTCCCCACCTTGATTTGATTCCTCTAAAAAATATAACATTATATTTGTGAAAAATAAAAATAAAAAAATTAATTCATTGTATGCATGTAGCTTTTTTGTTGTAAAATATTTTAGATGTAGGTGATGTCTAAAATCTTTGTACCGAATGCAAAGATAAGATCAAAGAGTCTAAAAAATTGTTATTACATTGCATTCAAGTTCAAAAATTTATTACACTACATTGGGGATTAGAAGTACTTAAATCTAATTCAATACTTTAAAGAATATTTATATTTTTTTCTTTATTTTTAAAATGTTATAATTTTTTTTTTTTTTAATGTTATTACTAAAGCATGTAGTTATTAACTATTTTGAAAATATATTTATTAATTTTAATTTTAACTATTAATATGGACATCTATGTAAATATTTGTTTATTAGTATTACAATTATAGTATATAGTTTTTTTCTAAAGAAAAAATCAATTATATTTAAGAAAGATAAAAATATGTTTTTGTCCCAAACAAAAATTTTCTTTACATTAATAACACACATTCTAAAAATCTATCTCTCCCATCAACACAAATATGATATTAAAATTATATTTCACTCTATTATGCAAAATCTAACTAGATAGTCCTCACCTTCTACGCTATACATCTTAACAAAATAATAACAAAATTATATTTCACTCTATTATCCTAAATTTTTTAATTTCTCTTAGTTTATTAATTCATTATAGCCCATTGCCACCATTAAAAGAGATAGGGATTTCCTTAGATAGCTTATTAGATTTGGGCTTTAGTTCCTCCAAAGTAAGGTAGAAAAAGAGTCATTTGAAGGATGTGAAAGCATACTTTATATCTAAAGTAAATCTCACATCCAATGTTGAATCACTCAATCAATTACTAGCTTTGCATCTCTCATAATTGAATTTTCTTTACATATTTTAATTTTCATACCCAATAGGGACCACAACACAAAATAAAATGAGCTCTATTGTTAACTTGATAATGTTGCTCTATTGTTAGTTTGATAATGGTTTTGATTCAAAAGGACAACCCAAGCTCCACAAACATGGGAATTTCCTTGCCAAACCCCATCGAAAAAACCACAAGGAATCTCAAAATCAAGTTCTGGTAAGATGACATCCTTGGGTTTTTAATCTTCAACTTCATGAATTATTTAAACAACTTAAGAATAATAATACTCATGAATTGATAACAAGAAAGAAATATTAAAAATAATAAAGAAAAAATTAATTAATTTTAAGTATATGGATAGGAAGGAATTTTTATGTAAAAACTTATAAAAGAGTATTGATAAATCTTTAATATATAAAATAATAGTAAAAATAACAATGAATATTAAAATGATTTCTTTAGCTTATATGGTATAGAATATATGATGACAAGATGTTCTTTTACAATACTTTGTGGACGGTTCAAAACTTTATAGTAAAAAATATATTCAATCCCTAAACAAATTCATATACATATATGCATAGATTTTTTATCCTATAACCAAAATCAAATTGTTCTTTTCCATTATATTTTTTCCAATATTACAATACATTATATACATACCAAAGCATTCATAAACCTCTAATCCACTAAAAACATGTTTTGTCTCCTAGAACCGAAAAATAGGAAAATCAAATTGGTTTTTTTCATTATATTCCTTTCAATGTTACAATACATTATATGCATAATAAATAATTCATAAACCCTAATTCATTAACCCTGGATTAGAAAATAATCGTTCCCTTGACGAGATCTCCAGAATACTCAAAGCCAACATACATAAAACCAACAAGATTGATTTTTTTCATTATATTCATTTCAATGTTATATTACATTATATACATGCCGAAGCATTTATAAACCACTAATCCATCAACTCTGGATTAGAAAATAACCTTAGTTCCTTTGATCGGATTTGCAAAATACCATGGCAAATACATCATGCATAAAATAACGAGCAAAAACACTCGTGAGTCCGCCTCCATTCTTGAATTATCATTATGCAAAAAATATAACAATTTTGATAACTTAGATATTTTTGACTCAAATCACAAATTAAATGTGCCAATGATCCCAACACTCACATTACCTAATATGACAGTTAATAATAAATATAAAATAGTTATATAACATTTTTACATTATAACATTTTTGAAAAATCTTTCTAAATGCTTAAAATAAATAATTGATTACCTTTAATACTTAAAAATTAAAGTTATGTTGAATTCCTTAAATTTAATTTAATAATAATGAAATAGTAACGTTTTAAAAATAATAAATTAAAATGAATTTTTAAAACTAAAAAAATTATAAAATAATAATTTTATATAAATATAAATTATTTATTTAGTTTTCTATTTTAGAAAAACATTATGGGAGAATAGTTAAATAAAATTAATCTTCAATTTCAAATATAACCGCAAATTTTGAACGTATTGTCGCTGAATTTGTCTTATTGAAATTTTATTTTATTTTTGCGGAAAAGGAACAATGGGAATAGAATTTGACAAAATAAAAAGAGCGTTTGCTTTTTTATTTTATTATTTATTTAAAATTTAAAGATGATTCGGAGACTTAGGAATCGCCATTCATAAGGCGTCGGAACTGTTAACAAGTCGCATTTTCTAGAAAAAAAAAAAAAAGTAAGAAAGAATATATATATAATTTCGAGAAGTAGCTGTCAGTCTGAAATGCCCAAAAAGGCCGCCGAAAAATGGTGCGCGCTTTTATCAAGAGTAGTGTTTTGTGATTTTGGGAATTGCGTAGACGTGACGGTTACGTTCCAAATTTTAATTAGTTCTGAAGTCGTAGAATTAACTATTACTTATTCACATTGCCACTAGAGTTCTCGGAGGATTTTGATTTTGATTTTATTTTTCCAGATGGTATATTATGTAATAGTTTAGGTTTATTTTAATTTTAGACATAAAGATTTATCAAGTAATTGAGAGCAATAAATCTGATTTAGATTTAAAGATGTGTTTACTCTCTATGCATAATTTTTGAATTAAAATAAATTTAATTTAATTTAATTATTATTATTATTATTTGACTAAGTTAAAAAGTTAAATAAGACATTGCATTATAATATTTTTATTATATTAGACTAAATATTTCTCAACACTATAAAAATAATGAGTTGTTTTTAGTGAGATTTTTTGGAGATTTTTAGGGTTGATTTTTCAAATCAAATTTCTTTAAAATCCTGTAGGAATTCATTGAAATCACATGTTTGATAGGTAACCCTTCACAATCCAAGTGTGGTAGAGGTTTTTTTGGGTGATGAATATATATATATATATATATATATATATATATATATATATATATATATATATATATATATAGTCAGAAACCAGTTTAAATAACAAAAATCAAGATTTCACCTCAAAATTTTCTACCAGATTTTGGTTCCTGAAATTCGAAAAAGTCACACTAAACACAACTCCTAAAAATAATGTAAATAACACATTTATAAATTATATTAAAATTATTAATAATTTAAAATAAAAATGAAAAAAATTATAAAAAATATTATTATAATAATAATAAATAAATAAAAAATACAAAAAAGAAAATATAATTTATAAAATAAATATAAACATAAACGATTTAAACATGTATCCTCTACATATCATAGTCTTTATTTTGTGTTAGTTTAGTAATAATATATCATATAAATAATAGAAGTTGTCTAGAGAGGAGGAGGAATTTGGCGCAGGGCCAAAAGTGGTCCGAATCTGGGCAAAAAATAATTAAGAAATCTTGCACTAGTAGTGTTTGAATCATGTTTTTGATGGTGGAAATGAATTCAACACCATAAAAAACCTCTAAAGCACCCAAAATATTGAATTTTGATAGTTATAACCTGAATTTAAAAAAATCTCTCTCATAATACCCAAAATATTGAATTTTGATAGCTATAACCTGAATTTACGAAAATCCCTCATAATTTCTTAAAATCTTACCAAAATTTCCATAATTTTCAAGGAAAAAAAACAATCTAGTTAAACTACGGCTAAAATGAATAATGTAGAAATATTTCAAAAAATTATTATTATGTGAATCACAGATTTTTTTTGTTTATCCTATTTTTTTCTTCTTTTGTATTTTTAATTATTAATATCTTATCAATGTTGTTGGACAATGAGTGGTAAGCATAGTAAAAGGGATTTTAAAATGAAAATCATTATTACTTTTTTTTTTCTTTTGTACTCTTAAATATTAATATGGTATCAATGTGATTGGACAACGAGTTGTAAGGATAGTAGGGGTAATATTTTTTTGGCATTTGAAGCAACTATCAACTCCAACATCAAATAACGGTGGTGTATGTTGTTATTCAAAATTAGGTGTTATGGGTTGGAACCCCTAACCTCCCACCATTCAAGACCTTAATAATTGACTACTAATGGTTGGATCAATGATCAATTGTATTCTTTGCCCAACAAGAAGTATATAAGTTTTACCAAAGAAAATTTTAAGAATGAAAATATATTTTATTTAGAAATTTTGTTGAATCTTACTAGTTCTTAATATGAAAATTATAAAATATTTGTTTATATCTTTGTAAAAATATTCAAATTTATAATGATTTTATATATAGTATCTGTATAATTTTGTCAATCTTTAAGGTAAAATAATTTTATACTATAAAATTTGGGCGAATCATTTTTAGAAAAAAATGGAAATTAGCGGCTCTTTTTTTTTGAAAAAACATGGAAAATTAGCCCACTTGTGAATATTAGCCCCTAACACAATTCATGAGCTAGCAAGAAGTATAAAACTCTGACGCAATTCATAAGCCAGCAAGAAGTATAAAACTCCGATGCAATTCATGAGCCATAGAAAGGGGGTAGCAGAGAACGAAGGAACCATGAGTGAGACTGAGCAGTGGAACTTAGCGCAGGTGGGGCAAGGTTTTAAAGACAGGAAATATTCCTGAGGAATATTTCTTGGAATATGTTAGTCATCAATAATTTTTGCTATTTTGTAGATGACTAAATACCTGTCCTAGATTTCTAAAAACAAGATTGATGAATATTGTGAGTTTTAGAAATCTCACTGCCTTCATTATCCTTAAGATAATTTTTTCACTATTTCACTATTATATCATGTCATGGTCAACTCACCACTCCTAGAAGACCCCTCATGGGCTCATACCACTCATCTTTATCCTATTTTTCCACCCATAACCTCAGCACTTTGTTTTTCCTTTGCCTAAGCCCTCCACTTTCCATCTAAGATTGCCAAACAACCTGCTCCTTCTCATATCCACCAAGTGCCTCAAGCATTGATGGTCTCAAAACTATCTTTGTAGGCTCTTTAGATAAATCAAGTACATTGGATTTTGGATCTTCAATACATCAATTTGTCAAAAACTCTGTTTTTCATACTTGAAGACCCTAATCCAAGCTTTCAATCAAAGGCCAAGTCAAAAGAGCCTACCACTAGGTCATTAGGGTTTCATAGGTTGTAGGGTTATCTTTGGTGTTCTAAATCACTGTTTTTCATGTGCTAGAAGCTGAATCAAATGTGAAAGAAGGTCAACACCTGTTTGTCCAAGATATATCAGAAAATTCTCCAAGGAAGACCTCCTTATCAAGTTCAAATTCTGTAAAGAATAGTTCTTCATTTTTGACATTTTTGTAGGAGTGTCAAGGTGGCTATCAGTAGGAAGATAGGTAAGGTAAGAGGCCTGCTCCTCATTAAAGGACATCCACAACAAATGGAGGAGGAAGCAGCCTATGTTCAAGAAACATCAAGGTTCCTAAGACTGATTGGGCCAACAATGTGCTAAGCAAGGAGCCAAGACAGAAAAACACATGGAAGAGGCACATCAGTACAACCAAGCATGGAAGAATATTTTTAGAAAACATGGATAGAAAAGGGAAAAAGGTGAGGTGAACTGAACATAAATGAATGAATTTGAAAGGGCTATAGAGAACTTAGAAGACAAAACTAATAAATCTTCTCAAACAACCCAGAAACCTAGGATTTGGTAAGATGATCAAAGAAGGTAAAATGAAGCTGTTGAGCCTCCACCATGACAGCAGAAGAAGGCTTGAAGAGATTGTGTAGGTGAATTCTAGGGTTTTCCAAGATAAAGTGTCTCACTGTCTTAAAGGGGAAGAATGCAAAGAGTATCAATATAAGGAAGGTTAAGCCTTCATTTCTAGTCATTTGCACTCAATGATCAGAGGAATAAAAGCATAGGGTTGAGTTTCAAGATGGAAAAACAAGTTGATCATAAGGTTGTTGTTATGTAATTGAATGTGTCAAACCCAAGAAACATCAAAAAAGGCTAAAATCAATATGTCATGGCACCTGCAAAAATTAGAAGTGGCCTAACAAGGAGATAACATTCGTAATTGTGAAGACTATGGTACATGCCAACAATGGATTTATCATGCCTAGAGATTAGTGAGAAAAACGAAAACAAGTTCCTCAGTCACCCCTCAAACAGGAGGTAGTTTAATCTCCAAGGTAAGAACAGAGTGTTTGATGGCATGCCTTCCTGCTACACCCACATTTACAACTTTCATACATATGACAATGCATCTCCAATTCTCAGTCCAACCCAAATTTGGGAAAACTCAACAATTCTATGTGGAAGTTTTCTTTTATATCTATTTCATATCTTATGGTTATGAACCCATACCCATCAAAATTGCATAGGCAGAAAATTTTCTCTTCTATCAAGGGTTTAAAACCTTATGATAAAACCCACCAGAATAACCTTCGAACTACTATTCAATAACCTTGGTTATTGACCATATCTCAACGAACCCTTTAGAATCCATGGTATACATACTCATCTTTAAACAATGTTATCCATGCGGTCACAAACCTGCATGCTGAGGACATCAATAGGTGTTTGGGCTCCATTTAACACCCAAGCCAATCTCTGACTTTGATTTGAAACCAACCACCAACATAATATGAATGTTCGGTCCACAATCCTTATTAAGCCGCATATAAAACATTCACGCATATCAAATATGTTATACATATATTAACCCAACAATAAATGATATTCACATCGCCTAAGGTTCTTACCTTGGCTATAATCGCCAACATCACATTTCATTTATGCATTTCAAACCTTATTAATCTCATCCTTGATTTAATACAAAACCCGACAAACGATGAGGTCCGCTCGGTCCCATAGCGGTCCCTACCATGATGTAAATGTCGAATGGATCTGATGGCCCAGCTTTCGTCGCGCTCCAAACTTCAATATCTCACACATCCGATGATCATCACATGATTTAGGTGCACGAGAGTTAATCCTCCAAAATCGCGCGATATAAATAGTTTTTCCAAACCACTCATGGACACGCATCAATCAACAAGTGATATCGCATTTTTTTTCACAACTCTACTTACCACTCTTGTGGTCGCGCGATACTACTAGTATTGTTCTCCCAAAACCGCCTTCACTGTTTATTCTCACAGTTCCGCTTTGCTCTTTGACTTAGGGTTCCACCCACTCTTCAATGTCTTATTATAATTAAACTCCGCTTTTGTTATTTCTTATCCTTTCTTTGCTTGGTTCCATTGAAATGTGAACAATCTCCATTTCTTCATGGCTATCTCCATTATAATTAAACTCAGGTTCCGTCCCACAGAAGGCAGTTCCTTTGTTCTACGATTCTCTGCCTGTGACTTGACTACCACACTTGCGGAATGGCACTTCCATCGACTTCTTGGAAGTTCGGGTTCTATTCCTAATTCTCACCCATATGCAAAGTCACAAATTTACCCCTTTACACAGAGTTTCACCACGCAATCCTCAAGCATCCGTTCCACATATCTTGTAATAAAACCCACATTCCGACCAATCTTCAACCCCCTTTGTTCTTCTTCACTTTTTGAATTCTCAAATTAATTTCAGTCTCTCTCTTGCATCAACGATCCTTTTAGTGATCGTTGATTGAACCAGGCAACTGCACATCTACTCAGTCCTTCTAGGTGTATATATGCATTAATTCAATTAAATCTGTCTACAGTAATTATGTCGATTTCTCCCACTATATGTAGGGTATCATCTAAACCCAATTTACAGAGTATATCCACACATTGGTTATTGAAGTTCGAGGCCCATTCGCACAGTTAATCACAGAGATTAAAGACATTCTCACATAGAAACTAAATCAATTAAACTCATGCAAAATTGAACAGATTCTTTCAATTATACAATGAAATCACTTACAACTCCTTGTTTGGACATATCTTCAATTCGATGGCCCCCCTATCTCCTAATCTGTCTCTCCATATCTCTTTAGTCTCCTTTTGAATTCCATTGAGGCTTATTTTTATACAATTGATAATCAATCGATCCAGCGCCTTCAATGACTCACCAAAACTCTTGGAATTCTTAAATTAGCCTAAATTTAGCCTAACTCCCTAAATTTACTGAACTGACTCTTCACATTCTTAGCTAATCGACTTCCCCTCATGTTCTCCAATGATTTGAGAACATTTACAATTCCTCTCTCTATATTTAATTAAAATCACTCAAATATTAAAAATTACATGAGAAAGCAAAAACATGAGACCCTCCTATGTCTATTTACATACAAAGTATTTCCTTAAGCCTAATGCTCCTGCATCAGACTCCCTAGGTTAAATGATTCGTGATCTCCTAATCATGTGCTTTCATCCTTGTCTCCTTGGATCCCATACTTTATTCTGTAGCTAATCATATGTTGCAAAATTATTTTGCTGTACTTCTCTAGGCTTCCATATCTTATGTTGTTTTTCTCCACTAGCTACACTTCTACACTCTCTTTTTTCCCTTCTTCCGCTACTGCTTCTGCTTCTTTTTTTTCTTGCTGCTGCTTTCCTCTGAGACACTTTCACCATCAGCCTTCTTATCAATTCAATTTCCTGATCCAATCTATCTTCTGACTGTTGGATACTGCACCATCTTGATTTTTGAATCCTTACCTCTGCTTCTGCTTGCTGAGTTCTCATTTGCTAAACTCCTACTGTCACCTTTGTTGTAGTTTTAGTCTCAGCTTTAACTTGCTCACTCATTACTCGTTCAGTTCTTACTGCTTCCCTAGTTGTAGTTGTACCTTTAACTCTATCTCTAGCTCCTGTGCTAGCTGCCACCCAATCATCCATACCCTCTTGTTTTCTACAATAGTAAGACTCTTTCTGATTGTCATCCATGAAAATTTCTTCATTCTCTAACTTCAACAATTCTCTGGACCGGTATTTAAATTGCCAGTCTCTGTCATCATCTATTTTCTTCTCCTGGACCAAACCTTCTTTAGTCCTTCTTTTAGTACCTGCAATCATAAAACAAGCATCAAAACTATAAAATCTTTGTGTCTCTTCCTCCTCTGGAAACACTTCAAATTTTTGCTCTAACATTTCCTCTGGAAACATTTAACTCATGCCATAAATCTATCATCTCATGTGAGAAAACATTCATAATGTCTTCACTATCTTCCTTTCTATCACAAGTCAAGTTTCCTACTGTCACTATCTCCTCATGTTTCATCAGAATAGAATTATGATCATCCATCTCTGCAATAATCTTAGTTATGGGAGGAAACGTGAAGCTGGGTTACACTTTTGTGTTTCTTCCCATCACTTTTCACTTGGATATTTAATAAAAACAATTTGTCATTATCAACATTAATAACAAATTGATCATCACTAGACATAACTGTCATGTTCCCATTGAAGCAATTTCTTTCACTAAACAAGGAATTTATGAATTCCTTCTGCTGCAGTAATTCAATCTGATCTTGATTTGGAAGATAATCATCATATGTGACTTGGCAACTTCATGCTTCATTTATTACAGTTTCATCATATGAACTGTCTTCTTCAATACCTGCATTCACACATAACTTGTCAGCTGTAAAACTATAAGACCCCATGGTCTCATTTGATGACCTGGCCATCAAATCCTCTTGCTGTCCCAAGTCTTCTATACATCTCAGAAATTCTCCAATGGTCCTCTCTTCAGTTTCTTCAATTTCTTCAAGATGTCCAATTGATTTCTCAATTTCTAGCTTTTGGCCATCATCACAATTTAGATCTCCTCTACTTCCAATATATTGGAAAGCAAAAATCTTCCCCAACTGTGTATGGACATTTACAACATATCTGGCTGTCTCATTTTCCTCCTTAATGACAACATCAGCATTTTGTCTACCTCCACATGTTTTTCCTGCAAACATACAAAATTTGTCAGATGTAAGGCCCTTGGACCCCTTGGTCTCACTTGAAGTTTCAATCTTCAAGTCCTTCTCCAAATACCCAATCATTCTGAGTAATTCCTCCTTCAGCCGAGCATTTATCATTTTCTCTCTCTTCATCTATAGCTCGTGCCACTTTACCTTCTTCTTCACGAGCCAACCAACTCTCTGGATTTCCTTTATCATCAGTTCCAATTTGTTGAACTGCTCCCAGATCTCAGCTACCTCTTTCCAATATTCTGCATCAGTCAATTTCTTCCTTATGCCAATTGTCCTAGCATCTTCTTCCTCTTTTTTGTTGCGGCCTCTCTCAGAACCTCTGCAATATTTGCTATGACTAGCAGTAGCCATTTCCTCCTTCATGAGTTCCTCGATCATCAGTTGCACAAAGCCTCTGTAACAGAAAGCTCTCTTGCTGCAACTTACCTCTCCAATCCTTTCCTCCGGATCTGGGCTTTTGGAAAGTATTGATCCCCTTTTGCTGGAACCTTCTGAGCACTCTCTTCCGCTCTCTCTAGGATTCACTCTTCAAATTTTCAAGAACACATTTGTTCTTCTTTCATCCAGCCTTTGTTGGGAATTCTCCAGGTTCTGCCACACTTCTTCTTCACTTTAGAATCCTCTTCTAGACTCTTTTATCACTGCTCTCAAAGTTGTGATCTGCCTTTGTTGAGATTTCTTCAATTGCCTGTAATCTGAATTCTTCAAGCAATACTTCAAACCAGAGTTAAATACTGCTCACCTTATATATTTTGTATAATCTTGTTTCTCATTTCACCTGCACTGCACCTCTGTGTGCTGCAATCTTCAAACACTTTGTCTTCAACTCTAGACTCTGCAAATCTGGATACCTTCACTTCACACCTAATCAACTCTATAATTTCTGTTAAACAGATTTAACTTCAAATTTTTCTCACTGCTTTAGTACACATGCATTCAGAAATTAATTCTCAAAGAGCTTATCCAGCTCTGATACCACATGATGGAATGCCTTCCTGCTACACCCACATTTACAACTCTCATACATATGACAATGCATCTCCAATTCTCAGTCCAATCCAAATTTGGGAAAACTCAACAATTCTATGTGGAAGTTTTTTTTATATCTATTTCATATCTTATGGTTATGAACCCATACCCATCAAAATTGCATAGGTGGAAACTTTTCTCTTCAATCAAGGGTTTAAAACCTTATGATAAAACCCACCGGAATAACCTTCAAACTACTATTCAATAACCTTGGTTATTGACCATATCTCAACGAACCCTTTGGAATCCATGACATACATACTCATCTTTAAAAAATGCTATCCATGCGGTCACAAACCTATATGCTGAGGACATCAATAGGTGTCTGGGCCCCATTTAACACCCAGGCCAGTCTCTGACTTTGATTTGAAACCAACCACCAGCAGAATATGAATGTTCGGTCCACAATCCTTATTAACCCGCATATCAAACATTAACGCATATCAAATATGTTATACATATATTAACCCAAAAATAAATGATATTCACATCGCCTCAAGTTCTTACCTTGGCTATAATCGCTGACATCACATTTCATTTATGCATTTCAAACCTTATTAATCTCATCCTTGATTTAATACGAAACCCGACAAATGATGAGGTCCGCTCCGTCCCACAGTGGTCCCTACCTTGCTGTAAATGTCGAAAATGGATTCGACGGCCCAGCTTTCGTCGTGCTCCAAACTTCAATATTTCACACATATGATGATTATCGTGTAATTTAGGTGCACGAGAGTTAATCCTCCAAAATCACGTGATATAAATGGTTTTTCCAAACCACTCATGGACATGCGTCAATCAAAAAGTGATATCGTGTTTTTTTTTCGTAACTCCATTTACCACTCTTATGGTCGCGTGATACTACCGGTATTGTTCTCCCAAACTGCCTTCACTGTTTATTCTCACGGTTCCTCTTTGCTCTTTGACTCAGGGTTCCACCCACTCTTCAACGTCTTATTATAATTAAAGTCCGCTTTCATTCTTGCTTATCCTTTCTTTTCTTGGTTCCATTGAAATGTGAACAATCTCCATTTCTTCATGGCTATCTCCATTATAATTAAACTCAGGTTCCGTTCCACAGAAGGCAGTTCCTTCATTCTACGATTATCTGCCTGTGACTTGACTACCACACTTGCAGAATGGTGCTTCCATCGACTTCTTGGAAGTTCGGGTTATATTCGTAATTCTCACCCATATGCAGAGTCACAAATTTACCCCTTTACACAGAGTTTCACCACGCAATCCTCAAGCATCCGTTCCACATATCTTGCAATAAAACTCACATTCCGACCAATCTTCAAGCCACCCTGTTCTTCTTCACTTTTTGAATTCTGGAATTAATTTCAGTCTCTCTCTTGCATCAACAATCCTTTCAGTGATCTTTGATTGAAGCAAGAAACTGCACATCTACTCAACCCTTCTAGGTGTATATATGCATTAATTCAATTAAATTTGTCTATAGTAATTATGTTGATTTCTCCCACTTTATGCAGGGTATCATCTAAACCCAATTTACAAAGTATATCCACACATTGGTTATTGAAGTTCGAAGCCCATTCGCACAGTTAATCACAGAGATTCAAGAAATTATCACACAAAAACTAAATCAATTCAACTCATGTAAAATTGAACAAATTCTTTCAATTATACAATGAAATCACTTACAACTCCTTGTTTGGCCAGATCTTCAATTCGATGCCCCCCTATCTCCTATTTTGTCTATCCAAATCTCTTCAGTCTCCTTTTGAATGCCATTGAGGCTTATTTTTATACAATTGATAATCAATCGATCCATCTCCTTCAATGACTCACCAAAACTCTTGGAATTCTCAAATTAGCCTAAATTTAGCCTAACTTCCCAAATTTACTGAACTGAATCTTCACATTCTTAGCTAATCGACTTCCCCTCATGTTCTCCAATGATTTGAGAACATTTAAAATTCCTCTCTCTATATTTAATTAAAATCACTCAAATATTTATAATTACATGAGAAAGCAAAACATGAGACCCTCATATGTCTATTTACATACAAAGTATTTCTTTGAGCATAATGCTCTTGCATCAGTTTTAAAGGCATCAATAGGCCAGAGGGAGTCAAATTTCACCATGTCAACAACTTGAAAAACAACAAAGAAGAATGGTTAGAAAGGGAAAAGACCATTTGAATGTTTTCAAGTCACATACTATAAAAGGTAAAAAAGAATATTAGTGAAAAGTGACAAGAGACTAAAAAACATTAGAAAGTGGGTTCATAAGGGATATATGTATTTTCCTAAGACTATAAAGAGGCATTTTATTTATCATTTGGCTCATTTGTCACCTGCAAAAAGAGTAAAAATCCTTCAAAGAGGTAATTTCTTAGTTTCAGTGAAAATCGGGCAAGGTTACCCATCACTACGTTTCTGAGTAGGCGCTGCACTTACAACACATGACGCTATGCATTAGAGAGATTTTACAGTGTAAAAATACACTATGCTACGCTTTCGGGTGAATGCACTACGTGTTCAGGAAGGCGCTACCCGTTCGCCTAGAAATTTCCCAACAGGCAGGGCATCGTGCAGCACTGCACCTAGGAAGAGTCTGACAGGCCCAGAAAGTGCCTGACACTACTCTTAGAGAGGCCCGACAGCCACATAAACGTTCAAGAGTTGTTCTTAGGAGCCCAACAGGCCTGCACATGGGTAGGCACTGCGTCTAGGAGGCCCGACACCTGACTGTGCTTTCAGGCGCTGCACCTAGAGAAGAAAGCCTCCTCCACTTGCAAAATTGCCAAAACACCACAAGGGAGCACCTCCCAGCTACATCCAAGGACCCGCAAAGAAGTTAAAAGTTGGTAGGTGCATGTTTTTTCCTCTCCTCTAGTCAAATTCATGATTTTTATGCTTAAATGAATTGACTAAACCCTGGTGATGAGAAACCCTATGTCCTCATGGAAAACACTCTATTTTGACCTCCAAGAAAGAAATTATCAGTCAAGGAGGGTGTGAATTAGGGTAACTGTAGTGATTTCAAGACAACCCTTCATCGAAGCTCAAAGGAAATCAATCATAAACCCACACTGCCATCACACTCACTTTCAAGATCTGCTTTTCACCACCATTTCATTTCACTCCTCCTATTAAGTTTTACAAGAAGGCCTAGGGTTGTTTAAAGGTAGCACTAATCACCATGTCAGGAGAAGAAGGGAGTGTTAGTAGTAAAAGAGGCCAAGATCCTATGACGCAGAGGCACAAAGGTGGGAAATTTAATAGATTTTAACCCCAAGACACTGTGGATATTACTACCTCTCCCATGAGTCTCACATGCTTTCAAAATTTAGGGTGTTTTCAGTTTTGTGAAAGAGTCCAACAAGTACAAAATCACCCAGAGCTCACAAGGTTATTCATTATTAATCTACATACCAAACAATCAAGCTTGGCAGGGTGACCTTTGAACTCTCATCAGATGCCATTTCTAGTGTTATAGGTATACCTGATGTTGGTGAGAAATGGTTCAAAAGGGCAAGGTTGGACATGAACTACTATGAGCCATTCCTCAAGCCTAGGTATAAAGAAGGTTGCAAGACTATATTCCATTTCTCACACTTTTTGGATAGGTATGCACCCTTGATGAGGGTCACCATGAAATATTTTACCTGTGAGGGGAGATATTATAGGCTCTACTCCTACCATATCAGATAACTCATGCATTTTACTAGGGTTAAAATGCTTCATTTACCCTACTACTTGTATAGGAGTATCGACAAGATGTCTTCTATTTTCCGAAGGAGGAGTTATTCCCAGGAAATGCAGAGTTTTCTCCACCACTCCTTGATCAATATGGTGGTACTACATCAGTTGGAGAAAAAAGGCATACCTTGGGAGGTGTTCATAGCTCATGAAATATTTACAAACCCTCAGCCCCATCATCAGCCAAATTTACCCTCGTCATCTCATCCTCTTCCCTCGACTCCTCCATCACCTCCTACTAATCATGCCTCATCATCTACCCAAGTGTACTCTCCTCAAGAAAACCTCCCTTCCTCATCTTCTCCTGATGCGTCAGATCAAGAAGGAAATGGCAGTGAACAAGCAAGTGAAAATGAGGGTGAGGGTGAAAATGAATCAAACCAAAGTGAAGATGAGGGTGATGATGAGTTGAGCCAACAAGAGACAGAAAGCATGGAAACAGAAGGAGAGGATAACAATGAATAAAGTGAAGAAGCTGACAGTGGAAATGAATTAAGTAGTGATGAAGAAGAGGTCAGCAATGAAGCATAAGACATGGAGGTGGATAATGATGAAGATGAGGCAAGTGAAAAAGAAACAAAAGATGATCCTAAGGAAAAAAATGAGACTAAGAGCCCTAATGATAGTTAAAACAATGAGGCTGATAGTCATGACAAAGATGAGGGAAAGGATGAAGAGAACAAAAAAAATGAAGATGATAACAGTGCAGAAAATGAAGAGGATAATGACAGCAGTGACACCAATGAAGCAAGCATTAGTGAGGAACAGGACAACAAGGAAGAAGACAGTCATGACATTCATGACAATAGTCATGATAGTCATGAAAACAGTGATGAAAATAAAGAGTTTGATGGTAGAAGCAAGGATCACAGCCATGATGAAAACACCAAAATAAGAAAAGTTGAGCATTTTTCATTGGTATACCAAAGAGGGAAAGGCACGTGTTTTCTGCCTCAAAAAGGCAAGGGGCCATGCCTTCCACATCTACTAAGCCACTAGATAAAGGCAAAGAAAAGGTAAAAGAAGAAGAAGAAGATCAACATGAGGTTGAGAGAGAGTTTGAAATCATCCAAGTCACTAGGGGAATTTTGAGGTCTAAAATGGGCCTCATAAGAAAAATGTACAACAAAAATAAAATTTATAGGAACCAATAGGATTCAAGATGATGGTGTCAACCATGGGGGATGATTCACCATATTTTAAGTAAAAGGGTAAAAAGATTAAAAAATAATAAAATAATAAAACTACTTTTTCAACTCGTATTTTCAACTTATCTCCCAAATATTCTACTCAAATTTCGAGTGGCAGTAATCGTTGGATGTAAAATTTAATTCCTCATCCAAGGAGTACCCATGTTGCATACTTTTGATGGACCCTGCTACATGAAAAATGACAAATACATGAAAAAACAAGATTGCAATCATGTTTTTCATGTATTTCTCATTTTTCATGTAGTAGGATCCATCGAAAGTATGCAACATGGGTACTCCTTGGATGAGGAATTAAATTTTTCGTCCAACGAGTACTCCTACTCGAAATTTGAGTAAAAACTTTGGGATTTAAGTTTAAAATACGAGTTAAAAAAGTAGTTTTTTCTTTTTTCCCTCTAAAATTTGATGATGCAATCAAATCTTATTTTATTATTTCCACTATTATTTTATAATTTCCTTAGGAGGTCCATTTTAGACCTAAATATTCTCCTAATGTGACAGTGATGAGGAAAATGAAGCAAGGATCTCAAACTTGCTCATCTAGAACAAAAATTCCCTAATTGAAGACCTCCAAGAAAATCTAGATAGGGACAAGAGTGTGAATGATGCCCTTGATATGGTGAACAGGCAGTTAGGGGCACAAATTGTCATTTATGAGGCTAGATCAATCAAAGCCCGAAAAGAAGCTCAAAGGGCACAGGTAAAGCTATAGGAATTCATGGGCACCTATGAGGAAATTGAAGATGAAGAAGGGCAGTCTAGGAGGAGACCAAGAACCATGGGTTTGAAGAAGGCATTGTAAAAACAAAGAGAACAAGAATCAACCTTGGCTGAGCAGCTCCCTCTAAGTGAGCTGATTTCCATGGATATGGAACATGATTGGGAGCCTTGGTTGGAAACATAAAACATACACTTGGAGGCTAAATTGGAGAAAGCTAATAAGGATCTTGATCTCCAAAGGAAGATGACGAAGCATTATGCCCGGAGAAACCAAGTTGCAAGGGCTAAACTCAAAAAGGCCCATGCCAAAATACAAGCACTCAAAGGGGAATAATACCAATAAATCCTTGGTATATTGGCTCAAGCTTCTCTACGGGTCTCTCAAATCCCATAAGGGAGACATCCACCAAATTTGGGAAAATTTTGACAAATTTTGGTTTTTTACAAATTTGGAGGCCTCTAAGCACAGCACCCTTGGTGCTAAACTTTCATCTGAGGCATCCTCAGGAGGAAAAATTGGAATTTTTGGAATCCTCAGCTCAAGTACAGTATGCTCACCAAATTTTAGAGCATTTGGAGCATTTTTGACCCCTCAAAAGGCCAAAAAACACCTCATTTTTCACCTTTCTGCCTCATTTTCAGGCTTGGTGCTGCGCCTAGAGCAGTTTTGGGAAATTTTCCTTTTGGATAGGTTAGTTGAGATCAATAAAAAACCCAAGGGTAGATTTGGAAGGTAGCCTCATCAGGCGTTCCAACGGGCCATCACGGAGCCAATTCTGACATTGGGAAGGTCATCAAAACTTGGCTGCAAGTGAACCTAGTTTCTCCCATGCATGGCACTACGTTTTCAAACCTCACTGTGCATTTTTGGTCAAAAAGTCAAAAAAAGACACTCATTAATGGAAAAATGATATTTTAGTGTTTTTTGAGACAAATCACTCCAAATTTAGGTGTTAGGAGTTATTTTTGCATTTATTTCAAGAGATATTTTGTGCCTTGGGCCTTGCATGGTCTGTTAGACATAAATGACATTTATGGATGATTTTGACGTTTTCAAACCCTAGTTAGGGTTTTTTCCTTCCTTGTTATATAAATAAATCATAAGGGCCTCATTGTAAAAGGTTGGCATTTGATGACTCTCTAGAGCAATATATGGTTTTTTGGAGATTGAAGAAGAAATTGGTGTTGTGGAGTTTGTGAATGGCTTGTTTTGAATGATGATGGAGAAGGCTTGCTTGCAGGATCCATGAGCTTGGTTAATGGTGATGTGCTTCTATTTTGTCCATGTTTTCTTGTGTATCATTGTGTTTCATCCTTCTATATTGCAGTAGGACAAAGGTTTTAGACTAGGAAATGTTTTTCAAAGGCACCTGAGCTCTATGTGTTCTTCACTGCCTCTATATTTTCCTCTGCTAGGTCAGTTTAGAGAATTATTAATTTCTCTCTAGACCCACCCAAGCTTGTTTATCTCATGAATGGTTCAATACAGTAGGTATCAAAGATGTTTTATGGTTAGCCCTACTTGTTTGATGTCACTAAAACATTGTTCTTGAGATCTTTCTCTAAATTACCACTAATTAGGTTTGACAAAGAGGCTATGTTTAAATCATACCCTTTGTCCATGCTTGAATAATTGTTTTGGAGATTTTTATGGCTATGATCAATGATGTTTAGGAGTTCCCTCTTCTTTTATTAAAGTTATATGTTTATCTTAAATGTTTTCTAACCTTGAAGGTGAAATCACTAGAAGTTAAATGAGTTTCTCGCCTTCTATATTTCATTGGATTGTTTGTCTGAAATGCTTATTTGCTTGAGTTGAATCAAAGGGTTATTGGTGTGCCCTATTTATTGATTACTTATTTATGCTAAATAGTGTTCAATTCCCTTCTTGTTTTAAGTATTTGACAAAGGATTCTTAATTTCCCTTTGCCCTAATTTGTTCACAAACTTGATGTTCATTTCATTTCACACAAACATTGAAAATCCATTTGACCATGCTAGATTTTCCCTGTGAGGCACACTGTTCCATTGTTGAACTTTCCATGACTTTTATTGACTCCATAGCCCAATGACTTGAAGATTTCCTCACTCCACCTATTCTACTTGATCATCTTACCCAACCAAAACAAACCCTACACTTAACAACTAGCCTAAAATAAAACCCTAAAAGAAAACAAGTTCACATCCTTTGCAAAAAATAGAGAGAGCCCTCTCTGAGTCTAGGAAGGCTAGGTCCTAGGACTCCAAAGACTAGTCTGATGTTACCTTGTGCATTTGGTCTTACCAATCTGCCAAATCACGGGAACCTAAGAGAATATTCTATCGAATATTCCTTATGTAGAATCATTGAGGAATATTGGTGATCCATGTTGATATTGGTGGCTCCTTGCCTATCCACTTGGACTCCCACCATTCTTTATTTCAATATTTAATTTTTCTTAATTGTAGCACAATTTACTATTTTTGGCAGTTTTTCGGGTCATAACTTTCGGTGCCGTTTTGAGGGACTAAAATATATTTTAGGAAAAATAGAAAGACCAAAAAATTCTCAAACAAGTTTAGCTATTTTTTTTTTCGGCCTCCTCTTGGAGATCTTCAAAACGAGGTATTATGATAACCAAATGGAGATCGTATGCCAATGTTACGACCCTGGGAAGTTGGCGTTCCAACTTACCCCAACGAGGCCGAGAGGCTTTTGGCGCTTCATCTCCTAGGATTAGGTTTTTCGATGTTTAAGGTTTCTCATTATTTCTCAATGATAAAAAGGCGGCTGAGCCTCATTGTGACACAAAAGGTATGCAGCCACCACATCTCTTCTTAGAAATGAGCTATCATTGCTCGAGCTAGTTTATTTCCATTCTGTATGTAAGCATATTTTTGTTCTTTGGTATTAATGAAATGAAGTCTTATTTATGTTTCACTTCAATTTTTATGTTTATATATGTATTCTATTCCGTTCCTGCATAAGTACGGTTCAGTGGTATTAGAGCGGTCTGTTATTTCTCGATTTTTCTTTGCATGTCCCCAACGAGGTCAGATTATAAGGAGTTAGGGCTCGATCTGGTTGAACCTTTGCAAGATCATCCTGGAAAACCCTGATGGAATTCCATGGTAGAAGAAAATAAAAACAATGGAGCAAGAGATCCTTTCAAAATATTGCTCAAGGAGGCCCTCAAGAAGCATAGAAACGCGATGATGGATCACTTTGCTCAAATCCTTCGACGGCTACCCACAAGCGACACATATTCATATGACAACCATTCTCAAGGCACCATGTCTTTTAAGGTAAAATTTAAATTTGTCATTCTCATATTTGAAGGCGGATAGGTGCGGATGTCATAGATAAATGGTTGAATCTGTTGGAAGGCTATTTTTTAGTTCATGAGTTTTCCAATTGGGAAAATATTACTTTTGCACTCCTGAAGGTCGACCCCCATGTCAAGGACTAGTGGGAAATATGTTGTCTCTCCATTTTTGGTCTTTTTCCACTTACATTTTCCATCTATCCATCATCCTTTTCTATCATATCATGGTCATTTTCCCACATTTTTGCCTCTTATTATAGTGTAAAGGTAAAAATAGTTATGTCTTTTAAATTTTAGAGTTTCTAGTAAAAAGTTGGTATTAAAAAATATTTTGACCATAACATAATTTCCCGTAATGGCTCCTTTGAAGTCGCATGTGTAGGATACCTAGGTGGAAGTTGAAGCTATATTCGAGAAGCTTGAGAATCAAGGATGAACAAACTCCTATTGGTTCGCTCCAAATCAGTTGGAATAGGCTCAGTTTACACTGGTCAAACATGACGAGTCATTCAGAAAATCCCCTGAATGAGGGGTAGATTTATGATTTCATGGGATTCATCCTTATTTTGTGTAGCAAATAGATAATTTCGACCTCATGAGATGGAGTAGGGATATTGATATTTTTTGCAACTTTTTGGCTTATATTGTTATGATTTTGCCTATTTAAACCAGACATTCATAATAGTAGTGGAAAAACTTGAGACTTGAGAATATTATTTTCTAAAGATAATTGAAGATGGAATTTATCATTTTCTTGTGCATATGAGTTGAATGGATTTTTGAAGCTGAGTGTTCTTAAAGGTGTACGAGGCAAGGTTGGAGGGCCCCCACACTGAACTAAGTACACTTTGTTGTAGAAGTAATGTTCATAATTGTGCATATGCTAGTTTTTGTTATTTATGGTTATCATATTTATTTTTTGTAGATACTTGTAGATATTTTCATTATGAATTCATGTTATGGCCATATTTTTGTTATGTGAAGATTGATTTCCTTTCAGTAGTTAGTTTTTATGTGAAAGGACAAACACGACTCTTAGAAAAGAGCCTATTCTCCATGAGCTAGGACTGAATTGAAAACAAGATTCACTTTCTTATATGCTTTCCTAGATTAAATTTATGTGCTTTCATAGTTACATTCTTTCCTTCTTTCTTAGTTGTTTGGAAATGTTATTATAGAAAGATTGTGAAAGGACAACTCAAGACTCTTAAACAAGAGCCTCTTCTTTATCTTCTAAAATTAACTAATCTCATTTAGCAATAATTTTTAAGCTTTCATAAAATAGATCTGAATATTTTCTTTTCCAAAATAATTTAGATTTGTAATATGCATTTTCATTATTTTCATCTAAACAAATACTTCCTACACTAGTTTAGTCTAAGGTTCCATATAATTTGGTTTGCTTCTAAGTTTACCAACTTAGATTGATAAATAAATAGATGCTCTAATTCACCTCCATAAATTAGACGAACATTTTGGCGTCGTTGTCGAGGAAGTAGGCTTAGATAGAGCTAGTTAGGAATATTGTTTAGAAAACATATTAAAGAAACAACAAGAAAAACAACAAAAAGAAATATACAAACGAAAACACTTTTCATTATGATTATTTATGCTTAGACATAGAAATTAGAAAGGTAGATTCCCAAAACAAAGCCCCCCAACCATTAAAAAACACAAAAAACAAAAAACTCACTAACTACAAAATTGATTTGCGAAACAAGATCTACAAAACATGATGTTAAAGAAGTCATTTAGAGAAGGAGGGTATGCCACCACAAGGATATTCTCAAATCCTTATCCACAATTTAGAATGGTCACTAGGGAATAATCATCATTTCAAAATATAGAACAGGAACAAAGCATCCATGAAAAGGATCCACAAGAAGAGAATATAGAAGCTTCTTCTAGTTATCTTTTTAAGGATATCAATGAGTTATGCATCACATACAATGAAATTCAAACAATAGAGCTAAAAATTGAAGAATATATATCATATTTATTAGAATATCCCTTGTCCATTCATGATTTTGAACAAGTTCCACAAGAAGAACTTCGGGATATGACAATTAAGAAAAGCCAAGAAAACAAAGATAATTTCAAAACTTGGTTTCAACTAGTCATTAGGCCACAACACCACTCCATTTTTAAACATTATTTAGCATCAAATATTTATGATCAAATAATTTTTCATGTCCAACCATTCATTGAATTATATTTTTCAAACTTGGATGTGAGTTTACTTACAATCTTGTTACGCAAATGGATGCATTAGAAATTCTCGTATACTTGAGAGAATGACTTATTTTTCTACAATAGAGTAGGATAGAATAACATAAATAAATAAATAGGTCAAATGAGTTCACAATAAGATTTTTGGTTTAAACTCTCATGAATAAATCTTCACATCATTGTTCAATACTCATTTGAAAGGATTTCATGACAAAATGGATTAAGGACAATCCTATTTTGTGTATCGATATAGGATATTTAAAAAAAAAATGTTTTTAAATAAGGTATCTGTTAAAATTCAGTTATTATATCCATTTTAATTTTTTCAATTTGGATCACAAAAAAAAATTGATCAAAATAAACACTAGATCTCAAGAGAAATTTGAAGCATAGAGTTAGTACAACATTGATTCGAGGGGTCTAATGGAAACATTTTGAAATGATATATATATATATATATATGGAATATAAACCTTGGAATCTAGATTCCAAATCAATTTGAATCGCCTCAATCCAACATCATATGAAAAAATTATTCTCAAAATACTAACTGCTTGTCAAAACATCTGCATGTTGACAATTTTATGTCTTGAATGTTCATTGGCATATTTCACATATCAAATAATATTATTTTCAAAAATTGTTTATGAGGGAGATAAATATTGAATTATAGTTTATGACACAAATTTAATCATCTCATTTGAAGGCCAGGTGAAAGAGTTATTCCACATTTAGTGACTACATGTCTTAAAATCAGCATAGTCAAACTCTGCCTCCTAGGTTTATTTATCAACAATTTTGTGATATCAAACCTAGGGACTTTAAAAACCTGTTTCTACTAGATATAAAAAAATGAATCTATTTTGATCTCCAAGTGAAATCACATCCATCCGATATTACATTGAAAATGTTACACTCCAAATAGTGATTGTTGGTCTAGTAAAAAATTCACGAGAATCTCTATCAAACATGGTACTTCTCATCATTTTTAGCATATAATTTTAAACCATTTAAAAAACCTATTTATACTGGAGGTAGCCATATGAATTCAATTCAACTTGGATTTTGAGTCACTCTAATTTGACATCAAACAGTTATTTTGTGAACAAAATGCCACCAGGAGGTCTAGGTTGGCCACCATTCCTCAAGGGGTAAAGAAATGCATTTTCTTTGTATATCATCTTTGGACTTGTTTTCAAGTATTTTTTGTAATTATTTTACATATTTATTTGAAGAAGAGATACTGTACACCTCTCTTCCTCTATCATCTAATATTGTATTACAGGAAAATGCAATGTTTTTGCAGGTCATGGGAAGATTTAAGAGGAGAAATCCATGGAAAAAGGACTTTTCAAAATCAATTAAAAAAAAAAATCATATTTTAGAATATGAATACAAATTTTCAAGTCAAAGCAAAGTGAAAATTCACTTGATGTTGAGTTCATCAAATGAAACTCAAATTCTTGAAGCTTGTCTTTAGTTACTGACCAACAACACCAACCACCCTACAAGATGATCGAGATTGACACAAAATACATGAAGCCAATCATGAGAAGAATTCAACTTCTATATCGTTAATAGTCACATACATTGCCAAAGAACCATTTCATAAGACATATTGTTCATGATGTCATTCATCTACCATATTGTATGCTAAGTTCCGTGATCATGCATGTTGAAGTCCAAACCTATTATCTATCTATATATCCATATACTCATAGATCAAGAATCCAAGCTATCTTACTTTCATAATCTTTCCATACTTGTTGACTCCCTTATACCCCGTCTCCATTCAAAAAAATAAAAGAAAAGATAACAAATAATAAAGAGGTTTGGTTGTGAAAATCCAGGTTCCTAGCATAGTACAAACCCGAATTCATAATAGAAAACCAAATTTCTTGGCTAATATGAATTCCATTTTCCTTTTATGTTTTTAATTTTACATAATTGTTGCTAAATATATTCTCCAATTTCGAGACTTGAGGACAAGTCTCCAAATAAGTAAGGGGGCGAGATAGAATCAAGAAATAACATTTGTTTTAAAATTTTGTGCAACTCAACATGATAGAACAACTATGTTCATATGGAAGCAACTCAAAATATGAAGAACTTGGGGAAATTGCAAATTTTATTACAGAGGGACCTAAAAATTCAAAAATAAAATTTGTCAAAAGGGACCTGAATAGGAGCAAAATCACATGAGCAACATACAAAGGGACCTGAGAATCAACATAGAAATGTTTGTCAGAATGGACTTATATACAAAGTAAAACATCAACAGGGACCTGTATTCATTCAAATTCATCACTAAAAGGGACCTATACTAACTCAAGTTTAAGATCATCACCAGAAGGGACATGTACTCAATCAAGTTCAAGATCATCACTAGAAAGGACCTGAAATCAATCATGTTCAAAATCATCACCAGAAGGGACATGTACTAAATAAAGAACATCATCAGAAGGGACCCGTGTTTATTCAAAGTTCATCAAGATATTTGTACTAAGACTACATAAACTAAAAGAGCTATTCAATCAAGGAAAGTACTGTAAGTTACAAATTATTTTTAATACGATTTCATTTTGAAAGAAATTTTAATTTACAATACTAACTAAATATTAAAAGTGTAAAGAGAGAAAAATACCTCATTCTATGTATATTTTTCCACAAAAACCCTTCATTACACGTATATCCTCTCCATTAAAAAAAACCATATATACCTCTTTTATATTCATCATAAACCCTATGACCATACTCAAAGTCTTATAGCTTTACCTACAAGACAACAATCAAACATGAGTTAGCATGGATAATAAAAGAGAAATGATGCATTTATATGAGATAATAGATGCATCATGACCAAAAATAATGGAAAAATCATTAACTAGATATGAAAGGAATGAACATAAAATGGTGGGGATGCAAGGGTCTTTTAGAATATCATGAAAGGGGACATACATAAAAAAAGGGAAATAAAATGATGATAAGAAGGACATTGTATGAAGAAATAATACATAAGGAGAAAGGAAATATAGGATGACACATATAAACAAACCAATTGACACTTTGAAAAATCAAAATCAAAAGGGCATATCGAAATTAATTTCAAAAGTAGCGGTGAGAATAAGGAAAATGAAATGGCGCAATTCCAAAATCATTTCAATGGTGGTGTGTATAATGGGGACAATACATATTAAACAAAACATGATATATGGTAATCCATTGATACTTGTACAAATGACAAGACACATACCAACCATGGGTGAACAAGCCATAGAGGAAAGGAAATAAGCCACGGAAGTAGGAAAATTCAAAATCTGGTCAAAACATTCAAAAATGCAGAGAATTTTGTTTTAAGGTGTGAACACAGAATTCTTGAGAGGTGAACGAAAGTATAGAAGAATTTGTGAGGAAAACACATGCATAAGAGAGTTGTAAGGTGTGAAAATAGGGATGACCACACCATTTCCACAACAGAGACTTCTTGATAAGTGAACACAAGCTGCATAGAAGTTGTGAGGTGTGAATGCAGAGGTAAGACCACCAATTTCATAGCAAAGAATTCCTGAAGGGTGAATGAAACATTTCTCATTGAAAAGGAGAAGAAATTCAAGTTGCAACAGAGAGGTAGTCACAAGAAAATGTGCAGGTAGATAAAACTCAACTTCTGAATTGTGAAGAGACTGTTGGAGCTATTTAAAAGCCAAAGAGAAGAGTTGGCTTTGCATTTCACCTTTAGAAACAAGGACGCAGTCAACATAAGGTTTTAAAGAATGAGATTTTTTTTTAAATCCCCAAGGAACTGAGATTCAGTGTAATCAACTGACTGTAGAAAACATAATTCAACGGTGGAACAATAGTTAAGTGCAGAAATTGAATAAACACTCTCTTTCTAGGTAAACTATCCCACCAATTTTGCAATCTATCCTTACAAGTAAATTTGAATCTGAGTTCGCAATTGAAGTTTAAAATTTGTGATTTAAAACGTGTCAACAATAACATATCAACAAGAAGTTTAATTTATGGATGTGGAAGTCACTTGCAGGTAGCTCCAGGTAAGCACCCTAGTTCTCAGTTAAAAATAGCTGGCACTAGGAGAAGATAAATCAAATTTGATTTGTGAAAACCGAGAACCAAGAAATCAAGAGAAAAATCATGAGATTGTTTTTAAAATATTTTAGCAATCTATTTTTCCTCTTCATTGTCAAAATTTAGAAGAAGATAGGAGGATTTTTCTTTTGCAACTCAGAACAATACCAGGTCGATTAGGTACAAGTCACAGATTTCGTAAAAATATTTTCTATTTGTTATTCTCAGAGGTAGAGATTTTCAAAAGGAACAGAGGAAATCAAAGTTTGAAATTGAAATCTATTTCCAAAGAAGACAGAGTGGAGTAATAATTTCAAGAAAATTTATTTATAAAAATGATTTGAAAATGGGTTGGATAAATTGTTATTCTTTTCAAGAACCTCCCACTCAGTTAAACAAATAAAAGATCTGGCTTATACTTGACTTGTGAGGAAATTTAAACTTGAAACAGGTATATGTTTTTTTAAATGTTTGAGTGCTTTAAGGCCATTTGTTTTTTCTGATATTAAACATGTGAAATAGCCATATAATGCAGCAAATAAACATCAACACATAACAAAAAATTTAATCTAGGATTTCACCCGAATATCATGGGCTACATTTCCTTGATCTCTTGTCATCTTGACTTGGTTCTTTGGGATTATGGAAACATTTCTTTCAAAAGTTACAACCTAAACTCCAATGGTTAAATGAACTGAACCAATGGGTTTAGAATACCATTTATATTCCTGTCATGGCTATCATCACTCTGAAAATAGATCTACGCCCCCTTAGACTTGACTCCTTCAGTCGGTTCCCTTAAGATTCCCTGAGTTTCACAGTGGCACTAACTCCCTCAAAATTATTTTTCTATCCCTGAAACCTCACCTACTATCTCTAGCACATATCAGACCTCCAAAATGGATTGATCATTTGCTCAAAATGAGCTCTGGCTTCCCAATCTAGGCCTCCATCCATTGATGGCCCTAGGCTGCCCAAAATTTCCCTGTGGCTCTTTGACCTTCGAAAGTCTTCAAATGACTCTGAAAATCCATTAAATGGATTTATAATGTTAAAAATATTCATAATAGAATATTGGTTTTCTGAAATTAGCCTCTGGTTGCTTTGGTTTCACCTCTAACACCTGGTGGCACCCCTTGGCTTTAGGGTCATTGAAAACTTCTATGAAGCATCTAGGCCTTCAGAAGTGTTCAAATGCTTCTGCAAACTCCATCAATGGATTCAAAAGTATCAAAAAGGTTAGAAGTGATTATTGGTTTGTTGAATAAGGCTTCTAGCTACCCTGGCTAGGCCTCAAACTACTGCTGGTACTTGTTACCCCTGGTGGCCCCTAGAACTTCTGTGAAGCATATCAGCCTTAAAATGTCCTCTACAGGCTCTCCAAACCATACCATTAGTTCCAAAATTTATGAAACATCGAAAATTTGCTATTTTATTTTTGAGAAAGGCCTTTAGCTGCCTTGGCTAGGCCTCAAACTACTGTTGGCCCATGGTGGCCCTTGTGGCCCCTAGAACTTCTCTAAAGAAAAAACTTGCTCAAAAGTTCTCTGATAGCTCTGCAACCTTCAGTAATGAGTCTGTAATGTATAAGATAATAGAGATTGACTATTGGCACCCTCAAAAGGGACAAATCTAGCTCAAGATAGAGCCTAAAATCAATTTGTCCAGTGTCCCCTAAAAATCCCCCACTAAAACTGGTAGAACTGAAATTAACTCCAGTTAGAATAGGAAAATTGCCAAAAATGGTGCACCGACTAGATTAACTGCCAATTAAACTGTTCAATTAAATGTTGTAGTTTTGGATTTGGACACATGACCCCAAAAATCCGTGGTTAATTGGAGGTTAGTAGGACCATAGGCTTAACCTATGGGTTGGTTGAACGAAAATCTGGTTTAAAGGTGGGTTTTAAAATTTGTTAACTTATTGCGCAGAGAACCTTTACACATGTGACCACAAAAAATGCTACGAAAAATTCCGCGGAGACTACGATTAACGGTAAGCCGTCGGAGTAACCGTTGATAGAAACCCCGCATGTGATAAGGTTTGTTTTTTAATGCTGGCGGTTAAGGTGTTAAGCCTTGGCCCAGGGCCATGGCGCTTGAGTGCATGGGGAGGGGCTGGCCCCTCTAACCCCCAAATGCAATGTGTTTAAACCATAAATTAAACTCGCTTACTAATAGTGTTAATTTAGAACGATATCATAGATGGTTAAGTACTCTGCACGCGCGCTCGAAGGTCTCGGAGTCGACTCTGGTTAGCTCCCCAAAAATTTTATCACACCATTCCTGGGCCACGTGGCAGCCTCCAAACCTGGCACATGGTGACCTCCAATTGGATAATAAAATTTCGTACAGTTCAGTTGCAAATAGGATCCAGACACTTGTCAAAATATTACTGGTCTAAGAGGAATATTCTAGGAAATATTAGAAGGAATATTCTAGGAATATTCTTGGTGTTGATGGGAAAATTTTTCTGGCCAACAGCAGGGGATATCCCCAGTAAAAAAGTCCCAACTAGACTCTAAACCGTTTGGAATAGGGATCCTGTCTGGGGTGTGGGTCCAGGTACCGCTTAATTCTCCTTTCTTTGGGTCTCAGTAGGACTCAATGAACCTGCGGACACACGCTTATTCGGATGATACAAGGCACATGATTAATGAAGTAAATGAACATATAACACTATGTGTAGCAAGATAAATAATAAATCATGGGGCCAAAGGAAATACTGTCAACATCATATCATTAGGGTCATGCTTGTACGTTGTTCTAACGATAGAAGAAACAATTCTTTATGGCAAAATACCCTTCACTTTCTTAAATGGTTTTGGTGATAATATAAATGTCAATAAAAAAAATTATTAACATTCATTGAGAAAGAAAAATAAACTTAGCATCATTAACACATGTTTAGAAAATTATAATGCATAAATGATGTCATTGGAGACATAGTTTCATTAATCGAAAGGTGTTAGAAACTGAAAATAGAATACTCATAGTGTTAACACATTTACCAACATCAGAACCAAAAATGGAGTTAACAAATGCTTGTATTCATACTCAAAATGTGTAATCCTTCTATACAATGCTTTATATCTCTTTGAGTCCCAAACAAAAGGTCCATACAATTTTCCCGAGGGAAGTTTTTATAGAACAAAACTTACCCTTTCGGCTTCCTGACTTTCCGCATTCCTAACCGTTGGGCTGCCTTGCAACCTAAATGGAAGATGCGACCTGCAACCTAGTTGGACAGCGTGACCTACGACCTGGCTGGATAGTGCAACCTGCGACCTCTTCTGTGGATTTTCGGCTTGCAATTTGATCATGGGAGTGTGCACATGATTGCGAGGTCAGGGACATCAGCTTGTTGCTCCTTGAGGAAATTCTGCCATGTGCGATAATCTGTAGCGATTAGGGAGATTAGAGGAGTCTCTTCCCTTAATTAGTGCAGGCATTCTAAGGCATTAGAAATCAAAGTTTCTCTCTTGAGTGTGACCTGGTTGGCTAAATAAGCTAGTTTAGTGTAGATCCAAACTAGTGTTATGATGAACTTAACTAAGTTCTCCTGTGATGCGGCAAGATCAGGTGTAGTGGCGGCTTGTCTGATAGGTTGTAGAAATGATTGAATCTCCTGATCTATTTTTCCCCACGTCTTCTCCTTTCTCAATGCCCCCAGAGATGGAATGTGGTGTAGTTCATGCATTGAGTCGATGCCACTGATCAAATTCTCGTATGCGGTCATTACCTTTTCGAGATATTTAAATAAATTCTCCTTGGATTGCATCTTGATGCGGATCTAGACCTTGTCATTATGGGTGTGAATCTAGTCTTTCTTGGGAAAGTTTTCCAGAGCCTGTGAGTATCTTCCTATCCATTCTATCATTCTATCCAAAGCGGCGGAGGCCTCTTTCAGTTGCTTGTTTCTCTGCTTTGTCTCCACTTGGGTTCTTAGTAGAGGTGTGACTGTTTGTTTTATAGTGAACATCTCCCCGTAAAATTTCCTCATGGTGACCTCTAGCGTTGCCAGCTCTCCCTGGATGGTGAGTGGTACTTCATTAATAAGAGTATTTTTGTCCTGGAGTTGTTGGATTTCTTCCCTTAATGCTCTCTTTTCTTGCTCTGCCCTTGCTTCCCTTTGTTCAGAGTCCTGTAATCTATTTTGTAGGGAAAGGATCTCTCTACTGATCCGGCTCACATTTTCTTCTATGGCTGTGCCAAAATCAGTGCCGACCAATGCTATCATCACTGGGTTGGTCCTAGTGTCTAGGAATATATATTTCTACGTTGTGGCTGTGAGTGGGGTGGAAGGGTTCCATGCTCGACATCTCCTATTTTCCTATCAGATTTTGAAGGTGAACTGATCATAAGTGAGTCTTGTTAGGTTGAACACCTCCTCATCCTATCCTTTAGAGGAGCCTAGCTTGGAGAGTGCCAAACGTGTGTTAATTACAGGTACTTCTATGGGCTGCAGCTCAGTTTGTACTCCTGTTACTGCAGGATGTGTCTCGGTGTATTTTGATCTTTGATCCTCCTCTTCTTTTCTCTTTTGTTCTTCTTCCTCTTTCCGAAACCACTCTACCTCTGCCTTGTCCTATTATGCTTTCTGCCTGTGCTCTGCTTCCGCTTTTGCTTCCTTCTCTTCCTTCCTCTTGCGTTTAGCGTTCACCTGATCCAATTCTTTCTTAAGATGCCATTCCGCTTATGTTTTCGCTTCCTTCTCTTCCTTCCTCTTCCAGTCATCCTCCACCTATTTCTTTCTCTGTTCTGCCTTCGAGTTTTTCCTACACTTATCTTCATATTATTTTGCCTTGTTTTTAGCTTCTAGTTGAGCTTTCGCTTCCTATTCTTTCTGTTGGGTGGTAGAGTTGTGGCACGTGCTGGTTTGAGGCTTCTTGGCCTAGGAAGAAGAGGCACCTCCCAACTCGTGGATTATTTCCTCCAAAGTATGATTATTTGGATCTTCCTGACTAGACCATGCTCTCGGGGCAAGTTCCCTATCTGTGTTATGCCAGTTTATTTTCTCATCCTCATATGGGCATTCAGTATGCTGGTAGCTCCATTTGAACTTGGCCCGTTTGCAGTGGTCAGGGACTATCCTCTCAGGATCCTATGTCCAGTGATCCAAAGGCCCCAGGTAGAAACCTCTGATTTGTTTTGCTTTCACCTCTACCTCCCTAAAATATTTGACCATGTAGGCACCAATGGTGAGTGGCAGTGTAGGCCATGGATTTTTCTTACCTTTAGTCAAGACCTTTGAGAAACCGAAAGTCATCTGATAACATACTTCCTAAAGAAGCATCTTGTCCGTAACGAATCGGGGTAGAGCATGAGGAGTCTTGAATGAACCAAAGACTCGAATAAAGGTATATTCTGCGAGTGGAAACCAATGTGCCACCTTGACTAAAGTTTCCATGGCTCACCAGGACATGCATGGGGTATCCTGACCGAACAATTTCTTGTAGAGCGCAAGGATGAAAAGTTGTGAGATTGAATCTATATCTTTTTTGTACTTAGAGTCCCATAATACCTGCATTTCTATGTGAATTGGGCGTGCCCACTCTGAGTCCCAATTGTGCGTCCATCCCTCAAAGTGGCACCTAGAACAAACTACATCCAATAGATAGGAGGCCATGTAAAATTCAGAGGAGTATCCATCCTCTGGTGCCAGTGCCACAGATATGTTTCTCTTGAGAGACGCCACTAGCATGCTGGCCCAATTGAAACGAGTGCCATATACAATAACATAGTTCATCAAGGATACCCAAGTTCCACTAAATGTGGTGGCATTGAGATGACCATATATCCTACAAAGCATAGCTCCCACCAGCTTGTATACCTTTCTGAGGCCCGCCACCGGATACTCCTAATCCTCTTAGGGTGTCTGCTATGGTGACCACATGGGTGGTAGCCCATTCTTATGTGAAATTCTATTCCTGTTCTAGAAGCGCGTAGTAAAACTCAACATCTGAGCCCTTTAGATTTGCAAAAGCTTTTCCCTCGTAGTCTTGAATTACCCACTTCTTGGGGTCGATATTCTGTATGATCCATTCAATGACTTCCAAACATGGGAATATAGCAGGGTGAGCACCTACATAGTGAAGGTTCGACCTTTTAACTTGTAAATATATTTGCCGATCGGGAAGGTCCTCTAGAAATTCTGGTCGTGTGAATTCTTGGTATACTTGATACCAACTCAAGCTGTCTCCTTTGGAAAATGTACATGCGGTGTCCCCATAGATTGGGGGAGGAGACATTGGTATTTCCATTTCTGCATCTTCTATCTTTGGGCTCTTGTTTTTCTTGCGAACTACCAAAGGTCCTATGTTGCTTGAGTCTAAAGAGATGGAGACGCACTCTAACTCTGCTTCGAAATCACTTGGCATGTTCATAAAACAGTCCCAGGATAAGACAGATGCCATAATAATAAATTCCTAGGTACTACTTCTTTTTTTTTTTTAACTTTGCCCAACTGAGACCCAGAATAGGGCGAACTAGCGACTTGCAACCGGTTTGTTGGGTCGCTGTGTTGCAGAGGCTCAAAATTCTCAAAGGGTGCGACTCGGTGACCTATCGAATTGCGACCAGGTCGCTGGGTCACTGAGTCGCAAGGTCGCAAACGTCAAGTTTTGAATGAGATGTGACTCAGCGACTCAGCGACCAGGGGTTGCAGGGTCACAGGGTCGGAATTCGTGCTAGGGCTGAGCGGAAGACTTCGTCGGTGGCATGGCCCTTTTGTTCCATTTAACATAAACAATACCAGGATTAAGTGAGGAAAACCAATAAATGAGGATGAAGAATATATGAGGGGAAAATAAAAACACATGGGTGGCTGGTTGGCTCCATTTACAAGTATGTACTGGGAATCGCAGGGTTTGTATCATTTGAAAAGACTCAAGCTTCACAAGGATCTCAAATGGGAGCTGCTAGGTGGCTTTAAAGGAATTCTATTAGCGGACAAGGGCAAAAAAAGGAAAAAACGGAAACATCAGGAGGATTAGGCAACTTACCCAAGAAAATTTCACTCCAGTTGGCCCGTCATAAGCGTTTTTTTCTTTCCTTCGTGTGGGTAAAATGTGACCTAGCGACCCTTCTATTTATGAAGGGGTCGTGCATACGAGCAATAAATGAGGTCGTTGGGTCACAAATATCCCGTGCTTGTGAGATGTGCGACCTTGCGACCTTGCGACCTGGGAGGGTCGCAGGGTCGCAAGGTCGGTAGGTCACGATTTTGAGAATTGAGTGAGAGTTGCGACCTGGCGAGGTTGCTAGGTCGCAAATTTGTGCAAAGACCTAAAATATGACTTAGCGACTTAAGGATTTTCTTGAAATAGACTGGAACCTTAGATTTTGACTTAGCTTTTCGATGCTCAGGGGGCTCAAAAAATTTTATATGGTGAATTTTTGGAGGGTGTTGTAAAGGTTACAACAGATGGCGATTCACTGGTAGGGTCCAAAATCTCTACTGATGATTTATCTTTGCGAGGGGGGGGGGGGGGGGGGGAGGGGGCCTTAGCAGGTTGTTCCTTTCACCCTTACTGATATATTTATTTTGTCCTCATTGTGTTGCTCTGCTGCCTACGAACCTCGCGGTCCTAGTGGAGTCACTGCCTAGGAGTCACGGACGTTGCTCCGCTGCCGACGAGCCTAGTCAGTACCCCGGCAGAGTTGTCACATCGCTTCTCTGCGCAGGAAGCCTTTCTCAATCCTTTAAACTTTATTGGTGTGCTACTGCACTTATTTTAAATACACCATAAAAATAACCACAACACAATAAGTGATGAAGGAGTTCACCCCTCCTAGGCTACGTCTCCTGGTCCAACTTCCAATGGCTTGGCCCTATATCATTATTCTCAAAAATGGTGGTTACATTTGTTTACATTGCTCCAATGGCTTCAAAACCTATTCCATTAGATTCACAACTATAAAAAATTCATTTCTAGCCTCTTTTTTCTCCCAAAAAGTTTAAAAAATGAAGAATTTATGAGTTTCCCTAGCTTTGCTACTAGTTGCTCCACAAATTCCCCAATTTCCAGTATCAGAGTAAAAAATTTATGGATTTTTGGCACAAATTGTGGGATAGTTAATTTGGCCATTAACTCCCAAAAATTGAATTTTGAACTATATTGCTATGGTTGAAACAATCCTCTTTTTTTTAAATTTAAATTGGTTAGCAATGCCTCCTTCATGCCCGTGTTTCTGGGCCATGGTTGTATGCTATGATTATATGGGGGGGGGGTCGGGGCTAAGCCCTGGCCCCTTACTCGAAACCTCCACCATATAAATATTTATATATTATTTTTGTCTGTTGTTTAAACAACGACCATGGTAGCACGACCAGTTAAGGATTAATGATGTTTGTAATGAGGCTCGACATTCGACTCCCGCAGAGGGTAATTCAGACTTAACCAAAAATTTTGGAGGCCCCCGTGCTGGCATGTGGAAGCCTTCAGTTGGGCCACGTGGAAGCCTGTGGTCGGCCACCAACCACCCAATAAAAAGTTTCAAACAAAACACCAATATAATCCGTACAAGTGGCTGTATGGATTGCTGACTTGGAAACCTGCACAATTTTTGCCAAAATTTTACATGTTTCGGAAAAAAAATAGAACTCGTTTATGAGAGCATATGGTGTCAGTTTCCATGAAATGAATGATGAACCCTTAGCTAAAATGAGAGGGGGGGGGGTGTGAATCATTTTATTACATTCATGGACATTTAAAACTTCAACTCAATTACACCTTCACTTCATAAGCAACTTGATACATAATGAATAAACAAACTTAATGTGTGTAGAGCAAGTAATTAAGTAGATTAAAACATCACATCAATACATAATCATCAAGCACATAGAAACCAGATATATGTGGAAACCCATAAGGGAGAAATGTTGGACATTGGGTTCAACGCTCCCCATGTGTTTCACAACATGGACTAATCGCCTCTCGTGGATACTAACTCTGGCGATTGTAGCGGAGACTAACGCCTGGGGGTTTTGGTCTAATGAAAATCGTGGGTCCAACAAGTGGTATCAGAGCAACAGGTCTCAAGTTCGAAACTCACCCAGCTCACATTAGGGGGGAGATTGTTGGACATTGGGTTGAATGCTCCCCGTGTGTTTCGCGACATGGACTAACCGCATCTCGTGGATCCTAAATCTAGTGATTGTAGCGGAGACTAATGCCTACGAGTTTTGGTCTAATGGAAATCGTGATTCCAACAAGAAAACGACATCTTATTATTGTTGTGATGCTAAGGCAAGTTCCAACTCCCTCTCACCATTTATTTTTTGTAGGCTCGAACCTGCAAGAGACTACTACCTCAAATTCTGCAAGCTACAACTTGCAAGGAAGCTCCAACTCCCATCTATTTTCTACACGCTACAACCCACAAGAGGCTACTACCTCAACTAGCTCCAACTCGACATCTATCAAGATACAACTTGAAATGGAAGCACCAAAACCCATGTATTTTTTTGTAGGCTAAAACCGACAGGAGGCTCCTACCTCAACCCGCTACAACTTGAAATTTATCAAGCTACTACTTGAAAGGAGACTACAATCCCCTCGGTCATCATGAAACTAAAATGTTCATTTACCTAGATATCAGCTCAGTCATACTCCTTCTCCATTGCTGCCTCTTCAACCTTTACTTCATATCAGCTCTCTCTCTTATTCTTCTACTCTCCAACCTTCTGCAACTCTCTTACATTCTTCTTCTCTTTTCAGTTCTGCAGATTTCTAACCTCTTCCACACTCTTCAAATCTGCCACACCCTCTCTCTCTCTTCCTCTCTTCCTCTATTTTCAATCTACAAGGAATATGGAGTGAACATGCCTGACTCTCTAATTTCCACCCATTTGATTCCTCATTCTTTAGTTCAGGATAATACAGTAGAAGTAATCATTACAGTACTCATGGAGTTTTTCCTATGCCTACGGGGACTTGCCTTTGTATCATAAACAATATAACATAATCAATGAATTTACATATTTAGTTACAATAATATTTAAATTTAGTCCTTTCAGCTTCATAGTTTTGTTGTGTGTTTTTCCTCTTGTACTTGTTGTCCCTTTGTCTTTTATGTTTCTTTAGTTACATTTCCAAATGTGTTGCAGCATTATTATCTTAGCCCGACTTGACCCATGCCTTTATGTTATACACGGCTTCTGCCTATTGCATATCTTACTTGCAGTGTTACATACTCTTCTCTGCTCCTTTTCTCTGTGTCAGGTTACTTACCTGAGTCTCCTTCTGCCCACTTTCAGTCTTTATTATCAAACTGTCGTAGTTGCATAACACCTCTACACGAGTGTCGAGTCACTTGCCTAGAGTCTTCTCTCTTGCGTTCAACCTTTCATTTTTAACTCACAGTTGCATCGACATGACATTGTTCTGCGCTTAGAGTTGGTTCTTACTCGAGTCTTCTCCCGTTCAGTATTTTCTTTCAACTCACTGCTGTAACACTATTCTGCACAGGCTCCGAGTCATTTTTCATGCGTTCAGGCCTTACCTTTGTAACCCGAGTTGACCTCTGCTTCCATCATTTTCTTCATAAAACCAATGCAAACACATTAAACCTTGAACCTGAAATATATTAGTATTAATTTTTGAACCACATTGTGTCTGCTTCAAAAATCACACTTTGCACTTCGTGTTCCTTATAGTTTACATTGTACTCTCATTTTCCTCCTCTAATGAGATTAAACAAAGAAAAGGCTCTGAATACACACTCAACTTTGGTTGTAGGGTCCCACAACACAGTGACCAATCATAAGCAATCACACTTCACAGGTTTCGCCACTTCATGGTTCGCAACTTATAACAGATACCTTTAAAAACTAAACAATACAAATGCCAATGAGAAACTGCATTGTAATCTCCACCGTAGATCTTCTTTAGATCTAACGGCCCCAATATACCGTCTCACACGCCATCTCCCGTCCTCATCACATCGTAACCAAAATACTTTACCTTGCGATGTCTTAATGCTAAACTTTAATATTGCCGATGTGTGATATCCGCTGGATCGTTGTGCCAACACATGGCTCCTCCCTTTATCGCATCGCAAGTTTCAATTATTACCATGTTGAAAGTTAGTTTGTTTAACTTACGAACCCCTTAACACATAAACACCATAATTGCCAATTTTTTATGTATGCTTTCATTCTCCACCCAACACACGTCCACATATTTTTCATTTAATATTAAAACTTTAATTTTCCACTTCAATTCTCGCCGTCTGATTCCTCCTTTTGAATTCTTCTAAGTCTTTTCTGCCTTAGTTGATTTCTATGCTTTCTACGAGCACTGCTACTCTGCATCTCCGTTATCCTTCCTAAGATTTATTTAGTTTATAAAAGCATTGATCTCTCGTGAGCTTGTTCTTCTATTTTTTATTCACTTCAACTTGGGATTATCACACTTGCTTCACGTTCACAACTTGCCCCATGTTCAAAACTTGCCCTGTTTTCACAACTTGACCGAAACATACATGACTCTGCCTAGCATTTTCATGATTTTGGCTTTTCTATTTTTCTACCTTTGCTCCTTTTCTGCCTTAAATTACTTTTCTACCTTTTTCTTCTTCGTTGCCTCTACTTCCTTTGCCTTTTTGCTACCATTCCTCCTTTGTTGCCTTTGCTGCCTTTGTTCCTTTTCTACCTTAACTGCCTTTGCTACCTTTTCTCCTTTGATTCTAAAGTTGCTCCTCTTTGCTCCTTTTCCTTTTCTAATGGTCTAATGATTCTCCTTGCATCTCTACTGCTCATCTTCCTCTCTTTTATGCTTTCTTACTACATTATTTCTTGATACGCTTCTTGTTCTTATTGTTGCTGCTTCTCTACTCCTTTTCCTTAATGATAGTTCTGGTGTTGCTCCTTTTTTCTCCTTTTTCATCAATGACTATATTTCCAACAATCCCCCCTTTTGGCATTGATGGAAAAACTTCATCCAACACTCCAATACATCTTCGAAGACTTCCTCCCCCTTTCATTCTAAGAGGTGTCTTTCTTCCTCTAATTTATTTTTAAAAGAGCCTTTCCTCTTCTTCTTTCTTTTCCTCCCCCTTTGACATCAATGGAAAATGGTTGCACAATCCCATTGTAGTTTCCCTCTTTGCATTATTTCTCTCTAAGTTGTGTATACGCCTTCTTCTTCTAACTTTATACCTTGCTGCTTGAGACTGGTGTATAAGAGTTGTTGGGAGAACACTTTGAGAATCATACAACTTGTATGTATATACATAGTATATTGATACCATCCTAAAGCACAGACTCCTTGCACTTGTATAAAGCTGAAAGTGATGATAAGGACACTTCATTGAACAAACTATACCATACTTATATAATTAGAGATGCATCATTGGAATACTACTAAAATATTGAGAATGATCCATACGACATATAAATTCTACTCCAAATATACTTCATTCTATATTATGATCTTCATCCGAGTTACATATCTGTTGAGGAAGGTTGTAGATGGAATATATATTCTTCTGCAATACACATTTGTAGTAGACATCTGTTCAAATATGATGATCCTAATATATCTTTTGTAGTTGTGGTTCACCTTTACTTCTTGTTGTTGGTGATATGTGCTAGACTGCTAACAGGGATATTAAAGTAAGAGCCGAAAGGCCCTTGATACTGATGTGAACAATGAATCTCAAGAATCCTTACAACTTGTTGTAAAACTAGATCGTCTTTCAATCTAAAAGACCCAATGAATTTTATACTGTGTAGAGTATTTTGAAAACAAACCTTGAGGATAGATACATTCAATTAATTGATCAATCTCACTTATCAACTATACAATTTTATTTATGAAATAAGGGTGGTATGTATGTCAATGATCAACCTCTCTGCAATGGTGAAATACCAACAATTCCTTTCTGATAAAGTAGGCTCTAGGAGAAACAATAAAAAACTCTTTAGCTTAAAATAGTAAGATTAACACAACTAGTCCTTCATACTTCATATACTTTAACTGTTCTATCATAATGATATTCAGTGACACATCTTCAAGTTGTTTAATTGAAATCTCAGCAAACAGACTTCATACAGTTTTATGAATGATCTTAAGAAAGAGGCCTTGAAGATATATCTGTACTGACTTGAGGAAGGCATGTCGTTATATCTAGAAATAGATATTGCTTTAATGCTTAATATAATACTTCTAATGTAAATAAGATAATGATCCTTTAACACTTTTATTGACCTTTTCATGCTTTAATAATCCAGCTCGACATTCTCCATTATTTACAATCAGAGAATAATTTGCAATAATCAGAGCAAATAGATCTTAGTACACAAATAAAATAATTATAATAATGTTGGGAATACTACCTTGATGTCCTTTTGCCATAATACTCTGATCCTGAAGGCCTGTACCATACCACTGCTCTACTGATAACAGTTGGTATTCTGCTGATAGACAGGCTGCTTTTTCCAAATACCAATTGATACTAATTTGATAATCCATGCAGTAGTTTCACTTCAACTCGCACATACACCATAGTTAAGAAAAAAATCATATTTTATACTATTGAGCTCTCCGTTGTTCTCAACAACAATCATCAATATACAAAATCCGATTCTAGCTTCATTAACCTTTTGCTTATTCTTTCATTTTGTTTTTAAAATAATTTCACTGCGTATTCCTTTCTAGGACTACTCCAGAATCATTGCTGCTCTATATACAATTCAAATGTTCTAACATAATGGACTTCAGGAAGACATATTCAATTTATTTACTTGAAATCTAAAAGGGTAGACAACTCATAGTTTTATTACTCATTTAACTTCTTTCCTCCAAGGGGACCTTCTATTGATGAATTATGTAATGATATAATGATGATAAAAATTTCTCTTACTCATCCTTCTTAATTTTGTTTCATTTTTAACACTTCCAATGTTATGCACAGTGTGATAATCCTCTATGGATCTTTCCATTTCTATAACTCGAAACATAATTTTTGTGATTTTAACCATTCATCACTTAGTGTGCTATTGTCTTCTTAGCTTACATGTTCGGTTGATGTTCCCTCTACCACCATGGCTACTTGCTGCCTTCCCTCCTTCCATAAACCTGTTGGATATTGAATGCTTTGGGTATCCTTCTTCCTCTATAGTTCTCTGTTAGAGGAATTTTCCTTTCCCTTACTGAAATTTTAGTTGTTCTTATTCCAAGGAGGTCTTCTTAGGCTACTTTTATGGGGACTATTTATGAACTGCTCTCCCCCTAGGATGTTGCTTCTTATCTATTACTGGCTGGATATTTGTGTTTCTTCCTAGAGTAGCTCCTAATGAGACTATGATGGATTCATTATGTTATTGAAGTAACTAGCCCCCCCTTTCTCTTTTCCTTACATAATTTATTGGGGTTCTTCATAATGTCTGCACTTATTTTTAATTCACACTTTTGTTTGATTTGATTAGATTCCATCATGTTTCTATAGTTCTTTAATGTATATGGCGACTTACTCTCTTTTTATTTTTGACCAAGCTTGTGGCATGTATAACATCTTATTTTACTTAAGAAAGGTTAAGCTGATGTATGGCATTTTGTTCCCCTTTTTTAACACAATTTACATTCAATAGATTTATCTCCAAATTCATTGCATGAAAAATAGTAGCCATGGAAACAATTAGTGTACTTGGTGAAAGGTTGTCCTCTCCATTTTTTTGCTTCAGGTAGTCTTTTCATTTTCTACTTCTTTTTCTAGTTGGACTAGATTTGCTTTGTCTTACAATATGCCGTAATATGTCCAGGTTTGTGGCAGGAAAAACAAGTGATACTTATCATAGGAGGAAAGAACCTCCTTTGACAGCTTCCAAATTTATTCAATTCATATTCAGGAGTGTATGAGCCTTTTGAAGCTGAATGTTTCTTCATTTTGTTGTTTTTCAATTGAGGATGCTGCTTGTTTCTGTTTGCTTCATTACCCATCAAGGTCTTGCTGGATTCTAATTCTTTGGATCTGTTTTGGGTTTCTTCATCATGTTTCTCAATGTCTACCTTCTCTGAGTTTTCCATGGAGGTAATCTCATCCTCGAGCTTCTTGCACAACCTTCTCCTTTCTTCTATCAGTATTCTAGCTGCAATAATCTTAGATTTATGAGAGTTATAATTTTCATTTATTACAACTTTCACGAAAGTTATATTCTTGTTATATTCAACCTTGGACTTACTATTTTTTCCTTCATACCCTATCTTAGTCTTTATAAGAGGAGAGATTTGAGAATTTAGTATTCTGTCCAACTATTCATAGCTTTTCATCCATGGAGTATTCATAGATGATTCCCTTTGGGCCTTTTCTAATTTCTTTCTCAGGTGTTAGGGTCCTAAAATAATAGGATTCATAATTTTGAATTGATTGTGATAAAACTTGTAATATTGTACATACCTTTTCTTTCTGTAAATTATTTCACCTATTAAAAAAATGTAAAGAGGGTATGTCCTAGAAGAAAAATCTAAGGACCAAAAGAAACAAGAACAAAAAAGAATATCAAGTATGAACCCCACAAAAACAGTAAAACTAAGACCCTGAAAGTGTTGCACATTCAAATGCCACTACTATTAATTTACTTTATGCAAATAAAATTGTGTGCAACTTGTCCAAAATTCCACAATTCATGATAATCATACAGTTTAATCTTGATTATTCATTCTTTTAAATTTCATGTTTTGACAATTAGTGAATAAAGATTTGGCCAAACCATTTAATCTTGGAAGAACAGTAGTGAGATAGAGAATAAATGAGTTCATTAGTTTAATCTGAGCCATTAGAAGTTATAAGGTTAGAATTAGATTAGTTTTGTTATTAAAAAGAAAATAAATGGCCAGCAAGCTCAAATGCGCCCAATAAAAGAAGTAAAAATGTTAGGATAAAAGAAGGGTAGGTAGATTACTTTCACAAGTTATTAGAAAGCATCAAATTGGTTTGTTTCTTATCACTAATATATTACTAATTACCCCGTCCTTATTCATTTTACCTTATTCTAACAAATTTCCCTTGTAAAAAATCCTTTCCATTTTGATAAATACCCTTTTCCCTAGCTAAAAACCCATTTACATTACTAATATCCCTTCCCTTTTACTAACTCCCCTTTTTCATTAAAAACATGCAAAACCCACTTTTGTAATTTTTTGAACATTTAATATATGTTGCACCAATTTCATTTAAATCCAACCCCGATATTATGTAACTCATTCATAATTTATTTTAAACATCCCACCCCCTTATGCTATTTAGCATATAGTTTATATATTTCCCTGCTTTATATTACATTTCCCCAACCCCATATATTTTATTAGCCCCCATATTATATTAATTCCCCATTTTAAATCCATTTTCCCTACTTCCCTTATTTAGCTTAACCTATAGTTTTATAACCCCCCCACTATCCTTTTAAATTCCTTTAGATAATAAATCCCGACCTATCATTTTATTAATAAAACCTCCGCTATATCATTTAACCCTCCACCTATTAAGTCTCGGTCCCACTAGTCAAAGCATCACTCCTCATTTATATGTCTGATCACATATATCCAATCCAACGGTCTACATCAGTTTCGAAATCCCTGACCATCCAAATTTTAATATCACAAGAGGTTGTGAAATGGGTGGTTTTACCCATCGCCCTTTTTCCATGCAGCACTCCCACATCTCATCGTGCTCCACATCCTAAAACCGCAATACCACCCTTCCACCATGCGATAAAACCACTAAACCACTTCCAATACTATGCGGTACACCAATGATATGAATCCCAACACCATTGCGATGAACCTATCAACTCCTCCACTATGCGCTAAATTACCATTTCACCTACACTGTAAGATAACACCCTGCACCATTTGCAAAATCACAGAGTTTTCAAATGAGAATCCCGATTGTTTTATTCTTTGTTCACCTATGTTGATTTACATAAAATACCAAGAAACTATTGACATCCAGATTAAGCCTCATTTAAATCCAGACTCCTTCCACATGCCTCCCCATTCATAAATCCCTTTCTCACCTCACTGCAAGCCTATGTTTTCATTTAACAATTTTTTTTATTTTTGTAGGTTATTAGCAGAAACAAAAGCTTGAGGAAACAATTTCAATACTAGTTAAAAAACATGTTTCTTCCAGACTATCAAGATAATAATTCGAAGGCTTCATTCAACATAATTTTCATGCACAGAAATAAAATCGAGTTTAAACCAACAACAGAGCAAAAGGAAACAATTTACACAGTAAATGCTAAAAGAGAGATGAAATCATTTTCACCAGCACAACGAAAGATTATTACAAAATATTCTCCAAGAAACATTTTGTATTCTACATGTGTATTTTAGTAAAAATCATTTTTACTAAAAACATAGAAGCATTAAAGAATGAGTAAAATTTACTGTAAAAGTTAAAAGTGAAATCAGGTGATAGAGAAGTCATGATAAAAGAATAAGAAGAAAAGAAAAATAAAGTAAAGACCGATAAAAAATAGAGTTTAAAGATCAAAAGAAAAGTTAAAATATAAATAAGATGAAAATCAAAGTTAAAAGATAAATAAGATGAAAGACAAAGTTAAAAGACAAATCAGAGGAAGAAGACAACGTGAGAGACAAGCCAACACAAGAGAAATAGACATATAACAACAATGAAGTAAAATAGAGACAACTTTCAGTCAGTTGAAAGGTGTCACTACCTTTTTGCATCCAAAGAGTTTATTTCATAGAATAAATCCTAATTATTTATTAAGATATTTTATATTAATTTTGTATAAATAATTCATCCATTTGAAGTATTGAGTGTGGATTTCTGAACATTTCTATAGTTGTATTGATCTGAAACCTGAGGGTTTATTGTACCATTTTCAAGTCAACAGACTAAATTGAGTAATAAAGGCATTGCATTATAGTATTCATGTGTTGAGCCACTTCAGTGAAGTATCTTTCTATTGTTCAATTTTTATTTTATTGAGTGTTTCATGAAATTGTATGTTTTCCAATTTAAATGTTATAACACGAATATTATTGTAGAAATTGTTTAATTACACTCAGTTCTGAAATGTTATTCATTTTAATGTTTTATTCTAATATCCAGATTAGGAATTATTCATTTCTCTTTAGTTTCGATTAACCTCTTTCACTTCCTTCATTATCTGGTTTGAGGAATCCTTAATTTCTCCTTGATCCTGATTGAAACCATTTCACCATCCAGCCTAAAATATTTGAATTTACTTAGCTACCTTGCCCTATGAACACTTCCTTTAGAACTTGATTCTGCCCTATTTCTTGACACATTTATTCTATAGCCCAATGGAAAACAAACCTGCACCTATCCATCTAAATCAGCAACTCCACCACCAAACAAAAAAAAAATGAAAACCAATCAATCATATATAACTAGCATAAAATAAACTAATAAAAACAAAGTTAAATCATAAAGAGAGAGCCCTCTCTGAGCATTAGGAAGGCTAGATCCTGATCTCAAAAGTAGGTTTGTGGTTACCTTAATGTGTTCTTTCTTTAAAATTGAGAAATTACTCAGTGATAACATCAGGCATACTACTTCTTCCAATTTCTCTTGCTCCTGATTTTTATCTTTTATTTTCTTTATCAGAATGTCTTCCACCTTATTAACTTCTTCAAGTTCTACTTTCAACTGAATGAGGTTTTCCGAACTTGGCTCTTCCTTTACATATTTTAGGAGAATGTCTTTCTATTTTCTGCACTTGAGTTTAGGTCTATCAATTTTCTCCACGACACTAACTATCTTGCACTCAAGATCTACCTCCCCTTCTTCCTCATCTAGAAGGTATCAGTCAAGCGCTTCCTTGGCCATCAAAAAAAATTTAGTGGTTCTTTATTCATTTGAGGCTTATGGGGAAATCTCTTCCCTTTTTTCCAGTTATTTATTTTGTTTTTCTCTATCTCTTGTGGCTGGTTCTCTTCTCTCTTATGGGGAAATTTTGAAGAAAAGTGCCCCACTCTTCCACGATTAAGCATTTAAATGGAAGTTTACCTTTGTACTTACCCGTGCCTCTATCCAATCTTCTGAAAAATTTGGCCTCTTCTTCATATGAGCATGAGAATGTATCTTCCTTCTCTTTTATGAAATTTTCTGCCTTATAGCATGCCTCCCTCACATTTGACTTATGTTGTGAAGCCAACTCCAAAAATAGAAGAAAAGAGATATCAATGCCTTATAAATAAGCCACTTCGAGCAGGTAACCTCCAATAAATTACATGAATGAACAATTCTTGGATGATACAAATTACAAAACCTCCTTTCTATATATAGGAGTCCATAGGGCCACAATGTAATCCTAGCCCACCTAACAATAATAATTTAAGGGCAAAATAATAACAATATGGGGGTTACAGGGGTACAATAATAACAATAAGGGGGTTACACTAACAACAATAAGGGACTATACTAGTAATATAGGGACCTAACATGCTCCTCTCCTTCAAAAAAGTGTTGTCCTCAATGCTTGAGTAGCTTCGGGTGCTTCTGTATAAAATTCTCATCCTCCCATGTAGAATCTTCAGTGGGTAAGTTTTTCCACTTGATGAGATACTCTGAAATTGATCGATTCTGTAGCTGTCGATTTCTTATTTCCATGACCGCTTTAGGTTCCAATATGATTTTTCCTTCCTCATCAAGTTCTGGCAATATTTTTTGAACTGGAAGATTTTCACCTATAACCTTCTTTAAGCATGAAACATGGAAAACTGGATGTACTCGCGAAGAAGCAGGAAGCTCCAATTTGTATGCCATAGTACCAATATTTTGCAACACCTTGTAAGGACCATATTAACACTTTCAAAGAATTATTATCCTCCATAGTTCTCCCGTTTGAGGCAACCCTATCATTAGCGGTTGCAAATTTTCGTAAAAAACCCAAATTTCCTATGATGAAAACTTTCCATTGCGATGTTCCTCTCATTGTTGTTTCATTCGATTTTGTGCCAAATTCAAGTTATCCTTTAAGAGTTGGAGAACTTCTTGTTGATGCTCAATGTGATCACTGCTTGAACCTTCAAATTTTCTCTAAAGATGATGTGATGGATGGTGGATGATATCCATAAAGTGCCATAAATGGGGTCATTTTTGCTGCAGTATGGAAGGAAGTGTTATACCACCATTCAGCGAGAGGTAACCACTTGACCCATTGTGTTTGTTTATCATATACAAAACAACAAAGATATCCTTCCAAACATTTATTTACTATCTCAGTTTGACCATCGGATTGAGGATGATAAGATGAGCTATGAGCTAATTGAGTACCCAAACAAGAAAATAACTCCATCCAAAAAATTCCAGTAAAAATGGGATCTTTGTCGCTCACAATAACCCTTGGGTTCCCATGTAGCTTTGGAATTGTGTCCATAAATGTAGTAGCAACTGTACTTGCTTTAAATGGATGAGATAATGCACAAAAGTGTGCATACTTGGTAAGTCTATCAACTACCACCATGATGACACTCTTTCCTTCGGACTTAGGTAAACCTGTGATAAAATCCAACAAAATCTCCTACAATAGTTTGAGCACCCTGTCAAAATGTTCAACATGATCCTTCCAAGACCTGCTGTAGATTAGCATATCATCAAAAAATACTAGCACGAATTTTCTAATGAAGGTTTTGAAAATGGAATTCATCAACCCTTGAAATGTAGAAGGTGCATTGATAAGGCCAAAAGGCATGAAAAAAAAGTCATAATGACACTCATGAGTTTGAAATGTTGTTTTTGGAATATCTTCAGTCTTCATTCTACTTTGATGATATCCTGAATGAATAACCAACTTGGTAAAATAAATTGCTCCATGTAATTCATCCAATAATTCATCAATCACAAGAATGAGAAATTTATCTTTAATGGTGAGCTTATTGAGCTCCCTATAATCCGGACACATGTGCCATGATCCATCCTTCTTGTGTACTAATACTATAGGAGCAGAGAAAGAACTTTGACTAGGTTGAATTATACCCGACTCTAACAATTATGCAATCATACGTTCAATTTCGCTCTTTTGGACATAAGGATATCTATAAGGTCTGATGTTTGGAGGAACACTTCCTGGAATCAAATGAATAGCATGATCATTATAAAAAATAGGCGGGAGTCCTTTGGGAGTTTCAAACACCTTGGAATGATTGTCCAAGACTTGTTGGAGATCTACAGAAATAGATGATTTTGATGGAACTTCTAGTGAGCATAATTGTGCAATTACGCTTCATTGTTCTTTCTTTAGAAGCTTTGTCATGACATTAGAGCTTATTATCTTTCCTAGCTTCCCTGCAATACCCTGTAGTTAGACTTCCTTTCCTTCTGAAAAAAATTTCAAGAAAATTTCTTGAAAATTAAAAGCTACCATCCCCAAAGATTGTAACCATTGTACTCCTAGTGCAACATCAGCACCTCCCATAGGAATGTAAAGCATTGGACTATTCAATAAATATTCCCCCATGGTTAGCTTGATATTATGGCATTTTCTAGAGCAATTTATAGTTCCTACATTTTCAACCATTACTTGACATTCTGGTGCTGGGTATAGGAAACAATTCAATTCCATGGCTACCTTACAATGAATAAAATTATGGGTGTGTTGTGGCTAGCAAAAACCCCCCTTTTTATTTTAGTAATAATACTAAATAAAATGGGGACCCTTAGTTAAAAATCCAAAAAACAATTAGGATTTGTTTGCCTTAGAAAATAAAACTTTCTATCATAAACCTATAAAAATCCCTTTGAAAGAATATTGCGAAAATCTTAAGTTTATGATAGATTTTAATAAAACTGCTCTTTGAACAAGATAGCGCATCCATAAATAATATATACCTTCGATAAAACGCATTGGTCGCAGATCGCATAGCGCAGAAAACAGAATTGGTTAATGAATATCTTTTGCGCTCTTTTCAAACATGCGCTTTTGCGATTTTGCGTTATGCGCTCTTTTCAAATATGCGATCATGCAATTTCGCGATATGTGCTTTTGTGATTTTTGCGATATGCGCTTTGCGCTATTGCACAATTCCCGTTTTTGCGCTATTTTTTATGACTGTGATGACTTCATATTGCGATATTGCGACATTGCGATATTGCACAGCAAATCGCAGATCGCAATGTCGCAGATTCCTGTAGGCGCGCTATCCCAAGGCAATCTTTCCATATGTCAAATCCGTTATGCGCTTTAATGATTATATTAAATGATTGGATTGATTATTAATGTGAAATGAGATTGTGTTTAGAGTGAAAGTCGTTTCACAATTAAAATATTATATTTCATCCACGTTCATATTCAAAATAGTCTCATCACCTTTCTAATATCATTACTCTCATTTATTCGTAAAACGCAGGCACGAAGGAGCGAATTACTATACAAAGCTTCTGATATACACTATGGGTAAGAAGGAGAAGAGCTCAAATTCTGAGAACAAAGAAATGGCTTCGCTATATGCAGACACCACCTGTAACAAGGATGCCAGCATATCCACTTGGAAAGGAATGTACAATCTGTTAGAAGATGAAAACCCTGTGGTGATAAAAGTTGTAGCTACAGCAGGTTCCAAAGATTCGTCTGAAGCAAATCTTAGAGACTTGGCTTGCTCATTTCTGCATAGAATAGCAGCAAGGCCAAGGATTCTCCCATACACAGACATGGTGAGATGGGTCCTGGACAGCGCTGACATTTCAGACAGGCAATTCAAGACTCCATCTGAAGAGCTAATTGGGTCATTCACCATAGAAGATGTGAGATTAATGTATAAGCTGCCAGAACCACAGGCGACTTACAACAAAAAATTCATGGAAGATTTTGCCAGAGAACACGCGAATTTGGCAGAATGCACAAAGGAGTGGACTAAAAGAAGTGAACCATTGAAGAAAAACAAACAAGGTATGTACAACACAGGTTCGCTTACCTCTCCTTATTGTTTTACTGCTGCCATGTTATGTAGGCTTTTTGGAAAGCCTGACATAAATATGATTTTACCCGAATGGTTTCCTTTGTTGAATGCGGCCGTTAATTCTACAATTGTAGACTGGGCCAAAATCCTATCTGATACTATGACCACTGCTATTTTTCAATACCGGACCAAACGAAATGTTTCCCAGCGGGTTTATCCGCCTTTTTATTTATCTGCTTATGTCATGGACGCCATCTGTTATGTTTCTAAATTCCCTGTAATGCGCTGGAAATGGACTATCCAAGACCCTTTTCCCATTCATGCGTACCATAAAGAACTGTGGGAATCTAAATTTGTTCCCCATTTTTACCAAAATTTTCATGGAATCATGCTGCCATTGTACAAAACATTGTATAATAAGGTTGCCCTCAGGTTATCCCCAGAAACAAAGATTGATATTCTCCCTGTCGCAAGATGGTTTGGGGAGGAATTGTTCACCTATATTAGGGTTTTTGGAAGTTATGCTTCTCCCCATGTTTTACCCTTATATGTTCCAGATAGACTTGTAGCTCGGGAAATTGCTTATCAGACCTGTGGCCAGGGAGGTTTAACAAAAGATTTAAAAGATAAGAAAAAGGGCATTTGGCCACAATTTCCCATAAAATGTGGAACATTTTCACTATTGGATATTGGTCATGCATTTCACGAGATAAGCAACGTTACATGCCTACAGCTATTCAAATTCTCAAGAAGGTTATTTGACCAAAATGATATTGTTAAGAATTTTACCAATGCAATCAAAGTAAGGGAATTTGTCGCGGAGCAAGATCTTTTTGATGATATGTTCCAGGCAAGAAATTCATTTAAAGAGGTTTTGAATTCAGCTAGAGAGCAGCTATCTCCAGGGGATTTTCAAGAATTCAAGTTGTACAGAGAAAGGAGACTAATTCCTATTCCTTTGGATAATCTACGCATAGAGCCTGCAAAGGAGCAAACTCCTAGTGTTAGTCTTAATGGCAGTTCAAGCTTAGGTAAATCTAAATCAAAATCTGATAGAGATTCTGAACACTCCAATACATCCAAAGAAAAGGAAGATAAAATGGAAGAATCCATTAAAGATTCTGCACAATCAAAAGAACTTGCTCAGCAGAACATTTTGACTCCTCAACAGACAAATCCTCCTTCACCCAATGTATAGCAACAGCCAGTCACCATGGAGTTAGATAAAGAATGGGAAACCTTTAATCAATTGATTAATGTAGAAGGACAGAATGTACAGACCCCTGTCCAAACAACCAAAGTTTTGAATGCAAGAACAAGCAGCACAGCCGCAGTAACAGAGAACATTCCAATCACACCCTCCTCTAAAATTGTACTTAATGTAGAGGACATTCCTCCTCTAGATGTATTTTACAGCCCAAAATACAAAGCAGTAGTAAAGAGACAAAGGAAAAAGAGAAAAATAGAAAGTGCAATTGCTACTGAACCAGAACAAGTAGATGTTTTGTGGAAAGATCCTGCCACAGAGCCTACTCATAATCTCACTAAGTTATCTCAAATAATAGGAGCTTATGCTTCTGCAACAATTGATAAAGCAGTTGAGATACAACTTTTGTTGGATGAAAAAGAAGAACAGATAAAGGCTCTGCAACAGCAATTGCAACAGGTACAGACCAATAAGGAAGCACAATTAAAACTTGAAGAGTTACAACAAAAACTTCAAGAAATCCAAGAACAGCATAAGGATGATCCTAAGCTTCCAGAATTCATTTCAGAGACCATATATTTGAACAATCAACTACTGCAACAAGAGGAAGTTTTCTGCCAAAAAATATTGCAATGGAATTCTTTGTGCCAAGAAAGCGATAAAATCACAAATCATGTCATAGATTTACGAAATGATTATGATTTGATTAATGAAAAGATCAATGATTATCTAGCATGGCAAAAGACAGAAGAAGGCAGAAAAGCTGGTGCACCCATCATTAATTTTTCAGTAATTGGGATGCACAAATCAGAAGTACAGAAAGGGTAGCAGAGGAGGCATCTACAGCGGCAAACACTCTCACTGATTGTGTAAATGACAATTTACACAAAGCTAACTTGATTTCTGAAACTGTTCCAGGTTATCTCCCACAGGAAAATCAATTGCAAGCAGAATGGAGGAAAAAGGCAGAAGAAAGAGCAAAATCCATCCAAGGGCTGACAAGATTGAATTGGGACTCATACTGGATGTACTTGGTGAAGCCACACAGTCAGTACAACGCACTCAATTGTATCATCAATGCTACAGAGAAGATTGCTCCTACGCTTTCCGAATCTGTCTTCTCAGGAAAATTGAATTCAGAAGTCAGTCAACCGCATCTTCTCAAAAGTATGCTAGATGCCTGCAAGATCAAAGATCAAGTTCATAGTTAGATAGATTTAGTTTTAATTTCACTGTATTTTAGCTTAGGAAAAGGACGGTCATTGAACCGAATCCTTATTTTTTGTAATAAACTATTTTTAGAGTTAGTTAAGTAGTATTTAAACCCCTCTCATGCATTTAGAAAGGGGTCCTGGATCTTAATATTTTTGGACTTGGAGATTGCATTTCTGTACTCCATTGTCTTATATATTTTTTGAAAAGGATCACATCTGGTGATTTTCATGCGAAATTATCTTTGAAGTGTTGCATTTCTGTACCTTGGAATTTGGTTTTGCATTATAGTTACTGGATAGAGTATCAGATTGCATTTGAAGTCATCAAGATGAACAAGGTATTTCTATCTGTTTACTGTTGATTTATTTTGTCTTGTGATATTCATTTTGAGGTTGCTATCATTTATATCTATTTGTTTTCATAACGCTTCCTTTTATATATCATTTCCGAGTATAATTGAAACGTTATTTTTCATAATTACATGTAGATGGTATACAATGATGAATGCAATATGCTAATATAACTCTGTTTAATTTCTTAAACAGAGTTATCTTTATTTGTTTCTGCACATTTCAATTTGATTAATAATACATTTTCATGGTTATTGTTGAATTGAAACAATCTTAAGTTGTATTCACATATTATTACCAGGGTTAGTATTAGAATTTATTTATCAGTATTTAGCTTAGATTAGATAGTTTTATTTCAATTAATTTAGTCCCATTTTCCACCCATCCAATCCAATCCACTTAGTTACAAGGAAACTGGTCCTTTAAATCCAGTCGGAGCCACCATTCCAAACGGAAAAGGAGCTGTCTTAAGGTCCGGACCGGGTGGTTTTCCCCGATGTTTGAAGCAGATATTTTCTAGGCTTCAACATTTTTGGCGCTAGAAGGAGGGCATGAGCTATGAATGGCAAGTAAATTTTTATCCACAAGCCATTCCGAGAGCAAAACACCCTCATTAACTTCTTCAATTTCTTATGAAATTCAAAATCCTAGAGAAGAAATTGCAGAAAATATTCAGACACCCACTACCAAAATCTCAAAACATTCAGACGATCAACATCCCGAGTCTCCTGAAGTTCAAGATCTAATTCATAAATTGAAAGGATACTCATTATCTCTTGAAGAGTCTGAAATATCTGAAGTTAGTGTAACTTCAAAATTTGTTTCTTCCAAACCGCTTACTTGGCTTCAAAGTGAAAAACTTGGTATTTCTCCCAAAGAATTCCCTTTACCTAGTAGAGTCAAGACAAAAAAAACCCAATCGGAATCAGCAAGTTCAACCTCTAATATCCAAATACCTATTTCCGAAATCCCTTCTCAACAAAGTACAGTCGTTTCCATATCATCTCCACAAACATCTTCTCCTCAATCCTCATCAGTCTCAACATCATCCATTCCAACAACTTCTATTCAAACACCACCAGTTTCTACTATCCCTCTAGTAGTTGTTCCGATAATGGCACAAAGACCATGGTCTACTCCAGGAGCAGTCAACATGGCTGCACCTTTACACGATTTACCAGACAATCCTGAAAATGGCTTCCAAAGTTTAGCCCAGATCTTAACATTCAAGCTGAAGAACATATCAATAACTTTATGCTGGCTTTTAATTTGAATGGAGTCATACACGAAGATGTTGTAGTTATATTATTCCCATATACTCTTCAAGGAACAACAGGATCATGGTATTTCTCATTACCATCAGGATCTATAACAAGTTGGGACATTTTTGCAGATCATTTTTTAACCAAATTTGGAGATGACCGATCAATTGCAACTTTACTCAATGATCTCTCAAATTTGAAAATAGAACCCAAGGAACCCATTAAAGAATTCAACGCTAGATTCAAAAAACTCTTGAACAAAATTCACGTAGATTCACAGCCCAGTGAACAGGTCAGAATTGAATGCTACATAACAGCCTTACCCTCAAACATAGCAATTTTCGTAGATAGAGCTGCAAAACCTACATTAGCTGAGAATATGAAAGAAGCTATTGCAGTAGAAAAACGTATCACTTCTCTGGAAAAGAAAAATTCTCTTGAAGAAAGGAAATCAAAGAAGGTCAGCTTCAGAGATGATTCAAAGAAAAAGGCCAAAGATCCATATGACATGGAAGGTTTATAGAAAGTTCTTAAAACCATGTCAAATGAAATGGTTGAAATAAAAAAACAAGTAGCTGAAACTTCTACCAAGAAACCATTCCGAAATTTCAGAAGGAACCAAGTTGAATCTAAACCTCCTAATACAATTTCAAATGCAGAATCAGAAGAAGAGGAAGAAGAAGAAGATACATCTGTAGTATCAGATCAAGAAGACGAAAATGAAGAAATAGCTGAATTAAATGGAATGTGGGATTTTATTCTCCCTAATTCTGATAGTGAAGAAGCTATGCCTGTAAGTACTAGAATTAAATATATAGTAGAACCAGTGCAAGCAGTTCCTAAAAAGAAAATTGCAACTCCAAGTACCAAAGACAAACCCATTGTGAAGAAAACTTCTTCACTGCCCACTCAAAATCAACCATCCTCTTCTAATCCTCTCACATCAACATCGAAGACTTTGGTAGTGTCAGAACCCATGGAATACAACATTGTTGAGGACATGAAAAATATCAAAGCTAACATTTCCTTACATGAACTCAGCAAACTAAAACACCAGCAAAAGTTGTTATTAAAAGAACTTAACGCTACACCAATTGCTCCTGTACCAAGCGGTGTAGTTGCAAAAGCAGCAAGAGGAACTGGTAAGCCACCAGATAAGGTAGATGCTACTGATACTGTGCTCATTGGGGAAAAGTCAAATTCTCAAACTCCTCCTTTTCTTTTGACTTATGAGATGTACAATAAAAATCTGCACAATTTTTTGATTGATTCTGGAGCTTCCTCCAATATTATGCCTACTTCTGTCTGTGCTAAATTGAATATTGAACCACAAAAATCAGCAGTTCATATCATTCAGTTGGATCGCTCTAAAGTTCAAGTGGTAGGAGAAATCAATTCAGTTACTATCAGATTAGCCTCAGATCCTAGAATTGTCCAAAGAATTGATATTTTGATTGCTGATATCCCTGAATTTTATGGATTAATCTTGAGTAGAGATTGGTCTGCGAAACTTAATGGTTATATCTCGACTGATTATTCACACATGTGGCTTCCCTATAAAGGGAAACCAAATCAAATCAAAATTGAACGAGAAAAACATATGACGCACACTGTCACTGAATTTGAACAGCCTAATGAACCTGTGGCATTCAACAACAATATTCTTAGAGGTTATTCTGCTGAATCATTTCTTGGAAATTTCAAAGCTCCTCAATCACCTTTTTCTGTAAATACTTTTGTTTCTCAGATAGAAAATTTTTCACAGTCTGATTCTTCCAAAATTGTAAATATTTCTGATGTAATTATAGATAAGCCAATAGATAAATCTTTATTTTGGTCGTTATATTTCGATGGATCGAAGTCTAGTGATGGAGCTAGAGCTGGATGTATCTTAATTGATCCAAATGGGGAGAAAACCATGCTGTCATGCAGGTTAGAATTTGAGTGTACTAACAATACTGCAGAATATGAAGCCTTGGTTCAAGGACTTTATAAAGCTATAGGGTTAGATGTTAAATACTTGAAATTCTTTGGTGATTCCGAAATTGTAATTAAACAAGTTAGGAATACTATTCATTGCCTTTCAGGACATCTTAAACACTATCAAACCCTAGTGCAAGATCTCACCACTCATTTTTTAGCATTCAATATTTCTCCTATTCCTAGGAATCAAAATACATCAGCTGACTTGTTAGCTAATTTTGCATCTAAAATCGTACCTGCTGAAGATTGCAGTCTCGATAGATTTTCTGTAGAATTGATTTTTCGTCCATCTGTCCCGGATAATGTTACAAATTGGAGAGTTTTATATCATGATCAAGATATTCTAAATTTCATGACTTCAGAGAAATCATATGATGATCAAATTATTGATGAAGATGATCATGATTTACAAATTGCTTCAAAAAGTAATGAAAACCCCATTCCAAAATCTGTTGTTAAGTTAGAGGATTTATACGACATTAGAGACAGATTCAAGAAAGTTGTTAATTCAAAACTTCAAAGTTCCACTTTGAAGTTTGAATTAGTAAATCTTGGTTCTGATTCTAAACCTCAAAACGTTAACTTAGGACTCAATTTAACACCAAAGGAAAGGAGTGCATTCATTAAACTACTGAACAAGTATAAAAATGTGTTTGCTTGGAATTATGATGATCTAAAAACGTATGATACTTCAATTATCCAACACACAATTCCAATGTTTCCTGATGTTAAACCTGTTCAACAGAAGTTGAGAAAGATCCACCCAAATCTCGAGAGTCAAATCAAATTAGAACTCAATAAACTTTTAAAAGCCAAAATCATTTTTCCAGTTAGACACTCTAATTGGGTTTCCAATATGGTACCTGTAAGGAAGAAGAATGGTGATATAAGAATCTGTATTGATTTCAGAAATTTAAACAAGGCATGTTTAAAAGATAATTTCCCATTGCCAACCATGGAACAGATACTTCAAAAGGTAGCTGGTTCTAAACTTATGTCTTTTCTTGATGGATTTTCGGGCTATAATCAAGTTTTAGTTCATCCAGATGTATTGCACTACAACTTCGCAGTTGCATAAGTATACCGCTATCATAAAATGCTCTTTTGATTCATTAAATGCGATAAATTTTCAAAGAGCCATGAATATAGTAGATTCAAGAACCAATCAATAAACGCTTGTTGTTTATCTCGATGACATAACAATATTTAAAAGAGAGCTAATCATATGTATAGTTTAAAACAACATTTTGCAAGACAGAAGGTTTGCATTTCAAACTGGAAATATTTTGCTTTATTTAAAGAAAGTTCTAGGATGTGTTGTGTCAAAAAGATATAACCAATACATATTATCCAGAGATGGAAAGAAATTGGATATTTTTGTCATATATAACAAAAAATCCATGCAATCATTTCTTGGACAGATCAATTTTGTTAAAAGATTCATTCCTGATTTTTCTTTAATTGTTTTACCTATGCAAAATATGATCAAGAAGAATTCAGTATTCAAATGGGGGCATGAAGAGAAAGAAGCCTTTAAAGCAATTAAACAAGCAATCATTAATGCACCAGCACTGAATACCCCAGATTTTTCTAAAGATTTTACTTTGTATACTCTGGCCACTGAAACATCCTATGCAACCGTTTTAACACAACTCAACGATCAAGAAATCGAAGCACCAATTTCTTTCTTTAGCTCAAATCTGCAAGGAGCTGAGCTTAATTATTCCGATGTTGAAAAACAAGCCTTTGCTGTGTTTAAATCAATTAAACATTTCAGACCTTTTCTCTTGAAAACACATACAAAAATTATCGTCCCATTCTCTGCAGTGAGGCAATTATTAATTCAGAGAGAAGTAGGATAAAAGAGAGCTAACTGGGTAACAGCCTTGCAAGAATATGATATTGATATTAAACCAGCTAAGATTGTTAGAGGACAAGGTTTTTGCAGATTATTAGCAGGAGCTCATAACATACCAGAAAGTCAAGATTCAAATCAAGATATTCAAGTAAATCAAATAAGTATTACAGATGCTGAATCTCAGTATGCTGATCTCATTTATTACTTGAAGAATGGGTATGCTCCTTCTAACCTCAGTTATAAGAGAAAACGTGCTTTAAGGTTAAAAGCTGATAAATATGAGATCATTGATAATGTGTTATTTAGAAAAAATTATGATTCAATTTTATTAAGATGTCTTGAAAAGACTGAAGCTGAAAAGGTTTTGCAGGAGTTGCATGATGGACCAGCAAGAGGTCATTTTGGAGGTGATACCACAGCTCACAAAATAATTCGTGCTGGTTATTACTGGCCTACCCTTTTTAAAGATACGCATGATTATGTAAGGAAATGCAGAATTTGTCAAACTGCAAGTGGAAGACAAAGGAAACCAACTTTTCCTTTGCAACCAGTGACTATTGAGCAACCATTCGAACAATGGGGGCTTGACATTATTGGTGAGATAGTACCTCATTCTTCCAAACAGCACAAGTACATCCTTACTGCAACTGATTACTTTTCAAAGTGGGTAGAAGCAATCCCGTTGAAGGTAGCCAATTCTGATGCAATTATTGATTTCATAGATCAATTCATCATAACCAGGTTTGGTGTACCTAACGCTCTAGTCTTTGATATTGCATCTTACTTCTTTGGAAATAGTTTAATAGAATTTGTAGTCAAAAGAGGTTTTAAATTAAAATATTCAGCAAATTATTATCCACAAGGTAATGGTTTGGCTGAATCCACTAATAAAAACCTTATCAAAATCATTAAAAGAACCATTGATCAAAATCAAAAGAATTGGCACAAATCTTTAATCTTTGCGTTATGGGCTGATCGTATCACTGAAAAAGCTTCAATAGGGACTTCACCTTTCAATCTGGTTTATGGAAAAGAAGCTGTGATACCTTCAAATTTAACTCTTCCATCATTAGCCCTAGTACAATTTATTGAAGAAAATCCTTCATCATCCATTCAATTGAGATATGATCAAATCCTTAAACTAGAAGAAGATAGGGATAAAGCAAAAATTACTCATGAAAAACATCAACAATTTGTAAAATCTTCTTTTGATGCAAGTTCTACCGGCTCAAAAAATTTGTCAATTGGTGATCTCGTTTTGAAATGGGATAAAGCACACGAAGAAAAAGGTAAACATACCAAATTTCAGAAAATGTGGCTTGGACCATTTCAGATCGTTGAGAAGATAGGCTCAAATACATTCATACTCCAAGATCTAGCAGGTAAGAGAGAGTCTCTTCCTGTAAATGGGCTTATCTTGAAGAAATTCTTTTCCTAAGGAGGTAACCCCTTCTTAAACTGTACATATTTCTTTCTGCAGATTTTGATTGTTTTCATTTTCACAAATAAAGGTTGTTTATGAGTCTCTGATTGACTGTTTACTATTTAAGAAAATTTCTTCGGAAAAATATTATAAATATTTATTTCGTGTAAATAAGAATTTTTAAAAATAATGATTACAGTTTTTGAATAGTTTAAAATAAGATGTTAAGACTTTGAAAATATTATTTCAATCATTTACATGATCTTTTGAAAAATTGAGGGAAATGTAAATCATCATAAGTTTATCAAGCAGAGAAAGGTTATCTGTAAAAGTAAAGATTTTTTCAAAGTTTTGGAACTCAAAAAACTCTGAAAATTGTCATCCATTCATTCTTAAGGATAAAACTATTTCACCCCATCCATTTATGTTGTGATTTTTTAGAATGTAATTCTAAGAAATTATACGAAAATTTTAAGAGATAAGAGGTCTCATTATGAGCCGACTTACTATGTTCATAAGGAGTAATAAAACTGACATTACCAATACTGCATACCAAAACAGGGTAATGGCTTATAAATATAAGACAAGGGGTCTCATCACGAGCCAGCTTGTTCAATTTAATTATAACTGGTGAATGACATTGTTATCAACTGGCCACCAAACCAGAACAATGGCTCTTAAAATAAAAATAAATAAAAGACAAAAACATGAGATAATAGATCTTATGAATTTATCTTTTAAAAGGTCATAATTTTAGTTGGATGGGACAATGAATGGTTAATGGTTTAAAGGTAACCCTGTCGAGACTATAAACGTTTGCTGGCAGCAGAGGAAATACCTATGGAAATAGAGTATATTATAAAACCAAAACTTGGAGAGATCCACTTACTTCATTATTAACACCAATCAAAGCTTGAGATAACCCAAAATGTTTTTATTTTTCTTGAGGAATTAGAAAGAAATTATGAAACGATTTTTATTTCCCTTTCATAGTTACATTTTATTTGAATTATCCTAAGATAGTTTTCATCATATTTAAAAATCTTTACTTACTAAAGATAGAATGTTCATTTTATTTTTTCAGAGATAACTGTTTCTTTCAGTGAATCGCCAATTGTTGTGGCTAGCAACAACCCCCCTTTTTACTTTAGTAATAATACTAAATAAAATGGGGACCCTTAGTTAAAAATCCAAAAAACAATTAGGATTTGTTTGCCTTAGAAAATAAAACTTTCTATCATAAACCTATAAAAATCCCTTTGAAAGAATATTGCGAAAATCTTAAGTTTATGATAGATTTTAATAAAACTGCTCTTTGAACAAGATAGCGCGTCCATAAATAATATATACCTTTGATAAAACGCATTGGTCGCAGATCGCATAGCGCAGAAAACATAATTGGTTAATGAATATCTTTTGCGCTCTTTTCAAACATGCGCTTTTGCGATTTTGCGTTATGCGCTCTTTTCAAATATGCGATCATGCGATTTTGCGATATGCGCTGTTGTGATTTTTGCGATATGCGCTTTGCGCTATTGCGCAATTCCCATTTTTGCGCTATTTTTTATGACTGTGATGACTTCATATTGCGATATTGCGACATTGCGATATTGCGATATTGCGCAGCAAATCACAGATCACAATGTTGCAGATTCATGTAGGCGCGCTATCCCAAGGCAATATTTCCATATGTCAAATCCGTTATGCGCTTTAATTATTGTATTAAATGATTGGATTGATTATTAATGTGAAATGAGATTGTGTTTAGAGTGAAATTCGTTTCACAATTAAAATATTATATTTCATCCGCGTTCATATTCAAAATAGACTCATCACCTTTCTAATATCATTACTCTCATTTATTCGTAAAACGCAGGCACGAAGGAGCGAATTACTATACAAAGCTTCTGATATACACTATGGGTAAGAAGGAGAAGAGCTCAAATTCTGAGAACAAAGAAATGGCTTCGCTATACGCAGACACCGCCTGTAACAAGGATGCCGGCATATCCACTTGGGAAGGAATGTACAATCTGTTAGAAGATGAAAACCCTGTGGTGATAAAAGTTGTAGCTACAGCAGGTTCCAAGGATTCGTCTGAAGCAAATATTAGAGACTTGGCTTGCTCATTTCTGCATAGAATAGCAGCAAGGCCAAGGATTCTCCCATACACAGACATGGTGAGATGGGTCCTGGACAGCGCTGATATTTCAGACAGGAAATTCAAGACTCCATCTGAAGAGCTAATTGGGTCATTCACCATAGAAGATGTGAGATTAATGTATAAGCTGCCAGAACCATAGGCGACTTACAACAAAAAATTCATGGAAGATTTTGCCAGAGAACACACGAATTTGGCAGAATGCACAAAGGAGTGGACTAAAAGAAGTGAACCATTGAAGAAAAACAAACAAGGTATGTACAACACGGGTTCACTTACCTCTCCTTATTGTTTTACTGCTGCCATGTTATGCAGGCTTTTTGGAAAGCCTGACATAAATATGATTTTACCCGAATGGCTTCCTTTGTTGAATGCGGTCGTTAATTCTACAATTGTAGACTGGGCCAAAATCCTATCTGATACTATGACCACTGCTATTTTTCAATACCGGACCAAACGAAATATTTCCCAATGGGTTTATCCGCCTTTTTATTTATCTGCTTATGTCATGGACGCCATCTGCTATGTCTCTAAATTCCCTGTAATGGGCCGGAAATGGACTATCCAAGACCCTTTGCCCATTCATGTGTACCATAAAGAACTGTGGGAATCTAAATTTGTTCCCCATTTTTACCAAATTTGTCATGGAATCATGCTGCCATTGTACAAAACATTGTATAATAAGGATGCCCCGAGGTTATCCTCAGAAACAGAGGTTGATATTCTCCCCGTCACAAGATGGTTTGGGTAGGAATTGTTCACCTATATTAGGGTTTTTGGAAGTTATGCTTCTCCCCATGTTTTACCCTTATATGTTCCAGATAGACTTGTAGCCCGAGAAATTGCTTATCAAACCTGTGGCCAGGGAGGTATGACAAAAGATTTAAAAGACAAGAAAAAGGGCATTTGGCCACAATTTCCCATAAAATGTGGAACATTTTCACTGATGGATATTGGTCATGCATTTCATGAGATAGGCAACATTACATGCCTACAGCTGTTCAAATTCTCAAGAAGGTTATTTGACCAAAATGATATTGTTAAGAATTTTACCAATGCAATCAAAGTAAGGGAATTTGTCGCGGAGCAAGATCTTTTTGATGATATGTTCTAAACAAGAAATTCATTTAAAGAAGTTTTGAGTTCAGCTCAGAGAAGCACCCTCAGGATTTAATTCAAGCTGTAACAGAAAGGAGACTAATTCCTATCTTGGACAATCTACGCATAGAGCCCTGTTAGAGCAACTCAGGCATAGCTCAATGGAAATCTGGCAATAATTTTAAATCAAAACTGGACAAGAGATTTCAACACTCAATACATCCAAAGAAAAGAAGAAATGGAAGAATCCATTAAAGACTTCAAATCAAAAGAACTGCTCAAAGAAACAAATTTTGATTTCTCAATGAACAAATCCTCCTTCACCCAATGTACAACAACATCCAGTCACCATGGAGTTAGATAAAGAATGGGAAACCTTTAATCAATTGATTAATGTAGAGGGACGGAATGTACAGACCCCTGTCCAAACAACCAAAGTTTTGAATGCAGGAACAAGCAGCACAGCCGGAGTAACAGAGCACATTCCAATCACACCCTCCTCTGAAATTGTACTTAATGTAGAGGACATTCCTCCTTTAGATGTATTTTATAGCCCAAAATACAAAGCAGTAGTAAAGAGACAAAGGAAAAAGAGAAAAATAGAAAGTGCAATTGCTACTGAACCAGAACAAGTAGATGTTTTGTGGAAAGATCCTGCTACAGAACCTACTCATAATCTCACTAAATTATCTCAAATAACAGGAGCTTATGCTTCTGCAACAATTGATAAAGCAGTTGAGATACAACTTTTGTTGGATGAAAAATAAGAACAAATAAAGGCTCTGCAACAGCAATTGCAACAGGTACAGGCCAATAAGGAAGCACAATTAAAACTTGAAGAGTTACAACAACAACTTCAAGAAATCCAAGAACAGCATAAGGATGATCCTAAGCTTCCAAAATTCATTTCAGAAACCATCTCTTTGAATAATCAACTACTGCAACAAGAATAAGTTTTCTGTCAAAAGCTATTGCAATGGAATTCTTTATGCCAAGAAAGTGATAAAGTCACAAGTCATGCCGTAGATTTACGAAATGATTATGATTTGATTAATGAAAAGATCAATGATTATCTAGCATGGCAAAAGACAGAAGAAAGCAGAAAAATTGGTGCACCCATCATTAATGAGAACCATAAAGAAATATTGTTTAATAATTGGGATGCACAAATCAGAAGGGCAGAAAGGGCAGCAGAAGAGGCATCTACAGCGGAAAACACTCTCACTGATTATGTAAATGACAATTTACACAAAGCTAACTTGATTTAAATCATCGCTTATCTCCATGCAAACTGAATTGCAAAGCACGATGTACATGTGCAAGAAAGAGCAAATCCATCCATATTGATAAGATTGAATTGGGACTCATAATCGATATACTTGCGAAGCCACACAAATGCTATTAACGACTCAATTGTATCATCAATGCTAATAAGAAGATTGTTCGTCATTACGAATTGCCTTTCGCATAAATGAACGTTGTTACCAACCCGATTTTCAAACTATGCTAGATGCCTGCAAGAGCAAAGATCAAGTGCATAGATAGATAGATTTAGTTTTAATTTCACTGTATTTTAGCCCAGGAAAAGGACGGTCATTGAACCGAATCCTTATTTTTTGTAATAAACTATTTAAAGCATAGTTGGTATTTAAACCCCTCGCATTTAGAGGAGGGTCCTGATCTTAATATTTTTGGACTTGGAGATTGCATTTTTGTACTCCATTGTCTTATATTTTTTTGAAAAGGACTTACATCTCGGGTGATTTTCATGCGAAATTATCTTTGAAGTGTTGCATTTTTGTACCTTGGAATTTGATTTTGCATCATAGTTACTGGATAGCGTATCAGATTGCATTTGAAAGTCCTCAAGATGAACAAGGTATTTCTATCTGTTCACTGTTGATTTCTTTTGTCTTATGTTATCCATTTTAAAATTGCTATCATTTATATGTATATTTGTTTTAACAACGCTTCCTTTTATATATCATTTCTGAGTATAATTGAAACGTTATTTTTCATAATTAAATGTAGATGGTATACAATGATGAATGCAATATGTTAATACAACTCTGTTTAATTCCTTAAATATAGTTATCTTTATTTGTTTCTGCACATTTCAATTTAATTAATAATACATTTTTATGGTTATTGTTGAATTGGAACAATCTTAAGTTGTATTCACATATAATTACCCGGGTTAGTATTAGAATTTCTTTATCAGTATTTAGTTTAGATTAGACAGTTTTATTTCAGTTAATTTAGTCCCATTTCCACCCATCCAATCCAATCCACTTAGTTACAAGGAAACTAGTCCTTTAAATCCAGTCGGAGCCACCATTCCAAACAGAAAAGGAGCTGTTCATATTCTCCACCAGAAAGTCTCTGAAGTGTTTCAGCTAGATTTTCTAGGTCACTGTGGTGCTACCCCGAATCAATAAAAACTATTTTTAATTTTTTCTTGATATGTCCTTCTATCTTGAGAGTTTGAGGAGAGGGTCTCCGCCAATGCATTACATGATATGGCTCCACTCCATTTCTTCCTCTTCTAGCTACTGCCCTTGTATATCCTCTTCTTGTTCATTTTATTCTTCCTCTCCACAATCTATGTAAAATAATTTCTTCTCAGCACACTTATGACCTTTAGTGTATTTGCTATCACAACCGTAGCAAAGCCCTTTTGCTCTTTTTTCTTCCAATTTTTGTGGTGTCAACCTTGTAGGTTGTGGAAATCTAGGCATAGCAACACTTCCTTCTTTATAGAAGTGAGTGGTAGGCTTCCTTGTCGCCATAATTTTACATTCAATTTTTCTCGCCAACCTGAATTCCTTCTCCAATGAGTCAGGTTCCAAAACACGAACTTCATGTTGGATGTTATCTGTTAAAGTACCTATGAAGAGATCAATCCTGTGTTCCTCTGGAATATCAGTTACCATTTTATTCAATTTTTGGAAGTCTTCAATGTGCTCCCCCACTAAAACCTTTTGTTTGAGATTTGTCAATTGGATAAAGAAGGTGTTGCTCTTTGTATCCTCATAATGTGCTATCATTTCATCCATAAAAATTGACGAAGTGACAATTTTTTTACGGGATCAAAGCCATCGATACCATAAAAATGTATTTTTTTCTAAATGTAATGTTGCAATGCGTACCTTTTGTGTGTTTTGCACATTATGTAGATCAAAATATTTCTCCATCTGTAGTATCCATGTTACAAGATCTTTTCCATCAAACTTCCTCATATCCATTTTTGGAATATGGTGGTTCTTCCCGCCAACATTAAAGTTTATGAAGTCACGATTAACATTTATTTTGTTCTCATCATGAGTTTCCTCTACTATCTTTTCACCATTAGGAAACATTTCTTGTATCAAATTTGTCAAACCTTCCATGTCTGCTTTTAGATCATTCTTCATTTTTTCCATGTTATCTTTTATTTTTTCATCAATCTTAGCTTCCATGTTATCCATCTTAGATTCCATGCCAGCTTCCATGCCATCTATTTTAGATTCCACGCCTTTCTTCAAACCATCCATATTATTCTTCAAACCATCCATCTTCTCTTCCACGCCTTTCTTCAAAACTTCCATTTTATTTTTTTTTCTCTTTGCGAGAGCGAAATTTGGTGCACTTTCTCTTGTAATTTTGATAGATCATGTTGCAATTCTTCATCTTCATGAGTCATAGTAGAGCCTTCTGAAGGCTTAATGGGTGTTGAATTATTTTTATGGGGCATTTTTTAGAACCCAATACTGATATCTATTCTACAATATGCCCTTGGAATCAATTCAAGTTGATTCTTCAAACAAGACTTATGCAATTCCAAAAAGAAATACACACCTTTTTCTCGCTTTTGAGGAGCTCGATATTGAAATTGGATTATCTTTGTGATTATGGCTCTTCAATATCTGAAATTTGGCACTGAAGTAGAATTCTGAATTATCTTTCGAATGCCATAGGTCTGACTTGATTTGTATTCTCCAAGGAAAATTTATGTCCAGTCTCCCACAATGACCTAATTATGGACTGGTTCAGTAGAGCTAACTTGTACGACTTGCCATGTGTCACTATTTCGTCCTTTAGCTCTGAAATTGATAGCAAAGAAACTACAATCCATGTACTTGTGACAAATTTTTACGGAATGCCAATCCAATGCTCAGAGAGAGAGAGTTATGAATATTTTCCCACGATCAACTCTTTGAGATGAAATTCAGGAGCTTGAAAAATCACTACCTTCCACAGATCATATCTCTGAAAATATTGCGAACCAAGCTCTGAAATTTTGTGACGCATTTCCTCAGGATTTCAGCTTCGTGCCCTGAAAATTTCAGATTCTGAAACTTCGTATAAAAAATGTTATAGCACAGATTCCACGATGACTTGTTTAAATTAAATTGAGGAGCCTGCAAAAAGACCTAACTTCCACAGATCATATCTCCGAAAATATTGCGAACCAAGCTCTAAAATTTTGCGACGATGTTCCTCGGGATTTTGGCTTTGCACCATAAAACTTTCAGCTTCTGAAACTTTGTAGAAAAAACTTATAGCGAAAATGCCACGATGACCTTTTTTGAGCAGCGAAACCCTAGAATCCAAAGCTCTGAAACCAAATGTTGTGAAGCCAGGTCCAAAAATAGAAGAAAAGAGATATCAACGTCTTAGAAATAAGCCACTTTGAGGGGGAAAGCTCCAATACATTACATGAATGAACAATTCTTGGATGATATAAATTACAAAACCTCCTTTATATATATAGGAGTCCATGGGGCCACAATGTAATCCTAGCCGACCTAACAATAATAATTTAAGGGCACAATAATAACAATATGGGGGTTACAAGGGTACAATAATAACAAGGGGGTGGCTTAATTATCTAAGGACTATAAATAGTAATATAGGAACCTAACAACTTCCCCTTTGGAAATATCATCTCATAAGCTGTCAAGTTTCCAAGTAATTGGTTCATGGTCATATTTCCCGCTTTTTTTCTTCTAGAACGCAGTTAAACTGAGAAGATCTCAATATATTTTGCACTATCACACATTTCTTAATGGTTTCTCCTAGAGCTATCATGTTATTCACAGCTTCCACAACCTTTAAGAAGAAACTAGATACATCTTCATCTTCATTCATTTTTAAATTTTCAAACTGAGTTCTATAGGCTTGTCGTTTGGCCATCTTCACCTTTTTATCTCCCTCATGGATATTTTCTAAGGTATCCCATATATCTTTGGCAGCCTTACTGTGAATTAATTTGATAAATTCTGACTCACATAGACCACTCAATAGTGCATTCATTGCTTTTGCATTAGCTATGAAATATTGTTTGGCTTCTTTCTCTGTGTCAGTATCCTTTGGTGCATATTTTAATTCTACTGCAATCCAGACTTCTAATTGAAGAGACATTAGATATGCTTTCATTTTTATTTTCCATAAGGTATAGTTTGTGCCAGTAAACAAAGGAGATTTATTTGTTAAGCATCCTTCTAGGCTAGCCATTTTGGGGACCTAGGATCTCCTTCTAGTTGTTAAAATGATACAGAAGGATCTGGCTCTGATACCAACTGATGAAATATTAGCTAAACTGAGAGTGGGGCGGTGAATTAGTTTAGTAAATTCATGGAAATTTAAAAATATTTTCATTCAACTCAATTACACCTTCAGTTCATAAGCAGCTTAATACATAATGAATCAACAAACTTAATGTGTGTAGAGCAAGTAATTAAGCAGATTAAGACATCACATCAATACATATTCATCGAGCACATAGAAAAAATATATAAGTGGAAACCCATAAGGGAGAAAACCACATCTTATTATTGTTGTGATGCAAAGGCAAGCTCCAAATCCCTCTCACTACTGATTTTCTGTAGGCTCCAACCTATAGAGGGCTACTACCTCAAATTATGCATGCTACAACTTGCAAGGAAGCTCCAACTCCCATCATTTTTCTACAAGCTACAACCCACAGGAGGCTCCTACCTCAGCCAACTCCAACTGGACACCTATCAAGCTATAGCTTGAAACAGAAGCACCGACTCCCATGTATTTTTCAGCAGGCTACACCCCACGGGAGGCTCCTACCTCAACCATCTACAACTGGAAATTTATCAAGCTACTACTTGAAAGGAGACTACAATCCGCTCACTCATCATGAAACTAAAATTTTGATTTACCAGGACATCAACTCTATTATACTCCTTCTCCACTGTTGCCTCTTCAGCCTTTACTTCATATCATCTCTCTCTCTTGTTATTCTACTCTCCAACTTTCTACAACTCTCTTACATTCTCCTGCTCTTTTCAATTTTGCAGCTTTCCAACCTCTTCTGCACTCTTCAAATCTATTTCACCCTCTCTCTCTCCTCCTTTGTTTTCGTAACCTTATGCATACTAATATTAACTGTTTTATACAGATAAATTCATGACCATTTTCATTCTACTAGGAATATGGATTGAACAGGCCTGACTCTCTACCTTCCACCCATTTGATTCCTCATTCTTCAGTTCAGGGTATTACAACAGAATTAATCATTACGATACTCATGGAGTTTTTCCTATGCCTACGGAGACTGTCCTTTGCATCACAAAAAATATAAAATAATCAATGAATTTACATTTATAGTTACAATAATATTTCAATTCAGTCCTTTCAGCTTCTTATTTTTTCTGTGTGTTTGTCCTCTATTTCTTGATGTCCCTTTCTCTTTTATGTTTCTGCAGTTGCATTTCCAAATGTGTGGCAACATTACTATCTTAGCGTGACTTGACCCATGCCCTTATGTTTTACACCAATTCTACCTATTGCATATCTTACCCACATCATTCTATGCTCTTCTCTGCTCCTTTTTCTCTGTGTCGGGTTACTTACCCGAGTCTCCTTCTACCCATGTTCAGTATTTTTTATCAAACTACCACAACCATATAACACCTCTACACGAGTGTTGGGTCACTTGCCTGGAGTCTTCTCTCTTGAGTTCAACCTTTCCTTTTTAACTGACAGCCGCATCTACATGACATTTTTATTCTCTTAGAGTCGGGTCTTACCCGAGTCTACTCCTGTTCAATATTGTGTTTTAACTCACTACTGCAACACTATTCTACACGGGCTTCGGGTCCTTTTTCATGCACTCAAGCCCTTCTTTTGTAACCCGTGTTGACCTTCGCATCCATGGTTTTCTTGATAAAACAAACACAAACACATTAAACCTTGGACCTGAAATATATTAGTATTCACCTTTGAACCGCATCGTGTCTCCTTCAAAAATCGCACTTCGCACTTCACGTTCCTTAGAATTTATGTTGTACTCTCCTTTTCCTCCTCCAATGCGATTTCACAAAGAAAAGGTTCTGCATACATGCTTAAATTTGGTTGTAGGGTCCCAAAGCATAGTGACCAATCAGAAGAAATCGTACTTCATAGGTTTCTCCACTTTGCAGTTCGCAACTTATAACAGATACCTTTAAAAAATAAACAATACAAATGGCGATGAAAAATTGTGTTGTAATCTCCACCATAGATCTTTGCCAAATCTAATGGCCCCGCTGTACCATCTCACATGCCATCTCCCGTCCTCATCGCATCGCAACAAAAATAATTTAAAACCCCTGATGTGTTATATGCACTGCATCGTTGGGCCAACACGTGGCTCCTCCCTTTATCGCATCACAAGTTTCAATTCTTACTGCATCACAAGTTATTTTGTTTAACTTTGAAATTCCTTAACACATAAACACTATAATTGCCGATTTGCAATGTGCATTTTTTTTCTCCGCTGGACATGCACCCACATCTCTGTATTTTAATATTAAAACTTCAATTCTATGTCGTCTGATTCCTCCTTTGGAATTCTTCTAAGTCTTTCCTGCCTTAGTCGATTTCTCTGCTTTCTACGACCACCGCTACTCTGCATCTTTGCTATCCTTCCTGAGCTTTATTCAGTTTTTAAAAGCACTAATCTCTCCTTATCTTATTCTACTATTTCTTATTCACTCTGAATTGGGATTATCATGTTTGCTGCACATTCATGACTTTCCCCTCATTCACGACTTGACCCAAACATACACAACTCTACCCATCACGTTCACGATTTTTCCTTTTCTGTTTTGCTAACTTTTCTCCCTTTCTAACTTAACTTCCTTTGCTACCTTTTATTCTTTGCTACCTCTGTTTTCTTTGCCTTTTTTCTACCTTTTCTCCTTTGCTACCTTTGTTGCCTTTGTTCCTTTTCTGCCTTAATTGCCTTTGCTCCTTTTCTGCCTTCACTGCGTTTCATGCCTTTTCTCCTTTGATTATAAAGTTTCTCCTCTCTACTCCTTTTCCTTTGCTGATGGTCTAATGCTTCTCCTTTCCTCTCTTTTATGCTTTCTTACTACATTATTTCTTGATCTGCTTCTTTGCCTTATTGTTGATGCTTCTCTGCTCCTTTGCCTTAATGATAGTTCTAGTGTCGCTCCTTTGTGCTCCTTTTCCATTAATGACAATATTTCAAACAATGACTTTCATCAAATTTAGAACGATGATATCTACGCGTTCATTCAGGTTCCACCCCATTCTGACAACTTTAATTTTTTAGCATATTTTTGAGCACCTAATCACTCCCCCCCCACAGAAAATTTTGGATCCCAAAATATCACTTTTAGTTGTTTAGTAGATGAGGGTATAGTCCCCTCACCTTTCCAATCTTGATCCATTTGGATTTTCTTGGATTTTCCCTTTGAGCCCGGCATGAAGGTACTCCACATTCTCTTGTTTTGAAGAAATTGTTCTTTTGTGAAGAATGCTGTCTTATTGTAGTTCATTAAGGTATTCAAGAGAGAAATCCTCAATAGAAGGAATCTGAACATTCTCTCCTTGATCTTAAATCAAAGGAGGCTCATACACCCTTAAGTTATCAACATTAACAAAATCATAAATTTGCATATATGAAGGCAAATCTAACTTGAAGGCATTATCATCAATATTTTCTAAAATTTTGAATCAACCATATCGAATTTGTTTCAATTTTTTACCTTCTCCTTGAAGCCTTTCTTTGCTAATGTGAAGCCAAAATTCATCACCGACTTGGAAATTTTGATCTACATGATGCTTATCGTGCCATGTTCTGTACTTGACTTGGCTCTTTTCCAGATTTTCTTGAACTATTTTACGTACCAATTGGATTTTTTCAATGAACCTTTTAGCTTTGTCTATGTCACTATGACCATCAATAGAAACATCCTTTCCAAAAATTAAATCCAAAGGAGACTTGGGAAAGTATCCCAAACATGCCTCAAATGCCAATGTTTTAGTTGAAGAGTGCTTGGCCCGGTTGTAAGCATGTTGAATATAGTGAAAATTTTCATCCCAAAACTTAGGATGCTTGTTGTAATAACCACGAAGAATATTTATCATTTTCCTATTCACGACCTTTGTTTGGGCCATCTATTTACGGGTGAAATGTTGTACTCTTTTTTAATTTGGTGTCCATGAATCCTGAAAAGCTTGACCAAAAACTCTGAAAAAATCGATAATCTTGACCAATAACAATGGATGTGGGAAATCCAAAATCCAAAATGCACCCATACATTATAAAACGATAACTAAGCAATTTGTTCAGTTGTAATTTTCATTTTACATGGCATCAAAATACACATTTTGTTGAACCCATCCACAACTACATAAAGATAATCATGTTTCCTTTTTGACATAGGAAGACCTCCAACAAAATCCATAGAAACACTCTCTAATGGAAGAGAAGGTAGTGGAAGTGGTGTGTACAATCCTAGCTTCTATTTCTAGGCTTACTGACGACACATAATGAACAACCTCTAATAAAACGTAACACACTTTCAAGCATACGAGGTCAATGAAAATACCTTTGTAGTTGTGCCACAGTCTTACTTACACTGAAATGACCAGAAATAAGAGAAGTATGTGCCTCTCTTATAATGTTGACTCTTTCTCCCCATGGAATACAAATCTTACCAAGGTGGTACAACAATTTATCATGCATGTGATAATCCAATTCCTCTACTTGGTTTCCTTCACTCGAAGTTTCATATACATCTTGAAAATCACTATATAAAGCATATTTTTCAACATAGATTGATTCAGATTTATGCAGGAACACAACATAATATAGAAATGATGACAAACATAGAGACGCAGCGGAAATAATGCGTCATTTAATTAATATCAAATAAAATAAATATGGTTACGGACATAATGGAAATAAAATAGCTAGGGTGCTGGTAGCGAATATCTGAGAAGAGATGTGGTGGCTACATACCTTTGAACTATGTTACAATGAGGCTCGAGGGCCTATTTATTATTGAGAAACAATGGAAAAACTAAAACATCCAAAAACCTAACTCTAGGAGATGAAGCGCCAAAAATGTGGGTCCTGTTTGGGTAAATTGGTGTTTCAACTTCCCGAGGACGTAACTTTGGCATCTAATCTCCATTTGACGTGCTCAATAGCTCGTTAGAAATATATATCCGAGGAGTAAAAATTTTGATATGAGCAACATCGGTCCATGGACCCATGTTGCTCCAAGGTTTCCCAAAAAAAGTCGTTTAGGGCCTCAAAACAACTTCGGAAGTTCAGGACCCAAAAAACTACTAAAAATAGTAAGTTGTGCTGCAACTTAAAAAATGAATGAACTGATGGTGGGGATTCAAATGGAATAGGTGGGTGGCCACCAATATCCACCTGGATCATTAAGGCCCCGAAACGGCTCCGAGAATCCAGGACCCGAAAACCTGCTAAAAATAGTAAATGGTGCTGAATGTGAAAAGTTGCAAGAATTGATGGTGTGGGTCAAAATGTATTAAGTGGGTAGCCACCGATATCCACATGGATCATTCCTCCTTCCTTCGGAGGCAATGGTCCCCATTGAATTGAGATCCTCCCTAAGATGAAGCAAATTCTGTTGAACCGGGTATTAGATTTGTTGAAGATGTCATGGACCTATCGGCGAACATGCTGGATGCATTTAGTAAATTTGGTTTCTTTATCAGCCTCAGACAGTACATGTGTGGATTTTGTATGAGTATTTTTAGGAGGTATGGCAACATTAGGTGGCAGTGCGTTGGGGGTTAGATCAATGGAGTGCTTGTCATGACAGTGTAGAGGAACCTCTGTGAGTGAGAAGAAAATGTCCTCGTATTCCTCCATGAATTTTTCCATCTGCTGCAGCCGTGTAGGGGAGCCCTGTTTCGAGGTTGTGGCCACAATATTATTCTTTCCCTGTGAGCAAGTTGTAAGGAAAATGAATTTCCTAGTTTGGGAAACAATCTTACTACATTTTTTTGTAGTAGACAAAGAGATGACAGGAGGCGGTACTACCTTTGGTATCATGTAAAATTTATTTCCAAAGTAATAATAACAACACGAGGCCTAGACTCATACACAGCATGTCTCCTCCACAAGTATGGTTGGCCCAATAATACATCATCTACATCAAGAGGAGCGACATCACATAATACCTCATCCATTAATGACTTGATGCTGTATGGAAGGCGGCACTGTTGGTGGATGCAGATATCTCTCCCTGGGTGAAGCCACCCGATGCTATATGGCTGTGGGTATGCTATGGTTGGTAGGCCGAACCACTTCACGACCTCTACTGAAATGAGGTTCTTTTGGCTTCCGCTATTGACAATAAATTGCAGAGGAGAACCCTTCACCCACATTTGCGAATGGAAGAGGCACTCCCCCTCCTCTAGATCCTCTGGGTCCTGTTTTGGTGAAACACAACCCCCCCCCCCCCCCCTCCCCCCCCATTTTTTCACTTATAAATGAAAAATGGGGACCCTTTTAACCGATCACTTGATAGTACTATTATTAGAATTTGAGAATGAGGAAAAGCATAAATGAGTTTGATTGTCCTTATAAATTTGTTTTGACCTCATTTGGACTAGTGTTTGGTTCTAATTGATGATGTCAATCAGAGTTCAATTTAATTTTCAACCCGAGAAGGTAAACTTAGAAGTGCTTATCTAAAATATATAGATCTAGAAAGATTCCTAATTTGTCCGAGATCTTTGGTTCTCTTCCAAGAACATATTCGACAAGATTTCTTCCAATAACTAAAGAAACCTAGATCTAATAATTGTTTGAGATCTATGGTTCTCTTACAAGAACATATTATACAAGATCTCTTCCAACATTAGAACATCTAATAAGAACTTAAAAGCTGAAATGAAATAAACCTAGATCTAATAATTGTCTGAGATCTTATGGTTCTCTTACAAAAACACTTTCAAATAAGATCCTTCCAATATTAGAACATTTAACAAAACTTAAAAGTTGAAATCAAACAAAAACACAAAATAAATCATACCTAAAATAAACAAATAAGCATGCAAGTGAGGCCATGGGGGCCCTCCATAACTCCACAAGCACACCACTTCAATGGAGACTCAGATGTAGAAGCAAAATCAAAGTATGATCCTTTATTTCAAAATCTCCATTACAAACCAACTCTAAGGTTACAACTCTAAGCTTCTAAGATTACATACTCCAAAATTCTAAGATTACAAAACTTCAAGATTACAAATGGAGGAGATTGTACTCCTATTTATACAATGGAATGAGTAACAAATGCATAATGATCATCCACTAATCTCTCTTTAGTTCCATACATCTCTCAACCATCTAGACACATAACCCCTTTTGTCCTTGATCTTCTCCATGAGATCATAATCTTCTCCATGAGGTTTATCTTCTCAAATTCGAATTTGATCCTTCAAGGCCACATAAAGGTGTCTTGGAATCTTCCTTGGCACCTACACATGTCACAAAAACAATCCACTTTCCATATATAAAGTAAAATGTATTATTTTCTAATATTTAATCTAGAATTTCTCTTAAAAATGTTTAAAAATAAATAATATTTGGAAAATATAAATGAGACCCATTAATGGTGAACAATAGGGAAAATGAAGTGACATGGTGGTGACTAATGAGTGTATAATGGAAGCATAGGTGAAAAATGTATGGTAATGAGTGATATTTGTATAACATTTTGAAACCCAAACAACTAGTTGTTGTAAAATACACTTTTTTGAAGATTGGATGTGTTTTAGTCACTTTGGCCTTTTATTTTGTATATTATCTTATTTGTTTGATTTTAGATTTTTATAATTTGTGAATATTTATCATAGGGACCTTTCATTTTCAACTCCATTCTCTATTGGCATTTTGAAAAACTTCTTGACTTTTTGAATCTTTGTTACTTGGCTCAGAAGTTTACGATCATATTGATTTTGATCATATTTGCAGACATTTATGTTTTGTCATTATGATTGATGATTTTTGGTTTTTGGCACCTCCTTGCTTTCTTTCGCATTCATGGAAACATTTTCATATTGGTCAATTGAAGACAAAGGGGAACCTTTGGTTGGCACATCACTTCACCTTCTACTTTTGATCACATTGGTTGTTGTCTCATGAACTTATTTTTATACATACATCACAAAATGGATTTTGATGAAATGATATCATATTTTTGGTCACCACATCATATTGCATTTATGCATATTATTATAATATAAACACATACATTTTTTATATTTTATATGTTTAATTTAAACATATAAAATATATATAAAACATTGTAAAGTTACACATTATATTATAATGATATGTATAATAAATTTCTTAAATAGATCATAAATTATTAATGAAATGTTTAAAAATTTCATTCATTTCTTAAATAAGTGGATTTTTCATTTCATAAACAAAATGAACAGTCAAACATATGAAAACATCAATCGATATTTTAAAATCCTGCATGTGGGGCATATTTTATTTGGTTAAAAAATTGCAATGTTTCATTTGAACGAGTCACAAATCGCCAGCACCATATTAATAACCCTACCCGCTATTTTAATGATTATTATGGTATTTTCATAACGGTTGGGAGATTTGACATATATTTTGGATTTATTTTTAACATTGGATCCAAATCAATGATTAGTTCTTCCACATTTGTAGCGAAATTCAACAAAAAAATCTGATTTTTTCTGAGATCGTGACAACAAAAACGCGTTAAAATAAATCTCAAGACCAGATTCTTTTGCGGCCTTTCTGAAAACTTGGATCTTGCCTCAATCTTTAATCCAGATGCTCAGCACACATTATTTATCTTTTTTGATTCAATCCCTCTCAATTCGACATTGGGAAACTGTTTTAAACCTCTGAGAAATTTAATAGGAATTTAAATGGTGTTCAAAATAAAAGAATATGGCACGAACAATTCATGATTTTCCTATTTTTAGCAGACGAACAAAGCTAATGATAAATGCCAATTAAAAATCATAAAATGCGCAGTGATATTTCTCAAAATTTACCGCATTCTATGCCAAGCTCTACCTATCCTTACCAGATCGCCTTGATTTGTAATTAAATATTATTTTGAATTTTGGGGATTGGCATAATATTCAAAATATGTAGCTACTTTATTCAAGACATAATCATCTCTGAGCCTACATGAAAAAATCATAATTTCCAAATTACTGCGAGATAGAAATAACTTCTATTGCAAGCTCAACGATCCTTTCTCGCAGATTTGATGGAATGAATACCAGCACGGAATAAATGTGGATCATGCCAAGTAAATTTGAGATCTGCTACTCAGATACCTGCGCAGATCATGCATTTTCTGAATGCCAGGGACTGCTGAGGATTTCACCATGGCATAATCTCAATTATAGATTCACCCACTAGCGTGGTTAATAAGACATCTGAATACGGAGAGCCAATAAGAAGAAACTGAATTCACTGTCGAGTTTTTAAACGACTTCAAAGAATTATCACATAGAAAAAAAGCTTACGAAAGAAAGAAAGTTTTATGCATTAAAAATAATAAGTTTAAGTCAGGTTTGATATTTTATTTATTTATTTTTAGATTTTAATTAAAAAAAATTTATTTTTTTATATATAATTCAATTTTATTTATTTATTATTAATCATATTTGTATAAGTTTTATTAATAAGTTTTTTGGTTGAGATTTATAGAAAGTTCTGGAAACAAAAAAATCATGGAATCTGAAGATGAGGAATAATGGAAGATTTGAAGCCTTAACTCAAGGAGAAGGAAACAAACTAATTTGTTTGGCTATATAAGAATAATGAATAAACATTAAGAGAGGGGTTAAAAGTAGACTCTTCAGGGCCAGAAGGATAACCATTCTACAGGGGTTATGATCTAGCACAGGGAATTTCTTTGTAATTGATCAATTTGTGCTTTTGCACTATTACAGAGTGGTTTGTGTTTGATTGTGGAGATTGTAGAGAATCTATGATTCTATTATAAAGTGGCTTTGTACTATTACAGGTACTTTTATTCAGGGTTAGAGCTGCTCTCAAGACTGTGGTAATGGGATTTTAATATGATTTTAATTTATTCTCGTTATTGTGTACTATTACCGAAACGAAGGATTATTTTCTTGCTATTAAAATTTCATTTTTGTTTTGATCTTAAATTCTAGAAATTATTATGTTTCTTTGATATCGTACACTATTGTTGTATCATTAATATTTTACGATCAAATTCTTGTTAAAGCTATCTTTGCAAGAAAAAATAAGAAGGAATACATTTCTAATTCATTCAAGTATTCCTGTGATGGTTGACAACTATTTATTTTTCATTCAAAGGTTTATTTTTGTTTTCATTTGTATTGGTTAAATGTGAATTGTTTCCTTTAATTAATACAAAATTTCGTGATGAATTATATCATTCATTTCCCTTATTTTATTCAAATTTTCTCTCGAATTAGAAAGAGATAGTTATCCCTTTCTAGTCTGAGATAGGATTTAAATTAGTTTTATATTTATAGCTTAATCACATAACAAGGCCTCTTTAAGGACACACATTCATTTAGGTCAGGTTTAGTCAAACTTTTTCTATTGATCTCAATCTTTAATTTTACATCATTAATAGATAAATAAAAAGAGTTGTGATTATATATATTTTGTATATATTAGTTTAACTCTTTTTAAAGAGTGTTTAAATTAGTTTTTGATACATTCTAATTATAGAATTTAACTTTTACAAGTTAGTGATAATTAGTAATTTCTCTTCACTATGAATAGAATTAGAAAGGTTAAGATTTAAATAGATTCAATATTAAATAATATATTAACATTTATTTAGGATCAATCTTATTAAATCTAATAATGATATTATTAGATTTAATTAATAATTAGTTTATGTTTTAGTTATATATATACATTTCATATTAATATTAACATAAGTTTAATAAAATAACATAGATATAATATAATTAATGCAAGTTATAGATTGCATTAGATTTATGAAATTAATGTTCAATAAATATTACATAAAATAACTTAGCATGACATGGATAGATTAACTCTTAAAGTCTAGGCTAGGTTAACTTTAAGGTAGATCTTAGTGGTAGTTTGGTTGTATCATTAAAAACATCTTAAGGGTCATTATCTTACCTAAACAGTAAGAAGAATCGACCTGATATCCCTGTCTATTAGAAGCTAGAGACACATCTTAAACCAATAGAAAAAAGGGAAAAGGTAACTAGACCTAATTTGACCAGTTGGAACCACCATCCCAAATGGAAAAGTAACTGCTTTAAGTTCCAGACTAGGTGGTTATCCCCGTTGCTGTTGTCACAGATTTCTGAGGCATCAACAGGTCCGTCTGGATCTTGGTGGTGGAAACAATGGCAATAGGATCCACATCAATGATCTTCTTCCCTTTTTCATTTCCTTTGTCTAGTTCTAACTCAAGATCAGAAAATGCATCTGATTCTGGTACCTTTAGTTCAGCCACCAATGACTGTTTGGCCCGACACTCATTTGTGCTATGATTGGGGTTGTTATGAAATTCACACCACTTCCCTGTGTCCTTCTTTTGATTTGTGGTGTTTTTCTGAGTCGCACTGCTTTGGCCTTGCCCCTTGTTCTTCGATTTGCAGACACCTTTCGGATTCGAAGATCCAAAGTCATGCTTCTTCTGCTTAAATTTCTGCTCGATATTGGTGGCATAGCAATATGTCATGCTAAGCGATGTAATGTTGAGGAACTCCATTTCCTCATGAATGTGTTTGTGTAGAGATTCGTGGTACTTGAGCACCAAATGTCTCTTTGAATCTTTAATACCCAACTTTATGCACAGGGTATGGAACAGATTCGTCAGTTTGTGGACATCTTGATCCGTTTGTTGCTGTAGCGTGGTCCATTGGATGTATTTGTCCTCATAGCTCCCCATGGGGTAATATTGTTCCTTGATGCCATCTCAGAACAAATTCCAAGTGGGTGTGGTCGAGAACAGAGAGGTTTCCCCTTCGTCATCTTGCTCACGATAGGTTTCCCACCAGTCTTTGACATGGGGGTGGCTTTCAGGAGTGAAAAAATAATCTTTTCTCTGTCAAAGAAAACACGGACCGAGAAATACCCTTCCAGAAAATTCAACCATCTACCTATGACGTCTGCATCTATTTGGCCTTCAAATATAGGAATATCAAATTTTACCTGTACCTTGAAGGGAGTGGTGCCTCCAGAGTGGCTGTTGGATGCAGATGCGTCGTAGGTGGGCAGTCGTTGAAGGATCTCAGCAAATTTATCCATCATCGCATTCCTTTGTTTCTCAAGGGCCTCCTCGAGAAATATTTTGATAGCATCTCCTACTCCCTCATATTTATTTTCTTCGCCATGGGAGGTCGTCGGGGTTTGCGAGACTGATCTTGCAAGGGTTCAACCAGATTGAGCCTTGACTCTTTATACCATGACCGCGTTGGGGACATGCAAATAAAAACAAAGAAAGATTAGACCACTCTAATGCCACTGATCCAAATTTATGCAAGAATGCAACAGAATACAGAAATAGCCATAAACATAGAAATGCAGTGGAAATAATGCGTCATTTCATTAATATCAAATAACAGAAATATGCTTATAGAAATAATGAAAATAAAATAGCTAGGGTGCTGGTAGTGAATCTCTGAGAAGAGATGTGGTGGCTACAAACCTCTGAAATGTGTTACAATGAGGCTCGAGGGCCTATTTATTATTGAGAAACAATGGAAAAAATGAAATGTCCAAAAACCTAACACTAGGAGATGAAGCGCCAAAACTGTGGGTCCCGTTTGGGTAAATTGGTGTTTCAACTTCCCACGGATGGCATCCGATTCCATTTTACGCGCTTAATAGCTCGTTAGAAATATATATCTGAGGAGTAAAACTTTTGATGTGAGCAACATCAGTCCATAGACCCATGTTGCTCCCGGTTTTCCCAAAAAACGTCGTTTAGGGCCTCAAAACGGCTCGAGAAGTTCAGGACCCGAAAAACTGCTAAAAATAGTAAGTTGTGCAGCAACTTAAAAACTGAACAAAATGATGGTGGGGGTTAAAATGAAATATGTGGGTGGCCACCAATATCCACCTAGATCATTAAGGCCCCAAAACGGCTTTGGGAGTGCAGGACCCGAAAAACTACAAAAAATAGTAAGTGGTGCTGAACTTGAAAAGCTGCAAGAATTGATGGTGTAGGTCCAAATGGATTAGGTGGGTGGCCAATGATATCCACCTAGATCATAGCTCTTGTGAAAAATAGAATTATGCTTAAGAATAGTAGCGGCACTAACCATAATCCTAAAAACCATGTCAACAACTTTATCGTAGATACCTTTCTTATACCTTATCACCAAGTTGAATTGTTGAAGAAAACCCATCCATCGAAAGTGCCTTGATTGCTGAAACTTTTTTTGTGATTGCAAGTATTACAATGGTTGATTATCATTGTCAATGATTTTTTCCTTACCCATTAAGTATTGTTTCCAATTTTTCACTCTTTGCATCAATGCATACAATTCCTTGTCATATGTAGGATAATTAATCACTGCACCATTAAAAGTTTTTGAATGAAATCAAATGGGCTTACTATGTTGCACGAGGACTGCACTCATGGCATAGTCACTAGAATCAGTCTGGATCTCAAATGAATATCTCAAATATGGAAGTGCAAGTACTGGAG